>CM063299.1:6320000-6920000 GCA_032173965.1 Sitta carolinensis
GCCCGCTGGAGCTGGAGCTCCTGGGGCTGTGCAGCTCCACCTGGGCTGCATGGCCTGGCCTTGCCAGTCTGTCTGTCTAGCTGTCTGTCTGTCTGTCTAGCTGTCTGTCATCTCTCTCTTTATTACTATCATTCTATCTATCTTATCTCATCTACTCTATCTATATCCTCATTCTATCTATTATCTATCCCTATCTCTCTCTCTTCTATCCATGCTCCTCTATTCCATCTATCTTCTATCTCTTCTATTCTTCCATCTCTCTACTATCTCCATCTCTCTCTCTCATCTCTCTGTTTATCTATCCATATCTCTCTCTATTTATCCATCCATATCTCTCTCCATCTCTCTATCTCTATTTATCTATCCATCCTCTATTATCCATTCTCTCTCTCTCTCTCTTATCCCATCTCTCTCTTTTATCCATCTCTCTCTCTCTCCTCCATCTCTCTATTTATCTATCCATCTCTCTCTCTCTCTCTCTCATCTCTCTCTCTATTTATCTCCATCTCTCTCTATTCATCCATTTCTCTCTCTCTCTCTCTCCCATCTCTCTCTCTATTCATCCATCTCTCTCTCTATCTCATCTCTCTTTTATCTATCTCTCTCTCTCATCTCTCTTATCTTCATCCTCTCTCTCTCTCTCCCCATCTCTCTCCTCTTCCTCTCTCTCTCCATCTCTCTCTCTATTTATCTATCCATCTCTCTCTATTTATCCATTTCTCTCTCTCTCTCTCTCTCCATCTCTCTCTCTTTATCCATCTCTCTCTCTCTCTCCATCTCTCTATTTATCTATCCATCTCTCTCTCTCTCTCTCTCCATCTCTCTCTCTTTTATCTATCCATGTCTCTCTCTATTTATCCATCCATATCTCTCTCCATCTCTCTTTCTATTTATCTATCATCTCTCTCTCTCTCCATCTCTCTCTCTATTTATCTATCCATCTCTCTCTATTTATCCATTTCTCTCTCTCTCTCTCTCTCCCCATCTCTCTCTCTTTATCCATCTCTCTCTCTCTCCATCTCTCTATTTATCTATCCATCTCTCTCTCTCTCTCTCTCCATCTCTCTCTCTCTCTCCATCTCTCTCTCTCTCTCATCTCTCTCTCTATTTATCTATCCATCTCTCTCTATTTATCCATTTCTCCTCTCTCTCTCTCTCCATCTCTCTCTCTTTATCCATCTCTCTCTCTCTCTCCATCTCTCTATTTATCTATCCATCTCTCTCTCTCTCTCTCCCCATCTCTCTCTCTGTTTATCTATCCATGTCTCTCTCTATTTATCCATCCATATCTCTCTCCATCTCTCTTTCTATTTATCTATCCATCTCTCTCTCTCTCCATCTCTCTCTCTATTTATCTATCCATCTCTCTCTATTTATCCATTTCTCTCTCTCTCTCTCTCTCCATCTCTCTCTCTTTATCCATCTCTCTCCATCTCTCTATCTATCCATCTCTCTCTCTCTCTTCTCATCTCTCTCTCTCTCTCTCACATCTCTCTCTCTGTTTATCTATCCATATCTCTCTCTATTTATCCATCCATCTCTCCCTCTCTCCCTCTCTCTCTCTCTCCATCTCTCTCTCGTTATCCATCTCTCTCTCTCTCTCCCCATCCATCAGCTCCTGGTCCCCCCAGCCCCTCTGTGGTTTGCAGCTGCAGCAGGGAGGGCTGGGGTCCCTCCCCAGGGGAGGCCGTGTGTCTCCGAATGTGCACGCACAGGGGAAGGAAAAATGCTGGTAATTAATGAGATGAAGTAATAAGTAATGAAATTAACAACAGTGGAATGTACAGGGCTCGACTACTCAATGGCCATGGTTTCTCTCCCTAACTACACCCCCTTTCTTAGCCAGCTGCTACTCTGTGAACTACCTGAGAAGCCTGAGGCAGGAAAGTTTGGGTATTTTCACACAGCTTAAAGAACATTTTCATTTATTAATTCTGCTCTTTGAAAATAAAGACTTTAAGGTAAGGCACTGCTGTGCCTGGCTCAGTGCTGCTGCAGAGCCACGCTCTAACTCCTTCCTTGGGGCTCTCACACTAAGGGGGAGGGAGTGTCAAGGACCCACATTCCCAAATTGCCCACAGAAATAAAACATAGTTGCAATTTGACTGGGTAACTTCTCCAAAACAAATGCTAGGAGTCCATAACTGCACTTTGGAGCGAATTAAATTTGCCTTCAGAATCCAGCACAGGCCTCCTCTTTGCTGTATTAACATGAACATTGTAATTGAGTCACAGGGAGTATGTGCCTAGAAAACAGTGTTCACTCTCTGATTTTGTATTTTACTTTAGCCCTCCTGTAACAGCCAAGCCATGACCACAGTGAAGATGGAGTCATCTTCCACAAATTTAATCACTGCGTGGTTCCAGGGACAGAGAAGAATACAACCAGGGGAGGAATTTCTCCACAAATACTGACTATTTGTGAAGCATCACTGGCAGAAAAGGAGCAGGGCTGTGGAAGGCAGCCTGGGCAGGACAGGCTCAGCAGGAAGCAGCAGTGCCCAGGAATCACAGCCAATGTTATGTTCAGCACCAACTTGAGCCACTGACTTCATGCTGCATTCCCAGGTCCCAGTGAGGTGCCTTGACAGTGATTCTCCTGGTTTTATTGATATCAGAGGGGCTGCCAGGGCGGTTTTCATGGTCCAAATGTCAGGGAAATTGCACAGAAGATGATCACACACATTACAGACAGACTACAACAGCTGCCCTTATGAAGAGCCAACTGATAGCCTATGATTTGAAATCAAGACAGCCACGGACAACTGCTCCTGAGCCCAATCCCAAACCACACAGAAAGAATGTGGAAGCTTCACCAGGATGTGCCAGGATGCTCCAGGGATAAGCATGGAGGTAACTCTCTCGCTGACATAGTTGTTCAGCTCTGAACTTTAAAACCACATTTGCACCTAGCACAAAAGGCCACAACTTTCCCAAGTCCAAGACTCAGTAATTGGTCATCAAACACAAAACATCTCTGCAAGGAATTCCTGCAGTCAGCTGTCTGAGCCATGTGACCTCCCTTCCCTTCCATTTCACAGGCTACATTAACCACAAACATTTCATGTCATACATTTTTATTAACCTGGAATGCCAGCAAATGACTGCAAAACCATATCTCTTGTGGTTTTTTGATTCAACAACAAAACCAGCTCCAATTTGGGGAGGTCTGTCAGCATCACTGCACCAATCCCTTTGGTGATGTCACAGTGCAAGGATTCAGCTCCCCCTGTGCTAATCCCAGCTGTGCTCTGGAGCACCACTGGACAGTTCTGCCCACCCAAACAAACCAGAGCAATGCAAGAAAGATGACAGAACACAGGGAGATGGGGGTAAGAGCTCCTCCTCTGCCACCACAACGCTACTGAACTCTTCCCAGAAGTGCAGCAGGATGGTATTCCCGAATTTGGGCTGCCAGCCTCAAACACGCTCTCTCCCTGCTTTGTTTCTCCCAGAGTGGCCAAGTGGCAGAATTCTCCTGGTATCAGGAAAATGAGAATATCCACCCAGCACACAGTTAACTACCTGCCCACTCAGCAGCTTCTGTACTGGCACATGTTACAGGAATCTGTATTACATAAATAAAAATACAGCCTGGCTTTGCCATCACAGCCCGGTGTCTCTGTTAATATCCTAACAACACTAAACCGTCCTGAGGTTTCTCCCATTTGTGTTCCCAAGGGATGACAAGAAGTAATCTCCCCGTTGTTACACACACTTTATTTTGAAAAGAAAGCCTTTATGCATATTTTAGTTGATCTAAATACAGTAGATCTCGTGTTTTTAAATCACCAGATAATACACAATTATCTCGAGCTAGATTCTGATTTTGAAACAAGCTCTAATTAGCTCCCCATTTTATGCTGCTATAATCCTTTCCTCAACTCCCATGAGTGTTACTATTGCTAAGCAGCATGAGGTTAGGAATGATGGATGATACCCAGAAAGGAAGACAAACAAAAGGGAAATTCAGAATCCCTGAGATCACCCGCAGCTGTATCGGCAAATGAAGATTTCCACATTAGGTCATGAGACGACCCTTACAGAAACACACACCAAAAAGGCACGTCTTCCTCCCACTGAGTATTTGCAAGCCTTTAATGTAGTATATAGAGAGTGTATGTCCTTCACAGAGGATAAAGCAAAAAGTGAATGTAAAAATTCAGCTTTCCTGAGAGCAACCACGGAACCAACAGCACCAAAAAGGAAACTCTGTCTCAGTCTCCTACAGATACGCAGCACAAACCCCCAAAATAAAACCAACTAATAAAAGCTGTGCACAGTACGAGTATTTAGAAAAATATCCAAGCCTTCTCCTGGCACGTGGCAACTGTTCAAACCCAGCCCGGCTCCCATCAGCAGTAATGCAACTAAATAAGGGCCAAATTCGTCAGGAAAAAATGCTGATGCAGTTGGGTGACACTAATTCAACTTTTTTTTTTTTTTTTCCATGTGATTTGGTCCATGCTTTTGACACATAAATCATTAAAAAGGCAGATTTACCCAAGGGCATTAGAGCATTTAGGTGGAAAGAAATACACAGAAAAAATGTTAGAAAAGGCACAGCAATACTATTTTTGACCACCTAGGGTACAGACACCATTTTTGTGTATAACATGTGCCCTGAAACTTGCACAAAAGCACCAAGCCTTGAGGAAAGCTCACAGGCAGAAAATACAGGTACATACCTGGCTGTCATTTTGATACAGGCTGGTTTTTTATAAAATTCATGAATACAGCTTCCAAAGAAAATGAAGCCTGGCTTCTCTTTGCTATCTCAACATATATATAAATATATAAAATATATATACATTTATCCATTCGTTATATGAAACACTGATGGGCCCATCTGTCCACACATGAAAATGGAAAACTACTGCACAAAAGGTGAGATTTTCATGAATGAGGTGTTAATCAAAACCTTATGATCTAGAAGTGTAACTAACTGGGTCAGAAATCCAGAAAATCTTGCTAGTTCGATAGAACAGAGCCAAACAGTAATGAAAATACTCCCAGCTAATAAAAGTTTGAGTCGTTACTATGCATGTTGACACTCTGTACACTGAAGACCTTCTTGGCAAAGCACTCAGGAGCCACTGAGTGTATTAGTTTAATTTCACTTCTTTCCCTTCATGCATTCAACAAGTTCCAAGCCAATTATATTACATGGAAAAGGCTCCAGACCTTCCCTCGTTTCAAAATTGTTCTGATTAATTTCTGTTTTAAAATTACAAGTATGCAACCTTCTCTGCCTTGATTTTCCTGGGAAATGTCTCAGAAGACCAGAAAATTGGAGCTGTCTCTCTCTTTTTTTTTTTCTCCCTGCCCTGGAGTGATGGATCTTTCACAAATGCATAATTATTATTACCTTTTCCAAACTGTTTGCTGCATTTTTAATTACAGAACAGCTGCTAATAAAAGGAAATTACCAAACTGCCCTTCCTCATTCAAATAACTTGGTTTTTGCTCTTTTGTTCTGCCTGGTGTCACAACCTTCCTTATCCCTTCACACAGAGAAAGGCACCAAGGAAAGAACATTTTGTACAACAATTCTATTTTTAATCCTCCAAGACGAGGTAGAAAAGGGCACGAGCCCATTTTCTCATTTGTAAGTGGGCTTTAAGGAATGAAGGAGGACAATCATCAATAACATGATTTTATTAGCTGATAGGAACGTGTCACCTCACAAAATATTAGCTCAAGGGCAGGAACTGACAAACGACACTGGGAGTGTGGGAGGGAACAAAATATCCCGGCAGCAAAACCGAACTTCCTGAAGGAAATCACTTTCAGCTCCCAGGGATCCCCTGGGGATCCACAAGGTGCTTGGATTTTAATACCATGGGCTTGTCTTTCCATCTTTTATAATTAGAGCTCGTCATAAATATGAAGATTAGCAATAACAATGCAGCATTTCCAGCTCCTCTGATTTTGAATTCCTCCTAAAATGGCTACAATTAATTACTCATATTTTCCACGCCGTCTCAGGCGTTTGTGACTGTGACACTCTTGCACGGCACTGATGCCACAAAAAAAGTACTCAATGGCATGTTTTTAATGAACCATCACGGGAAATTTCCATGTTCCCTAAATGCTTGGCTATAAGTAACAATAGCCCTATGATTGCAAATAATTTTCTCCCATTTTGGCTTTGTTTTCATGGCTTGTTTTTACTGGGGGCATTTTTTTTTTCTTTTATGTATTTATTTTCAACTGTTCTCCTTAAGTAAAACGTGGACTGAATATCATCACAATTTTCTTCTAGTAAAGTCTTTTAGAATGCAAAATAGTTTCCCCAGTAGAGAGAAAAAAGCACTTTGGTTGGGATATTTAGAGTAAAGGCAGCGAGCTGCAGTAAAAAAGAAGTATTTCAGAACAGCAGAAAGGTGGAACAAGAGCACAACCCATCCCTGTGAGTGCCCTGAAATGCAGCAATTCTCCAACACAGGGCACTGGCTGTAAGCACAGAGCAGGGCATGGGTATTTTTCTGGAGTGTTTTACGTCAGTGAAGCATTTCATTGGTAAGAGGCTGTGTGGGTAGAGTTTGGTATCCAACAGCAGGAACACAGCTGTTCTCTCCTGTCCCAGCCTCCCTCCTATCCTGTGACCATCTCTAAAGCCTTCAGTCACTCACTTCCCTGACACTCAGCTTTGCCTGCATCTGCTTTTTTATTTCATTTTATTTTTTGCAAATGGAAAGGAGGAAAAAAAAAGGTCAGCTGTGAATATTTAACGAAGCTTGAAAAAACGTGGTCTGCTCCCCACTTTTGGATTAACAAAGCAGATTTTGTGCAAAGGAGAGTGGAAAAAAACCTACCAGCGAGTGAGGCAACTGGAGTATGTGGATCAGATTACAAACCAAGGGCTTGTTTTACAGCCATTGTCACATGTCACATTGATAAGCTGAACTATGGCAAAAAAAAACCCCTCAAAGAGCCAATGATCTCTAAGATCAGACAGACTCTCTTTACCTAATATATGCAGCTAAATATGTGTGCTCCCTACATCTGCCATAGCAACAAGGAGAGAAGGAGGAATTAACTGCATTAATAAAAAAAACTGAAGGGACTCCTGTATGATACAACAAAATGTGAGAAACCTCTCAGCATCAAAGCAAACGCAACAAAAGCACAGAGAATTATTTCAGAGCAAATCATTGAAACCAGCTGATTACCTGAGCTTGCACATCCCTGCTGTAGGGAATCCTGTAATGATGTCACAGAGTGAAGGACTAGATAAGAGAGGAGAGGAAAATCAGGGAACAATAAAAGGAGATGCCAAACCACAAACTAAACAGTAAGCAGGCTCAACAAATAGCAAAGTGCTGCTCTCGGCAAGGGCTCGCTGCTCAGTTAACTCATGGCACAGAGAGGAACGACCCAGGCCAGGCTCCAGCCTGGCTTTTCTGTGGCAATAGCTACTGGGGGAAGAGTCAGCCACAATCAAAGTGTCATTGCAACCCAGCATTCCCCCTTTAAAGCTTAGTTTTCCAGCTCACCTCCTGAGACAGCAATCGATATTCTCCCTGGAACAATCCAAATCCCCTGTGCAACCCTAGGAAACAGCGCGCAACATTTTCCAGCTCTTTGGCCAAAATTTTTGGGATTGCGTGTCATATTCGTGCCTAGATAATATCACCCTAATGAGGAACTTGATAACTGCTGCTTATCAATTACACATAAACGTTCATAAACATTCCCAGCCTGTCCCCTTAGGGACCGGCCGGGCTGCCAGGGTGGATGGTGCCACTTCCAGAACGTCTGGACCAGCACTGGTGCAAGGCTGGCTTACTGCAAATTTAAAAAAAAAAATAAAAATACAGAAAAGAGAAAAAAAAATCTCCTCCTCCTCAACTCAAACAACATAGTGGAATTTTAATTACCTTGTCCTTGTTGCTGCCCTTGTGCAGGCAGGACACACTGTCCCAGCTCACCATTCAACCAGAGCTGCATACGAATAAATGGTTCTCGGCCTTTTTGGGTCAATTTGCTCCATGGCTTTGGCCTGGAGAGCATGTCACTGACACTTCCTTGGGACAGCCCCAATACCTGAAGTGAAGCAACCAAGAATGGCACGTTAAACACTGGCAGTGGAAACGGGGGGAATTTAAGTAATTTTTGGTATCCTTTACTGTATCGCTTAAATCGTTTGGATATGGACAATCATAAAGACTGCAAAAACTGGACAATTATAAAAACTGTTTTCTGTAGATACTTGGATGGAAATGCTTTTCTTCCTGCCATGTTGTTGCCTTCTGAAGGAAGGTGGGCTTTTCCTGCAGGATCTGGGTGGCAGCAGCCTGGATGAGGGATTTGCAAGCTTTTCATATTTTGTGTCAAACAGTTTCATCAGTTTTAACAGGAAAAACACCGAGTCCAGGCACACACAGGCAGATGAAACAGGCAATGACTGGCATGTATTTTGTTCTCAAACAAAAATAATTGGGACTTTTGAGACTAGGCCTGTATTTGGTTGATTTTTGGGGGATGAATTATAACGATGTGTGTTTTCACCTGTAGCAGCGGCTGCTCCACATAAGTAAATATTTAAGAATACAGCCGACTGCAGTGGGGGGGGGAGGAATGGGGAGAAATTCAGACAGGCAGAATGCAATTACTTGCCTGGAATTCAACACAGGTACCAGAGTTAAAAATCATACTTAATGAAAGCTGCCATGGGATTTTTAATGACCCCGAGAGGTCAGACTTTTCATTTTACATTTTAGTGAGAAGGTAATAGTGCAATGCCAGCTCCTATTACACTTTTATATTGATTCAATTCTTTATAGGAAGAAGAAACAACAAATGTCCAACACTTTTTACAGCCTGGGAGGGGTTTTCTGGTGGTTAGGGAGCCTGAAAATCCCACGTGCTCAGTGCTTAGGGCTCACAACGTGAGAACTTCAGGAAGCCTTATCTGTAATCAAACATTGCTCTAAAACATCTCAGAGCACACTGAGGTACTGAGCACCAGGCATTAGAAATGACTTGGAATTTCTGACTTCAGACTAAGGAGAGCTAGGGGATTTTCCATGTGTTTGTTTTAATGCCCTTGTGCACATTTCCAAATAATAACGAAAAAGGAAAAATGCTCTTGTGTCCATAATCTTTGCTTATAACAAAGTTAAGACTCTCCAGTCATGACAATGGTATTACTCAAATATTCCACGAATTCATTACATTAAGCATGAAATATTGAGTCTCAGCAACGTTTGCTTCAGCTTTCAAGTTCTCTAAACTCAGGGCCCCATTCCTAATTCCAAGTGGCTGAAGCCAATCCCTGTATCAAAACCCTTGCAATTGCTACCGTACAGGGCAGCTAATACTCCGTGAGCTCAGTTTTGAAACACTTCACACACGGAGCAAAAACCATTTTTTCCCAGGACACCCTTGGCACATCCCCTCTGGCTCTGCACCCGTGTAAGGAGCAGAGGGCACAATCACAACACTGGTGAAACAAGAGAGAACCACTTCTTTACCTTTTCCCCAAAGATCCTTTGGCAGATGCCATTCTTTGCTAGCTTTTCCTTGACCTGCCGCGTTAGCTCTATCGTATCCACCTCCTGGTACATATAAATCTCATACTGCTCGGGAGTCAGTGGAGGAACCGAAGGTTTGGATGGCTTGGACAAGGACACGATAGGGGATGAAGGGAGGGGGCTATTCTGTGGTGTCTCACTGCGACTCGCCCCAGTCATGCTCAATTCAGAACTCTGCGAGTACGGAGATTCCGCGTTTGGCCACTCTTTCCAATACTCGGAAGAAGACGGTCCTTGGAGCTGGCTACGATCTGGCCTAGTCTGATTGCTGACCTTTTCTTTTCCACCACTGGCTTCCTCAACTTTTATATCTTCGGGAAGAGCTGCATTTCTTCTCTCATGCTGCACAGTATTCCACCAATGGTCCTTCCAAACACCACCACGTCCCAACTCATTTTTAACATGCCTCAACATACCCTGGGCAGAATCACTTATTCCATGAAGCTCTAAAACAGGTGCCTCCTGAGGCTCCTTTTTGAGCCCAGAGAGGTTCTGCAATGCAGAGATACTGGAATCAGTGACAGATGAATGTTTCTTCAGGGATATGGCCAAAGGAGAATAGCTGGAAACCGAAGACATTGCAGGTGTAGACACTAGTTTGGGGGACAGGATAGAAATGTCAGCTTGAGATAGAGGTGGTGTTTTTAAGGCAGGTTCAAGGGCAGCCTGCTGTGCCTCCATTTCCCGTCGGGCTTGTTGCAGAATGGATCGAATTGCATCATCAGAATTGCCACTGCTAGAGGCAGAAGGCGGCTGAGCCGGCTCAGCTATGAAAAACAACCAAAAGACTAAATGCAACACAGGAAAATGCTTTATATTCAACACGTGCTACTGTAAACATTGCCCTGACAGGAATTTAAAAAAAAAAAAAAAAAAAAAAAAGGTGTTGGGGGTGGGTGCTGAAATACATTTCTGGATGGGAGGGAGGAGTATTCACTAAGCAAAGATTTCCAAAAGGTAAGATTTCCAAAGTTCTTCACTGGAAAATTTTGAGAGTTGCCAAAGTGCTGGATGTTTGCACGCACAGACTCAGCTGCACAAGTCTGGGACCACTTGCCATCACTACCATTGTAAAAATTTTCAAATAAATGCCTTTGAAAATCAAGCCTTCACCTCTTCCTCCCCCACCCCATGTGGTCAATAACATTTTATAGCTGCATTTACAAAGTTATTTAACCTTTCACTTCACTCTTTTCTCCACAAATGAATTTAACACACACTCAGAACTGAACACAGCCTGCATTCACCTGGACAGACTATTACAGTATAAATAAGGTGAGACCTTCTAACTTCAAAAACACAACACACAAATTACAACAAAGGCAGAACTTGAGGAAGAGATTATCATCAATATTTCACCTGACAAACTAAATATGCTTCTGCTTCCTGATCTGTTCTGTCCCAACCACTGAAATAAACAGCTCTACCAGACCAGGCTGACACCTGGCCATCACCCTGTCCCTTATCTGAAGCTCTAGGATGGAGTCACAGGTGCCTTCAGCAGAGATAACCCCACATGCAGCATTCCAGTGGGGAACCAGGATTTGGGTGGCTGTGCTGCAGCAGTCGGGGATGAACAGAGACCGGAACGTGGGGGGGAATTATCTCTGCAGAGCCAGGAGGTTTTGCAATGGCATCTGCTTCTATTTCAGTCTCCACTGAGGTCCCCAGTGCTTGGAAACCAGTTCCTCTGGAAGCTGCTCTGCAGAGAACAGGGAAAGTGAAGCACCAGGTGGGAGCAGGGAACCCCACACTGCAAGGAGTGGCCTCTAAGTGAAATCAGATTTGCAAGGCGCTGCGTATCGCTCCAGTAACACTAAGGCTCATCTGAATGCATTTCTGAATTTGCCTCCCTATATTCCTTCCTGTCACACACTGTAAAATACATGAAAAGCTAAGAAATAGGAAAAAAAGACAGTGATACTCTCTCTGCTGTTTTATCTGCTGGTTTCACAGGGAGTTTTGAGGCCAAATTAATATTTGAAAGGAAGTCTGAGACTCTCAGATGAAACATGCTACTGAATAACATTCTTGCAGTTTCCTGCACAAAGCCCATATTTTTCTCTATGCAATGATTTCTTGTATAAAGTCATATTATTTGGATCATATATTAACTAGTGTTTTACACTCTGCCATGAGATTAACTTAGTTTTCATTTGAAAGACAACTATCCAAAACTGTAAATCAGTATTTACTTTAAAAAATGAAACAGAAGTATTGCACAGTAATTTCTACTTCAGCCCAATAGCAGTATTGGGAACTCTAAGATGAGAGGGCTACGGACTAGACAGAAATGTTTAATTACATGACAGCATACAATGAGAAATTACCTCAGGCTAAGAGGGATTTTTTGGGAAAGGGAATGTGTTTTGGATTTGCCAGTTCATTCACTGAATGCATTCTGTAACCAAAAATAAAGTCATCTAAGAGTCAGGACTGGGTGTGCCTATATGGTACAGGATGTACCATGGTGCTGGGACTGGTGATTGCTGCCTGGAGTGTGACCTTCACCCCAACAGATCCATCCAGCCCCTCTCCCATGAAGCTGTGTCCCTGGGGCTGAGACAGGAGAGAACAGAAGAGAGAGCAGGAGCTGTTCCCTTTCCAAGGAGCAAACTGGGAGAAGAAAGGATTCTCAGTGACTCCTGCAGGTCTGGAGGACAGCCAGGAGCTCAGAGCTCTGCCCAGGGATAAAGGTGTTCAGAAATCCCACAGGGAGCAGGGCAGAGCAGAGACCCCCCCCCAGTGTGGGACGCGTGCGACCTTAACTTGGGACGACTCAGCGACAACTCCACTAAACAACAACATACCCCTCCAAAAAACTCTTCTAACCTACTCTGAAGGTTTTAAGAAGATAATTAACTGACCAGAAAGCTCATGGCAATTGTTTTAATTAAATTCTGCAGTAAAAGCAGGCGGAGACAAAATGAGGCCGTACCTGTTTTCTGTACTTGCAGCTCCCTTTTGGCTTGTTCGAGAATGGATTTGATGGCTTCATCAGAGCCAGACTCTGTGGTTCGGATTCGTGTGGTTATGTTACCTGGGAGGAAAACACAACTAATGACACCAGGAAAACTCTGCTTTGGCTGTTTTTGTAACACAAAGACACACCTGTATCTGATACACGGCCAGCACAACCTGAGGACAGCTTGCACAGGACCTTTACCAACAATTACACCACACAAAAAAAGTACTTAATATAAGAAAAGCAAAATATCCTCGTTGTGCCTGTCTCTAGCTGCCCTGGAATGGTGAGAACATCAGAGGAAGAACTAGGTGGTCATATATTCCTTTTCTATGGTAACATATATAGATCCATTCTTTTTCCTTTCTTTTTTTTTTTTTTTTTTTTTTTTTTTTTTTTTTTTTTTTGTTTTGGTTTTGTTTTTGGAGGGGAAGAGGAAACAGAAAGGAAAAGAACTGGAGAGGGAAGGAAGAAAGCTAAAAGCATAAGCCCAGGAATCAACTTAAAAATGACATCAGCTTCTAGGCAAAGTAGGATGAGTATACATTCAGCCCAAAACAGAATTAAAAAGTAACTAGATAAAAATAATTTTTAACTTTCTAGAGGTTAATACATTAAGAGAAAGAGTCATTTAAACGCAGATACCATTTGAAGTACTCTCCAGCTAAGAGCTATTACTTCGTTGTTTGGTTTTGCTTCGTTTTTTTTTTTCCTTTTGTTTTTAACCTCTAAGGGGAAGAAAAGGAGGGAAAACTGAGTGCTACTGCACTTAACTACATTTTCCATTATGAGATTATTGTCTGTAAGCAAGTGAGGTAATTTGTGACTGGAGTAAAAATAACTACAGACTTTTGGAGCACCTGCTTTTGTTTTTCCTTCTTTCTGGTCTTACTAAAAGAAAAATTCTGCAACTAATCTATAACAAAAATGGGCAGACTTCCTGTTCAGTGATAATTTATGGATCTCATGTTCATTTATCTTGTCTTTTTCACATATAATACTGAACTAAGCATCACACTAATTTAGCAGTGTATTAAAGTGGAATTTGTCAGCATAAGCCCCATGAGAAGAAAGAAGCAAAGCTAGAGCAGAAGCAGTTGATGTTATAACTGTTGAACTTTCTCCCTCCAAAACCATAAAAATAGCAAAGAGAGCATTTCAATAGATCTGGTGACTTTATAAAGCCCCTTCTATCACTTCTCTCTCTTTATCTGTGTAGGCAGGGAGGATGGGAGTGGAAGAACTACCCAAACAGGGTTACGTTAGTACAGCAGCAGCAGAATTAGAAAAAGCAAAGTGTTCATCTAACCCATGGTTTGTTTTATACTTACTGTCTGTTTTTCTATCAGATTCCAGGCCAGAATCAAACTGCACAGTTTTAAGGAAACACACAGCTAAAGCACACTCCACTTCCTAGGGATTGACTGCAAAGAAAAACACCTGCCTGTGACGTACCTTCAGACCCATTTCTTCGTTTCGGTACTTCCTGAAATAGTCTGTTCAGGTTCTGGCCTGGATTCTCTGTTGAAAAACAAGTTTGGTAAGAACAAAACAATCAGGGGATGGTTGCTCTGACATCACGGGCTGTGTGACATGAGGAGCTGGCAGCCTGGCCCTGAGCTCTCCTGGCCCCTCGGGCCCCTGAGCAGGAGGAACTGGCTACTTGGGAAGAAGCAAGGCTGGCTGATTTGTTAATAAAGATTACAGCTATGTTCGGAAAGGAGATTAGACAGATATAAATAAATGTCTAGAGATACCAAAAATGAAGAGGTTAAAGATGGGCAGATAATCCCCTCAAGTACAACCATCAAAAGGAAGAACAGATTTTAAATCTATCAGTGGGTGCTTCTAATTAAACAAAATGTAGGAAAACCCTGCCTGTCCTTTCCAATATTTCTTGACTGTAAACAACTCACTTTCCAGTTTCTCTAAATGTAAATCTCAGCCTTAAGATGAACCACAATGAAATGCATGTTACTTCTTAAAATCGCTGCCTTAAATATGCAAAGCTGCTTTGAACTGGGATTGTATTTTAATTACTCATCTCATGCATCACCTACCCTATTTTGTCAGAACACTTTGGGGAAAAAACATAATCACACAAGACACAACAGAAGCCTGGTCTCAGTAAATAACCTCAAACAAAAATCCCCAAGTATTTCTGAGGGCTGATACCCCGAGTAGCTGCTGACCCTTTTTGCTCTGTGCTGTGGCACGGAGGGCTTGGGAAGCGAGGGCTGTGCGTGTCCCTGCTGCTCACTCCTGCTGACAGGCACCAGCCAGGGGTTAAAAAAAGCATAAGCAGAGATACGAACCTGCCTGAGTGCTGCAGAGCTGAACTTGCTGCACCTGGCCCCTGAGCTGGGTGAGAGCAGCAGCAGCAGCACGGCCCTGGCTGGAGAAGCTGCTGGTTTGGAATGTTTGGATCTAAGAGGGGCTGGGGAGCTCTTACCTCTTTGTCTGCCCTGGATGCTGCGAAGAGCCAGGATGTTCTGCTCGTCCGACAGGAACTGCTTCATCTTATGAAATGGCTCCTTGCCTCTCACAGTCAGTTTATTCCATGGCTTTGGCCGGGCCAGGATCTCACTCACAGACCCTTGTGACAGTCCCAACACATAATGTCCAAATATCCGCTGTCCAATATTGTGCTTGATCAACTGCTCTTTCACCTGACGTGCAATTTCGGCCGTGTCTATCTCCTCGCCTTCAGAGATGCTCCCAGCACTTTCTGACTGGCTGGGAGATGGGGCCATGCCATTTACATCCGGGCTTTGTTGTAATGGACTTTGGGAAGATATGGAGTTTGTGCTGTATGGACCTGTTGGAAAAATCATGCTTGTGCTTCCTGCTTCCTGCATTGCCTTGGAGTAGAAGGACTGCATTAGCTGTCGCTGGAGGAGAGAGTTTAGTGCAAATTTTCCTGTGGAGGCCAGGGGTAAGCTGGGGCTCGCCAGGGATGAGCTGAAAAAGTCTTGACTTAAACCCGTTGGTGAGAACTGGTGTGTACCATTAGTATTGGAAGCCTGCTCCCCCACGTTGCGGAGCAACTGGGAAGGAGGGGAGGCCGGCAAGGTTGCAGGACGCTGACTCTCAGGCTGGTCTTTCCCTTTTCTCCTGGCTGACCCTACAAGGAAGGTCAAACATAATGCATTATGGGGGGTCAAAGAGGGAACAACCAAGATAAAAAAATGCAAAGTTTGCCCCGCAAAGGGAAAAAGTGCAGATTGACACGGGCCAATGGAGTGGCGGTGGGAGTTTTGGTTTTCTTTGGTTTTGGTTTGTTTTCATTTGTTGGGTTATTTTTTATTTTTTTTTTAATTTTTATTTTTAATTTTATTTTTTTTTCCAGGATTGAAAATTTTTAAGCCAAACAAGGCCCCCAAAACAAACAACATGCATTTCATGTTTGCACCTTTCTTGTATGTTGCAGCCTGGAGAATCCCCCTTACAGACATTAACACTAGAACAGTTACATGAAGTGCAGTGATACAATTAAATAAATGCAGTTACAGACAGCAAGTCTCTCTGTTGTCTCTCATTCAAGATATGACTCATTGGACCTGACTGAACCCAAATGCAGCAAACATTTACATTTTGGAACAAACCAATTTGAATAAAGGAATAACCATTAGGTGGATGCACCAAGATCGCTCAGTTAAAAGTCATAAAACGCTTCAGAATTCAGTAATCCCAGGGCCAGTGGCAACTTTTAACTTCCAGCTGCAAAAACCATCATTCAAGAATCTAGAAATTCCATGACTTGCCATTTAAAAAATGTGCACACAAGATGTTAAAACCCACATTAAGAAAGCCAAACAGCCAACACACTTTGCTGGAAAGAAAGGATTTTGCTTTCCCAAGCTGACCTGCTGGTGGTATATCCAAGTGTATCAGACAGGAAGACTGTGTTCTACATGCAAACATTTTGCATAACACTGTGTGTGGGGGAAAGAGATGGATTTATTCCCAAAACAGAAGACAGCCTCAAACACTGGTACAGCCTGTAATACCTCTTAACCTTTATAGACTCTCTAACTTTTACTTCATTATCCAGCCTATAAAACTACAGAAATACAACGTTACTCAGTGCTCCTGTTGCTTCTTAATCCTCCTGCCATGCATTAGCTCAGCCACTCAGCTCTCACTCAGCCCTCCCTCCCGTCACAGGACAGCAGAGGCACCAGAAGAGCCAAATTTTGGGTGGACCTACCGCTCAGGTCGCTGTTGGTGATGCGCAGCGTGGCGTTCTCCGACTGCAGCGAGCGGTTCTTCTCCAGCAGCAGCACCTCCAGCGGCTTGGATGCATCCTAAAGGAAACCAAAGCATTGAGAATCTCACTCAGGCACTAAAAAGGATTTCAGAGGGGAAAAACTTTAAAAAAACCCCAAGTGCTTGACTGGTCTCTGGAGGCAGCAGGGAATTCGCTGCGCGGTGATCGGCAGGAATCACTCTGGGCTCTGGGTGAGCCACAGGAGAGATTCACTGTTTAATGTTTATTGTACATCATTCATCAATTCTGCATTATTTTGAGATGTGTAACAGAACCTTTTCTTAATCCTATTTATTTTTAAATGGTCCTGGCACGCTTTCAGTTTAAAAGCTGTAGACTTCTTTTAATCTGATTTAAACAGGTGTTAAGGTTATATTATTCCTTCTAGGTCAACTGACCCGAGCTAAGCATTTCCTTGACATGCTGCATTCCAGCAGAAACAGTTAACAACAGCAAAATAACATCAGTCAGAGAAACATGCTACTACTCTCCCCTAAATATAACCCTTGATCATTAAAAAACCCATTGAAAATTAATCCCAGGATATCGATATTCGGTTCGGATTTCAGAAACAGAAATTTAATTCATAACCTTTAAACTGAAGTAAGATTAATCTGCTGGAACAGCAGAGCTTTTCTCAGTACTCCAAGGATTGTTTTCTTTTGTGAAAAGAAATTTTCAAGGCTAACAAATACTTAAAAATGCTGAAGTCCTTGCACAGTGCTGCCCGTACACCAACTCCAGTATCTTTAAATGACTCAACTTCACAACATTCTGGTTTATCCACTCCAGCACAGCTTAAATGTCACTTTGCCCTTGACCACTTAAATGAAATTAACAGGCAAAAAAAAAAAAAAAAAAAAAAAAAGTCCAGTTCAGCTTTTTACGTAAAAAAAACATCAGGAAAAACAAGGATGGACCCAGAAGCCTCAACATCAACAAGAAACTGTCAATGTCAACACCAAGAAATTGCAAGACAAGATTTTTGTTAGTCAACTGAGCTGCTGAATAAGTAAGAAAACAAAAGTAAGTTCAGTACCTGCGCACCAGAGCTTTCAGATGGTGCAAACTCCATGGATTTCAATATACTGTGGAAGGCAGAAAAAAGAAATTATTTTCTATTTCTTCTTTTCATAACATCTCCTCTAATAAGCATTAACATTATCATGTCCTGTTCTCCAGCAACACCACAAGTGATGACAACTTTCCTTGCAGTAAAGTAACAATCTCCTAATGAATACAGAATAACTCCTCAAACCAGTTATTGGATAAGAAAATTTTCTTGAGCATCATCTAAATCATTCCAAATGCAATCCCACCAGGCCAGTTTAAAGCGTAAATTTAAAGGTTAATAAGGATATAACATTTTAAGCTGTCAGAAACGATATAAATTTATCTGTGAAGCTGGAAGGGAATGAGGAAGTTGTAGCAAAGCAACAAAACTGGGGAATCACCACCACAGTACAGCACTCTGTAGGATATACACCAGCTCACCAGCAGGGAAAATAGGCACAAATAATCCTCCCAACCAAGGCACTACAGGCTAAAAGGCAGTTTTTCATTTTAATAACCTCCTCGTTCTATGGCAAAGGGAAGACAAAATGGCCCAATATTTCTTAAGAAATATGAAAGATCCAAATATTTATAAGTACATTAGGAGAAGAATCTGATAGTCTCACTGTCAATATTTTATACAAATAGTGAGTGGTCAGAGGAGGTCTCCCTTCAGAGGCTTTCAGTTAGAGCTGCCTGGCAAACCAGAAACTTACAGGAATCCAGACTTATTACTGTGCTTTGTAGGATAATTTTTTTTCAAATCAGCCTGTTGCAAGCAGGACATGAACTTCCTCAGACTGAAACAATAAATGATTTCAGCTTCTTATTGTACAAAGACAACATTCATTAGGTGAAGAAAAACACATAAACACATATAGATGGTGTTTACACAGCATTTGTCATGTATAAAGCACCAGGAACTCTGTGAGCAGGAACAATCTGTTTAATCATGTATTAAACTGTATTAAAAGCTGTGGATCATGTATTAAAGGTTTTGGAATTGCCCCTGGATCCCTGGAAGTGTCCAAGGCCAGGCTGGTTGGAGCTTGGAGTAGCCTGGGATAGTGAAGGTGTCCCTGCCCATGGCAGGGGGTGGCACTGGATGGGCTTTAAGGTCCCTTCCAGCCCAAAACATTCAGTGATTCCATGAAATGTGGAAACTGAGAGGAAAAAAAGGCAGAAGTCCAGTAGGAAAACACAAGAACTAGTTCTGGATGCCATGAGGAGTTAGCCAGGCACCCATTACCTGCCTGAACCTGTCCCTGGATTAATCCAGAGTTAGATGTGCATTAAGTGACACTCTGGAACTCAGGGCTCTGGGCCATTCAAGATCACTCAAAGTCATAGCAAACCCAAGGGAAAAAAAGTCATTCTGAGAAAGAGACTTCACGTATCCTACATCAGTGCATACTCACTGCACACAGGGTTAATTCTGACAGGCATCCCTAAAAGCACAGTCATTAATGAAACCACAAATTCCTGACAATCCCTTTCAGTACATGGCATCACTCAGTGTCACCTCCTGCCTGGCTGCAGGGTAGAGCCATCAGCCCAAACACAGCACACAAGGTGATGTTGTGAAGACTCTAGGTGGGCACGGCAGCTCAGCCATGTGCAAATCCAACTCTTGTGTGCTATCAGTGGCCTCATGCCAGCCAAGGGCAATGGGGACCAATGGCTTGAGTTCTCAGAGTCCCTGACATCACACGTGTGTGACTCAGGTGGCAAATCCCAAAAGCCAGTGTTTCTAGGGACACCCCTTTGGAGGCACAGCTCTGCATCCAGACTCCAAGTGCTGGGGAGATAAATGCACAGAGACTCATCCAGGGAAATCCCCAGCCACTGGCAGGTCGCTGTTTCCATGAATTCTGCAGGGAATGGACCCTGCAGGACCAGCCAGTCCTAATGCACATCTTCATGATGCCCAAATGAGGAGACTCATCTGAATTTCAAACCCAGTTTGAACAGCAAACATGGCCAACATCCCATGGGAAATCCCATTTCAGTTCAGACCAGCTGTGACCCCCACTTACCACACGTGGGTTTGCCATGTGGAGCAATCCAGCAGCATTCCAAACACCTTCCTTCCTTCTGGATGAGGCTAAACCAGAAAAAGCTGCTCTCTCCCAAAAGGAGAAGATGTCAGTGGTGCCCTGAGCACACCATGCTGTCCCCACAACCAGGCTGACAATGGTTGGAAGCATAAACCTGTTTGTTTATGGTTATATTTGGTTCTCCACACCAAAAATCTGCCTCTAAATCCCCGATCCTTGCACAGGTTGATGCATTTTGGTTCTGAGCACCTGCTGCCAGCTGGGACCTTCAGGAAGGATCCTGAGCCTTGCAGCAGCTGCTTTTCCAGCTAGATTGGTGCAGGCAATGTGTATTCAAATCTTGGCTGGAAACCTACTGACCTCTGCCTACCTGAAGGGGATTCTTTGCTAACTGAATTAACTTTCTGACAATTTCACAGGTAATTTCCTATACAGTTGAAACACAAAATCTACTAAAAATCAAGCTGATGGCACCTCTAATTGCCCTAAGAGGAATATTCACTCCAGCAGGCTCATTTTTAAAAGAATGTGAAAGTTAAACATGTCAAAAATGACTCTCCAAATGTGTCATAAAAGACACATTCTCCTCAGGAATATGAGGAAGCACAACGCTTCTTCTTTGGATTCCAGGAATATCTTTGCCCATGAGATCTTGACTCAATCTGTGGCTCAAGATCAGTTACCTGCTTTTTAAAGGAATGATCTTGTGACTTGAATCTGCACATCTAAGAAGACTTGAAAGCTCTGACTGTAAAGCAAAGTGTGCATTGGGACAGCTCGACTTTCTGTTCGTCTGATCCCGACTGCAAAGGCAGCAGGGTCAGCGCTGTCGTGCTACTCGAGAGGGAGCTGAAAGCACACACAGAGCTCTCAGATCTCAAAAATAGGTTTAGAAGCCATTGGGCACAAAAGCCAAGGCAGAAAGTGAAGAATCTTCCCATTCCACATCTTGACATGGGCCCACTGAAGTTCCTCCAGAGTAAGAAGCTGGCTGATGCTGAGACCCCTCAGCCTAGAATGCCTCTAACATCCCAGGAAGGATTAAGGAAAACACATAAACACCTAAAACATTCATTCTCTTCCTGCATTACTGACAAGGTTTCTTTTCTCTTGGTGCAAATGTTACAGCAGTTCATTTCTGTCAGTGTTTCAGGGCACAAGGCAGGTGCAGCAGGATTCAGTGTGAGGGCTCCAGATTTACAGCAGCAGACTTCTGCCAGTCTCATTTACAGCAAGTCTCTCTTCAGATCAGACTGTCACTGCCAGGGGGATGCACACCAAGCCCTCAGCACACCTCTGGGTTAGATGGAGCAGGGCAGTGGGGGGAGGCAGCTGCTGGGAGGATGCAGCACTGCAAACAACCTCAGTGCTCCCTAGGAGGGTCTCAACCCTCAGACCATCCCACAGGATAGTGGTGGACCCCAGGGCCCTTATGAGCCAGCTATCAATCCATAAATTGGGATAGAAAAGCTGCAACAGCTGGGAAAACAGGGTTAATTTACTGGTGTCCAACTAGGGCCACTTCCAGGAGAGTCTCCCATTTATTTCACTGCAGGCTCATCCTGAGCAGAAGCACCATATGAAGCCTCCTGTGCCACAGATTCTCTCATTTGCCTTTCCATCCCTGCCTTCATGTAAGTCAGTGTTATAAAAAAAATAAATAAATTACAGTATTGTTATTATCTCCAGGAATACAGAATTTGTATTTAAAGTACAAATGCAAAGTAAACTTAAATGAGTATATTCAATGAGTACATTGGGTTCTTGGCATCTTAAGTCTGGCTTCAAAGTCCTGGTTCCATTGTATTAAACCTTTCATTAAACCAGGTAGGATTCAAAACTCATTTGTTGTTTCAGCACATTTACATTTAACATCTAATGCAAGAAGCTGGAAGGTTGTGGCCTTATTCCCATTCACTGCTTTACATGTGAGGACATGAACTGGCTAAAACCTGAAGCTGCTCCCATAACTCAGGAGAGGACATGGATGTATTTACCCTTAATCACTAAATGATGATGCTATTTTGAGCCCAGGTAATAATGAGGTAAAATGACCAAATAAATGGTCAATTCATTTAATTTAAGTGAAAATTATACCCCTAAATCAGGGTGTGCTACAGCTGGTGGTGAACCAGAACCTCAGCCAGCGTGGCTTGAATAAATCAGCACCAGTGGCTGGGCAGTTGTGGGGCTTGCAAATCCAAATCTGCTTTCCATATTCTCCAGGGACATGTAAACAAAAGCACATGACTACCAGCCTCATCCGAAATACCTCATTAAACCAGGGAAAGGGTTATTTCAGCCTTTTTAAAACTCACAGAGAAATGCCAGAATGATGAAAGAAGAGATGGGAGTTTCTCGCAGTTATTTAAACCTTGACATTAAACATATTTCCAGTCAGAAAAGTTCTCTTCTGAACCTGACAGCTTATCTTGTTATAGTTTAAAATGAGGCTCTTTTAAGTCTCTTAAGAAAATCCCTTGAAATAGGAAGAGGCTGTTTGTGGCTTTAGTTTAAAACCACAATATATTAGCAAAAATGTACAGTGAAACAAGCCCAGCATTAAACTGGTAAATGCTGAACACTGGCTGGCAGGAGCAGAGAAAAGGTACCATGGCCAAAGGCTCTGCAGGACATTTTTGGTCCACATTACCCTCAGCTGTTGGCTGGAGATTTTTAAAGAGTGGTCCACCTAAGACACCACAGATCTTGAAACTTTTTTCCCTTTGTGGACAATAGTTTCAGTGGCTTTTGTGGACATGTGTTTTATTTGCTATTGTGATCCTCTGCTGCAACAAAAAGGAGCCCTCTCAGATACAGCAGTTCCACTGGCTCTGGATGCAATTTCTGCCAATATTCCCAATTTCCCTGTCTTTGTGGTTTTGACTGAATTCTTTATTGTTCCAAGAACACAGATTTGTGGCTTCATTTAACAAGCACTGTTCAACCAGAGTTTGTGAAAAAATTATGTAAGCATTTAACACTTACTTTAATTCTTTCTTAACCTCTTCATAATCAGCCTGTCCTTTCAGTTTTTCTTCCAGTTGCTTTAAAAGAGAGAACATGGATTTAATTATTTACATTGTTGTTTTTTCTGCAGGCTTTGAAAATCATCTTCAAATTATTCCATATATACAGCAGCGCACAAGTGAGGGTTAATGACTCATACCTAATTTACATATATTAGAAAACAAACTATAACCAATTAAACGTAAACACAATTATACCTCGCTCATCCTTTGTTTACAGAGTGCCAAGCATGACAGAATTCACTGGGTCCCAATTTGGCTTTTTGCAATGTCACTGTCATGAACTCGGGGGAGAGAGCAGGGATGAAGACATTAAAAAAAATGGGGCAGCTGAAATTTTTGGGGAGACGGAGTAAACAAGCAGGAAACTTTGGCACGGGCTGTATTCTTAACAGGACAGTTCTGGAGACCCTTATCTCCAGGATAAAAAGGACAGGCTGAAGGAGCTGTTGTTGGCTCCTACAGCACCTCGTGCCCAAACCAAAGAGCTGCACCAGAGCTCTGGCAGGCATCACTGGCTGCAGTGACTGCTCTGCTGCAGAGCACAGAGCAGCTCGGGAGCCACCCCAGCAGCTCCTCCTGCTCTGCCCCACCCAGGGCAGCCCCAACGGCCTCTGCTGGCTGTGAGGATGCCCCAAGGCTGCCCCAAACCCGCTGCCACCATCCAGAACGCAATGCCACACACTTGGACCTTACCCAGCTCCCACCAAAGTGCTCATCACTACGGGGTAAAAGCTTCAGGAGGCCTAAAACATAGTGATACATAATTGATGCTGTTACGTTGCTTGCAGGAGCCACATTCATTTCAATAATTTCTTTGCTTAGCGCAGGCACACCTGATCTAAGCAAAGGACAGAACTCACTGGCTTGCAATTTCCATGGATAAATTCAGGCTAACTCTGCTTCAGTTCAGTTGTGGTGTTAAAATTGGCACAGAATCCCAAAGGTCAAGGGAAACAGAAATAACACAAGGACGTATCACCTCAAAGACAGAGAATCTACTTTGAAAAGGAAAGGAATATATGACATGAAAAAGAAAAATAGGACTTTATGTCCAGGAGAAGCTGCCTTCAGGGGAGAAGGGAATTCAAGATCCTACACCCACTCTGGGGCTGATTGTTGGATGCAGGAGGAGGGCAGGGGAGGGCTGCTGGGAACTTGGATAATTTTAGCAAAGCTGTTTAAAATGCAGCCCCACAGAGCTGTGCAGCAGCCCAGCTCTGGGAGCACAGAGGCAGGGCTGGGCCAGGCCAACAAGCAGAACTGGGCATGTTCCCTGTGCTAGCTTCCCAGGAAGTCAGTGTGTGGCTATCACCCATCTCAGAGCTGTACAAACCCCAAATGATGGAGCACAGCACCCACAGGACAGCAAATCCATGGACTGAGTCACCTCAGGAATTCAAATGAGGCTTCTTCAGATGCCAACAGCAGCAGGTGGGGCTTGGTGGGACCACCAGCTACTCTGCCAGTTTTTAAAGGATTTCCTGCCCAGCCCTTTGCAGCTCTCGTGCTGCTGACATTTCTGCCTTGCCATTAGCAGGGATGTTAAGGAGCAGTGACACAGTGGACACCCAGGTTCTCAACACCCAGCCCTCTCCAGGGGCTGCTCCTCTGTTTGACAGCACTGCCCAGCATCCCCAGAGCTGCTGAGGAGAGGAATCTCCCAGCAGGAGCAGCCCTGCCCAGCCAGCAGCTCTTAATGGCTCACAGGAACTGCTGCTCAGTGTGGAATTTGCACTCTCTGGGACACTGATGGAACGAGTGGCCTCTTAAAAAATGAAAAGGTCTCATGTCCCAGCAGCTTTTGTCATCAGTGGCTTGTGCAGCCATTCTGATTGTGTTAAAAAGAAAAATAAAGTGTCTGTTTTAGCTACAATTTTTTTTTTTTCCACCTGGCATATATACAGGGCAAGTTTTAGTAGTTTTTTCTGGCATGTCCTGCCTTACCAAATTCCAGTTATTGTCTGGAACTATAGGAAGCACTGACTTTGCTATAGTTAGCAGACACAGTGCTTCAGGTGTTTTGACATAATAAGGAAAATCCTGGTTGATGTGACCAGGAAAATCCCACAAATACTAAAGCTGTTGGAGGTTTTGATAATTTACAACACGCTGAAATCTCATTATGGCAATGTACTGTGTAGTCCCAGGGCCTGAGGTGTCACATTTTGAGGAGGGTCAGCTGCAACAGGCCAGGAGATCAGGCAGCTTTTCAAGCTGCAGCTCAACACTGAGCAAAACAGATTGACTTCAACAAGGCATCCAGGGAGAATTTTCAGTGCTTCAGGTCAGGCTGGAGAGGGATCTTTAAATGAAACCAGTGAGCCAGGGAGCCCTTGGTACTGGGAGGAGACTCAGCATCACAGCTGAGAGTTTTCCAAGTGTCACAGGCAATGGGAGGACCTGCCAAACCCCAAGATATCCTTCTGCTCTCCTTGGTCTTGTCACTGTCCTTCTGTCTTTGGTGCTCTACAAATCCACTACAATTCACCCTTTCCTTTACTCTGTGACTTGCAACATTTTGGGTCTAGAGGAGAGGAGCTTTGACAGCAGGAATAACTGGCAGTTTATACCAGTTCTCAGTATAAAAAGGATCAGAAGAAATTTAAAACAAACAACGCCCTGGATTAAAATGTTAGTTACTTATGCAAGGGTATGCAAAGAAAACAGCCTTTTGTAGAAACTGATATAAACCACAGAAAAGTTCCCATTTTAATGTAATCTCTATTAAATGTACTTCTGTGCTATAGCCTGGTAGAGTATTTCTGGAAAATTTAGGTACAAAACACAGGTAGAAAAATAAAGAAAAAAAAGAGATATTGACAAAATGCAGCTGGTTTGGACTCTCAAGTTACTCGTGTGCTGCCACAGCAGAATGACAACCAGCAATATTTTACTTTGGATTGTATAAAAAACACACACATCCATCATTCCCAAGTACCTAATATAGAGATTGTTGCCATGGAAAATCTGCACCTAAACATCTACTTTACTAAACAATATAAACTAACAACTGAGGATGCAGTGCTTGTGTAGAAACAGAACATTTAGGCACTTGGCATCTTCCCAGTCAATGACTGTTTTAAAATGTATTAGTATGGTAATTGTCTCCAAGAACCCTGTAAAAGGCACAGAACACAGGATAACAAAGGTTCAAGCTGTGAGACAATCTGGAGGAGCTAATATCTTGCACTAAATATCAACCTGGTTAATCCAGACAAAACACATTCCAACGACCTCCAACACACAAAAATGCAGGAGCCAGAGGGCAGAAGGAATGGACTGGTGGCTTTTCTGCACGTTAAATTTGCAAATATCCCATGTTAAAGAATCGTCTTGCATCTGTGGTGTGAATGAACCCATGTCAGAGCATGCAGAGATTGGGTCCCTCCTCATGTTATTTAGAAAATGCATTATTAACTGAAGTAGAATAGGTAAATAGCAGGGGCTGTATTGAGTGGCTTAAAACATTTAAATAACTCTTTATTCAGTTCAGTCTAGAGTGATCAACTCACATTACTGAACTTTAACTGGGTAGCAGGGACGTTCTAGCACCCAGACAGAAAGGGTTAATACAATTAGAGTGAGAAAACTCTTGTTACTAGAGGACATGTCTTGATTATTAGATCAGATGAAGATAAAGAAGCAATAATTTTGAAAGTATTTCTGTATTGTTTCATTAAGTCATAGAGTATTAAACAATTCCCCCAAGATACAGGCTGAGAACATTGCTTTAATTTGTGAAACTGTGGGTTGTTTTTTGTGGAGGCAACCATTAAAATCTCTGTTATTTCAGAAGCAATTCCTCCATAAGCAAAGAGGAGATCAGCACATCATCTCTGAGATCTGGTGCTTTGTACAAGGTGTGCCTGGCACAGGCTTTACCAGCACTTTGGGGTGAAAGTAAGTATTTGGAAATGTTTTTATAGTTGCAACAAATAAGGTTAAAGAGGGCTGAAATGACTAAAACTTTATCAATAGAGGCACTACATCAGACACTATCAACAGAAAGCTAAATACAGAGCATTAGCCAGGCAAGGCTATGAGAAAATGGAAGGAGATTACTGAAATGGAAATCAAAGACTTGCTCTGTCATTTCTGTGATCCTACTCCCTTTGAAGTTAATGGCTAAACTAATACTGACCTCACCAGGAACATGCTTTATTCCAAGAAAATCTGTCAAGTGCAAGGACTCAAGATATTTTCTATCAGGCTTTATGAAAAAGTGAAAGTAAAATTCCCCTGAACATGGGTGTAGCTGGCAGAATGTGTCCCTCAAAACCAGGGCAGCTCCTTTCTCCCTCAATAAAAGTGGTGCCCACATGGTGACAGGTGGGCAGAGACTGATACTGACAGTGGAGTTACATAATAGGTGTCCTTTGCTCCACTGAATTTTCATAAAAATTCTGCAAAGCTGGCTTAAAACATGCCAAAAACACTGACTGCAACACTTCAGCTTTCATTCCTAACAGGTCTCTCTCCATGTGAATTATGCTCCACCACGGCAAAACCAGTAACTGCTAAAAATATGTCAGAATTAGAGCAATTTGTAAGAGTTTCAATTGAACATTAAATCATTCTGATAGAGCAAAGCTGCCCACGCCACAGTCAGAGCTGAGTGGGAACTATCAGCCTCCTGCTCTCAGAAAACTCTCAGACTATCAAACCTGCAGAAGTACCAAGGCTTTAATGGAATAGATAAATTTATCTTGTTTACACTTTGGAGCTCATAGATGGTGGAACAATGAAGGAGATGAGGATTACAGGAAACTGATTCATACCCCACGTCAGGAAACATTTCATGCTCACTCAGAGATCAGAACTGTGTGGGCTCAGCACAGGCAAAGTGAAACTGCCCAGGAGAGAGGTAAAAGGGTCATTCAGAGAATTCTTAGCTGTTCCTTCTGTTTCTAGTGCAGTGCTGCTCCTATGCAAGTCAGTATAGGGCCAGACTTAATTATAAATGGGAATTATTGTGCAGCAAATACACAGTTAAAAATAATTAAATGGTTATTGAAGCTAAAAGCCTTCTCCATGTCCTGGTTTTACTTGTTTCTATGCCCTAAATGATATACTTCCCATTTCCAGTGGAGAGAACTGAAGGGGGTAGAAGGGAAATTGAAAGATAAGCCAATGTCTTGCAAATCTTCAATATGTGTAACTGGAAGGGGAATTTAAAGTTTGAAAATCTAAGAGGGATTTTCTGTGCCTTTTCAGTTCAATTGTTCCACTACACAGCCACGGTCATTGTCTGTTGGGGTGTGGAGGTGATTTTAATGCTAAAGGTACCCTTGTTCTGCAAAAACACATTTCAGAACAGCAAGGATTGGGCCATTTAGAATTAAAAAAACCTGTCATCCCTTAGAAAAACATACACCCAGGGAGGTGGAATGGGATGGGTCTGAAGGTCCTTTCTAACTCAAACCCTCCTGTGCCTCCAGGAATGCCACAGAAACCAGCACTCAGCCACAGGAATCTCCCGCCAGCAAACCCCAGCGTCACCATCCCTGGGACATCCTGTGGGCAGAACTGAGCCTTACTTTGAGGGTGCTGTTCTTGGCTGTCAGCTGCTGCTCCAGCTGGGAGATTTGGCTGCTGGAGTTCTCCCTCAGCTTGGTGAGGCTGCCTGGAGCCTCTGGACATCTTCCACGAGCTGGGCGATCTCGCGCTCCTTCGCGGCCAGCTCCACTTCCAGGCTGGAGCGGGTCAGCACCTCGATGGCCTGCTCCTGGGAAAAACAGCATTAGGCCACCAAAAGGAGGGAAAGGCAACAAAGCTAAACTCAGGGTAGCTCAGCAAGCAGCAAACACGGCATTGGGAGGCACAAGAAGCAGACAATTCCTCAATCCGGGACTCCTGTGATTGACCCTGGGAATGTGGAGGATGGAAATTCCTGCACCCCAGGACAGCTCTCTGGGAAAACAGGGATAAACAGAGGGAATAAATTTCCCTATTTCCTAAGTGCACTGGAAAGATGCAGCCGTGAAAGTCAAAGGATTCTATTTAGATCTATTTATTATTAATAGCCCAAATGCTTTGACAACTATGAAAATCTGTGCTTACAAAATACTAATCAGATAAAATATTCTGAAGTAATGGAGCAGAATTTCTTAATCAGGAGCGGCAGAGCCGTGTGCCTGTGGCTCGCTGCACGCACGCTGCACGGTTCAGGCAAAATTGTCAGAAATTGCCCCAAACTGCTACTTCCAATGAACTTGCTCCTTTGCATGAAAATTGTTCATGCTAACATTATTGCAAGCATCCCTCCACGGGGAAGAAGAGAGATGTGACAGCTCTAAGACAAGGCCATTCTCCCTTTGGTCACCACTTTCAGAAATTCCCTTTTCTAATTCTTCCTTCTTCCAGCTTCCCTCAGCTGTAAAATCTGTCCTCAAGTCTGGAACTTCCTCTCTGGACTGACTTCCTGGGAGGACAAGGAAGCAGAGAGGACAGAGAGGTCCAGAAGGCGGCAGATCCATTCAGAAAAGATAACAGAGACTAATTGTAGCATCTCTGTCTGCTTTTGTGGGACATCCCAGCTGCGATGCATCAAGGAGCTCTGAGCCTGCTCCAAGGAACGCCTTGTGCCCGTGGGGAGCAGGAGGCAGCCCAAGAAGAGGCACACCTTCCATTAAAGAGCCCAAAATGCACCTCACAAAGGTGCCTGGCTGCTCCTCAGGAGCAGCTGTGAAGGAGAGAGAACCCGTTCAGCAAGAGGGAGATGAACACAGTGAGCACTAAACCAAAGATCTGCAGCGCAAGAGCTGAGAATTCACCCCAGCGACAGCCTGACAACTGAAGATGACACTGCAGCAGATTGAAATGTACTCCATACCCTCTTTTCTGGGAATACAGGAACAGCAAAATCCCCTTTTCCATATCTTCTAAACATTCAGCTTGATTCTCAGAGACTACACCCTGCTGCACTCACAGAAAGCTGCGTGTAGGAACAGCAGTTAACAACGCTCTCCTATTACACTGAATTATACTTTTAACTTGAAAAAACCTCTAATTTGCTTGCATGAAACATCACAAGTTGTATAATCATCTGCTGCTTGTGCCTATTGAGACTAGAACGTAGAGTCTGAAATAAGATAGATAATGATCATTTTCATCTTGCAGTAGTTGTCATATTAAATATAAATGAAGTGCAGAAGTACTATTAAATACAAGAAAGACCTAATGTTAAAATAATGATAAGACTAGGACACGAGATAGGAAGAGGCAGGTAATTCAGAGTTACAAGTGATATTCAGGCTTTTTATTTTTTGTTTTGCAGCCTACTTGTCTATCTTTTGACTTCTCTGAGGAAATACTGGGTTGTATTAATAGACAACCAAACAGATCTGGGGGACTTATGGCTGTTACTCGTTCTCTGCAAGTGATTTTTAAAGGCAGCCATGTGTTCCTCTGCTATCAGTGTCAAGCACGTATAAGGCTTGTGAGGAAAAAAGAAAGCAATGATTTCTTTTGTTTCTTAAATCTGCTGCTTAGAAGTAGACTAAATTTCACTTAATTGCATATTTACATTTAAATACTCCTATTTCCCCTTTGGCAAACAAAAAAAATCAAAATAATCTGGCTGCTCATCTGTGATACCTGCTCACCCCGGGCCAGCTGGAGCCCTGGACCAGCCCCCTGTGCCTGCAGGTCCCATCAGCAGCCTTGGCTTCATTCAGAACCACACAGAGCAGGCAACAAGCAGGAGGGCAGGGTACCTCCTCAATTTCCCAAGGATTTATAGGTGTAATTCTCAGTTTAGATACAGCCAGTGAAAACTGGAGTGCTATCAAATTTATTTGCAGCTCCTCTGAGAGCCCAGACACGGGGTGGGGAGAGGCAGAGTGTACTGGGAGGGAGCCCCACACCTGAGGGCCTGGCAGGCAGGCACGTGCTGATGGCCACCAAGGCTCTCTTGCTGCCTCTCTGCTGATGCTCTCAGCCATGTGAAATGATTTCTGAGAGCTGTGCTGCCCACCTGGAGCAGGGAGTGATGGATCACCACAGAGCCAAGTGACCTCTGTCCTTCCCGTGGTCTCCTCGAGCCACCAACCCCCTCCAGGAGCTGAACCCCCCTCAATCCCCAAGGAACACGGTTCCCTTTCAGTTAAAATATGACTTCAAACAGCTGTTTTTATAGCTGTGGGCATAAATTGAAGGAGCTGTACTGCAGGAATGTCAGAAACCTGTAAGAGTCAGTAAATATTTTCTCTCACCACATCAGGTGCCTTCTGGATCTGCGTAGCAAGTTGGAGAGATTTGTTGGCTGATGAGAGCTGCTCCCTTAAGGTCTCTGCCTCTCTCTGAGCCACCTCTGCCCTCTGAAGGAAATGAAAAGGGGTGAAAAGAGAAAGTACATTCAGTTTAACAACTGACAATTATTACAAGAACATTCATCAATTCATGCCTGACTGAATATAATTGATTTTCCTAAACACTCAACCTAATAAATGTTAGAAAAAAACATAGAATGTGATGGATTTTTATTTTAAACAGTACAAGGAAGAAATAATTGAGCGATTATGACAGTAATTTAACGCTAGGAGCAAGGAATCCCCTGCTGATACTAATGCTGCGGCCCACTGAATTTCCCAGACTGAATAAATACAAGTGGAAATGGAGTCTTTTTATTCAATTTCTTTCTATTCTCATAGACCAAGCAGATTTTATTGCAAGGCTCCTCATGGGAATAATTCTCACGGGTAAATGCTGAATTAAAAGATATTCTGACCACTCTCTCAAACACACATACAATGTTGTGGGCTGTCTTTCTGCAGTAATTATTCCCTAAAACATGAATTGTTAGATTCTGTTCTTTCAGCAGGTCTATTTATTCAACAATATTTAACCCTAAAGTGACAATTTTGCACGGCTCAGTTACCAGCTGCTGAGGATTTACGCAATAGCTGGTAAAGCCTCTGACTTGGCCACTGGTCAAAATTCCCATCTAAATATTGAATAATAATAGAAAGGAGAAAGAACGATGAGGAAAAATCGTCTGTAGGAGAGTTTGGGGAGAAACAGATGGATCAGTAACTTCAGGCAATAAATAGCAGCAAAGTCCTTTTCATAACTGTCTGTAAGCTTCTGTTAGAAATGGAACAAAACCTGGTTCTTTTACAATATACACTCCTCCTGGCAAGACTGTCTTCTCTCTTTTTAAAAAAATGTATTTTATTGTTATAAAACCACACTGCTTTCCTCCTTGAGTAATCACTGCTTTTTGCCTGAGTTACTCCATGCAGATCATGCTGTGCTTTCAGAAAACAGCCAAAATAATTTTCTATCTCCACTTCCAAGACCTATCACCAATGCTACCAAACCCATCAGCTGCCACCAGTGAAGGTCAAAACTTTCCTTGACCAGCTGATGGATCCCTTCCTTTGTGGAATGATAAATTCCCACTGCCATTTTTGAGCCACCCAAACATCCATAGAGTCCTTCCTAATCCTTTGAAAAAGTTAGGTCATCTAAAATAGTGAATATAGAACATAGAGCAAATATAAAGCCTGTAGTGATTATAAAATTATAGTGAATATAGAAGCTACAGCAAATATACAACTTATAGTAATAAAAAACCTATGGCAAATATAAAATCTATAGAAAATATAAATCCTACAGTGAATATCCTCCAGCCCTGTGTGTGTGTGGTCTCTGACTTCCTCACCAGTCAAAGCAGACTCTGCATGTTTAATCAATGAGTAAACTAACAGCAATCAAATACTAAACGCATCATCTGCGCTATTTGCTCACAACATTGTATTAAATGATTTTGCATAGGTTCTACAGCTGTAATTAAAATGTGATTGCAAAAAGTACAGTGACGTGGCTCCAATAATCAGAGTAGGGGACACAACCTATTGTGTGCTTGCAAAACGTGGAAACAGCAGTAAAAAAAGGCACAAAAGGGGGAATTTATGTTGTTTATGTGGCTGGATAATATTAGGATAAATACTGAGCTAACAATACACATTGAGATAAATTATTTTCTGGTACTTTATTAGATGTGCAGCTACATATATTGATCTAATAACTGCAGAACAACTCCAGCAAAGCAGGACAAGTTACTACACTGTGGCACTTGCTCTTCCATCTACTGCTGTATAAGTAATGGGTTTTGCAGCCTTGAGCAATTCTGCTGATGGCTTCCATTCAGTGCAGCATTGTTTGGAGAATCTATTCAGCTCGCATGCGAGCAAACCACAGAGGATATTGCTAATAGGTGGTACATCTGCATATACAGTGAGCTGTCAGCTGCCCTTTCTGCACAGCCTCCCCAGCCAATTCCCAACACCTGTTGTGATCCTTGGAATAATACCAGACAAGATTTCATACTAGGCACTGTTAAAAATATATCAGCACAAACTCTGGGCAATTCTATTTGGGAAATACTGGTCATTTCCACTCTTTTTTTTTCCCCTCTCACAGAATGGAAGCTTTTTAGAGCCAGAATTACAGATGTGCTCAGTGTCTGGAAAGCACTTTTGGGTGCTATCGCAATATAAATTATAAATGGCACACAAAAAAAGAACAGGAGTTTCAAATTTGAGCACTTCCAAGTTTGGAAAAGCCAAGCCCGAGGCTGGTGCTCAGCCAGCCTGTGTGAGGGTTCAGGAGTGGGATGGCACCACCCAGGACCTGCTGTGGCTTTTCCAGGGAGATTTTCCAATGAGACCCCCTGCTCCATCCAGCTGTGAGAGGAAGGTGACCTGGGGAGTGACCTGCTTTCTCCTCCTGCTCCCTGAGTGACCCCTGCCCTTCGTGTGCCCGAGCTAATCCCACTCTCCTCGCCATGGCACTAATCTCCTCCTCCCTGGAGCCCTGCTGCACCACCCCAAGTGCTGCAGGACATGAAGGACTGCACTGGCACAAGCCCTGTTTGCAGCTGCCTGGGCTCCTGCAGCCCCAGCACCTCTCCCTGCACGGCAGCCCTGGCTGGAGCTGCCCCTGCCCGCTCCAGAGCCCAGCCCCTGCACAGTGCCCTCGGTGCTGCTCCCCTGCCAGACCCTCGGGGTTTGCCTCTACCCCTGCCACCCCTCTCTGCTTGTCACTCTGTTCCCTTCCCAATTCATTCTGGCTGCTGGAAGCACCATTTCAGTCTCCTCTCTGCTCCACAGCACCTTTAGCTCCAGGCAGGCAAACCCCAGCTCCACCTCACACGACCTCATGATCATCCACAAACTTCCAGAATGAGCCTTACCCCCACGATTTCCTTCTTCCTCTTTTCCTCCTTCCTCTTTTCCTCCTTCCTCTCCTCGTTGCTTCTTCTCCAAATCTCCTCACAAAAGGTCCTCCAAGTGTCCCTGCCTCGGTGCGTGTCCCCATTCCCTCCCCACCACGAAGCCCTCTCCCCGTCCTGCTCCCATGCTGATGTCTCCAGCAGCAGCCTGGGGAGTGTCTCCCCTCCCTGTGCCCCACAAAACCCCAGAAAAAGGGGTTTCACATCCCACCCAGAAAAAGCAAAACCTGCCTGAACAGTGTTCACCCAGCCTGAGCAGTGACAGACTGCAGCGTGCCTGGGACAGGCACCGACAGCAAAGCCTGAACAAATTCAAACCAGATTCTGCTGAGTTTCTGTGAGCTCTTTTTTTCCAGACTCTTATAGGCTGGCCAAATTCGAGGCTGTTTTTTAATTACTTTTTTTTTTTTAAGAATTATTTTTCTACTTGAAGCAACAGAAGATACAACCCTGAGAAAAAAGCGAACTGTCCCTCATCAAACTCCTTCTATTAAATCTGGGCACAGCAGGCTCCTCACCAAAACAGCAAGAAAAACTCATAACATCTGGGGGAAAATGGATTTTTTTCCCCTAATCTTGTTCTTAAAAATGGTTGGACAACTTTTCCTGAAGTAAGAAAAAAGAGTGGAGCCACAGACAGGCGCCCAGTATGGAAAATGGCTAAACCCAAGGAATCTTGCACAACTTAGGAGCCACTGGGAAGTTCACAAAACCTTCTGTTTGTGTGAAACTGTCCCACTTCAGCTGAGAAATACAGAGAGATTTACAGAATCACAGAAAGGCATGGTTTGGAAGGGACCTTAAAGCCCATCCAGTGCCACCCCTGCCATGGGCAGGGACACTTCCACTGTCCCAGGCTGCTCCCAGCCCTGTCCAGCCTGGCCTTGGGCACTGCCAGGGATCCAGGGGCAGCCCCAGCTGCTCTGGGCACCCTGTGCCAGTCCCTGCCCACCCTCCCAGGGAACAATTCCTCCCCAATATCCCATCCAGCCCTGCCCTCTGGCAGTGGGAGCCATTCCCTGTGTCCTGTCCCTCCATCCCTTGTCCCTCTCCAGCTCTCCTGGAGCCCCTTTAGGTACTGCATATGCCACAGAACAGTTGTTTTTCAGCAGTCTGTGCTAAAACTCTTGGTTTCTTACTCCAAAATCTTATCCATAGCCTTAAAAACCCCCTCAATGACCCCTCAGTGACTGTCACACTAATGGCCTAGATGAAGCTCATGCAAATCCAGCGTTACCCAAAACTGTTTTTCAGCATAGTTCAGCCATACAATTCCTCCTAACTCCTCCATTGCTGTGTTCTACTACAGAACTACCTCCCTGGTAACAAAATATTTCAAAATAGTTCCATTTTCCTTCATCCAGCAGGTAAATATTGTACTGCTCACAGTGGAGCCAGGAGGTCACGATCGTACTGCTGCCGTGTGCTTTCCAATTAAAAATAGAAAAAAAAAAAAGAGCCTTACACAATATATCCAGTTTAAATTATTCTCCTTGTTTCCTGACAAGATAATGAATAGCATGAACCGAGTGCTCTTCTACTTACAGTAAAATGTTAATTTGATCAAAGACCAGTGGTGTGAACAGCAAAATGAGATACTAATGTGAAAAAAAAATGTATAACCTTTCCCTTAAAGTTCCACCAGCCAAACTCTATTTCCTTATTCCATGCTAAATTCAGTGCTGTATGTGGGAAAATCTTCCTATGGGCGAGGAGTGGGTATTATCACAAGTAATTCTGCTGCAGTTAATGAGCCTGGTTATGGCAGCAATCACCACGCTTGGAGCTGACATTCAGGCTTGCAAGCTGCTGCAAAAGCTGTGTTTCTTGGAGTACAACATCAATTAAAATACACTGGTTCAATGTGCTTTAATTTCCCAACTTTTCAGATGTAAAATTTGCTATAAACCCTTTAGATGGCCCTAACTTCCACTGAACAGCAGTAAGGTTAGCAGAACATCAGGGACATGAAAGACTTTTCAGGGCTCTGGCACCTTTTTTTTTTTCCAACAATGGAGAATTACAGGAAAAAAATGAAAAAACTCCACCAACCAGAAGAGTTTGGGTTGTCTCCATTCTTGTCTTCAGGCTATTGCACTTTCCTGTGTGTGCTGAAAGGCTGCCAGCTAAATGTATTCCCAACTGATAGCCAGGCATTTTCAGGAAACCCATGTTTGCATGAAAATAATATTAACCATATTTTGCCTTTTTACAGAGCTTCCCCGTGCAAGGATCTCAAATGCCCTTTGTAAAGTAAACGTTATTATTCCCATTTTACAGACAGGGAAATCCCAGGATTAAGTGAAGGACTTCATCTGCCATGAAGCAGTGTGACTTCACTGGATCCATGCAATGGTTTGGGCTGGGAGGGAGCTGAAATCTCCTCTCACTGCACCCCCTGCCAGGGCAGGGACACTTTTCCCTTGCCCAGAGTGCTCCAAGCTCCAGCCAGCCTGGCCTGGAGCACTTCCAGGGCTCCAAGGGCAATTCCAATTGAATTCCACAATGAATGCAGTCTGCTTTCAGGCCTGATGTTTTGGTTTTCTGGTGTTCTTTCCCAGGAAAGCGGGATAAACACGGTGGAATGTTTTTGTAATAATATTTATGTTATTCATTCCTTCTGACAGGAGGGATTTCTTCTTGCTGTCCCTCTGGTTTGACCAATGTGGGTGAAGAGGTTTGCCCTCCTTTCACCAATCACACTGGTCTGTGTGACATGGAAAATAAGGGAGAACCATCCCTGATGAAGGAGTAATTTTTAGCCTTCTGAAATCACAGAGTCCATGTAGTGTGTTATCTAAAATAGAAATACAATGGAAGCACCCAGTTCCCTGCCAGGGGAGGCAGCAGGAGCAGCAGATCCCCTGGCAGTGCCTGTGCCAGCCCTGGTGCAATGCAGGAGGCAGGGCAGGATGAATCCTTCCCCATGCAAGGACCAAGGCTGCCTCATCAGGGCTGCTGGCCACAGCAAACCCCCTGCAGCAGCACCTGTACTGTGCTGCACTAGTGCTGCGGAGTGAAAAGGGGAATTTATTCCATCTGCTGCTCAAAAACATACATATTTTATGGCAATCTCACTTAGCAGGAATATCTTTTCGAACCATTTTCCAATGTGATTTGTTGGAGACAGGAAGGTGCCACACACAAGGAAATAAAAAATAATCTTGAGAGCAGCATTTCTGCTAAAACACCCTGGCGAGGTTTTCTTTCTACTTTTACAGCAGACACTGTTTTATGTATTTTACTGGCAGTTTGGCTCCAAAAAAATGCTTAAATTCACTAACTCTTCCTCTACAGACTTTAAAACCCAAAAACTACACTTCTGTGGAATAAATGATATTGATCCAGTCTAGATTCTTTAATAAAAGCTGCTATATTTTAGAAAGTACAGTTTTCTTGATTTATTGGTATTAGAAGTTTCTATATTTGACTTTCTTTCCCTGGAAAAAAAATAAAAAGTAGAAATCTGGGAGCACTATCAGCACTGTGAAGATGGAAAGAAAACCAATGGAAATATGTGACTTTTCCAAAGGGATAACAGAAGAAAAAATAAATTAATTTTCTACAGCTTGCATACCATAGTCCACACACACACACAAAAAAAATCTCGTATTTTCTTTCTCTTACCACTCTCAGAATCTAAGGATACCTATACTTGAGTTTGCTTTTCAAATCTATTTCCTCCTCTTTATAACCCAGGAGCAAATAACCCTAACCAAAATTCTTCTCGTTTTGTTTTAAAAGTGAAAAAGCAGCTCAAATTCCAAAGCCCATTAGATTTTTTATTTTTTTTTAACTATGTGATCAATGTATAAAGGCAGAAAAGAGAGCTGGACACATCAATGACACGAGGCCACAAATTTAGACTCAGTATTAAAACCTTACAGTGAGCCCTGCTGTAATTAAAAAAAATGTTAAGTATATTTAATATATTTAAATATTAAAATACATTTAAATATTTCTGTTTTCACAACAAAAAACTCTGGTTTTCTCAGGCACAACTGGATGATTCCAGGTTCCTGGTTGAAGTACAGAAATAGAACAATGATTCATTTGAATAAATTCATTGTCCCAAAAGATTCCTGACTTTGCTGCCACAAACACTGGAAAGGTGTAAACTTGAAAAGGTGCAGGAAAGTGCTAACCATAAATATTTGTCTAAAATAAACAGTCACACAACTGTAACTGCTGTGAGTGCTGAAATGGATACTGAAGCTTCATTAACTTCCTTGATTGGAAATTAGAATATTCTGGGAATCAAACAATAAAAAATTCAAAGATGCTGTATCCCAAACTATGATAAATCATTTATTTTGACAAGTACGGGTAGTTTAGTTTTAATTATTTATTCTTATACTTCGTAGCATATCAGAAAATATGCAGTGATTTATTGTGCAAAATGAAATCTTAATAAAACGAGTCCCTTCACCAAACTGCAGCATTATTAAATCTTCATGGCCATGCAGGGGGAACTCGTGGGTACCTGATGGGGTTTGGGCACTGAGCTGCTGGGTTAATAAAGGGAACAGAGCCCGGCTGGGCCCTGAGCTCCTGCTGAGCCCCAGAGCACAGGGGTGGGACAGGGGTGGGACAGGGGAGCTGGGGGGACAGGGGTGCTGGGGGACAGGGTGCTGGGGAGGGACAGGGGTGCTGGGGGGGACAGGGGTGCTGGGGATGGGACAGGGATCCTGGGGTGGGACAGGGATCCTGGGGGTGGGACAGGGATCCTGGGGATGGGACAGGGATCCTGGGGGTGGGACAGGGATCCTGGGGGTGGGACAGGGATCCTGGGGGTGGGACAGGGGTCCTGGGGGTGGGACAGGGATCCTGGGGTGGGACAGGGAACCTGGGGATGGGACAGGGAACCTGGGGATGGGACAGGGGTGCTGGGGATGGGACAGGGAACCTGGGATGGGACAGGGGTCCTGGGATGGGACAGGGGTCCTGGGGTGGGACAGGGGTCCAGGGCAGAGGCTGGGCAGGGATCCCTCCCACCCACAGCTCTCCTGCTGCCTGGCAGATGCTAGAATTGCTTTTTTCACCAGGAAACCAGTGGGGTTTTGGCTTCTGACCTTCCAGCCCTCCTCCAGCTCCATGGCAGGAGTTGATAGCTCCCCTCGAGGCAGCTGCAGCTGGACCAGAAATCTTAATGCACTATTCTTGTCTTTTTTATATAAAAAAAAAACACTCAGGACTTTCCAAGGGAAAGGTATATTTGTTTTGGCTTAGGGTAAATTTGGGAGAAAATTCTAAAGTTTTTTGTTTGTTTTTTTTTTAGAGAATAAATTTAAGTTAGTATTTTGTTATTTTTTAAAGTTAGAAATTAGAAATAAGTTTTTTTGGTGTTTTAGTTTTAAAATGTGCATTCACAAAGGTATACCTAATTTTTTTTTATTGGTTTAATGATGTGTTAATATTTAAAATTGGTTATTGATTGGTTTTTTGTTAGGTTTACAGGAAGTTAATAAGGCTTTTAACAGGGAACTATTTTATATTAAAAAAAAATGAATTAATGCTGAACTAGGACAAAGGGTTACACCCATGTCACACTGCAGTGGGTGTAACTTGGGGTACTCTGATCTCTGCCAGCCAGAGTGGAGCAGCCCTGCCACAAAACCCCTCTCAGGATGGTGGATTAATGCACTGAGCAGCTGGAGGAGCAGTTGAGGAGGAAGGGGCTGTCAGCACTTCTCATCTGCAGCACCCACCTCTGTCCCAGCCAGGGAGTAATGTCTCAAATTCAGTTTACACCTTGTGTTAATGACACAATGGAGAGGGAGGGAGCTTTGTGGTCACTACCCCTCCCCTCTCTCTGAGCAGAAAATTGCAAAGCTCACTGGCATTTAAAGGCAATTATTCTGATGAGCCAATAATTTGTTCTGGGGTTGGTATCATGCAAAGTAGCCCAGAAATCTCCTGCATGAAAAAACCTGAGGATCCAAGTGAGGAAAACCACTGGGAGAAGAGAGGGGATGGAGCTGAAGGTAGGAATGGTCCCTGCTTCATCCCCCAGGCCAGGGGCTGGGAGCCACAACAGCAGCTCTGTCCCTGTGGATTTGATCATTTTTATGGCCACCTGCACCAGGGGCAGGGGCACATCCAGCCCCTGTTCCTGCACAAGTGGGGAGGGAGAGGCACTCCCCACTCTCAGGAGCCAGAGGGGAGTGCTCACAACAGCAAGGGAATTCTGAAGTGCCAGCTCTGGATTTAAAAAGGGCAGTGATTGGGAAAGGCGTTTTCAGGAAATGTCAGCTGTATAAAAATTTACACCTATTTTTTCCCCCCATATTTTTAGTGTAAACATGTAAATCTGTGCTCTGAATCCCAGTCATTTGGGTCAGTGTTAATTCCAGAGCAGCAAAACATCACAGCCACAGCAGCAAGGCAGTCCCTGAGCAAAGCAGGAGTCGTGCTGAGCACTACTCTTTAAAGGTAGCCTTAATAATAGAGAATGAGCACTTACTGAAATGGTAAAAGGAAATGTTAATTTAACTATTAAATACATAATTAGGTTAAGTACTTGTTTCTCCAATTGTAACACTTCAGCCTGATGCAAACTCACTTTCTGGCCTGTGCAACAGATTTAATTTCTTCCAGCATTTTTTTTTTTTTTTCAACTGTGAAGAGGTAAAACACAGGAATTGCTGCTACAAAGGCTAGATATAATTCATCAAAGTGTTTTATAAAGGTAGAGCATCACACAAGGCAAAGACTCTCTGGGCATGCTTCATGCCCATATGCTCATGTAAATGGCTTGAGCCACTGCAGCAGCTCCTGCCCCTCTCCAGGTGAACCTGCCCTTCCCTTGTCCAGCTCCTCCAAGGGCACAGAGCCCCTCTGTGTCCCTCAAGGGGACAGCACAAGAGAGGCAGAACCACTGCAGCAATTCCAGCAGGGAACCTGGAGCTGCCCAGGGCTGGAGCCCCTCTGGAGCCAGGCTGGGGGAGCTGGGGGGGCTCCCGTGGGGAGGAGGAGGCTCCAGGGAGAGCTCAGAGCCCCTGGCAGGGCCTGCAGGGGCTCCAGGAGAGCTGGAGAGGAACTGGGGACAGGGATGGGGGGGCAGGAGCCAGGAATGGCTCCCACTGCCAGAGGGCAGGGTTGGGGGGGATATGGGGCAGGAATTGTCCCCTGTGAGGGTGGGGAGGCACAGGGTGCCCAGAGCAGCTGTGCAAGTGTCCTGCTACATCCTGAAGCTGTGCAAGTGTCCTGCCACATCCCTGGAGGACCCTGGGACACTGGAAGGTGTTCCCCCATGGCAGGGGTGGGACTGGAGGATCTTTATGGTCCCTTCCAACCCAAACCATTCCATGATTCTGTGATTTCATTTCTGTGGCTCCTGCCATGCTTTGCAGAGCTGCCCCAAGCTGCTAAACCCTCAGAGAACAAATGTGGCCCCTTCACCCCCAGTCCAGGCTTTCCTGCACTCCCTGAGCTCAGTGAGGGGTGCCCCAGGGGCCAGAGCTGCTGTCTGGGAGGGGATGGGATGGCAGCAGCCAGAGTGGGAGGAAGAGGAGAGGGAGATGGGGAAAGGGGAGACCAAATCCCCCATCTGACTTTCCAACACCTCAGATGAACAGCTTGCTGGTTTAATGCACAGTCAGATTTTGCAGAATTACAACCAAACTAAGGGGTATGCACATAAGCAGTTATAAATTTTACCTAATTACAAGAAAAGCACCACAATGCAGTAAAAAAAAATACCCTGCATTGCAGCTTTGTGCCAGTGAGATAGAAAAATAGCATTTCTGGATAAAAAGGTATAATCCATTTTAGGAGGCAATGAGGAATTCAGAAATACCTGTTCTTTAACTACAGCCCACTTTAGGCTGAGGGAAAAAACCCATCTACTGGGTAAATCATTGCAAAACGTACTGCCTTTGCAAAAACCACAAAATAATTCTACCCAAACATTTTTAACACCTACATAATTTCTAAAAAGTCTAGATATTTTCAAATAATTACTAGCACTCTAGTAAATATTTAATGCTGTCTACAAAAGTTCTTTGACAGAACTAAAAGCCCACTGTACAAACACCAGTTTGCTTTTACAGACTAAATAATCAACTCAACAGCTTACAAATATGATTTTGGCTTCATCATTAAGATGCTGGAGCATGTCCAGAGAAGGGAACAGAGCTGGGAAGGGTCTGGGGCACCAGGAGTGGGTGAGGGAGCTGGGAGGGCTCAGCCTGGAGAAAAAGAGGCTCAGGGGGTTCCTCCTCTCTCCCTACAACTCCCTGTAAGGAGGCTTCAGGTGAGTGCTGGGCTCTGCTCCCAGGTACCAAGTGACAGGACACGAGGAAACAGCCTCAGGCTGCTCCAAGGGAGGTTTGGGTTGGATATCAGGGAAAATCTCTTCATTGAAAGGGCTGTGCAGCCCTGGCACAGCTGCCCAGGGCAGGGGTGGAGTCCCCTGGGATTTCACATCCCCCTGGAGTCCCCCTGGGATTTCAAACCCCTGGAGATGTGGCACTTGGGGACATGGGTTAGTGGTGGCCTTGGCAGTGCTGGGTGATAGCTGGACCAGATGATCTTGGAGGGCTTCTCCAGTGGAAATGATTCTGTGATTTGTATTTTTCCCATTTTCCAAGAACTAGTGTAAAGGCCAACAGCACTTGCTGCAAACTTGACAGCTGCAGCAGGGGAGTGTGGGGGCTGAAAGCTGATCTGGCAAAAGGGAAAAGACAAAACAGAACAGCAGCTGGAGCAGGGGGGATATTTTCAACAGGATCAGTGACCTGGTCTGGCTCACACAACCACTGCTGACAGCAGGACCCAGGGAAGGGAAGGAGCTGCCACTATTCCTGCTGGAAGGGAGCTGCTCTTAGGTAAACTTCAGCTGGATTATAAATCCATAGCCTGGGAGATTCAAGATTGCAATCTCTGGTCGTACCTGGCAGAGGGATTAATGAAGCTCACTGATAAGCAAATGCCTGGCTGAGGTTTGCCTCTGTGAAAACACCACCCAGTGGCTCCTGGAATTTCCATGGCCATGGAATCCTGCCTGGCCTTACACAGCTCCTCCTCCACTCTCACTCACTCACTCACTCACTCACTCACTCACTCACTCACTCACTCACTCACTCACTCACTCACTCACTCACGTTCTCTGCATGGCTGCTGGGTTGGGGTTTGTTAAAATTCCCTATTTCTGCCACTCCTGTCAGGAGTGTGCATGGTGAGGGATGGCCAGAGAGACATTTCCCAGCCCAAATTAACATCTGCAGGAACAAATGGCAATTTCTTTGTGGTCCTGCACAGAAAGAACAGTCTGATCCAACCCTTGCTAAAAATTAATATGCCAATAAAACTCAGCAGAAAAGGAAGAGGAAAGAAACTCTGGAGAAGTCCCCAAAACCTGCAGCCCTGTCAGAGCCACAGGCCCTTTAATTTGGGCAAACCATTCACCCACATGTCTGAGTAGGGGCCAACATGACTGATTTGGAAACATAAAGCCAAGAATAACTACAGTGGGAAACGTTAAGTTTAAATTATTAGAAGGTAAATATATAGCAAGAACTGTTCTACTGTGCACACAATCCTTACAGAGCATCCCTAAAGAGCTGTATTTTGCTCGAAATTTGCATATTTTCTTACTCCACGCAGTTATGACTGCGAAGTGCATATAAAAGAACTGTCATGAAATGCAAAAGAGAATGAAAAAAGAATAATCAAAGTCACACTTAGGATTTTATGGGGGACTCATTTAAAATCCTACCTGATTCGCTCTTTCAAGGTCTGTCATGATCATCTCGATTTCATCAGCCCTGGGAGGAGAAGAGAGCAGAAGTTTTGTTATCACACAGAGAACGACTGCTGCACGAGCCCAGGCACAGCAACAGGCACACAGACACCACCAATTTATGTATTTGTAATATTTATTTGTCAAAGGACACAGCACGACTGAGCAGCTCATCTCCTGACTGGTGACATCCTCTGGAGTTTTCTGGACCAGTCTGCAAACGTCCAATTCCTCTGCCTGTTCCCCTCTTTGCAATGCAACAGGCAAATTGATACCTGAGCATACTCATTGGATCTCTGAAAGTCTTACTCCCCAAAATTCCAGGCAGTGTCACCTTTCCAACATGTAAAGGTGCTTCCCAAGTGATAATTATGCAGAAGTCAAAGACTGCAGTTCTTCAGAGAACTCCCCACATATATAAAAGCAACCAGCTACTCTTCTGTTTCAGTGTGCCCAGAAGTTGGGTTCTTAGTTTGGCTAAAAAAAAAAAATCATGAGGTCAAAGAGACCAAGAAATCCAATTTTACATTACGTGGAAAGGAGAGGGTTTTTTGACATGGATTTATCAAACTCTAAATTTAGACTCCTAATGCATTTTGCAAAGCTGAATTGGAAAGTCAAAGGGTTGAAAACTATACAAATAGTCCAGGAAAAAAGAAATCCTTCAGATCCCTGTGTTAGGGAGCAGCTCCCAGACCTGACCCCTTAAAAATCAGCATTTCTAATACTTCACTCACACAAATGGAGCCAATCCTTAAGCAAACTTTTCTTATCTTCATGCTCAATCATGGGCAAATATTTCCCACTCAGGCTCTCACCTGGGAAAGGTACCAGGAAAAAGGGCTGACAGCCCTAAAGAATGTTCTGTATCAATATAATAAGACATTATTCTCCCAGACATTTTGCCTGCCTTGTATGCCTGGACCATATGGAAGCAATAAACACTGTCCTCATCTCCTCTGAACAGCAGCTTTACCAGCAAGTCCTTTTGCAATCTGCCAACACCATAATGTCTGGTTTTTGTTTTTAATCTGTAGCAGATCATTATCAGTAAAAGCTGTGAAATACTGGAATTCCCTTCCTCTGCCCATGCAGAAAAGTCAGGGTTTGTTTTTCTGCTGGTTCCCACAGAAGATCCATTTCCCTGTGCAGGTGTTTGTTAGGAAAGATGGTTAATTGAAGTACATCAGGGTTCTGGCACACTCCACACTGGATCATTACACTGAATATTGACTTATTCCTCAACAGCATTTTAGGCTTTTGGGTGTACACTTAGGGAAATGCAGCGAAAGATCATAATAAGTAAATGTGCATGTATATAAATTAATGAAAAAATATTTTTAATTACAGTCTTTAATGTTGTTTGGGCAACATGAACTGCGTCCTGAAAAAATCTTTTGGACAATAATGGAAAACAGATTAACATGTGTTTTCTTGTGCAGGAGAAGCTAATGTGCTCTTATGCTGGGCAGAAATCCTGCACACCATGTTTTGAATTAAAAATAAATAATGGTCATTACTTACTGAGCTGAACAACTGCCTGGGCAAAAAGGGATTCAAGGGAGTAGCCACAAGCCTGACCCGGGCACATTAACATCAGCCTGCAATAACACTTTCCATCTCTTCACCCTCTGCAAGTTGTGAAACATCTTTTGTTTTAGACTCCAGACCTAAAAAACTTATTAACTCACTTATGGAAATGACAGTATATCACAAGGAAAAGATGTCCCAAAGCCCATGCAAGTGACCCCACTGTCTATCTGTCACAGAGGGAAGAGAGCATCCCAAGACACTAACAAGATGCTTCCCAGCATTTCATAAATATTTTTAGCCAGGATAGTTTAAGGATCCTCTTTATGTAAGCTTCTGCATTGGGGCTCAATTTCTGTGTGAATGCCTCAGGTCCTGTGGAGCCAGGGAAGGTGCCTGGGTTGTGTCACAGCCTCCCTCCAGAGCAGGGTGGGAAGAGCCCAGCTCTGCAGGGCTGGAGCCACTGCAGGGGGCAGAGAACAACAAAATCCCTGCATTTCCACCCAAACTGGGGGCAGCTATCAGCCCAAGGTCTGGAACCACACAGCCCCTGAGAGGAGGGAAAGATTTGGAAGCAGAAACCCCAGGGATGGGGAGAGGAAGGTGCCCAGCTTTGGGAGCAGAAGGGGGGCTCAGCTCAGCCAGGGAAACTCTTTTCTGGCAGGAAGGAAGATGACTCTGATGGAGAAAAGATGAGTGGGAAGGGGTGGAAGTGTGAGGGAGGCTGGACCCATCCAAGAACCTTCAGTCACCTTGAAAGGGGCAAGGTAAGGGGAGCCAAAGGTCAGGAAACTAAAGAAGACAGAGGAGCAAGGCAAGGAACAGGGATATCCAAGGCCAGTGGACCAAGGGGAGAGGGGACAGGAGCAGTAAAGCAGAGCAGCACCCCAAGCCAGAGGGAAAGGTGGGTGGCTGCCAAGGAAACACAAGATGGTGCTGGGAAAACAAGGTAAAAAGGCTCAGCCCTGCATTTAAAACGGAGAGAAATATTAATACTGGTATTTGTGTCCCATTTTGGCCGGGGTCAGGATTTAGAGCTCTATTACAGCACTGGGATACACAGCCAATTACAAAAAAAAGCAACTGAGGATATAGAATGCCATAAAAATGACATTTGTGCCCTTCAGCGTGCGCAGATAATTCTGACTGAATCCAGTAAAGTGTCAAACTGTAGCCAAAGGCAAAATTGTCCCTTTGTCCTTGTATCTAGACACACCAGCTGACTGATCCTGAACTCCCCTTTCCCTCCTATGTTTTTTTCTCCCAAGCTTTCCAGCACACCTAATAAAAAGATGCAACCTCTCCAAAAAAATTCAACTAAACACCTCCAGCCTAGCAGTCTGCACACCAATGGAGGGTAATGCTGCAAACATAAACGTTATCTTTAAGTAAAGTAATGAATTAAATTACTCTGTATTCTTTCCTAGCACAAGTGTCAACAGCATTCAGGAGAATCTTCAAAAGGAATTGAGGCTTTTCATTTTAAAAGCTCGACTACCACATCAGTCGCTGGCACTCAGCAGCCTAAAATCACTTATTTGAGAAAGTCTCTAATAGCTGCATTCACTGTTTGCTCAGCACAAGTATTTATTATAAAATAAATTACAGTTCTCACACCTTTTATGCACTCACAGAAACAACCTGCATTGATTTATTGTTTACAAAGGATTGTGTCAAATTCAGACCTGTCAGGCAGGAGGCAGCTCTGCTTGGCTCACTGAGTGAGTCCCACACAGGTCATTTTTGATGTGTTCACCCTCTGCTACATTTGCTCATTTTCAGCCCTTCCTATTTCAATATTCCTCCCTATTTCAATGGAACAACTTGGCAGGCAAAGCACCATCCAGCTCCAGGCTTGTCCAGCAGGCTTGCACTGAAAATCTGATGGGAATCTTGGAGGGAATTTGGAAGGGACCTTGGAAAATCACCTTCTTCCACCCTCCCACTGTCCCAGGCTGCTCCAAGCCCTGCCCAGCCTGGCCCTGGACACTTCCAGGGATCCTTCCAGCTGCTCTGGGCACCCTGTGCCAGGGCATGCCCACCCTCACAGGGAACAATTTCTTCACCTCATCAACGAATTTCTGGCTAACCAGAATCTATGTGTGACCAAAGTCAGCCCATGTGAACTAAACTGACTTTTAGGAACCAGAGATCTGATTATTTCACTTTTAACTTTCTTTGTTCCTGAAGGAACATGCACCTTGGCCCCTCATAAGTGTCTCAATGTCCCCATCACTCCAAGAGATGAAGGCAAGGAGAAAAGTTCTTTCTTTGGACAGATACAGAGAATGAGGGCAATTCATAGCAAGAAGATATATACACTGAAAATACACTGATATTTATGGTGGGCTACACCAGATTTCCACATTGCAACCCAACATTAAGCAGGGTTTGGTCAATGGGGATACTTTCTAAGCATTAAAACAGATCATGAGAAAAAGAGTGGGGAAAAGCTGTTTTCAGGAATAAATGTTATCTACCCAGTGTTTTTGCATTCCACAGATAATATAATCATTTATCTGATCTAGTTTCTTGTAATCTCTGTGGTAGAGGAAAAGTAATCATGTAAGCAAGACAGTTCTTCAGGGTATTTTACAGCATGTTCTAAGTTTCAACATTTTCAGACTAAGGAATTTAGGAAATCAAATTTTAAGCCCGAGCATTTGGAGCTACAAAATCAGCAACACCACGTAAAAAGAATCTGAACTGTTGAAACAGCACGACCATGAAATATTCTATTATTTCTTCTCTCGGTACTGTGTTTGAAGTGAGAAACAAAATGCATTAAAAGCTATGGATTTTACAAGGTATAAGCTTTTGCCAGTCATGAAACAGCCCTCAAAGTTAACATGCCATCTATAAAAACAGCTTAAAGAGTTGGGAAAAAATCCCTCAAACCACCCCACTTTTGAATTGAATTGCTTATGGGAAATAAAAAGCACAGAAAGGCTCGATTTTCATTTTAAGATCAAGAAAACCCTTCAGGTTTGAACAGCATAACTAGTCAGCAAATTCAGGGGTTGGTAACAGGGAAGAAGCACAGCTCTTCTTCTAAATAAAATTGAATCAGATGAAAACCCTGAACACCACAAAGTCATTCACTTGCAAGCAAGAAGAATCTGGACTTGAAGATTAAATCCAGTTGATCCAAGCCCTTCATTTAGCTACTAGCTTAAAGAGGCAGAAACAATTCCTTTTTTATTAACATGACAAGTGAATGGTTTGCCAAATCTTGTGGCTACAGCCCCCTAAACATTCAAACTTACTCAACCTTGAAGGAAACTGCTGTTGGATTCTTTATACATGGAAGGACTGAAAAATACAGATGACACTTTGGAAATTGCAGTCAGCGGCGTGGCCAAGAAACTTCCCTACCAGGGCAGATTAATACTTTGGTTTGGCAAAAAACAAACAACATTTTTTCCCACACATTTGTTTTCTTTAAAAACATGTAAAAGTTTACTAGTCAGAGCAAACGGTATATGGAGCCAGTGGGGCTTGTTAAAATGTTCTAATTACCCAAACATTTACGCAGGCAATTTCAAACTAAAAGCAGACATTATCAACTAATGTGCATTTATGTTTAATTAAGGAAGAAAAAAAAAAAGAAAAATCCTCCTTGTAACGTATATCTGTGATCGGCACAGAGCAGATTTTGGCCAAATTAGGTAAACACCTCAGCCTCTTAAAATTACAGGCAGTGTAACCCAGCACTTGGCCAGCACAAGGCAAAAAAGGTGAGGTTATTTGGGATATTTGGGAAGGGAAGAAAAGCAGAACAGGGGCCAAAGCATTTAAAGGAAGATAATATAAAAAAAAAAAAAAAAAAAAAAAAAAAAAAAAAAAAAGAGCAAAGAGCAAAAGGCAGTGCACTGCATTTTTTTTCAGGTTTCAATGAAATTTTTATCAGGGAAGATTCCTGGGTCTAGGAAGCAATTTCGGATCACTAAACAATGGCAGAATTGCCTGCAGCCCAATGATCACGGCATTCACTCAGGGCACAAAAGCATTCCAGCATTTGAATATTCAATCTTAGTTTTTCTTTAAGCAAAGCAGAGGGATGATAAATTCCCTACTCAAGTTCAAACCACTTCCTAAGCTCTGCTGTGGATGCCCTCATCCCATCCCTGCTCCTCGGTGACCTGCCAAGGTGCCTGGGATTTGTTGCCTAATTTCTAGGAAAGAAAAGAGCAACAAATGCTTCCTTAGAAAGTTTCCAAAGAAAGATAATATTCAAGCCCCACTGATTTTATTTTCTGGCACTTTATGAGTATCACCGTACACACATTTACTTGTTTTTTAGAATTCATAATTATTCCAATCCAACAAACATCCACAGAGGATAAATTCACCTATACTGCCAGTATGAAATGGAATAATAGGCAGAAGGGCTGTACAAAGAAAATAAAAAGTGATTTCAGCATAACACGTCAAAGAGGAAGATCTCACACACTTTTTACTGCTAAGTTCTCAAATCTACTTTTCAAATTGCAAGAGCTATAGGTTAATATTTTCTTTCAGAGCAACCCTCTGAGGATCTTCAGATCAGATAATCCTTTTTCCAGTGTCATATAAATCCAGGCCTCTTGTAAAAAAATTTCTCTGTTCAGGGATTCATAAATCCACCAAGTTTAGTAATGAACTGGGTGTTTCCTTCCCTAGGAACTCAGTTGAAGAAAAAAATCCTCTCTCTGCTAAGCAGTGAAAGACTGGAGGCTTTAAATGAGAGAATCAAAGGCAGGCTGGGTTCAGGTGCTCTGCTGATTACACCAACGTCAGCTGCACTGATCTGGGAGTGGGGAAATGTCCACGGGACACTGCCCAGGCCCCTCTGTGCAGACACCCTGCACTAAATCAAATCCCTCCCTCAGCAAAAAGCAGAGGGAACCAAGGCTTTTCCCATCTTTTTGTGTTGTTTTATTCGAATTCATGCCGGTTTCCTCCCGCTGCCCCCACGCGCACAGAGCCAGGCTGGGGAAATAAATCTCATGGCAAGATTGCTCATTAAGCACACCCAGATCAAGCAGCTGCAGGTATGATCTTCAAATAAACCTTGAAAGGTGTCCAGTGATCATCAAATATTGAAAAAGGTTAAAGAAACTGCTTATAAAGCCCAAGATACTGAGCAGTGCCCCAACAAAACAAGAATCATCTCAATCACCAGAGAGAAAAGACTCTATAGAATAAAAACCAGCTTTCAGTCCATGTGAAAAGTGCTTTCCAACAAAACCTGCACTGCACTTGGTTTACTCTTCATGTTTCAAGTCAGGATTTCAGGGATAAAACAATCATGTTTGCAATTATAAATCCATCGCTTTATTCCAGTGATACACAAGGGAGCAGTTTCTAAAGATCATCAGTGTTTTCTTAATCATTTCTGGGGAGAAATTGATATGACTGACACGAATTGATATGCTCAATAAAAGGCAAAGAGGAAAAGTAAGAATTATATGTAACAGACAACATCAACTCACAGCACCCCAGAGCTGTAATTCCCAGAGTGTCACACACACACAACCTTGGCATACTTGGCAAACCAAAGAACATTAATGTAAGCAGCTGGAAGAAAGAAAAGATGTATTGGTTGGATTAAAAAAATCCAATATATAAACAGGTAATCCATCTTTTTTATTTGATGTCAATACTATTTTCTTATGTGGCACATATTTGCACATGTTGCACCACAGCCAGTGTGAATTCTGGCTCCCCAGACTGTTTAACCCTTCATTTAAAAATCTCTTACTCAACTCTCACTGGGGTTTTCTCTCCCTAAGAACAGATCTCTTGTGAACTCCATGACCAGCAATCTTGCTGCCCACCACAGAAAGGAAAAGAAATGCAATAAATCCTTTTTCTCCTGATTAGATATTTTTCTTTCACAGTGTGTTTTTGCTTCACCCTGCAGAGCCCTGTGAGTATCATTAAAATCAGAAATTAGGAGTGTCCAGATTTGAATTGTTCTGGGTTTCCTCCCATCTCAGAGCACTGGTCCCAGTCCTTTGGGCCACAGAGGAGTTCAAACTCAAGACAATTTTTGCACCTGAAATTCGCAGAAACAAAAAATCTTGCCTAAAAATCCACTTCCACCAACTCCTGAGGGAGCTGGTGGGAAATTTGGAACCTCTGGAGCTGAGGGCTCCAGACTGCAGGTTCTGCTGCAGGTCCTGCACTGGGACAGGAGCAGAGACCCTGCAATTCCATTCTGCTGTGCTCCTCTGCCTTTGTGGAGCATGGAGAACAGCATGGAAAAGCATTCTGAGCTTTAATTTTTCATGTTTTTATGTCAGAACCCCACCCACACTGAGGCCCTGAGATGGAGGTGCTGCAGCAGCACAAGCCCAGCAGATTTGCAGGATGGAGGCCTCAGAGTGGGGAACAAAACCTCCAGGTTGTGCCAAGTGTTTGTGCTCAGATCTAGACAAACATTCCCAGCACTGCCAGCCTGCCCTGGGAAGCAGGAGCCAGTCCTGATGCCACAGAATTTCCTACCAAGTGAGATGACAGGGATGCAGCAAACTCCCAATTTCCTCGTGCCTCCAGGTACAAATTGAAAGAGTGTTCTGCAATTCCCTCTCCTGACTTCAGCTGATTCAATAACACACAGAATTTAAACACAGGCACCCTTCCCTCTCCCCTCCTCGCACACAGAGCATATCAAACCCATGGAATTACTCCTGACTTGGCCTTGAACAGCCAACACGATGTCAATTTTACATGTTTTATAAAGCAACAGCATGTAGAAAGCAACTGAAATGCAGGTCATATCAAGCATGTGACCCACAGAGCAATCAAAGACTGCCTGAAACTGTCATTCAAGGTTCAATCAGCTTCTTGCAGGAAAAATGAAACATCTGTGGTCCAGAGAATTAAGTTATGTATTGCATAATTCATCTGGTGTCTGCCACAGCAGCCATTTTAATGCTCTAGTGATAAACATGTTTGATTATTTTTGTTTTGTTTCCTGTCGCCTCCATGGTATTTCTATTTATCCACCCATACCACAATGCAGAATGGAGATAACAAATACACAAACCAGTGTTACAGTCAGCTGACAAGATGTGGGAAATCAGCAGCCTTATTAATCAAGGCAGCAGCACTGGTAAACCTTATGTTCCCTGCAATTGTCCTCGTTTGGGGTCTTTTGGGTACACTCTGTAGTTAGATTTGCTGATGAAATCATTGTTTCCCAAGGATCCAAACATTTGGATTGAGCTTTAGAGGTTTTTCTATTAGGAAAGCTGTTCTCATACACTAAGCAAGTTCCTCGCTGGTTCCCAGGTTTTCCATCCCTGCAGTTTTTCTCATCCTGACACAAGCAGGACAAACTTATCCCACACCAGACACTGGACCCTTATCCATTCACTTATTCCACTGGTGGGTTTGTGGTCCACACTGACAGAAACCCTAGTTCATCCTTTGTGAATCATTTTGGGGCGTGATTGTTTTATTACTGGTAACTTAGTTCACTTTGCTCCCAAATCTGTAAAACCTGACACTTTCCCACCTGCCCTGCACTTCCCTGATTTCCATTCCTGCATGGGAGGTGGGATTTGGAGGCTCTGGGTCCACATCCTGCTCTCTGGGTGTTTATTCCCCTTGCCAGGAGCTGAGCATTTCTGCAGTCTGCTCACAGAGCTTCAGCTGCCAGTTAATTTGTTCCCCAATTAAACATCATCTGAGGGGATTTAATCGACTTGGGCCACAGCAATTTCCTCCAAAAAGCAGCTTTGAACTGGGTGCTGTAAGAGCCCAAGGGGCAGCCTCTGAAGTGGGGCACTCAGGGGGGTTCTGCCCCATTTCTGTGTCTGAGAGCCTGTGGGACCCCTGCAGTGAGGAAATCCTCCCTGGCTCTGGTGGGAGCACTTTCACCTGACAGCCAGAGGTGAGTCAGGGATAGAAAACATCCTCCCCAAGCCCAGGGCAAACAAAGCCCTGCTTCCCATCGATTGTTCCCAGAAAGTTGTTTAGACAGCACCTATTGTAACAACAGCAGCTGGGCCTTTCCAGCTGCCCCCCACTGCTGCTTCCTCCTGCAGCATCTCCAGCTCCCTCCCTCACCCCTTCAACGTCCCCTCTCCACCTCCCACCCTCAAATTGCAGGAAATACAGATTAAAGACCCTCTCCAGCCATGGAGACATGGCTGCTGAACCTGCAGCCCTCCAGTGGGTTATTACCTGCCTTTCCTCCCAGCTCCACCAGAGCTGCCCGTGCCGGGGATTTCTAATGCTGTTAATTACTGCCGAAGTCAATCATCAGCTTCCAAGTTAATTTAGGAGGGGAACTGATGAGCTCCAAGCAGGCTGGCAGTAAAACAGAGCTCAGGCTCGTGGAAGCTCCATTTCCTTTGGAAACTGGGCTAAAGGCTGTGGTCCTGCAGGGTTGTGGATGCACAAACAGGCTGCTCTGCTTCCAGGGCACAGCAGCAGAACCTGCCAGGTTTTCAGAACTTGCCCTTTTAAAAAAAATTTTGCTTGGGAAAAAAAAAATTATAACAAAGTATAAAACAAAATCTTCTCAAAAGAGCAAATCTTATTAATTCTGCTTCTACAACTTCTACAAGCTCTTTTACAATTGCTTCTCCAACGAACTAAATAAATAGTTTATTTTTATATACAGTATTTAATAATAATAATAGTAGTAGTGGAAGTAGTAGTAGTTTGATATTTGGAAAATAAAGACCCTGCAATGATTTACCTATTTTTACTTAAGGAGCTAAAATAGATGATTTAGTCAAAATTAGAAACCTTAATTGCAGACATCTTAAGTGTCATTCTCTTTTCTCAGAATGGCAATATTTTAGATTGAAGAATCAGCAGGAGGAATTGTCTGTGCTTTGATTAAAGATCCTCTAAAAATACATGCAAATACTTTAATTTAATAATATCACTGCAGTTACAATGTGTAAAGTGAGCACAAATATCTTGTCAAGGATATGGGAGGGGTAGCTGGCTTTTTCATTTTTGCTTTTATTAGAATAATAAAAGCATATAAACATAAAAGCAATATATTAAAAGAAACAACATACAAACGCAATAAATTATGTCACATTTGAAAAATCCCTTCAGGTTTTGAGCAGTTACAACCCCAAAATGAACAATCTTCCCTCATACTACACCACTGCCAAAATCACAGATTTCTGTATGTTTGTTTTCTTCAGAGCAAAAAACAACCTCAAAAAAACTGGAGACTGTTCAGAATTTTTACTGTATCAACATTCATATTCCAGATTAATCTTTAGGAGCTTCTTTCCAGAGACACTCAGCATCTCCTCCTTAGCCACAGAGAGAGCTGAGGAGCTCAGTAATTTGGAAAAATTAGGTATCGATTGCTTTCTGCCCTTATTCCCCTTATTTATTCTGTATCTTTGTCCATCACTGTAAGAACCCATAAAAGCTTTTCTCTAACTCCCCCCAGTTTATATTCTGTACAACAGCTTTAAGTCAGCTTGAAAATGAGAGAGCACAGCCAGAATTCTGTGTACAGGTGTCACTGCACAGGCACAGATCAAAGGGAAATTACTGGTTCCCAGCAGAGCAGTGCCAGACCCCAGCTCCTGCCTTGTGAGAACAGCAATCCCTCAGGGACCTGAACAGGATCAGGGGAAATACCCCAGCCCAAAGAAGGGAAAGCCAGACCTGTTCCAAGCACAGCCCCAGGGCTCCAGTTTGCTAAATTATCTGTGCCTTTGGCCAGTCTGACCTGGCAACTGGGGCTGGGCAGTGTCAGACAACATCCTGCCTGGCCTCTGAAGGATTTACTGCCAGGAAACACAATGAATGTGTCCACCAGGCCAATAATCTCCAATTTACTATTTCTTACCAAGCTGTTGCTGCATCCCTCCAAGCACATTAACCAACAGGCACTCAAGTACAACAATATCCTGCTTTCCCTGTCAAACCACCTGTAGCATCTGGACACTGGTTTATGGGCAACAAAAAGGCAGTATTTAGTGATGGAATCTGTATTAAAATGCAACCTTTTGCCTTTCTCAGTGTAAAGGACATGCATATTGTGCAAAAGAAAAGCTGAACACTGACCCTGCAGTAACACAGCATTCAAGTGGGAGATGTGTTTGGAGAATGCTTTAGATGCTCTTGGCTTAGAAGTGAACACAGGTGATGTGCCCATTCTCTGCTAGCTTCTCAAGCAAGTTATTTCCTTCTGGCTATTGAAAATAGCATTACATGGTCTTTGATAAAGGCAACTGATCTCCTTCTATTCAATAAAGGGAATGAAAATTGCAGAAAGCACGACAGAAATGTGTTTATTCTACATTTTGAGTAGGTTTTACCTTTCCCAGGAGCTATGCTGAAGATTAACAACCAGGGTGATTGCTGTCTTTATAATAATGTATTCAATTACCAATATGGTTTTTTCTCTTGCCAATTTGTTCCAGCTTTGCTCTGAATGGAGACACCACTCCTGTCAAATGGCAATCATGTCAGCACTTTGCAGCTTCACTTTAGAGCTATCAACAGCATCAATCTTGCTGGCCCCAGTGACAAAGCAGCAAAAAAAAACCCAAGAAAAAAAAAAAAAAAAAAAAAAAACCAGGCAGAAAGAAACAAAGGAAGGAATGTGAGACTACAGAAGAGGGAAAACAAACCAGGGCCAGGAGCACAGGCAGGTGCTGTCCAAACCTGCTCAAGCACCAGCTCATTATCACTCCTTGTGGGCAGGCCCCTGGGACACAGAGCAACCCCTGGGCTTCAGAAGGAGTTGCCTCCCTCTCTGTGCCTTCCCTTCATGGAAAGCCTCCCAAAGAGCAGGCTCAGCCCCCAGAGCCCCCAGCAGTTGGGGAAGGAGCTGGATGACAATCTGGCACTGATCACTTGCTGTGCTGGAGCTTCCCTCAAGGCTCCTGTGCCAGCCAAGTATCCAGCAGGTTTCATTTTTACATCTCTGCTGAATATATAACTCTGCTCATTTTTTTCCAACTTTAGCATCCAGTTGTATTGGATTATGAAGGATGCTCACTAATGTGACTGACAGATTGCCTGTCTACACAGAATCCAAACCAGACAGCAAAATTACTTTAAATAGTCCTCCACGGCAAACCCCAACAATACCAGGTATTACTGCAAGCCCTCGGAGGACAACAGAGCAGGATTTTCTAATTTAACCTTTTAAAATGTTATTTGCAGAAACACTTCTCAAATTCTTTATTTCCCTTTCAACAGTTGTTGAGACTTTAAAATGCTGCTGAAATAAAACAGCTTCGGGCTTGACTAATGCTGTATTCCATGGTAAGGAACTATTTGATTATTCTGTTTTGACAGTTAATAGAACAGATTTAGTATTTCTACAGACGGGGAGTTTGAACTGGAAATATTAGTTTTGTGTTGCTAATGACAATTCCTCAACATTTCTACTACAGCAGAATCCTCGAGTGGATGAAAAGCATCCTTCCTACATGAGCAAACAGCTGGAGGAGAGAAGGGAAGCAAGGAAATGCCAACCAACCTTTTGGATTTGCCTGAGTTTTTGCTGCAGGGCTAATTCTGTAACCAACAGGTCTCAGGGCCACAAACCCAGCATTTGTTTAATGAGTAATTTCACCCTGCTTAGACCCTCAGTGCCAAACACTGTCCCTGCTGTTCCCAGACCTGGGGAGGTGTAAAGGTAACCCAGTGACCCTGCCTGGTGTCCCACCTGCATCTCCTCTGCTCCAGCAGCCAAACTCCTCAGGTGTGGCAGCCTCTGCCCAGCCCTGTGCTGCCCCAGTGCCCCTGGGCTCAGCTGGGTGCAGCTGTAACCACGCACAGCCCCGGAGCAGGGCAACTCCCCCTTCTCTTCCCAAAGCACAGTTTGTGCCAGCAGCTCCTGTGCTGCCTGTGTAACTCCCAAAAAGAGCTGCTTAAGTCTTCTGCTTTCCCTGTCTTCTCCCCTTCTTCCTTTTCGCTGTCTTATGCTGTTTTCCCTGGGCTCAGCTCCTTTTATGGCACTGTGCAGTAAATCATTATGCCAAGGAACCTCATTTTGCTCCTCCAGTGTTGTACAAACAGCCAGGATGGGGCTCTCTGTCTCATTCCTCATCACCTTTCCTGGTGGGTGCAGCTCAGCAGCTTCCCAAGCCATTGGCTGAAGCTTTCAGCAGGAGTTTGTTTGATGTTATGACAGAAATAAAAGGTTGGGAGGGGAGGACTGTATGGGCAGGATGCACAAATACATTGTTAGGCTCATGAATTTAATCCAGGGATGTTTTTTATTAAATTTGTTCCAAGAAATGGGCAATAATTAAGTCTTCCACAGACCCAGGCCATATTGGTTATTTTAGGGTATTGAATACAGCTAAACTTACTCAGTCCCACTGCTACAGAGGTAAAAGGTGCAAGGGATCAGGAATTAACTAGAGACGACATGAGTATAAATGATAAATAATAGAAGTTTAGTTCATACAGACACCAGACAATATGTTGACTGAAAAACAGTGACAAAAAGTGTTAAGTTTATCCCCCATACACTGCACAGAAGGATTGTTAAACACTGCCCTGGGTGAGGACAGGCACGTGCCTGGCAGGTCCCTCCCTCGATGGCAAGGCAGTGACAGAAATCAATCCAACAGGCAGCAAGACAAATAAGTCATCTGTATCACAGCTAAAATATGGTGTTGATCAATAACAGAAAATGAACTTGCACTCCTTTGCCAAGAAAATAGATTATTTAATCAGAGTACAGACAGATAGAGATGTTACATAATCAAAAAATAGCTCGTGCTGCTATATTTAGTGGCCACTGTCTTTTAGAGATGAGGGCAAAAGTACACCCATTATCAGCTACCAGCCCTCTGCTGAAATGGTTTTCTGATGAGTTAAGCTGGTCAGACATGCTTAACACTACGAAATTGTATATTTAAAACTACAACAACTATGACTGTACAAAGGTAATGAATAGGAGAAAGACAAGGGAGTCTCTGCTCTCCTAGGGACAGAAATCCTCAGGGTTAAAAGGATCCAGTCCCAGCCAGAACTTATACACCAGGGGATCTCCAGCAGTCATTTCTGACTTCCAGACTACCTGGAGTTTTCCATCAAAGGATGGAACATTAGTACAGCACATTTGCAGTTTATGACTGGTCGCCTTTCACAGTTATTGCTGTGATTTCTTAGCAATAACCAGTGGAATTGCAGGAATTTGCAGAACACACAGAAAATCAGTGATCAGGACCTTCAGCACAGAGTTCATTGGTACCACTGCAGCCTGCATGGCATAGCTGAGAGCCTTCCTCCAGCCCTGAGATCCACAGGGTCTTCACTAGAAGCTCAAAGGAATGTCTGCCCATGGATATTCCCCCAGATGTGACCAACATCACCATTAACCTGATCATCTTCCCTCCAGCTTCCCCACCCAGCAAGAAACACTGGGGAAAAGACTGCCATTAATGCTGCAGTCAAGCACCTCCAGTTTTTATGGTTTCAGATATGGAAAAATTCAAGTAAGGCACCAGAAAAACTAATAGTTAAACTAAGGGCTTCCACCCTTTTACATAAAAGTGGAAGAAAACTCCCTGTTCTGAATTGGAGGAAAACTCCCTGTTCTGAACTGGAACATGCCAAAAAAGAACATTTAGTAGAATAACCAGTGATTAAACTGGTAACCAGCTTTTCCCCATTGTTTTAGGGTTCAAACCCAACAAGGAATTATAGAAATTGGGATTTGCATGAGGTTTATAGAGCTGCTTCACATGGGTGTGCAGCCACAGCAGCCCTTGTTTAAAGCAGTCCTGGAAGGTGGTGATTCTGCAGGACCAAAGCTTTGCCACATATTTTTCCCTGGGATATCCATTTTGCACATCCAAAGAAAGCAAAAACTTCATGAAGACAAAAGATTCCTGGTGAGCATTTTAGAGAGATAAGAAAACAAACAGTCTAAACAGGGATCAAAGATGCTGCTTCAGTGTAAGATACATTAAAGATCCCACAAATGTTCAGGAAAGCTAGAGAGGAAAGAAAGCACTATGCCCATTAATAATAATAATAATAAAAGATAATTATAGCTGGCTCCAAATGTTAACAATTTAATAGTTACAGGATCTAAGTACTGTAAATGACTAATGCAGGCAGCAAATGTATTTGCAGCAGTGTGCAAAACAAAGCCCTTAAAAGTAGATAGCTCTGGGAAAGGAAGGATAAACTGCTTTATAACAACAGCTCTGAGCACGTGACATGAAGAAGGGCTCTGTATTATCTTCCTTTTGTGACTGGGGACAAGAACATGTCCTTGATTTACCAGGATGATGAAAACCCAATAATGCCCAATTTGGGAGCTCCAGATCCGTGCAGGATTCCAACAGCAATGTTGTATCTTTACTGTTCTCATGAGAATGATACATGATGGGTGTTTTTTTTTCTATTTGCACAAATGCTACAACATACTTCATCCATATGAAAAGCCAAGGAAAGACTGCTGATGAATTTAAGAGACTACAAACTGGAATAAGCAACAAAATTGCTGATTATTTACTACCTAAAACTTCCAGGATACATTCTCCTACCAGAAATTGTGTTGAGTAATGCTTTCATTCGTTTTGCTCACGATGTACTCTGTTGATGAATATATCTGATTTCATGTAAATGTGATTAAATAAATCAGACAGTGTATTGAGTCTCAAGAGGTTCTAATTCAAGATGTGCAATACTTGCCCAAATAAGCACAACTGAGCTAAACCCTGTGCATTCTTACCTTCTTCACCTCAAAAAGCCTCTGGTTTCCTCCTTATTATTGTTAACATGGGGCGTAACATCAGATTTTGCATAAATTGCCCACACTGATTAAAAGGTATGTGAGGACTGAAGAGGAAAGGATGGGAAATGACAAGGAGAAATAAAGAAGGTGGGAAAATTCCTTCAAAGCATCTCTATTCCTTGGAGCTCCCAGCCTCTGGCATGCAGAGGGATCAGGTAACGTGGGGTGAGTGCTGGGGCTGACATTTGCAGGTAGCAGAAATCAAAGGGCTCTGAAATCCAGGCTGTTGATAATCAGTTGTCTACACGAGATGTTACAAGTCTGATCTTAAACAGGACAAGTGTTAGACCCTCACCTGCTACACAGAAGCTCAGGTCACACCCATCTCTTCCAGCAAGGAACACTGGCCAGAGAATACAGTGAGCCCATGCCATGTACTTCTTCCAAATTCAAAAAGGGTTTTGGGAAGGTGTTGGATGAAAAGCAGCATGTTTCAGAACAGGAACTGTGTCTGCAAGTGGCAATATGCCACCTTGTTCTGTTAGTCCCCACCAAACTTGTATTCTGCCACCTGCAAAATGACTCCTGAGGATGATGAGGTTGTCACTTCCATCATGACTATCCTACAAAACTGGGTTTCTACCTCCCAGGCTCTAGGGAATGAAGGACATGGGGGCTTTTCCTGACTGCCATTTACTCTCTGTGAAATCCACTTCAGATGGCCCACCAAACCCCTCATTTCTCCTACAGCAGATCAGCACAGAACATGGAATGGCTTGGGTTGGAAGGGACCTTAAGGACCACATCATTCCAAGCCCCTGCCATGGGCAGGGACATCTTCCATGTGCTCAGGAAGGACCTGTTCAACCCTTGGACACTCCAGTCACTTTTTGTTCATGCCAGGTGCACCTTCTGCCAGGAGGCAGGAATGTTTCCCCTCTATGAGTCAGTCCCTAGATCTCTCCTGGAGTTTGGCAGGGGGGTGAAGGATCCCACAGCCTACACATTCTGTGGGAACCACACCTGGAATTACAGCCCATGGCTGGAGCTCTTCCCACCCAAGGAACAACTCCTGCCACCAAGGCAAGGCTTGCACTTAACCAATGGATTAGGGCTCATCCATGCCCCAGAGGGGTTTGTTTGCTCTGCTGCAGACAAATTCTGCTATGAACTGGCAGACAGTGCACTGGCTGAATGCTGGAACAAAGAGGCTGTTGGTGTCTCCAGCAAGTTAGGGACAACACTAAACAACTCCACTTGTAAGCAGAGCATTATTTTCCCTGATATCATACACAGAAGCTGCTGTTTAATTAAAACTAAGCTGCTTAAGCCATTAAACTGGCAAATGGCTGTACCAAATGACTTGTCATTGTTAGCATTCCAGCAGCAGGAGTTGTTTGTTGTCACTCAGATGGCAACTTCCAATGCTAATGCACATTTCCCAACTGGCTCCACGGATCTAAACCAGCCCAGGACAGGGAAGTTATTAAAAGTGCTGCTGCATATTACCAAGGAGTACCTTCTTCAAAGACACACACATCATGTACTTTGCTGCAATTTAATTATTTCAAACTTCTGCCCTAGAAGTATGAGCCATTCCAGGCATTCACTTGCATTTTAAAAAGTAGAACATATCAATTCTGGCTTTGAGCCCCAACTTTAAGCAAGTCCAGACACAGCCTCCTGATTTAGATCCTGCAGATCTCAGCATCAAAATCTGTAATTAAAAAGCATAACCTACTACAGCAGCTACTTTATTCTGATTACATGCAAATAATAATAATAAAAAAAATTTAAAAAATCAACATTTTATCTTGGGTCAGTAACAAGAAAAGATCATTCTGGCCATGCAGACAACCTTCAAAGCCACGGACAGAGATCATCCAAGAACCCACATGCAGACATTCCAAAGGACTCTGTTTGCTTATCACTTGGATTTGGGTCAAGACAGGGAGCATCAGGCAGAGGTGTGTCTCTGGAATCCATGGGAGGACACCCTGCCTCTCCTCTGCAATCTCCCTTCCCTTCCCCTATGTGGGAAGGACTGGGGTGAGGAACAGAAATGGTTAAATTGAATTTGTCCATCTTTTTAACTTCCTATGAGTCATGCTCCTCAACTCTACCCCTCTGCGTATAAAAATCAGCTACAACTCATTAAATAAATATTTCCACTTTGGCTCAGTAAAAGCAGAGGACTCCCACAATAAACAATAAAACAATGAAAGGTAAAACAATGACAAAAGGTAGAATGATTTAAAGTGCCCATCCCAATGCCCTGAGACGGGGCAGTCAGTGGTAACAGCATCAACATTATGGCAGATGCCATATGCATCTTTTTTCCTCTGGTGTGGTCCCCAGGAAAGAAGAATATTTCCATTCACCACAGAATGACCTAAAGGATGTCCAAACGAATGATCAGTAAATGCATTTTATGTGCTTCTATTTAGGCACCTTTATTTTTACAGCTACAATGCAAGCACCAGAACAGCACTTCCACTTTGCTATCCAAGGGCTGAAAGACTGCCCACATTAATGAAGTCTGGCCTTACCCTGTGTGCCCTTTTCACAAATGGCACAACTGAGTCATCCCCTTGGTTTAGGTAGTGTGCTTGACACAACAAAAGTAAGATGTAGAACTAATTACCACTACAGCAATAAAAACATGAGTGTCTTTTTCATAAGCCAGTCTCGGATGGAATTCCCATCAAAATACAGTGGTTTTTTATAGAAATGAAGTTAATAGATACCTAGAACTCCTGAATGAACCGACAGGATCTCTCTGCATTTAGCAACGAGCCTTGAAAACCTTAATCTTGTGAGTCAGTAATAACAGTGGAGGAAGCCAAGCCAATCTTGGGCCTATAATAATAAGACAAGCTGTTTAAAAGACCTCCTCTGAAACAAATGTGTAAATGTCTCACCAAGGCTGAGATGCTGATTTAAGATTAGACAGTGTAAATGCACTTATTTTGGTATCAGTTAGGAAGAACTTGTGTTTCCCATTCACAAAGGCTTAAGGCAAACGGTTTAGCAGCACGAGCTCCTCACTAAGTCATTCTCCAAATGCCATTAACACCTCTGCCTGTCCTGTGCCCCAGCTAACTCTCTCAGGCTTTCACTTGTTCTATCACAATTTAAATACATCAGGCTCCTTCTTCGTTATCAAAGTTAAACCTACAAATACAAATCTTCTCTTGACAAAATCCTGCTGAGGTCCCCTTGGATGAGGCCAGTCCAGGCTGTGACTCTGCTGCCAAAAAGAACAGCAGGAAAAACCCAAAGGCTCCACAGAGAGACAGGAGAGGCTTTGGAGAGCAATAATCCCCCTGATAACACATTAGAAGTGGTGTTGTTTAAGAAGTGAAGGACTGATACAGAAAAGCTGATGATCAGCACTGCAGCACTAACTGCAGAAAAGCAGAATTATTATTGCCAAAACTACAGAGGAGTAAGAAGCCCAGACATTAAACCAAGTCAGGTAAGGAGGCAGCTTTACAGCAGATGAAACTCAACACTGACAAACATGTTCTAATGCCCTGAAGAGAATTTGGGCTACTTTGCTCCACTGCTGGGCTCTACACCTCTTGCTAGGTAAATAAAGAGATGGACTAATAGGAACATCCACATCTAGTTAAGATCACAATCCAACAGAGCAAAATCCCCTCAGATGGACTACCATGATTCATGGCATGAACAGCTAAATGATCCAATCTGGAAGAGCAGGAACCTATGGCAAATTCATCTCCATGATGCATTACAGAGCTGATTTAATCTTTTTTCCCTCTCTGGCCAGAGCCTGGGTGGTTATCAGAGCCCACAGAGTGTCCTTTTATCCACTACAGAATGACTGCAGCGCTGTTTAGCCCAGGAAAAGGGAACAGCCTCCAAAATTCCCATTATTAAAAGAGAGAAAACATATCCTAGTTAATCCTGGGAGTCAAAATCCCAGCTGTGTGGGTGCACCTGGAATCTTCATCCCATGTGTGTTCATCTACAGGGAAATGAAGTGCTACACCCTGGGTAAGGCAGGGGTTAATTCCGACTGCTGTCGAATGCCCCAAGTCTGTGCTCTGTTCATCAGAGCATTAAATCTGAAAGCTCAAGAGAGTAGTGCAGCCGTGCTGCAAGGGCTATGTTATAAAGTTCTGCATTAAAAATTCATATCGCAGGCTTGCCACAGTACTCTGCTCTGGCTGAAAGGAGAGCTGGCGGGGAAATATTAGACACCCCACTGTCTTTCTGGCAATTGGAGACATTCCTCAACAAACAGCACCTCAGGAAGGGAATGAAAGGGCAAACAAACCGTGAAACAAATCAATGAGTTCAATTATCTCTCTCTCGCTCGGAAAGGAAACTTTTCATTTTTAAGGCTGTTTCATGAAATCTTTTAATGACGGCCCTGCACACGGGTGCTGGGCACTCTGGCTGCAGAGCTGGCTGCTTGGCAGGGCTCTTTATTTGTTTTACACGAGACACAGATTCCCAAACACAGAGGGTGAAACAGAGAGCAGGGTGCAGGGATCTCTCTGCAGAACAAGAACTCTGCTTACCCTTTACATTACCACGAGCACGTGGGATAAGAGGCTGTAGAAATTGTTCCCACTCTCCCTGAAGTGTCTCCAGCAAAGAGTGAATTTAGATTTATTAAGATGGTTAGTTACTCCATGGTTAAGTTATGTGCTCCTCACTACTGGTTAAGGCTGTGTGCATTTCACAGCGATTTATGGCAGCCCAACTGGTGGATGACACAGCTCACAATGATGGAAATGGGTGGTATATTTTTATGAAAGCCATATGTGCTCCTCAGGTTATCTGTCTGATGTATTCAGGCACGTTAATAATCCCCATCCCATAAGTGAGGAAATACATAGGAAATGAAACATCAGTAAATACAATTTCTCGAGGAAACCAAAAAAAAAAAAAAAAGTTACCTGCTCACAATCCTCCCCTGCCACTCTGCTTAGCACCAACTGTAATAGAAAGATTCCCTTTTCCCAGAGCTGAATTTTGACTCAAAGGAAGGGAAAGGAAGAAAATAGAAAAAACCACTGGACAAAAGTTGCCATGGCACTTCATCTGTATTTATATATCTGATTGTCAGCATAGTGGAAAACCCAAGTAACTTCAGCCCAGCAATCTGGGTTTGAGGGGCTCAGCCCCATGAGGAGGGGCAGGAGGGCAGGAATTCATCCAGAGGGTGCAGTCCCCAGGGAAGCCAGGAGATTTATGCTCAGTACAAAACAAATCAACACCAGACCAGCCTAAAGCCCCTGACTAATAAAAACCTGTATGGGGGAGGGAATAAACCCCCACTCTTCAACTGAGAGTTCATTAGTTCTGTGGAAGGAATGAAGACAGGCTGGAGAGCTGGTGATCACAAGTAACCAAAGATCAGCTATTAAAAGGCACTGAAAATCTGCTACAAAAGGTTAGGAACCCCAAGGCAGTGCTTCAGTCAAATTTAATTTTTGCTCAAAATTTCTTACAAACAGGCACTTAGAGCTTGCAAACAAGACTTGATTAGCTGGGGTTTATTCTGGGTTTGAAGCAGCTGCATCCAAGCAAAACAGGGGAAGCAGAAGTCCTCTACTCTGTGTGCTGCCTTGATTTCTCAGTTGTGAGCCTTGCTCTAGTACTGGTTGCCTTCCAGTATTCCAGCCCCTGAACAATCTCCCTGTGACTCAGTTTCTCAATGTGTTAAAACTCTGGGAGCCAAGGCACAAAACCACAGCCTCTGCTCTGTTCTGCTCCTGCAGAAACACCAGAGAAGCAGTAAGGGTTAATCATCTCAGGCTTACAGGATTTGTGTATTATGCATTTGTTTATTTAATGCTTTACATGAATGCTAATGAAGTTATTAACAGGCCTGCATGTTGTCTATTGTTTTTCTTGGGTTTAGTGTCTGCACCATCCTGCCTTATCCCTTCTGCTCCATGAGCTGGCCCACACCCAGCTCTTCCAAATCCCTCAATCAGTGTTCTATCCTGGATTCTCAGCTTCCTCATCAAAGACAGTATTTTTTTTGAAAACTTCTTTGTTGAAACATTATCTTTTAAATAAATCTCATCGAGATAAAGCAATTCTATTTCCTCACACCAGATATCTTCTGTGACACAAAACTGCAATCCCACATGGCCTTATTGTCTTTTAATTAGATCAGAGGATATGTAAATGAGACAATATTTTTTAGGTCCCATTAAGTGATGTCTCCAGGAGGATCAGAGGGGGCTGAACCAGGCAGGACACGCTCCTTTGACATCCACACCCTTACACTGACCTGCCCCACGCTCAACTGCTCCTCAGGCAAGTCTTGGATTTACTGGAAATGCCACTGGTTTATGGCCTGATTGCTGCCAAAACTTCCCCAAGTCTGCAGACCAGAAACCCTTTTCTCCTGCAACCAGAGCACAGGGCAAATGCAGGGGTGCAAGAGCTGGGGTGACTCCTGCATGTGCCAATGCAGACACCTTCCCCCCCTTCCCTGCTTCTTGCCTCACACATGAGGAAAACTCAGAGAATTATATGGGAGTGAGAAGAAAAATAACTGGGAGTTTTAAAGCAGGGATGGCTTGTACAGAAATGCAGGCACAGGACCTCATTCTGTAGCCTTTACCCTGAGAAATGGGAAGACCCCTGAGTTCCCAACATCAAGAGTATGAACTGATGACACAAATCAGAAATACTTTTTATTTTTAAAGCAACTGTGGAAAGGATAACACTCCTGCATCTGCAGTCAGGTGGCTGATAGCTGGGGCATCACAGCAACCTTTCAAGGCAGGGATGGGTTCAGACCTACCTACATTTAGGTGTAGGTTTAATGAGATGCTGAAAAACCTTGCTAATGAGGAAACAACGTAGGACTACTTCCATAAGGCAAGTTGTGCCAGAGGCAGGCCCTTACAGTGATGGCTCACACCTCCCTGTTCTTGGAAAAGACAAACAGAAAACCCAAATGAAAGGACTGAGGAAATGTGAAAGCTGTCTGTATGAAACAAGGTGGGACCTGGGGGCAGCAGGGCTGCCAGCTGTCACAGCAAACACCTGGATTTCCAAAGGGAAGAACATCAAGGCAGAAGAAAGAGGCTGTTTTCCAGGATACAGAGTTTTAGTGCCTGGGATCTCACTAAGTTTCCTGAGCTTCCATTCTGGTTCAGGATGTTCTCGTCTCTTTCAATAAATGAGGGAGCACAGAGCACTTTCCTGACTCATTTCTCTGCCTGTGTGGGACTGGGAAAAGCAGCTGGAATCCATCCCTGGAGCACAGGGAGAGTTTCCAGTGCACACCAGGGCAGGAAATCACCCATTAAACACGTGGCCAGGTAGAGACAAGCACTGCAGCACCTGTCAGTTTAACTCAGCACCTCCTGGAGGGCTCTGCTTGGGGGCTGCAAATGAATGACCCCACAGGGCAGGGCCTGAGCCATTTATTCCTGAGGATCCCCGGGTTTCTCCTGCTGGCCTCCCCCCATCCCAGCCCTGCAGGAGCTGCAGCACAGCCACGTGCCCTCCTGCTGTCACAGACAAGGCCTCGCCAGGAAGCGCTTCTGCACCAAAATAACTCCCTTGATTTGCTATTTGCATTGAAAAAAAAATTAAATAAATAAAAAAAAAGAGACTGTTGTAATTTGCAGACACACACATGAAAGAGCTGTGTGGGATCCAGGCTCAGCTGACTGGCAGATGCAAGCCCAAGGACTTTGTCCCTGCTGGGGGCAGATGTGCCTCTGCCAGGGGGTTTTCCTTCCCTCTGACTCGCTCCTCTTCCTCCTCACACGGCCCTCCCAGGCTACCTGCCCCTGGTAGGAGGACCTGCTGTGGTGAGATGGCTCAGAAAACTGGGATGTGCTTTGGTCTCACAGGGAAAGCCAATCCCTGCTGGAGGCTGGGATGGCAGGACACACTCATGGTCCCTCCACTCCTGGGATGAGGCAGTCCCCAGCCTGGAGAGGTCTGGCTCCACAAGAGCCAGTGGGGACAGACAGGACAGGGACACAGGGACACTCCAGGCACACAGGGACACTCCTGTCACCTCACACACACCCATGGCCTCTCCACACAGCTTCCCTCCCTGGGAGAAGCCCTGGTTGCCCCCATGGCCAGGATGAGCCCCAGCCTGGCTGGCACAGGAGCCAAATGCTTTGCATTTATGTAAAGATTTCCATCTAAGGATCTCGTGTCAACCCAAGGTTACAGATAACAGGGGGATGACTAGAATATGCTGGAGTACCCTAAGGCTATGTTTTTCTACTTTGGGTTGTTAAATAACACCAGCTTTTAGGCTATACTAGAAAAAGGAACTGAACAGTCTCACTGGAGGTTAAAACACAAACAAAATAAAAGCCCTGAGAGGACCTAGGGCACTTTGGTGCTGTCAGAAAGTTACATTAACTAATTTGCAAGCACTACAAGTCTAACAAAAGAGGCAACAGAGCCCAGCTACAGCACAAACTCCTACTGACTCCAATGGCTCCATTTACACAGAGTTCTCAGAAAAGCACTCTTAGAAATGAAAAATGAAAATAAATAACCTTTTTGTCAGTTTGTGGTCTATCATTCCCATGTCTGCATATTTCCAGACTCCAGCCAAGGCTAGACTGTTGCCTTTGGGCATTATGCACATGCCCTGTGCCTCAGTTTCCCTGTGCAAAAGTAAAGTTTAATGCCAGTGCTTCAAGCAAGCACTCAGGATTTCACAGAGCCAAGTGTTTTACAGGAACACTGAATTCTCTTCCCATACAACATTGCAGCTTTTCTGGTGTGACTGCAGACTGAACCAAAAATGTGACAAAAAGGGCCAGTTTGCACATGGGCTCTCAAGCCTGCTTTCACACCAAAGCCTGAGGTCAAAACAAGAAGCAATCTCCAAAGTATTTCCCTTTATCTTCACTTGTAGGTTTTTAAGCAAAATACTAATGATATAATAGTGACTTTCAGCCTGGTGAGTTTTGCATAAGGCACAGTTAAAACTTTGAACCTGAAATGTTAAATGTAGACAGAGCCTTCTGTAAGATTCAAAACATTTGATTTTTCTTCACTTTTTTTTTCTTAAAAAAATAGCTCTCTGTAACATCTTCCACGGTTTTTCATCCTCTCACTGCCACCAATCCTGGGGTTTCACTGGTGGCTGGAGGACTAGGAAACTGAGGGAAAAACCCTGAAAAGAGACATGGCCTATGAAGTTCTCCATCTCCTGTTTTCAGGGAAATCACTTCAAATACAGCAGTAATTCCAAGGCTGAGCATTAGAAGTTAATGACTCATCAAAGGAACAGGAAATAGGAAACTTTAAGACCTTAAAGGCACAGAAAATAGAAGTTATTTCATTTAATGTCCAACACCACCACGCTAACTACAGGATTTCAGGCTCAGTGGGGGGAAGCAGAATTTGAGACCATTTATCACAGTAATTATGTGATGCTGGAGGGAGCACAACTTTAGTTTTTATTCAGTTTGACCCTGAGCACCATGAAACTGGAAGACTACAAACATTTGAGAAGTGATCTACTGGCACCAGCCAGCACTTAACCAAGAAAGATTAGCTGAAAAAAATTAAAGTAAATAATTCAATTCTCACAATGCATTGGGAATTATTCCCCTGAAGTCCAAGTTAACTGAGATTTGCCCCAATATAACAGAAGATTTCACGTGAATACTTCAATTCCACCAGGCAGAGAACTCATCAGGAATTCTCTGAAACTTCTGGGCCTGTCTCCCAGCCTAATCCTACATTCCTTCCATGCAGAAAAGCACATCTGTAGAACTTTATTCTACACTGATGCCTGAAGCACAGGTCTGGTTGATAATGTGGAAGAAGAGCATCGTTTACCCCACAGAGCCAAAAACCACAGGCATCTCCTCCTGTTCCCATTGTCCTCCTGTCACCCTGAGCTGTGCTGCCAAAAAAAGCAATAATCAGTCTGATCTATGGAAGGACAACAATACTTTGCCCCTATACTGGAGGCAAAATGTTTTTCTGCAAGTTATTGAAAGTAGCTGTGTTTGGATGACTGCTTCAGTAAATATGAAAAGCTCCTTCTCTGCTGCATTCCTGTGCTACTTTTAGAAGGACAAAAAGTCTGAACCTTACAGAAAATCCACTGGTAACAAAACTGGTGGTGGCAGAGCTGCGCCGACTGACAACCTAAACATTTTCTGGTTTGTGTTGTTTATGGAGGCTTTTTACTGCAGAACTGGCGGGGTGGGGTGGGAGTGGGCAGTACCTGAAATCCTCACAAGACTACTTAAAGCTGGCTGGTGAAAATGGAGCATTTCAGTGAAATTCGATATCTTCTTTCATCAAAGGCAGGGAGCCTCAACCCACATGTTAACAGTAATGTAACAAGCCTACTGTATGTGCTGCAACCCAAGGTCCTTTTCCAATTAGAATTCATTTAGGCTGGGGGAGAGCAGGGTCGGAGCAAAGAGGTGGCTCTGGAATTGATCTAAAACTGGAATCCAACCACGCTGGCTGGGAGCTCAGCTGGGAATCTCAAGCACTTGCCTGGATTCTGCAGCAAACCAGCAGTGAAAGAGCGCTGCTAGAGAGAACAGTTTGTCCCTGGAAAACTAAGGAAATGTATACAGAATGTTTCTTTTTCTACAAAGAAAGAAAGAAAGGATAAGAAAAGTCTGTTGCACTAGCAAAAACCCAAACAATCCCAATATTCTTTGATTTTGCTGAAACTCAGGTCTGAGTTTGCTTTTCAGTTCCAGGTCTGATAGAATCTCCAGATCAAACTCATTAGTGTTGGTTAAATCCAGGTTTGCTGATAGGAATGTGTGGGACAGCAAACAAAATCAGTGTCAGGCCTCGAGAGAGGATGTGCCTCTTTAATTGAAAAAGGCAGAGTAATCATTCATTTATTTAACCCAGAGATGATTATAATCTGAAAACCTTGAAATCCTCTTACACAACAACTGTTTTGGCAAGCCCCTCTGTGTTCCAACAAATATTAAACTGTGCTTGCCATTTGTCTAAGGAATCTTGTATTAATAAACATGAAGAAGAACACTTTTACCTCCCACACTCAATGACAGAAGAAAACAAAGACCAGCTGTATTCATCAATGGATCCTTGTTCTGCACATAAAGGCTAATTACATTTTACTTCAAGCCTACACATGGAAAACTTTGCTCCTGCCATCTTGTCAAAGGCAGCTTCTGATATTCCAGCTGACAGACTGCAATGACTGCACATAATAAACTTCTTTTTGTCATTAACACCTTCAGTGCCCGGCCCGGGGCTGTGCTGGGGCTCAGGAAGGGGCAGGGGCAGCACACACCCACCTGCTGGGAATTTTGGATGTGGGGATGACAGAACTGGACTGGAAATTTTAATTCCAGCCACTGTTCTCATCTCAAGGTGCCTGGCTGTGCCTCTGTCCCTCCCTTTGCACGTAGAGTACTTTCAAGGGGACATTGTGAAAAGATAAAACAAACAAGTTGACATAATGGTTCCCAACTTTTCAGGTCACTACAACTGGGCTCCAGGATAAAATCCAGACTCCTTAATGCTGATAATGAAGACTTCTCACTCTGAATATCTCTTGCTTCTTGGGTTTTTTTTTTTTTGCCTTGTTTGAAAGATTTTCAAAGTTTCAAGTAGTTGAAAGACAGCTTTATTCTGAGACTGAAAATCTTAAAAGCCCTGTTAGCATTAAAAAAATTGACAATTATCTGTTTTTTTCCTGAAGGCACTCCAATTCATCTGCATCAAATAAGCGTCTGTAAAACTAACAATTCTGGCCTAAGATAAAAATCACATGTTTTTAAAACATAAAATTAAAATTGGCAATACAAGTAGCTTTTCAGACTTAGATCAAAAGAGGGCTTCTTTTAAGAAAAGAATCAAACTGTCTTTCACCCTTTTTATTGGTGTTTTTTCAGCCTTTCTCCCAGCTTTTACAATTAAAATAGATGACTCAATTTCACTGTCTACATTCAGTTCCCTTTTCATGTTCTTCTAGATTTCCATATTGCAAAATTTGGGCTACAAACACTACAGATGACTGTTGTTATGCAAGAACTATTCCTGCCATAAATATCCAAAACAATGATAAAATATTTCTGCTGTTATTAAGACCTACAAGTTTGTTTTCACAGTACATTAGTCTGGGAGATAAAGTACAAGCTTAATGTCTGCTTCAGGATTCAGCTCCACGACCACTATATTCCAGATCCATAATCATTCTGCTACAAAACACAATAAACCTCTTGTTACTGCAGATGCTACTAATTTTATGTAATTCTATATAAATTAGGTAAGAGTCATTCTCAGGATCATATAAAAAAATAAATATTTCTGTGTGAATCTCCCAAAAAGAGTGAGATTAGAAATGCAAATAAATATTTTAGGGAACAGATTTTGCTCAGTGTAAGATAAATTACAGCACTTAGGGAAACAGTATTAAAAAATGAAGCACTCTGCAAATAAACACATTAAAAAGGGTGAGGTGTTATTAGGTTCAGTGCCTACAACCACTGATCTCTGCCTGTTCTCCCAGAAGTGACTGCAAGATGAAATAACAGCAACAATATCAATTATGTGCAGGAAAAAACAAAGTCAATCTGCAGGAATTTAAGGCTCCATCTGAACCAGCATTTGTTTACATCTCTTAGAGAGGGATGAATCAAGGAGGGAACAAAAACACTTGCATGGAACTCATCCTACATGGAGCTCAAAGGAAACTGGACTTCTAGAGCCAGACCAAAGTCCACCTGGAAGATTATCCTGAAGGACATAAAAGGTGTTTAAACTCCAAGTGCTGATTGTTACAACTACCATGGGCTCAATTTTGAGAGCTCCAGCTGAGTTCCCAGCATCCTCAGTGGGGAATCAGATCCTCAACAGACACAAAACCACTTGGTAAGAAATTTAAAATTGGTGCCAGTTTGAGTGGTTCTCAACCCTGGGCAGTGGGCACAGGGAGGTGACACTGAGTGCCAGCCCTGCCCTCCAGTGTCCCAGCCATCTGAAATGGCTGCTTCATTCCCATCCCATTTCCAGACACTGAAATGCCTCTTTGTGCTTAATCCCGCTGATCATGAGAATTCCTTCTCATTATTAACTTTCCTTAAATATGAAGGGTTCAAAGGAAACCAGCAGCAGTCTGTCTCTTTCGTTGTTCCCTGCCCTGATGGTTAATAAAACCAGAGGATAATTGGAAACAGTAGTTATTAAGAAGACAAGAATATATATTTTTAAGACTACCTTCATGTTTTAGTTGAAAACAAGGAAAATCTGCCCAAAGTGCTGCTCTCTGTAATTAAGGGTGAACCTGGCAGAGCAAGGATTACTACCCCAAAAGCAGAAAGAACCAGGGTGCCTAAGAGTCAAACAGCAATCCTTTACTAAATGAAGCTTTGTTTTCACCAAGATGGGAAGATCACAATGAATACCTTATTTCTGAAACTCCCTATTCTAACTAAAATACAAGAGATATACAGGGTAAGAGAAACACAGATGAAGCACCTGAGAATGAGACCAGGAATGCAGCAGCATGTGTGCAGAAGTGTCTTGTTGGGGGGAAGAAAATATAAAAACTAATAACCTCTCCATAGGAGGCCAAATTATGACCATGTTTTCCAAAAATCTGGATGCCTGAGCCTCCCTCATCTCATCTCTCTCCAACAGACAGATGCAAAACAAAAAAAATCAGTGATACCCTGAAGGAAGACATAGAAAGAAAACAGGGAAATCTTACTTTGCAGTAGTTTCTTCATCGTATTTTGTTTTCAGATCAAATAGTTCTGTCCTGGTTTTTTCCAAGGCTAAAAGGCATAAACATGAAGCATTACAGTACTGAAATAGCAGTATTCAGTCATAAATAAGGCTGTACATCTCCTGATGAAAAAAAAATAAAGCTATACACCTCCTTAGCTTTATCTTTCTACCTAGGCAAACCATTATGGCTTAGAAAAAACCATAGGGTTTTGACTTTTTTCACAATTTCTTAGAGTATTTCTGTTACATTGCAAAAATTTCTAGTTTCTGCTTAACCAAGCTAGACATTATTAGTTTCTTATTAAGCTGGCTAAACTGCTTATTCCTTTGAAATACTTATTGCAGTAGTTTAGGGAATAAAATTTCTTCTGATCTCAAAGTAAACAGAGTCAAATGTGTCCAGACCTGGAATTTCCAAGTATGCAGAGATGAAAATTAATGGCAAGTCACAGCAACAGGCAAGAAAGGGGCTTCACACTGCTCAGCAGAGATACTCATCACAGTTTGGAAATGTGTGGAAGCAGAGCACACATGAAGGGTAAGCTCCATGGCCTGCTGGAATTCCAGAGATGCTTTGACTCTGTGTGCTCCGTGGCCTTGTCCCTGCATGTGCCAATGACAGCTGCACCAGGAGCGTTTGCTCCGACTCACAAAGCACATCTGAGCTCTGCTGCACCTCCCTGCACGCCAAGAGCTGCTTCACACCCAGTGCTGGCACACCCCACGAGCCCTGTCCTCTCACCTCCCACCTGAGCACCTGGCAAAGGTCACAAAAGCCATGCCAAACCTGTTTGCAAAGCTTGAACTTTGTGTTCGGCCTCCTCCAGCTTCGAGGCTGTCGACATCTGGGTCTCCTGCAATTTTCTGTGAAGGGGAGAGCAGAGGTGAGAGCAGAGCTCGTGATCACATCAAACAACTCATCTGTGCCTTGCAGATCTGGGGGATGGAGCAATTAAATGTCTCAACCTGAATGAGACAACTGCCAACACCACACAGGCTCCGAGGTGCTTCCGTGGGACCCATAAATGCTGTCACGTTGTGAGATGCTGTTCCTACTTTGTGGTCCCACTTATTAAAATTTTAGCAGTGTAGCCACCTCATAACATAAGCTGTGAACATTATAAAGAGTTGACTGCTATATAAATGACAACTTCAGTGGAAGGTTTTCTTGAGCATAATTTGTTTTGGAAATGTCACACATTGAGAAAATTGTCACCAAGCACCCTCTGTTGTACAAAGTTAGTACAAGAAGAATGATGCATTTCCATTTTAGTGTCATAATGAAGGAATTTGTTGCCATAACTGATAGAGTGAATAGATGCAGCAGCTGTTTCATCAGAGCTGTAATGGGTGCCAAATGCAGCAATATTATTAGCTACTCTTTAAGAAAACACGCATATTTCAAAACAAATGTTACAGTGATATTTTCTATAGAACATGAGCAAAACTTAAATATGCTCACATTTCTTACATCCACAGGCAACATTTTCTTGTTTGTGTCAGTTAAACTCATTTTTACATCATCTGGCCATGCAGCCCCTGCTCTCCTTGCTAAGGGCCAGGCTGCAGGAGTTACAAAACTCATCTTTGAAAGGAGCTGCTCCTGCATCTCCCAGGAGCCGTGCATTTTACAACACTGCTTTTAGAATATTCTGCAGATCTCAGAATTGTGAAATGGCTTATGAAACTACCAGCATCCTGCCTACACTCCATAGGGTGCACAAATTTCTTCTCCAACACTGCTGACCAGGTTAATAACTATTTATAGCCAGAATCATGCATCAGTTCCCTTCATACTGAACCAGGTACTTTGAGACCTCAAAACCTATCTTACACACATTTTTATTTGCATTCCACAGCCTGCCATTTTGTTTTAGTTTTAGGTACACTGAAATTGTTAAAACCACTGCTTACAAGCTGCTAATCAAAAAGGCAACTACAGGTATTGATGAATCAAAAAAAAAAAAAAAAAAAATAAAAAAGGAGCTTTGCACTCACTGCTAGATTCTCCCCACTCAACCCTGAATTTAAACAACCAACCCTCCAACTAAAAAGCTCACGTGAACTGAAGGTTTTGCACGCTCTGTTGAACATATTATAGCTTCAGTGTTATTGCTCCACGGGAGAAATAAATTCTCAAGGCAGGGAATATAGCCTGAAAGAACTCCCTCTTTAGCCCTTTGGTTTTCTGCTGCCTGATTTATTTGCCCACCAACCTAAAGACTCAAATGCTCCCTGCTCATTTGCAAAAGATCAGAAATGCATCCAAAATGGGTTTTTTAAAATAAAAATTGATAATAAATAATGAAAACCCTTCTTAATTTTGGCAGGTAGGAAGAAGCAAACCTCCCCAGGATAATTCAGGAAGCCATCCCCTGTCTCAGCCATTCCCAGGGGAGCAGGGGGCAGCATCCCTGGCTGTGGGTGCAGTGGTTCAGCTGCCCCAGCCCAGGGCTGCAGAGCCTGTGACACACAAGGAATTGCCCTGGCTAATGGAGACAGATTGGCGTCACAGAGGACAGCACACCCAGGGAGGAATAAAAGCAGGTCTGCACCCTCCTGAACATCACACCCCCACACCACCCCACGGAGAAGAGACAATCTGTCCTTGTTTCACTTCCACACTCTCCCAGTTGTTTTCCTGGCAAAGTTGAGTATCAAATGATTCCATGTCAAACGCAGAAACGCCAGAATCACTCGATGAATGAGCTGTCTGCAGCCACCAGTCCTGGCTGGGAGGATTAAACAGAAAACACCTCTCTGCTCCTCCCCAACACCCAACACACACACACACTCACCTCTCCTTCTCTGCAAAATCATTTTGTAACTTTTGTTCCTTTTCAAGGGCTATGTTCTCCGCTTGGTTCTTCAGGGTCTGTTCATATTCTCGGATTTTCTCCTTAAGTGCTTTTATTGTAACCTCTGCAGGAAAACAATAGGGGAAGAATGAGTTTACACAGCTCCACGTGGTTCCACAACACAAGGCTTGCTTTACCCTGTAGGCTCAGTGTGTTTTAAACTTTAGCTCTTCAACTCTGACACAAAATCAATGGATATGAGTCCCTTTGGAGACCTTTTACTCCCTAAATGTTAAATTGAACTTTAAGTGTTTAGGTTGAGAAGGATCAATGGAGTTTGCTGGAAAGCAGAGTGAAGAAGGTCCCTCTAACACGATTTTTTTTTTAAATAAGGAAAACCCAAATCAATTGTAAAATATAATACCACCTTATTGACTAGCCTAAAATTAGCTCAGTGCTGAGAGAAGATTGATAAAGTCCCAGTGTAGGTTTAAGTATGCACTTACACACAGGACGCTTAATTCACCTGACTGTGCTCATGCACTAAGAGGCAGTTCCAACATGGTTCATGCACAGATGCAATCTCACACTAACTGAACACAAATCTGGGATACAGCTCTGTTCTGCTTCCCAGCTGATGAGAAACCCAGCAGTTGGGATCCAACTGCTGCATTAACAGCAGGCACTGGAGCTCTGCACGGCCCAGTTGCTGTCGCTGCCTCCTCATCCACCCCAGGGTTCACACACAAACATTTTCACTTTCTGAGAAATTCCAGGGAATTTGCAGATACCTTCCCTAGGATAAAGGAGCTCTCCTGCATTTCCCCATACCCAGAAGTGGATGAGAGCAGATGCAGAAACCTGCAGAGCTACAGCTCAGCATCTCCTTACGGACCCTGATCTGTTCCTACATGAAAGCCCTGTGATCCCACCCACAGGAAAAGACTCAATCCTTATAGGGCTCACAAGAGGAAAAGCAGGACATCCACCAGAGTATGCTTTGTAACAATAATGGAATTTGGAAAAAGCCTTGGACTGCCAGAAGACTCACAGCAGCAACACAGTTCAGAGTACTCACACCGGGATGCAGGGGCTTAAAGACATCAGCTTATTAACAGATTAATAGCACTTGAGAAAAAAATAAAAACTTCTGGATGAAAAAAGTTTCATATTCTACAGAAACAGCCTACGAAGACAAACCCTAAATATGAAAAAAAAAAAACCCCTATGGGCTTGGTGAAAAAACCCTCAATAATATCACACAAACCCACACCTAATCCTTTCAAAATCCTGATGTTGAGAGTGGAGCAGGGAGCTATGAAGCAGACAGGAGGTAGCTGGGGACAGGATCTGCTGTCTGGGCACTATCAAAGGCAGCCTGGGCCACTGTGACCACAAAAAAGGGGAACAGTGGTAAAAATACTTGCCAGCAAAGCAGCTGCCTCTGCCTGAAGGAGCAGGGTTTTGCTGGCTGTGCAGAAATCAGCTGAGGCTCATTACTGAGTAACAGGCCGTGAAAAGGGACACGTCACTTCTTTTTTTTCTTAAGCAAAGGGAAATTCTTCCCTGAGATCTGGGAAGTCATACGAATCCTGATCTCTTCCTGAATAAGCAAAGGATGCCCCTTCCCACAGACAGTAGGATGCTGCACTCCCTTCTGGGGACATCTCCCCTCCAGGTGTTTTCACATATAAATCTGCAAAAGTATTCTGGTACGTGGAGAAGCAGAGAGCAAAATAATCTCATGGAAATGCACATAACTGCACCTTGACTAAGTTTCAATGTCTAATTTTAAAAGAAAACAAAACCACGAAATCCAACGCGAGAAATGCACGAATATGGGGGAAATGTAACTTTGGTAATAAAATCTGATTTTACCTCTAAGCACCTAACAATAGATGTGCTGGACAAGCACAGCTGAATGCTTTACCTTGCTTGAAGCACTAAGTGCCTTCCTCAGTGCTCAGGTCAGCCACAGCTTGTCAGGCACTGCCATTTATACCAGTTTTGGAAGAAGCTCTTACAGGCACCGTAGAGCTCTTTCCAGCCCTCCAAACAAAGAGATTAACTGATCAAAGCACCCTCAGCTAACAACTGCCTTTTCCCTGGATAGCTTATTAATCCCTGTTTGAAACTGAGAGTAAAACCACTGCACTGGAGTGAAAAACAGCACAAAGGCTACAGTGGGGAAATGGAAAGGAAGTTCCAGCACACCAGGGAAAAATCAAAAACATCAGTTATGAGTGGTTGTAGCAAAAAACTCTGTAAGTCAAGAGCTTTTCCACTTTGTGGGATGAACCCCCATGTCATGCTTGGATGTACTGGATGCACAGCCTCAGGAAAACTCTGCACAGTGAAGTGCAATGATTGTACATTTCCAGCAAAAAATACAGTCTTGCTTAGAGCATTACAGTTCCAACATGACATCTCCTGCAGTCCAGCCCAAATCCTGGCATGCTGATATCTGTCCTCTCCAGGGGTCACACCCTCTATGTTATAACAAAAAATATTCAAAATATAGAACTGTGTAGATGTTCCCCCAGCAAGAAATGAGATTTAAAATCAACTTAGTTGCTAATGCAGCTTTCAAACATTACTCGGGTGCAACAGTTCCATAATATAAAAAATAAAATAAAATCTCCATTTTTCCAAATGCCAAGACAATTTACCTTTCCACCAGCAAGAACTGGGTATTAAAGATGGAAATGAAAAGTCCCATGGATGGGCAATTAAGTGTACAGTTGAGAATTTTTTTTTCCTGGTGCAGGAAACTGAATCACAAGAAAACTTAAGCAGTCTTAAAGCCAACAGGCTTTAAATCTCATTGAGATTTTCATGTATTTTCATGTACTTTAGTCTCATTAAAACATAAATAATTTAACAGTAATAGCTTGTATTTACATTGCTCTATGGATGGTCTCTAGAGTAAAAACAAAGTGCATATGCTGAATATATGCTGAATATACTCCAGTAGTACATTCAGATAAGGAAAAACAGTACAGAAAAAGTTCTATTTTGTAGAGATTCATATGTATGTACAAAATACTGAATTTTTGTGTTTTCTGTGCAAGCTGCACATCCTGCAAGTACCAACACCCACGTTCAGCTTGATGTCAGTACCAGCACTGCCTCTCATAAAATGTCACAAATAACGTCAGTCAGGTATAATTTTCAGTGCTGAAGGCTACAACCAAGTAAACAGAAAAACAACTCCATCCCTTGACTTGGTGCTACAGTAAATGAAACTTTTAAGAAATCCAGAGTCTGCCCAAAGCCTAGCCCCAAACACAAATACAGAAGTGGCTCTAACAGACTGCTGTACTTTCTATACTGAATTTCAATGCTACTGTCACCTCTACCTTTAAGAAAAAAAACCCTGAATTCAATCCCTGTCTTCTAATTGTGCATTAAAAGCTGATAATATGGTTGCAACCTACCCTGATTTTTCACCTCGGCGAATTCTTTATTGTATTCCTCCAGAGTTTCCCTAAGTTTCTGGTTTTCTGTTTCAATATCGTGCATGCGTTGAACCTTCAGCTGAAGCTGCTGTCCTAAATCCAAGGCTGGAACCGGATCTGAAAAAGAAACAGTAAAATAAAATGTAACAGGAACACTTCTCTGACCCAAGCCGTTCAGAGCACCAGTGTCCTTTTTTCTCCATTTTGGAGCCAGCAGGGCCCTTCTTTGAGTTACTAGTCCTGTACATTCCTCACATCGTATATCCTGCACACTTAAAAAAAGCAGAAATATTGAATTCTATCTATGTTCTCTTTAAATACAGAGTCAGGCTGAGAGGGCTGGGGATGTTCAGCCAGGAGAAGAAAACCAACCCAAACCATTCAGGTGATCCCATGAAATTTGGACATCCTGGCAGGCTTCTTCATCCTGGCACTAATCCCCAGGTTCCTGGCTGCAGACAGTCATGATACAAAGGCATGTGAGAGTTTTAAGCTTCACATTTCTTATTGAAATGAGAATTTTTGGGTGAAAAGCAATCAAACTGCACGGCTCGCTGACAGCTACTGTCCAGGAGTGAATTTCTGAGGCAAACTGTGCCCTCCTGCACAGCAGAGCTCAAACAGGTTCTGTGACCATGGAGAGCTGAGTGGCAATTTTTCTAATTGACAGTTCAATAATAATCCAAAACGTTGTGTGGATGTAGCCAATTCCAAGAACCTTGGGTTTGGATCTCACCTTTTCTTACACTGCTAATCAAATGTCCTCTCAGTATGATGTTCACCCCCCTCTGGTAAAGAGGGGTCTCAGCACACACCTGTCATGTGCACATGTGATTTATTCTTGGACTTCTTCCCACTCAGGATAGGAAAACTCCAGAGTGTGATGGACTTATAAAAGATTATTGAATCTATTTCTGCTATGGGCGCCAGCATCTCTTGTGAAATGGCTGCAAAGATTTAGTCTCCTGTTGAGGAATGCTAAACACCAAACTCAGTGGATCAACAACAGTATATATTAGGGAGTTCACTTAATTTTCAACCACCACAGTCATTAATTTTTCAGACCACCCTCAGTTCCAGTCTCTGGAAACACATAATAAGTCTATTGTACCTCTGTTAACACATTAAGCATGAGCCTGTGTGTTTTTTCAATATGCCAGCGTTGTTGCATAGTTTATAAAAGAATAGCACTGGGTTATGTTGAGCTCAGAGACATTCTAAGTAGCAGCCTGCTGCATTTTGTTACTTGGGTTCTTCAACAGCTTATGGCATTACCCTGTTCATAATACAAAATCTAGGTTGCTTGTCATCTGTTCTCTGTACATACATAGTTTATGACTACATAGCTTTTTCATTTATGCTTTTTAGGCCAAATACTTTTCGTTATTATTATCTGTATTAAAATATTTATAATAAATCAAACTTAAAATGTTATTGTGGCAGAGACAGGGGAGTTCAGGTAAGGAATTAAATAGAGAGCTGAAGTGGCAGCAGTAGCACGAGCTGAAGGCTCTGCAGTATTTATGGATGGTCCTATTATGGGGTGGGCTGTCACAACATTCCCCTGCTCCCACGGAGGTCCCTGACTTTCCTCTGCAAGGAGGGTTTTGTCACACTCCTGCAGCTCAGCATCCCCCAAGAGCCAGCCCGGGACATTCAGCTGCTGAGCACAAAGGAAGGAGGGATTGTCTCGCTCTGGCCACGTCTTAAATTGTCACAGGAACCACGGATCCTATTGGGATCCACGTGGGGATTTCTATGGAATAAAGTTAAAGTGCCACGATGAAAGAAGCTGAACTTGACAAAATTGTGGGTGCACTTTTCCCCACCCTCATTTTAACACGCCCGTTGTACAAAGCTGGGACACGCACAAGAGGTATTCAGCTTTTTATATTGAAATCAGTGAAGAATTAAAAGACAAAAATAACATGGGCATTATAAAGAGAATAATGACTAAACCTTTAGTTAAATTTGCAATCCCTGAGAAGCTTTGTGTACAAAATGAAAATGCTTGCAATCTCATAATTATTCATCAGGACATGTATATTTAATTTAGCTCTATTAAAGGTTAATGTTCAAGTAGCAAAACAGTGGCAGAACAAACAAAATGTAAAAAAAAGTCTCTGTGCATTAAACTTCAAACTTCAGTAGAGCCTATTTGAAGGACTAATGGCCTGCAGCCACCAAATACTGCTGGAGGACATGTAAAAAAAAAAAACCCATGGGTGAAGCATCTCTTAGACTTAATTTTTATAAATTGCATTAAAGAAAACTAATCGTTGTGTGACAATAAAATGACTAACCAACACATTTTGGGCAGAGAGAAAAATAATTTCTTATGGCAAGTGCCAACATGCTCTTTTTGCTTTAAAAAGCTAAAAACCTGTTATTTCTGGAGTATTTATAAACACCAGTTAACCTGAAACAAGTATAAACCTTACAGTCACAATGGCTTTTTTCCTACCTGATGGGGTGGATTAAATAAAAATACTCTCCTTTTCCCAACACAAGCATGCATGGAGAAGCCTATCTTTTTATATTAACCAGGTTTGCAAAGTATGTTTCATGTCATTTAACAGGAGGTCACTGAATTTTTAAACAAGCAATGGACCAAAACTTTCGATTCATTACACAAACAACAGGCATACACGTCTCAAAAAAATCAACAGGCCCTGGCTTACAGGGAGAGGCAGCAAAGGAAATGCCCTTTCTGTGGTCTGTAAGAGAGAAAAATCACCTCGCTGAACACTGAAATATGGAAACCTCATCACACATTATTCCCTTGCTCGGAATTTTCCCTTGTGAAATTCCAGAATCCCTGCTAGGCACAAGATAAACCAAAAAAACGAGAAAAATCAGTAAAAGGGATCTGATCATCCACAACTTGAAGAAGTGCTTCGCAAGATCATCGCTGCCCAAGAGCAGATCGAGATGTCTCTTTTTTACCCTAAATTCAGCGCTTTTCTTTTTTCTCTCGCTTGTTTTTCCTACCCCACTTGTTGCACGCCGTAGCCCCAGCGAAGCCCCTGCACCCTGTGGCTGCAGGTAGCCCAGCAGAGCTGGATGCCAGCCCTGGCGCGGTTCCTGGGCGCTGGCACAGCGGGAGCAGAAAGCGGCGCCGCTCCAGCCCCGCCGAGCCCGCTCCTGCCCGCAGAGCTCCGGGCACATCCCCTGCCGGCACACCGCACTGTGCCCTGTCCCCACGAAGCAGGACGGTGGACGCGTCTCAGTGGGCACAGACACGAAAACAATTAATGTTACAAACGCCAAGTGATTTTTATAGCAGTTAATACTTCACGTCTAACGAGCTGGTGCGACGCGGCGGCAGCAACACCTCTCAGGCTGTTCTCACACTGCGCACATGCCCTGACAATGAATCTTTTTTTCAACAGCAGGGCAAGGGAATTTATTTTTTTGTTGCTGTTTAGGTTTGTAAAGTAGTGACTTCACAAACAATTTTAAAAGAAACAGCAAGACTGATTTTGCTGGAATTCTGCATTACATGAGGCAGCCCCTCACCGCCCTGGGTGCAGTTTTGTGTCACAATGTAAGAAGATATAAAGGCGTTCGAGTGTGCAAAGGAGGGACAGGAGCGACCGAGGGCACTGGGGAGACAGAGGGGACACTCACTGGAGTCTGCAGCTCTCATCTCGGCTCTCCATGTCCAGGGACAGCAGGAGGGAACGGCTGGAGCTCTATGGAGTTCAGGTCGGATATCAGGAGCAGGTTCTTCCCCCAGAGGGTTCTGGGGCACTGCCCAGGCTCCCCAGGGAACAGGCACAGCCGCAGGCTGCCAGAGCTCCAGGAGCCTTGGGATACAGCCTGGGACTGCTGGAGCTGTGCTGTGCCCCAGCTGGACTTGGGGCCCCTTCTCAGGGGCTCAGGATATAGCACAGGGTATTTTATTTCTATATGTGGTAAATAGGGATGATTCGTGCTGACAAAATTGAAACAGTAATCGATATTGATACAGTAGTTAATATCTGGAAATAATATAACAGTTAAAAGGTGTAATGCCAAGAAAGGGAGAGGAGTGGTTCCACCTCCCCTTTTTCCCTCCAGATGTTCAAGGCAGGAAAAAGCAAGAGATAACAGTTACTAAAAATTAACAGAAAGAAAGGAAAATCTGGTTGGGTCCCAGGAAAATGTTAATTATACGAGATTTATTGCTTTGATGCTTAAATATAATACTGGCTTATATTATGATAGTTTTGGCTTACATGATCCCAGCTTGGTGTGCATGTGTAACCCAAAGGTGAATCAAAGGACACCGAGGAAGAGGAGAGGCCTCATCAGAGACGAGCCCAAGGAGTGGTGTGACCACCTAAAGGAGTGGTGGAGAGTGCGCAGTGAAGGTGGTGATGAGGGTGGAGGTAGAAGTGTGATGAATCAAAACTGGGAGGAGATGGTTTTGACATATGGCATAAAAGGGGGAATTTTTGTTTGGCAAGCTCATACGTGAGGCGCCAGCGGTCCAGGGACCCTGCACTCCATACCCCGCGCGGGTATTTTATTTTGCTTATGCGCTATTATTGGAACCAAATTATCCTTATTTTAACTAAATTATATTGTCAATATTTCAAGTGTATCTGATTCTATATATTTTAAGATACTCAATTAAAATTGCTGTTACATTTAATACTTTTTTTTATGATGGGATAATTAGGCAAATATATATATATAATAGCTCAGGGTATTCTACGACCCTACAATCCAACCCACATCGCTTAGCCCAAACCCAACCTCGATCCGCGAGACACAGCAGCAGGGCCATCCATCGATGCCTGCCCGAACTTCCCGGGTGATTTCTGTGTCCGCAGCCGCTCCGGGAGCAGGCACAGCTGCCCGTGCACCGGCCCCATCGCGGCGCTGCCCTCCGCGGCCCCGCTCGCCCCCGGCCCGCTGACAGCCCACTGCCGCCCGCCTTCCTTTTCGCCAGGGCACTCTGGGCTAATGTAATCATACGATTACATAATTAACCCAGCTGTCTCATTAAGAAAATCAACTGGAATTCAGGGCATAATTAGTCATACAGCAATTAGCATGCTGATGAGCAACTGATGAAAAGCTGTCTCGATATAGAGTATGCTGGGACCACCCTCGTTATTTAAGGAGAGGGGGGAAAAGCCCACCTCGGCTCGCGGAAAAGGAGCTCCTGCGGGACGAGGAATGTTTAAAGTTTATGTTTAACCCTTCGGCCGCGGCTGTTGCTGCCGTGAGGGGTGAGGACCCCCGACAACACCGAGGCGGGGTTTGCCGAACGGAGTGGAAAAACCGTGTCATTGTTTAAATGTACAACTTGCAGCGCGCAGGGCCAAATTACCCTCTCCCCCCATATATATTTCTCTAAATATATATATATACATATATATATATATTTAACCCCCAGGGCTGCGGGGCGCTGCTCGGCGGGAGCAGTCCCGAGGAACGGCCTCCGGCGGGAGGGAGCACCGGGAGCGCTGAGGGGCGGCCCGCACCCCGCGGGAACGGCCGGAGGAACGGGCCGGACCCGCGGGGACGCCCCCGGGAGGGGGACCGAGGGCTGTGGGACCCCCGGAGGGGCTGTGGGATCCTCGGAGGGGCTGTGCGGACCCCCGGAGGGGCTGTGGGGACCCCGGAGGGGCTGTGCGGATCCCCGGAGGGGCTGTGGGGATCCCCGGAGGGGCTGTGCCCGTGCGGAGGCTTGGGGACCTCGGAGGGGGGGACCCGAGGGGCTGTGGGACCCCGGAGGGGCTGTGCGGACCCTCGGAGGGGCTGTGGGGATCCCCGGAGGGGCCGTGCGGACCCTCAGCAGGCAGGCGGAGGCGCTGCCCGGCCCTGCCGTGAGCGCCCGGGCGCCCGGCGCGGCCGGAGAGCGGCAAAGCGCGGCCTGGATCGCGGAGCGGGCGGCGGGGGCCGGCGCGGTGCCGGCGGGCTCCTCGCCCGCTGTAAAATCACCGCGAACGCGGGGCTGTCCGTGCGGTGAGACCCCCGCGCATGGGCCAGGGGCTGCACGGGAGCCCAGCGCTCCGCTCTGCCCTGCCCCGGGGTCGCTCTCGGCTTATTCGCAAAATACATTCAGTAGAAATCCTAGAATCGTGGAATGGTTTGGGTCGGAAGGGAGCTTAAAGCTCATCTCGTTCCGTGCCCTGCCATGGGCACGGACACCTCCCTCTGTCCCAGGTGCTCCCAGCCCTGTCCGCCCTGGCCTGGGACTCTTCAGGGATCCAGGAGCAGCCACGGCTCCAGGGCCTGCCTCCCTCACCGGGAACAATTCCTTCCTAACATCTAAATTAAATCTCTTTGAATCTATTCCTTTGGTACCATAACATAGAGCTCCTAAAGAGCCTCTTCCAAAACAAAGGATTTGCCTTTTAATACTCCCCCCTCGCCCCTTCATTTACAGGCCTGTAACACTGGAAACGATAAGAAAGAAAGTTATGAAACAGTGTCAGAACTACAGGGGCAATTAATAATTTATATCACTGGAAATGTGTTTCCTAAGGTTGGGATCTAAAAATAATTCAAGGAAGGCAACGCGTCTCTTTCAACGCGACTCAATTTCTGTTGCCCGAACCGCGCTGTAAGCAAAGCTCTCGGTGATCGCTCACCAGAAACGCCCACACGAAACGCTAAGGGAGGGGAAAAAAATAATAATCCTCCTGAAACACAACTTTATTAACGCGATTTAACTTTCTCAAAGAGCAGGAGTTCAGCCCTGCTGTCACAAGTTTTTTTTCCCCCTTCCTAAACGCAACACTGCTCTTAGCAGGGAGTGTTCCTGCTGGAGAATGATCCCTGGATTACAGACACGGAGAAGCTCCATGAGCTTCTGATGCTGTAACTGCTTTCGTGGGAGACTGCATGTCTGAAAATAACCTGAAAATGTGTTTTAGAAAAAATAATAATTACATTGTAGCTTTTGAATATTCAAACACCTCACAGCATACTTAATTAATTCATTAATTATTCCCCAGAAATTTCAGGGGTAAATTGAAATAGCCTAGAGAGACTGAGACAAAGATTTCATGGAATAAATGATAGCTTTGCTCCTGTTCCCCTATGACTCTGGTAGCCCAGGGACAGAAGAGTTATAGCCGTAATTCCATTTGAAACAAAGCTCATCATCTCTCCAACTCCTCACTTCATAAAAACCATGAAAAGGTTCTTCCTTCAATCAAGAATTATACATATTTTCTTACTCCCCCATCCCACAGGACTGGGATCTGTGTCTTCCTTTTATTTTTTTTCCCACTTTTTAACAGCATTCTCCTCACCCTCCGGCTGTCAGAGCGCTCTGTGCAGGCTGTGCCGGGGAATTCAAAGTGCCCACAAGAGGGTGAGGGACTCTCATTTTCCTTACCAGAAAAAAAAAAAAAAAAAAAAAAAAAAAAGCCGAATCCCAAATTCTGCCGACCTCTGGAAGCAGCAAAGCCAGACTGATGGGACCCCCCTGCGTGGGAGGGGGAGTGGCAGCAGACCGGCGCCTTTCCTGCCCATTAATCACGGCGCAAGTTCTCCACAGCTTGCAGGGTTAAATGAAACAGCACGGGATGGTGTACAGGCAATGCGACCACAATCATACAGATCCCTCCCGGAGTGTGGTCCTTACATCTTGTGGGCAATTATTTAAAAGCATCCTTTATTTATCTCCCAGCTCAGGAATGGTTACTGCCAGAAAGATGCCCCAGATTGAGATGCATTGCTATCCTACAATCGAAAAAAAAATCATGTAAGGCAGAGTAAATGATCGACTCCTGCCCTGCAGTTCCCTCTATTTTCAAAGGAGTAACCAAAGTAAATCCTCAGAAAAGTTTTTAATGTTAAATGTGGGGTTTGCATAATAGGTTGGGTAGCATTTGATGGCGCTATGTCAGCTGAAAAAGAACCTAATGAGTTACAAGAGAAGCCACTGCGACTGAAAAGGCTCCAGGTTGATTGTTAATGTTCTAGCAATGGCCCAGGACACTGGAATTTCTGCTCACACAGCGAGCTCAGTGCAAAGGACAGCTACAGAAAAAACTCTTGTACTTCAAGTTTCATTTCTTCTACTTTGAGATTATAAAAGAAAAAAGAGCCTTCTACTATGTTTAAAAGCATTTCTCCTATATTCATCCCTTCTTTCTCCTAAAAGCTCCTGAGCAGACTTAGCACTAAACCCTCCAAAAGCTGGGGTTTATTCTAATTCCAGTTCACATTCCTGCAGCTGAGAAAGGGAAAGTCCAATATTCCCCCTCCCCGGCACGCTCTGCCTTTTGCTCCAGTCACGGGCCTTGGGGCTGCTCTAAATCTCTGCCTGCAGCAGCAGCTTCGGAAGGGCTGCGGTGACACCCTGCAGGTGAACACTGCCCCTTCCCGCAGGGATATCTGCTGGGATATCTGCTGGGATATCACATTCTTCCTGCTCCTATTCACTGCACCCTTCCCCTTATCTGCACCTCCCCGCCTCCTTCCGTGCCTCCAGCCTACCAAGTAAAATAGGGCTTGACAACCACACAATAAATTTTTTAAAGTGAATGCTTTAGGGATATTTCTTCCTCTGAATATTTATTCCAGCTTTTACAAAGGAATTTATCCAATTATTAATTCAACGAGAAAAACTAGAGAAAAAAGTATGTGATCAGACAAGCCCAACTTCAAGCCACATATTCAGGTAACGGAACTATTTTCAGTTATTTTGACATGGGTTTCAAAACAGAAGGATAAAGTGAATGAGTTCTAAAGATGGGAACTGGCCAGGACTTTGTGCTGCATCTGAAAATAGCTGTGTAACACTAACAGTGGTGCCCCACCAGCGTGCCCTCAGCCAGCACACATCCCAAACTGCACGTTGTGCTGTGGCTCGGAATTCCAGCCCCACGGGGAAGGAGGCTGAAGTGATGATGAGCTTCTTGAACGTTCCTCAGCACTGGGCTACCAAGGCTGCAGTAGCATCCCGGGCCATTCAGGATATTCTGGAAAATGACACAGGATATTCTGGAAAATCTCCCCCCTGCAGTTGGAGTTTAAACTGTCCCTCTTGCTCCCACCCGGGCACCTCTTGCAGGTTTGCAGAACAGTTTGGGGAGAATCACTAAATTGCTACAGTCCATAAGTGTTTGCTTTACAGACTTTGCTTCCAGATTTTCCTGGATGTGCAACTCCTTCTTTTTACCTGCTCTAAACACGCAAGTGAAGCATCAAGGCTTTTGGCTTCAGATGGGTTCCACTCACCAGCTAAATCACTGCCTGCAGCCACAGGGGTTTATGCTTTTCACTCTTTCAAGTAGTAACTATGCTCAATTTTCTGCTTAATTTTATCAGATTTTCAAGTGTGTTTAGAAAGACAACCTACTGCTGCATTTGAGGGGTGTCTGTGCCACTTCTGTGTTCATGAGCAAGTTCATTTTGCTTCCTTTCCCCCTGAGAGTACTCACTGTAATATTGTTTTCCTTTCCCTCTAAGGCTGAGAAAAGACACATTATGAATATTCATTTCCCTTCTACAGTCTGGGGCAGCAAAACCATAAACTTGTTCGTTTTATGGGTCTGTCCTTTGTTTTATTCCAACATATTTTATTGGGAAAGGGGTGACGGTTTTGACACGTATTATTAACAAATGAGGAACTGCCTAAAAATTTTCACACTGCAATGATACCAAACATTTCCCAGAAATGGTCTGTGCTGTTCAGCCTCAATGTACCACAAACTCAGGGTTTACTATCACCTGATCTTGCTCTTTAGACAGTTTTACCAACCATTTAACCATTATCTCAGACAAGACACTCCAAGTGTTAACTTTTTCCAACTATTTTTAGTATTCTACTTTGGGATGTCCTTAAACACAGTCCCTCAGAGTGAACCTCTTTCCCCTCACCTCTCTTTATTAGCCCTGAAATTTTCATTCATCCAGCTGTCCCTACAGGCAGAAAAGGCTGGGGTACTGAGGTTGAAATTTTAGCACATCGTGAGTCGTCTGGGTCTGCAAAAGTCTCTTTATTATACAGACTTTCTTACCAGGGCTGGCATTAACTGTTCTGCTTAACATTACACTTTCCCAAAAAATCCAAACACGTCACAGGACGTACATAAACACAACAACTTCATACACATCTCCTCCAACATAAGCAGCAGGTAATTTTTCTGGGAGGAAAAAAGCCCAACCAAATCCAAAATCAAACCTGTTTTTCTCCTGTATCACCTGTAACCTCAAGACACTGATCAAATACACTTTAAATGGAATTTTCTTGTAGCCCAAACAGCAGTGCAAGTATAGAGGGCTATGAGTTGTAAATAATCAAAAGGCAAAGGCTGATTATTTGTATGCACTGCAAATAATTTTAATTTCTGCCTTTAGAAGTAATTCCCTTACGCTTAGTTTTGTGCTTTACTGATAATTTATTCGAAAAGAACTTTGTCTTTTCTCAGCTAAGGCATTCTTTGGAAAAAGAACACCCTATGCAGGGCAGCTGGAATTTGCAAGGATGAACTGGGGTTGTGTGTAGACTAAAATACTACACGTAGTGATGGGTGTGTGGAAAACTCCTTTGGAAGGAGCCTGCTCCTCCTTCAAACTCCTTTGTGAGACACAGCCCCCACAGCTGGGTGTGCAATTTATGATGGCAAGGAGCAAGGGAAAGATAAAATTTCCACTTCAGCCATCTTTCACTGTTATTGCTTTTGATTGTTTTGACAGGGCACATTAAAAAAAAAAATCATCTTATTTTTACCTTCTCTGTTTTTTGTTATACTTCCCTTTGATAGCAGGTCCTCTGAGCTCAAACCCACATCACAGACATTGTATAGCACCAAATCTGAGCACAGCACAGAGCTGGGAAGAGTCTCCAGTAAAACCACACACACATCCACTTCTACACCCCGAGAGTCGTTTCGTTCCCTGATGAGAAAATTCCCATTAAGGAGAAACGAAACCCATCTCTGCTTCAGCCCTGGAAGGCAGCACAGCCCCTCCAAACCAAGAGCAAACAGTTTGCAGTAACCTGCACTCACTCTCAAATGTGCATATGGTGAAAAAACTCTGGTTTTCCGCATTCTCCTGACTGAACCCAACTGGGTTTAATTGTGCCACATCCGGAGAGCAGAGTCGGTGGTTTAAAGGCAGAATTGTTTCTTCTTTGCCTACACAGGAGCAATACTGAGACAAAATACTGAGCAAATCCACCGTGGCACTGGGCTGTAACTGCAGTGATCCATTAGAGAGAACACTCTATTTAACAACTTTATCCAGACACTGACACCTGGCATTCGCTCCCTCTCCACGTTTTAACTTTTACTTGAAAATTACACTGAAGTTTCATTTTTAAAAAACAAAGTAGTAAACACAGTTCCTTTTTTGAAATAAAAATATTTAGCCTTTTTAATGCTTACTATTTTTCCTTTAAAGATTTAGGAGAAAAAAAAAAAGCATTTTGAATATACTGTTTCTGCAGGGTAACTCTGCTCCTCCAAACACACAACAAGGCTCCAATTTCACTTTAAGTGCTCAAAAGATTAAGACCCTAAAAGCCAAGGGTGTTAACATAATACACTTATTTTATAAAACTGGAGACAAAGGAATCTTGAACAGATGGAAGAAGGCTTCCTCAAAACACAGACTCAACCTCCCTTTACTTCAAAATAAATATATTCACATTATTTTTAAAGGTAAGTTGTGACAACCTTGTTGATTAGTGCAATTCATGTGGCAGCATTCACTTTTCCCTTGCTCTGTACTGCATACTGAAAATAAGGCAATTAAATGAGAAAATTAATTCCATTAATTAAAAATGTTCAGTCTCAAGCAAGACAGAACAATCTGAGTGAGAATTACAGCTGTATAAATGTACATAAACCAAAATGTTTTCCTTGACATGTGCTTTCCTTTAGGAAGGATAAATTTTGCAGCACAAATGATAATGCTGTTTTAACAGCATCATAAAGCTGGAGAGAGATATATAAAAGGTCTGTTTTATCTTTTAAAAAGAAACCCCCTGATGTACATAGGAAAATTTACAAGTAAAATACCACCCTTCCCACAAATTCCTTACTGGTGAGCCTGAGTGAAAACTCTGGTCAGGTCAGGAAAGAAAATCATTAAACTTTGCTGAATCCATAAAGCACTGTAGCTGAAGTTTCAATACAGATCATTTTATAGTAAAATTAAAATAGAAGCCCTTTTTAATTATATAAAGTGTGCACATTATTACTGAGGAGAGAAATACACTCTTTCCTCAAGAACCATAAAATTGGCTGCTGGGAATTAGACTTCAGCTGCAATTATTATATGGTCCTATAAAGGATATTGAAAGTCTGATAAAATTGCACCCTTGTCATGTAACAGCGATGCTTAATGCTAAATAACCACTCTGCAGCATTCCAGGCATAGCTTCCCCCAAACATCATCCCTCCCTCCTCACACCAAAAGGAAAACACAGCAGCATCAGGGAGCTAAAAGTGTACCTAAATATTTGAAATACCAAATGAACAGGTCAAAAGATATGTAAAGCCACACGGAGGCAAAGCAACACATGTGATAAATGAATCCTGATGGCTGTTTATAAAGGAGAGCTCTCCATGGATACCCAGCCAGCCCTCCACGGACACTGCCCGGCCCTGCAAGGATGCTGCCCAACGCAGCAGACTACACAGGATGAGAGGGAGGGAAAAAAAGAGCAGGACAATGAAGCAGAGTGACAAAGACCAGTGCCATACATTCCTAATGGCTGCTTTCCTTCTCCTTGCAGGGTGTGTTGTAAACTGTATTTGCTACGCCTGCACACAGCTACAGGAGACTGGCTGGACTTCTCCTGGAGAACCTGGAATTTACTTTTACCTCAGACCTCCAGGTGAGAGCATGGAGATAATTCTCATCCCCAGACTCCATTGCACTCCCAGCACAGCCAGACTGAGGTTTGCACGTGTATGAAGAATATCAAAGAAATATTTCTGTGACAGGTGACATAAGGCACGCGCAGGGGACGGCGGGGCAAGAGAGGCTGTGGGGTGTGGGAGCAGGGCTGTAAATTTTGCTCCTGCAAATGAAGGAAAAAAGAAAATTCTTTCTCCTACAAAGAAGTCCTGACAAAGTCCCTCACCATTTCAACAGCATGGGTGGGATATAAATCCTACCTTCTGCTCAAGGCTTGGTCTGATCTGCTGCTCAGATCCCAGCACCTGTGATCGTGCCAGGCTTCAGAGAGAAGCCTCTGCACAAGAGCACACGGAGGATCCCACACAGCTCTTGTTTGACACCACTTCTCAGTGGTGAAAAAAACCAGACTCTTCCAACTCAAACCTACTCAGCTCCCAAATTATGGCAGGAAACTGCAGCGAGTGCTAGTGCAGAGATGGAGGGGCTGCAGTGCCACTCCCTGCTGGCCTCCCAGGCTGCAGGGATGTTGGGAATGTTCTCATGGAGGGGTTCTTTCCAAGCCAGAGTGGGGGTGCCCATCCCAGGAGCACACTGCTGGTGCCAGGCAAAGTGCCGTGACGGTCGGGACCCCTTGGAGTTATCCACTCCTCCCAGGGCATGAGCAGTGGCCAAAGGGAGCTGCTCTCTGTTCAGTGCAACATCACTGAGACTCTGAGCAGGACAGAAGTGAAGGACAACTCAGAGACCACAGCTGAATAACCTAAAACATTTCCGAGGCATTTGTGGCCCAGGAAGAGTATGGTGAGTCCCTGCATGCCTACAGAGGGACTGGGCACTGCTCAACTGTGAATGGGAATGCATGAAAAAATACATGTGTTAGCTCAGACTGAGCATCTGAAAACACTCACCTTTCAACCAGTTAATCATTAAACTAAAACATTAAAAAAATAATTTTTATTTGAAGCATGCATGAAATGCGCTCCTTAAATGGTAAAACCAGTAAAGGCCAGGGTACTGTGAAGCCTTAAAAGTATTAATTACACCTTAAAACCCCTCCTGAGATATTTTGAATATTATATATATATATATTATATATATATATATATAATGTTAATGTTTTGTAAAACTGTAACATGACACACAGAGTCATGTGCCAACAGCTCAGTCAGGCCAAGATATGGCAGAGGAGACTTGAGAGACTTGGGCTCCTCACTCCCTCTCAGCTGTGGGTACAGCTGCAAAAAGAAAAATCTGTTCAGGCAGTTATTTATTTACCACTGGGGAAACAAAAAAAAAAATAAAATAAATAAAATAAAATAAAATAAAAAACCCCCTCCCAAAATGTAAAAAGAAATGAACTGAAACCAAATGCCAAAGAAAGTTCGGATGCCAAACAAAAGGGAAGCTGAAAACACATACAATAAAGGCCTTTGAATAAAATTTATGAACACACACTGCACAGAACTGAAATTTGGTAGTGATTTACTTTTCAGTAAGGCTTTTTCTTTTGTTGTTTTGGAAGGCATGAAAAGTTTTCTCTATCCTTTAAAAGTACAAATATTGCTGTTTCTTGGTGAAGCTTCAAGATGCATTTTTTTTGGTTGAAACTGTCTGTAATTCTGTAACAAACAAAATGCTGAGGATCACACAGTACCATAATGATACAAATTGATTTATACTAACATTAGGATGTAGATGCAATGAGAAGTCCTGAAATGTGCCACAGTTACAGTTCTTTCCATTAGAAACAATACAGGAGTCTGTCAGTTCCAGAACAAAACCATTGCTCGTATTTACCTTATTAAAGGTAGGAAAAATGCCCAGTAGCATTCACACAAACATGAACCATTAGTTTCTCAGAATAAGGGAATAATTAGCTTACCTGGAACATCAATTAATCTCTTATAAACATTCAAGAAGGCTGCCTCTGCTTCTTTGCTTCGTTTACCCAATGCATCAATCTAAAAGGGGAGATGAGAAAAGAAGCTTTAAGACTTGCTCCAATACAACTCTCACACTCAGAGCTATAAATATAAATTAGTAATTTCATGTAAAACTAATAAGTACATAAAAAGGGAACCCAGGTCTCCTGTGTACAGCTCCTATAGAAGCATTCTGAAGAAGCTGTTTCTGCTACATTTGTACTGAATATAATTTAAAGTCCATTTTTCAGCCCAGTAACAAGCACCAATATTTTCGTGAACACTCCTGCCTGTTGTGATTTTTTACTTTAAATCTTTATAAAAAGCCTGGTATTTGCCAGGCAGATTCTCTACACAACAACTGTTTTCCTTCACCATTTACTGAGATCTAGCACAGCAAACGGGAACTGCGGCCACTTCTGATCTCCCACTCTGCCTTTATTGTGGTAAATAGATTTTTCTATTATTTCCAGTAAGCCTCTGAGGAGATGAAAAGATGAACTTGTTGAACACCCTGTGATACTTAACACTAAATAACTCTGAATCTTCTACATGCAAAGAAGTTTTCTAATACAGCTCAGGCACAGTCTGTGCTCCTGAGCTCCTCTGACCAGCTTCTCCTTGTGTTCTCTAACACACAATACTCATCTAAGAATTTATTCTTATCATTTTATTATTTTCCTCCTACGTCTGCATTTTCATCTAAAACTCCATTTTACAAAGAAAGGCAGCTTAACGGCTCTGGGAATAAAATACTTATTTGACAGCAACTTTTTTGGGGTAAACATGTTATTTTCCTATTGTACTAGAAACCAGAGGATTTTCTATTGCTTCATATTGACAATAAACAACCAAAGTGACTCAGGATCAGATCCAGTGAGTTAATACTCCAAAGCAAAGGGACAGAAAGGGAAACAGGAAAGCCTGACACAGCTCTGTGGCAGCTTACCCAAATCAGGAAACCAAAGGCATGGAGATTATCGTTCCCATATTTTAATAAAAGGCAAGGAAGGATCTGAAGAACTGCGGATACAAAGGCCTGATATCAATTCTTCTGTGTATTTGAAAGGCAGTGAATATTATGGAACCATTTAAAGGTGCGGACGTCACCACAGCCTAAAAAAAGGAAGGCCCTGTCTGAAAAACGTCCTTGAATTCTTTCTCTACATTATTGATTCGGTAGATAAGGCAGAAACAATGGCCAGAGTTTACTGTATCTGTATTTCAGGAAAGTATCTGATATTTTGTTCTGCAGGAGGGGGATTTGCAGCACTGGGAAGCGTGCGACCAAAAGCAGGAGAGAAAGCAGGAGGGTGCTGAGGGGTCAGCCCTGGTGCCACTTGTGTTTGCTTTGTCCCGAAACGCCTCTGTGAAGAGAAGGGAAAGATTTGGGAAGGGAGAGGGGGGCAGTCCTGCAGCGTGGGTGATTTAATAATGCAGGGAATTGGCGTCGGAGCGCAGCGCGGGCGGCTGCGGATCAGCCCCGTGCCTGGTGAGTGACTTGTCAGGATCATTACGGGCAGGATTAAGGCCAGAAACCGGAGGACAAGGACAGTTGTAGAAATCACACAGAAGCACAGTGCACAAGGTATAAGCCAAGGCTTGGAGGGGAGGAGGGGTCAGAGAGGGAAATAAGGACACGGGCAGCGGCCGCGCTGCATTTGGCAGCAGCAGCAGCAAGGAAATCTTGGGAGATACGGCGGGAGGCTGGGAAGAGACAAGTTCTGGCAACACAACACAAGGTTGTGTTTAAAGAAATAAACCGAGTTCCTATTTCGCTTACATCCCCCCAGGATCTGGATTTATTTATGGAGATGGGTGGAGTGTGGTGCAACTGACACCTGACCCATTTGCAACTTATCAAAGGGTATTGGAAAAGTGATAAATGAGCATCAGATGTCGAAAGGATGGAGGATGTGGAGAGCAGAGATAAATGCTCAAGAAGAGCCGGCCACGCTGGTCTTTCAGTTTACCAAGGAAAGAGCACAGAAAGGCACTGGAGCCTCCCAGGGCATCCCATGTGCCGCAGAGCAAGGGCTGGCTGGTCGAGAATAACCCACTCGATAATCTGAACTCGAGCAACCGCAGATGGACTGCTGCTCGTTAGGGAAGGCGAGCAGAAGCAGCTCGGAGAGAACATTTTCACACGAGGAGTACTTGAGATGAGCCTGTGGAACGAAGTGCCAAAGGCAGGGAGGCCCCGGGATGTGTAAAGCCGTGCCCGGGATGGGGTGAGAAGGAGGGGGCAGCCCAGGGACAGCCGTGCAGGTTGAGCTGTTTCACGGTGCACAGAGACTCTCCAAAGGCCAAACCACACCATATGTTACACTTCTGGACTTCAGCGTTCCCACATACAATTTTCTCTCGCTGCCGCTCGGCAGAGAGCAGCCAAATTTAAATTACTATTATTAAATACAATTAGCATTACAGCACTGATTCTGTACTGTATTTTGAAAAAATTCATTTGCCCCTTTTATGAAAAGCAAAGCACTTAAAATGCTTCCATTTCTGGGAAATAACAGGATGGATTTGTTTTCCTATTACAGTTTTTCCACATTTTAATAAAGAGCATTTGTACTTTTATTCTCTCTAAGTATTATAGAAGGTATGGTTTATTTGCTCCTTAGCAGTTATAGAGTGATGGAAATATAAACCAGATTTGAAACAACATCTTGCATGGAGATCAGAGACTTTCCAAAGGAAGCAGTTTGTAAATCACAGGTATTTTACACCTTTTTTCGCCCTCAAATTCAAAACCAGAATTCCAAACAGTCCCACTAGGCAAAAATATGGGTTTATGTTTTAGTTGTTAAAAAGAATAAATCGACCTGTCTGGTTTAAAGTTCTACTAAAAATGTGCACTGCAACTATTTTATACCTTAAAATAAAATTTAGAAAAACCACTGTGAAAACTTTAACTGGAGTAAAAAAATAATTAAGCATGCCAGCACCCAGGTGCATAAGGAAATATGGGAGGAAAAAGACATCAAACCCAGCAATTTATAAATGAAGTCCAGAGAGAGAGGAAACAGAGCACTGAAATGACATGGAAACATTTGGAAGTTCACTGAAAATTTTTCAAATCGAAGTATAATTGGTTCAGGAGCCAACAAGGCTGAGCTGCAATCAGCTCGCATTAAACTGTTGAACTACATTATAAAACTCTTGCTGAACATTTTTATTTGACTCTAAAAACTTCAGGGACCCTGAAAGAAGTCAACTTATAATTACACTCGCGTTGTCTTGACACGAGCTTAGCTCCAAATCTTAATTTATCTAAACCAGGCCCCATTATGTCTTCTCTGAGCAGAAAGAAACACCAGTGACCTCTGTATTCCCCACCACCCCCATAAACATATGTTCACTTTTAAGTTTTGGCATCCTATTTGTCTTGATAATACCACTGGCGCTGCAGTGAGATAACGGAACTGAGACACCAGGAATGAATGCTCCCTGCTCAGCACAGCCTTCATCTCACTCCTCATCCCTGGAACATCGCCGGAGCCACGTGGAGGAGCCACGGCCAGACACGGGGCTCAGACCAGCCCTCCCTTTATCCCCCGCCTTTGTCCAGGTCACTTGCTCTCCTGAGTTGATGCTCAGGGTACCGAGGTCACCCCGGGGCTGTGTCTCCCCTTCCCCTCTGGAATCAGCTCCTTCCAACCTGCCTGTGAAGATCTCTGTGGTCTGAGCCCACTCTCCCTTGCAGCCTGACACTGCTGGCTTGCTTCCCCAAAACATGGACAGCCTAGCTCCGGAGCACCTGGTCCCAGTCTAATACCCACTGCACCTGACTGAAATCAAAATACCATCAATGAAATCCATGGATTTATCTCCACATTTACGTAAGCACCACAAATCTGGCACCTAGGCCAGGGAAGGTGCTGAATGCAGGTTTATCTGGATGTTGCCTCTTTCAGCTATGTCCAGCTGAGTTCAGAAGGATAAAAGCAAAGCCTGTGGCTGCAGTTTGGAATCTGTCAGTTTTTATGCAGTAGGAGATTTCAGCCTTAATTCAAGCCTGATGTTTAGTGCCCCATAATCTCCTGAGCTCTGCAGGGCTGGGATGCTCTGGGCTGTATGAACGTGGTATGGCCTCATGGACTGCAGTCAGACTGAAGGATGCACACCTCTGCTCCTGCATTTGAAGATGGAACAGGATGATGAAGCTCTCTGCAAGGAAGCTGAACTGCCAGATGCCTGCACATCCTGCAGTGACACTCAAATCTCTGAACTGAGGCCTCTCAGCACACTAACACATCGCCGAGCTCTGGCACACTGCTGCTCCTCTTGGATCCACCTGGATCCCTCAGCACAGCTGGAGGATTGGGATGCTGCACTCAGATCCCAAAGACAGCTCCTCTGGGAGGGGCTCCCAGGGCTGTGTCCACCTGACATTACCAAAGCACTGCTGAGTAACTCTCAGTCCCACAAACACAAGAGCTCTAAATAGGAACTTTGCAGTCCCACCTCTTCTACTCATAGCTCTCCAGTTTAGTTCTCACTCTCATTAACCACCTTAACATGTCTTTTACTGTCCTGCACATAATCTGGAACTAATTTATTAAGTAAAAAGAAATTATTTAAAAGAAAAGTTATTTTTCTGTTCTGATTTTTAATAACTGGATGCCTTAAGGAGACACCCATCCCTTTTCCCTCACTCGTCTTCTGTCACATTGTTTTGCATCATGAAGTTTTTCCATTTGTCTTCAATTACTACAAGTTGCCAGAACACCATTAAGAACTGGAAGAACCATATGAAACAAAGGGAAAAACACGAGAACAACTCATTAAAGCACCACTCTTTTAAGCCACGCTGTATTCTTGAGTAACTGCCTTGGAATCAAATGGTGGCTATAGCAGGATTATTAATGCATCAGTCTTGCTTTGAAGCCTTTACAATACAGTTGATTTCCCTTTCTTAATACCACTAGATATCTGCATCAATAAATAAATAAAAATAACATTTTAATTTACAAATTAATAACATTTATTCACTATCCCTGTTAATTTATTTTGCCACTGACAAAAGAAAAAGTAAAAAATTCTTATTTTTAGCTCTGTTGCAATTAAAACAGTTTTGAAGCAAAATTATAAAGAAATTATTTCTGTGCAGTTGCCTAAGGCATATGGTGTGGATTTTAGCTGGGCTATAAATTCTTTTAACAGAATTAAGGACTTCACAGTGGATCCAATACCAATCTGTTTAATAAAGCTGCTTGGGTTGGGACATAGGTACCAGGAAAGAGCCTGGGAAGGGCATGCCTGCCTCACCAACTTGTTGGTTTAACCTCAAGTTAAGCAAAGAGCTTTAGGAAGGACTCAAACCCCTCAACTTTTCAGATCTGTTCCCTCCACTGTGAAACGGCTGCAACCTTGAACCCTTAAAACCTCCTCTTCCTTTCATGCCCAGATAAATCCTGATTTCCCCAGACAAACGACGCTGCCATCCCTTGAGGAATGTTCTCACAGCACAGCCTCTTGCTGCTTTCCAATCTTTGATTTTCCTTCCCAGTGGAAGAGCCCAGCCCAACGTGTGCCTGTAGACAGTGAGGGCAGAGCCACAGCTCTGATGAAATCCTGTCTGCCCTGGCCCAGGCTGTGCTGTCCCTGCTGGGGCTCTCCTGGAGCCCTGGACACCCCACCTGCAGCTCAGGGCTCCCCAGCTCCTGCTCTGCCCAGCTCCCAGCCCGTGCCTGGGGCAGCAGGGAGCAGCCCTGCTCCCTCCTCCTGCCTCTGCCGGGCTGGGATTCGGCTCAGTGGCTCGGTGACAAACTGAGGAGAGCAAGAATTCGTTCTCCATTGTGCTGGCAAACTGAACTGACTCATCCTGTGCATCTGCTGGGCTCAGCACGAGGGGGGGACCCCGAGCTGGGGCAAGGACACCCCAAGGCTTTGGTCCCTCACCTGCACGAAACCGGGGACAGGGAATGCAGGGCACAGGGAGGCTCAGAGTGCCAAATGGTACCAAAATGCTCTTTTATCGATCAATCTTTGTAGCATGAAAGTGGATTAACTTTGTTCATGTCTGTATTAGTTCATATTACACACTCTGATGTAATGACACGTTACAATTTTCCTGGAGGCTTTGGCGTTTTTTCATGCTCAAGTAAAACAAATCAAAGGAAAGCCTGGTCCTGGAAAAGAGGCTCATGGAAGGATAAAGGACACTCCTGAACACCAAGGTGATGCAACATCCCAGCCCCTCTGACACTTTATTCAAACCCTCACAGTGTTTTCTGGTGTCACAAACCAGTAACTCCAGCAAGACTGACCCCAGGGATGCCTGGCTCTGCTGTGCAAAGAGGATTGATTTGCAATGTTTTACTCCAGTTAGTAAGTGTGGATGCTAGTGATGAGTCAAATCGTGTTGTACCTGAATTTTTGGGGGTGCAAAAACCTTGTGTGAAACCAGATATGGGGTGCCCCAATTTAGCTGCACAATGAGTAATTATTTACTCTTGTAATTCTACACTTTGCATCCAGCCTCTCTCCTCAAGTCAGCACAGGCCAGTCATGACTTTTCTTAATGCCAAAAAGGTAAAACAAAAAGCTGACTTCTAAACAGGGGAACACATCCTTCCCCCCAAACTGAAGGAACATCTTTCTAGTGAATAGATCAGTGAATCACTTGTCCTGTCACCAAAGAGGGAGACATCAGAGCCTGCCAGTTCTGATCCTCGAGGTTCTGTGACAGCACAGGGATGGAGAACAACTCTGGCCATGCCAGCCCAGCCATGTTTGGGGTGGGAAATGGGGCAGGGAGGAAGAGGAGGAGGCCAGGACAGAGCAGCCTGAGCTACCCCACATCACCCCCAGCTTCCCAGCAGCAGGAGCTCCGTGTAAGGTGAGTGGGTGCTCTCAGCTGCCCGGGCACCTCTCCTGCAGTCTCTGAGCCATGACCTGGAACCCACAACCACTCCTCTCCCTCATGGATGATCTAAACTTCTGTACAGGTATTTTTAAAAAAATTAGGTCAGAGGAATCCATGCAAGAAGGAGCTCGTTAACTATCTTTATGCAAAATCCACCTGTGCATAAATACCAAGATGCACCTTTCTCCTGGTGTTTTGTACTGAGCTCACCCTCTTGCTCTCTTTTCTGACAAAGCAAGACCAAACACTGGCTTGTATAGAGCCTCATGGTAAATCTGTAATAAATACAAAGGTAATTCTGTAATAAATACAGAGGAAATTCTGTAATAAATACAGAGGTAATTCTGTAATAAATACAGAGGTAATTCTGGTTTTGGAGAAACAGGGACTCTGCAGTATACCTCGCCCGGCCCAGTCCTCCCAACCTCATTCTTTCCAGCACACTTCAAGCTCTCTTTTTTTCTCCCAAGGATGAGAAGACACTCCTGACCCTGTGAGCTGCACCAGTGCTGCCTGTTGGAATCCTGAATAAACTGAATTTCCCACCACTGCTGCCGTTGCCCCCGAGCGCGTGGCAGCGGCACAGCCTCGGTACAGACAGCCCACCAGCTGCCAACAGGAATTTCAGCACTTTGTCAATTATGTAAAAATCAGAGGATTTGGGCTGATCCTCCCCAAAGTTACCCTGGTAGTCTCTGCTGTCTTGGTACGACTTGCCTGCAAGTTGGGAGGGGAACCTGCAAGAGCTTCAGGGAAGGTGCAGGGCGCCTGTCACTGCTCCTGGTGGGATATGTGTAAGGTTTGGGATTTAGCTGGTTATCCCACAGCTGGGAGTTGTCCCAGGAAGGAAAAAGGGATAGAACTGGAGAGGCTCTGACTGTGTTTGAGAGTCTCTGCAGTTCTGCCCCTCCCCTGCAGGTCAGGGATGCTTTTGGCCCCGCAGCAGCCACCCCACGTGCCCAGCAGGGAGAGCTCATCTGCCCGTGAGATGCTGGAGTGTATTTAAATCACCTTCCTCAGGAAAGATGTTGTTTAAACTGCAATCAAGCCAGCCAAAAATAAATAAATAATCATTTACACACTTCTGTAAACAAAGAAATGAAAGCACTGTGGAGCTGCAGTTACCCCAAGAGCAGGTCGCGACCTCTCCCTGCTTTGGGGAACAGAACTGAGATGCAGAGTGGACTTTTAAAAGAGATTTAACTGCCAAAAAATTTCACTTTTGGTAAACAGAGGGTTTTGATGGGACTGCCATTGAAAAGCAGGGAGGCTCTGGGCCCAAACACGAGTGCTGGATTTTGATGTATGCTGTTGACTTCCCCAACACAGAGCAATTTGTAATAGCTCTGCCACGCTGTTGTTTTCAAAGCTCCTGCTACATCACAAGCATTTATTTCTGACCACAAAATTACATTTATTCAACAGAAAGCAGCTCAGGGTCTTTAAGAGGTTAACTTCTGGAGTGCTTGGCTGCTCTCCAGCCTCCCTACGAGCATCAGTGCTAACGCAAGGCACACAACAGCACCCAGGCTGGCCGTGATTAATAGAGTGCTGAACACGCTGCTTTCCACATACACACACTTTTCATTCCCCTGCTTCCATAGATCATGGACTTATCCTCAAAATATCTGACTGAAATTGAATTTGGCTTCTCTCTCAACCGTTCATTTCCTATGTTATGCAAGGTTATATCCTTTTCTGCATGAGCAGAACCAAACCAGCTGCAGCTTTTGAGAAGAAAATGTGTTTTCAATTATGAAGTTGGCCTGAATATTGAACCACAGTCCTACTGCTGCTCTAATTGAGCCATCATGGAGTGAATGTACAGGAAAGAAATTGTATTAATTAGGTTTGGAAATTTAACGTAAGGAAATTAAAGGGGGGGTAAAATAGAAAAATATGAGTATCAGCTGAGGGACAGTCCTTCAGAATGCAGAAGGAACGTAGGTCTGAAGTGGTTTAGGCACACACATTATTAGAGTACTCCTTCAAAGACATGATTAGTAGTTCCAGCACATCAAACTGATTTTCAGCTTCTGTTGTCTGCATATGGAAAATTATTAAATTACTCGACTGACCAAATTAATAGTTTAAAGAGCAATTCAGATGAGTGGGGAGCCAGAGTGGTCTCCTCAGAATGGCAATACCCTTAAAAGTACTTGCTCTGGGAGAAGAATATGAGAAATGGCTTTCACAGACATCAAGTCCAGCACGCTGTTTTGGAGTCTGTGCCTTAGAGGGTTCTCCAAATGAGGGATTACTGCATTACTGTTGGACAGTGCTCTTATGCCACATGAAAAGAATGCTAATGACCTCAGGAAATCCTTTCCCAGCCTTAAAATATCTGTCTGATGACTTCACAAATACAGATTCCAACGTTAGATTTCCATACCACAACTTCAGTTCTGTAAATTACCATAGCCTAAGAACATCCCTTCTTTTGCTGCTTTTTTTTTTCCCCCCAATTTCATGTACAAATATCCATCCACTGATGGACCCATGGTAAAGCACAGGGACCTACCCAAAACACAGCTTATTCAGATGGCTGCTTGCAGGAGTTCCTTGTTAATTATATATAATAATCATTTCAAGATTGCCTGGCAAAGCTCTTTAACCTTTCCTGATTCTGTCCTGTATTTAGCCCAGCACAGGGAGAGCAAACCATTAATAAGTTGCATCCTCAAGTTAATGGCAAGGAAAAGGAAAAGCAAGACAGAGATTTAAGATCAAAATGACGGGAATTTTACACTTCTGAAATTAATGACTTTTAACTGTCTTGCTCACAATAGCCTATTTACACCACCCAGACCTTAAATCTTCCAGGGAAGGCAGAAAAGTTACCCACAGATTTCAAAAGAACAATACCATCAGCTCTGAAGCAGACACAACATTCTGTTAAATTAGAAAACTGCCTTCAAATTTCCATTAAGAGCCTAAATAAGGAAAAAGTACTATAATAAAACTATTCTCCAGTGATGAATTAATAGGGGCTCATGCTGAACTAGGAATGCATTTGAAAATTTGTAGTATGCTAAACTCCATTTCATAGTGCTTTCACTTTAACTCTTATCATAAAAAATCCAGTTACTTAACGCACTGAGATCTATACAAAGAAAAAAGTTATTTCCAAGTACTAATGGAAACTGAATATTTGATAACTGGAACAGTTTTTATCTGAATGAATGAGATAAATAACTAAGGAATACAGAATGTTCTGCTTTGTCCGGTATTTATAAATTCATATGATATAAAGGGAAAATACTGGGGGGAAGTATCAACATTCCATGCTTAAACTGAAGAGAAAAATTGGCTAAAGTGACCTGTGGGCTTGTTTAAAAAAAGCCAACTGGGCCCAGGTTTACCAGCAGCTCCCATAAATAGTGCTTGGGAGGGGACAGGAATACCTGAGCTTAAGTTCCCCTCTCTCCAAGTCAGGCTCACCCAGGCACAGCTCAAGGCCAGTTTCAGTTTAACTCAGCCTGAGCTGACACATTTGTGCTGCTCCTGCCCCTGGCTTTGCTCTCCTGGCCTCTCCCTTGCTCTGAACCCACCTGGTGGGAAACTAAACCAGCAAAAAGAGGGAAAACCCCCCCAACTTTGTGCTGAAGGTGGGCTCACAGCAGGAAAAGTGCAGAGGAAAGGCAGGGGGTGGGGAGCAGGAACACAGCAATATCCGTGTAAAGCTGCTTAAATTCCTGTGCTTATTAGGGAGCTGCCCCCATCCTCTGATCTGCTGGCCCTCCCTGGAGCCCAGAGTGCACACATGGGATTGGCAAAAGCCCACTCCCCTTCTGAGGTGGAGTCTCACTTTTTATTCCATGCCAAAAGCACCTAAATCTAAGAGCAGAGTTTGAGCAAAGGATGGGGCAGCAGCAGTGGGGGGTGGAGACAGGAGCTGGAGGCAAAAATGTGGTGGAGACTCTCCCAAAGGGAAAGGGAGAAGCTGCATCAGGCAAGAACCTTCTTCCTCACTTGTGAGCAGCTAGTGGTGCCTCAAAGTTCCAGATTCCTACCTCTGCTTTATTTACTCACTGCTGTTGTTTCTTTAAAAAACCCCAAATCATAGAATCACTGGAAGGTTTGGGTTGGAAGGGACCTTAAAGCCCCTCCTGTTCCAGCTCCCTTGCCATGTGCACCTTCCACTAGAGCAGGTTACTGAGAGCCCCATCCAGCCTGGCCTTGAACATTCCCAGGGACAAATTTGGGGCTGAAACCTGCTGGCTGTATAGTAAAATTGGGGAACCTCTGCCCTATTCCTCCTCCCTGCTCACCTCCCATCCCACAGGTACTGTGGGACCAGAAGCTCCCTCTGCCAGCTCCTCCAGGATATTAAACACCACCTGACAGGTAACAAATTCCTGCAAGGCAGTCCCAGGGGGCTGCTGGGTGAGGGTCTGCTCCCAGCACTGCTGCTCCCTGAGCCTCTCGGGGGACAGGAACTGAGGCATCTCCAGTGCATTTGAAATGGACAGAAGCCTATTTGCTCAACAAAACTTGTTTTTGAGATACCCAGAGCAGTCATCTCTTGATGTTTTAGAAAGTCAGCCTCAACAACAACCAGAATCCAGATCTATATCCTGAACAATCAAATATAACTCAACAGAACAGGCTCATATCCTCGGTATTTTGATTTGTCTCCAAAACAAGATACAGTAATTACATCTATAATCAAATACCATAATTCACTGTTTAATGTGGTGCATTTATGTAGTCAATCATGATTAGTTCAGGTTTTTTAGGTTTCTGAAACCCTGTCTCGATGAGGCAGACTGGAATCACCAGCTCAGAGATTCAGCAGCACAATCTTTTAATGTATTTGTGCTTCATTTACGTAACTGGGGGTTACAACAACAAATTTTACTCCAGTGAGGTTGAATTTATACAAAAATAAACTTCACTTTTATATCAGTGAAGCAAAACTACAGGAGAGGAGTGTGTGTGAGCCACACCAAGGTAACAGGGAGCTGTCTCCACCAGGGAAGATCTAATGGGAGAATCTCCTTCACCGAAGCCAAATTTAAATTTATACTTCTTACTTGATCCTCAGACATTGCCTTCATTAAAGAAGAGTGCTGAAAGCACACATGCACTTTTCAGTCAGTGCACTGCAAGCTTGAAACTGAAGTGAAAAGGTTCTAAGAGCATTGCAATGCACTCGGAGCAATTTTAAAGTGTAAATTTCCATTGGCAAACGGACTCACACAAGTCATTCTTTGTTCTCACAAATGTCTGTTGGATATATCAAGGACAAAGTTATCCTGTTTATTTATTTATTTCTAGCAATACTTGGGAAATCAGGTTGTAAAATAAAAAAGGACCATGTTGCTTTTAAATGAGGGATTATTGCCTAGCTGGGACACAGATTTAGCAGGATGTAGAAGTGATCAGGAGTGCAAATCCCTATCCTGCAAACAGACTCCTGAACTTCCCTGTGCTGATGGAACTGCCACAATCTAAAGCCAGTGAACACCTCATGGACTGAGGAAGTGCTGGAAGACAATTCTTGAGGGGCACAGCTCTGTAATGTGCACCAGTGTGAGCTCAAGCCTCCCTCCAGCAGCCCAGGCAGGCATGAGCTTCACAAGGACAAATGTAATTTCCACCCTCCCTCCCTGAGCGGCAGAACCACGGCTCCCATCTGGCCACAGTGAAAATGGAAACCTCTCTAATTGGCCCAGCTGCCTTTGCCTGTAGAAACTCTTCAGAATAACAACAGTTGGCTTTTACACTCTGAGCACTCTGCTCTGTGTTCTCAGTGAGTGCTCGGAGCAGAAACCCAAGCTGGAGCCAGCAGCGGGGCTGGAGCCTTCTGCAGCCTCCCCAGCAAACACCTGCCAGCTCAAGGTTTTCCACCAGCCCTCTGGAATACAATGTTTTACAGGTGAAAAGCTTTGCAGGGAGAACCCTCTGCAGTATCCTCGTGTTTGATGAGTGCACTGCACTGCATTCATTAACAGCTCCACTGGCAGGGTCAGTGGGCCCAGTGAGCTGGATGTGCCACCTGGGTCCCTGCCACGCTGACAGGAGGCTCAGAGCAGAGATGTGACCAGTTTGGATTGTCCAGCACAAACCCAGGCTGTCACAGAATCACAGAGTGACCTGGCTTGGAAGGGACCTTAATGCTCCTCTTGTTCCACCCCACTGCCATGGGCAGGGACACTTCCCTCTAGCCCAGGCTGCTCAGAGCCCCATCTAACCTGGTTTTAAACACTTCCAGGCATGAGGCAGCCACAGCTTGTCTGGACAACTTGTGCCAGGGCCCCACCACCCTCAGAGGAAAGAATTTCTTCCCAATATCCAACCTCTGTCAGTCTGAAGCCATCCTGTCACTTTGTGCTCTTGTAAAAGCTCCCTCTCCATCCTCAGGCTCCCTTCAGGTGCTGACATTCCCAGCACACACAAAATGCAAAGGGCACTGGCCAGCACACCAGGCTCAGGTGAAGCAGCACTGAAACCATCACAAGAACCAGAAGAAGCTCTTACCTCTCCCTGGAAACTCTTCAGCAGTGGAGCTACCTGTTTGCGCAGGTCCTGGAAGACAGAAGCAGGAAATCCCATCAGAACAACTGCCAGGACAAGGCATCATCATGGTTTTCCTGATGTTATTTTCAGTTCTCAAGTGTTATTTAAATTCTGATTGCGTTTTGTGGGAGCTTTGGTTAAAATAGATTTATACCTGGAGTTCACTTTGAGCAGGTCTGAATTTCCAGTTTGACATACACCTGCATCTGCTGCAAATGGTATTAATTATCCAAACTGTGGTGGTGCTGGGTAAGCACTGAATGCCTTCAGTCTCCTAATTCAGCTGAAACATTAATGAGATTAGCAGTAAATGCCTCTATCTACCTCCACAGCAGCTACACCTCTGAACTTATGCCAAGGAAATTCCCACAAATGGAAGCCAGGCTTAAAGGAGGATAGTTCTGGACCATCATTTTGAACAGAAGTGTTGCCATTTTGTAAAATCTCTGTTTTATTTATTATTTTCCCAAGAGTGCTCTGGCTTTAGTCATTGAAGAACTGGAGCTCACTGAAGATATTGAGGATGACATGTATTATTTGTTGGTTTCTGTATAACTCAAAATTTCTTCTTCCAAATTGCAACACACTCAGTGCTACAAAATTCATTAAAATACTGCCCACACAATCACTCTGAAGGGTTTTAGTATATTTTTACTTAGCAACTGAGATAGCTTAGGACAAAAAATGCATATTTATCATACATAAAATTTTCTATAGCTTCACTTCTAAGCTGGTTTGGGTCTAATTCACTTACACATTCCATAATTCTTATTATGTGTGTGCCTGAAGAACAAAATCCACCAGCTTTGCAGAGGACACTATTAGTCATGCACAGCCAAGCTGCTGCATCCCTGCTTTTGCCACAAGCAGCCACTGCATAGTGCACTTACACCTGGAAATAAATCCGGGAGAGGATTAAACCAATACCCTGATGCTGCATCACTTGTGAGGGCAGCACTGATGCTGCTGCAGGGAGAGGGTGGATTTCCCATCCCTGGAGATTTCCAAAGCTCAGCTGAGCAGAACTAGTGCTAAATGAGTGCTAAAGACCCATTTTTAAGGCCAGGTGAGATTTGGTCAGACTCTGGACAACCCCTCCAGTGTTGAGTCCTACGATACTCTGGGAATATTGCCCACGACTGGAACGGTCACCAGCTGCTTCAGTAACCACAAAATCTTCCCACCTGCACACAGGCCACAGTCCCTGAGCTACCTGAACCTCCTGCAGGGGGTCAAAAAGACATATTTGAAATATTTTCTCTATACAGAAAAGGGTCTGTTGAGGCCTTAAGCTTTTCGGAAAAGAAGGTGACCTTAAAAACTTGGGAAATTCTCTTTTCCAACACATTTAATTTTACATCTACAGTCATGCAACATATTGGATGTTAAACCACTCACCAAAACACTCTCAGCCCTGGGTTTAATCTGATTTTCCTGAAGGAAAAGTAGGCTTTTGAGAGAAGTGATTTTTGTCATTTAAATGACAAGTCATGCAGAGAGTTGGAGTATCAGGAGTTCTCTCACTCCCTGAGAAATGGCTTAGGGGGCCCAAGGCAAATGAAGCTATCAAAGACAAATAAATGATCAGTGAAATTTCACTTCTGACATGGTTATTGCACTAAAATACAGCTTAATCCCCATCAAGTCAAGGATAATATTGCAGCTTTCTGAGCTCCCTCTTCAGACTGAACCAAACTGTGCTTCTGTTCTTGGGCCAAGCCAAGCCACCCAAATGGTTCCTGATACATCCTGCTGCCTGTTTTGGGACACAAAAAGGTTGGACACTGTCCTTGTGGATCACAAACATCTACAAATTACACTTCTACCAAAGCAAACTGGCAGGTTGAGCAGCTTTTCCCCACTCCCTGCCGGCTCAGGCAGACCTGAGGGCTGAGCACCCTTTTAGAATGTGTTTTCTTTGTAACCTGATGATAATGACATTGAAGAAAGTAACAATAACCACTGATGGCAAAATAAATGCCCACATTCAAGGCCAAAATCTGGCTGAGGTGGTTTTAGTGCCCAGTGAAATTACAAACAGAATTAGATTTACAGCCTGGATACTGGTGCCCTTTATAAAATCAGGAAAAAAATATATCATCCAAGCAAGGCAACTTTTCTTGAAATAAAAATCTCAGCTGGTCAAAAATCACTGGGTTAAGGGCTTTTGTCCCCTGCCTCTGAATTTACTGACTTGTTTGGCAGCAGCCAGGAAAGTGCTGTCAGAAGTGAAGGCAGAAATACAGGAGATGTATTCCCAGATGGAGAGGCAGGAGAATGCCAACCTTGCTCCTGTGTCCATGGCAAGCTCTAGCCAAGATCCTGCTATTTAACTGCCTCCTCTGGCACATCCTGACTTCTGAAAGACAGGATTTGCAGCACTTTTTATTTAATGATATAAACTATGTCAGGACTTCACCTTCATATTCATCTTGAATGAGGGATGTTGCTGTTGGCTGTTTGTAACAGCAGAGAGGGAGAGAAGCAGGGGTGGAGAGGAGCACAAGGAGCATCCCAAAGCCATGAAAACAGAAACAGAAAGGGAGAAAACCTTTCCTTTGGCAAATTCTACACACTAATCCCAGCAATCAGAACATTCCCAAGCAAAATTCATGCCATCATGGGAAAACACATGCTTGGTTCAGACAGCAGTTTGTGGTGGGGGTAGAACTGCTTTAAAAATATTTCCTGAGAGGGGAGAAGGCAGCTCAGGGTGATCCAGTTATCCCACTGCAATCCAGCCAGGGCAAGGCCAGGACACGGCAGAGCACACACTTGGATGGGGCAAAATGCTTTGGCAACTTGGAATCTTCCCAATAACTGGAAATCTGTTGCAGCTGAACAATTGAGACAGAGCATCCCAGTGCCATTCCCTTCCCAGAGCAAACAGACCAGGAAAGGCAACTGCAGGAATGTGATCCAGGGTTTTAAACTCATGCAGGTGAGGGGGTAAGTGGCACATGCCACAGCAAAAGGTATAAACACCTTTTTCACACCAGTTTTTCTTTTCTCCCCTCTTTTCCTGGCTTGCCCTTGGAAAAAGTTTATAGGAAAGAGTTTATAGGGTACTTTTATGATTCCTTCCTTGGCGAAACAACATCAAAACTTGAGACAGCTCACAACCAAAGGGAAATAAAAATAAACAGACAGAAGTCAGGAATACATATGCCTCGAGTCACAACTCTGCTGGGGAGATTTATTTTTGGCAGTTTGGAAAAATTTCTCATCAGACTTTGTCTCAAAATATTACACTGAACTTCAAACAGAATTTTACCTTCTTTACACTAAATTGAACAGGAAGAAGGACGTTCAGCTCACACCCAGGGGAATGTGCAGTGCTGGTTAGCAAGGACACTGGGTGATTTATTATCTGTTTAAAGTGTGGTGGCCTTTACTGCCTGGGCTGTGAGCAAAACAGGAAAAGCATCCAGGCTCCAGCCCTCACAAAGCTACCAAAACACTGCAGCCAAGCAGAACAGCTGAAAAGGGTCCATGCAACTGAACACTAAAACAAAATATAATTTATCAACACAAACACACTGAAATATTTGAGTATAGGAAATACAATCCCATTATTAGCCTATTTTTCCGTGCCATCTAAATACATGCATTCATTCTCTCTGGATGATGTATCGGGGGTAGAGCAGTTTTCTGAAAAGGGCTCTATCACACATACTGAGACAAACTCAGCATCTGATGCAGAGCCCATGAATGAGGATGCTGTATCATTATCTGAATCAAATCTGATGGCTGAGAGCTAATATAGCATTTCCTCTTTACAAGAGTAAAAACAATGAGTTTATATTTTGATCAAGTAGCTAAACAATGAAATCTGAATCCACATAATTTTTAACTCCCTTTCCATTCTCATTAAAAATAACTCCACGGAAAATAAACCAAGAATAAATCTGTGTTAAAATCCTGGGCAACAAATGCGTCTTTCCGACAACTGAACTACATTATTTATCTAGATCTTAATACCCTGTGTACAGTACAAAGGACAGCCATGGCCAGGCTACCAGTGCTGTGTCTGTAATTTACTTGAGGTCTGAAGCTGCACGAGCACCTTCTGATCTCCTCACAGGCTGCTCCATCTCCTTTTCCTCCCAAATGCTCTTCTTTAAATGTCACAACAAGAGCCCTGCCACCCCAGGCTGAGAAAGTGGCCCAGCCAAGGCTGAGCTTGGCATCCACACCTTTATCATCTCCACAAGCACTGCACTCCTGGGAACCAAACCAACCCCAGAGCCAGGGGCACTGCAGTGTGCTCCCAGGGACTGCTCTGCTGGACACGGGGGATGGCACCAGAATGACACCAGCATGGCACCAGAATGACACCAGAATGACACCAGCATGGCCCAGCACCAGAATGGCACCAGCATGGCACCAGCATGGCACGATGCACAGCATGGCACCAGTGCACCAGAATGGCACCAGATGGCACCAGAATGGCACCAGCATGGCACCAGAATGACCAACCAGAATGGCACCAGCATGGCACCAGAATGGACACCAGCAATGGCACCAGAATGCACCAGCATGGCACCAGAATGGCACCAGCATGGCACCAGAATGACACCAGAATGGCACCAGATACAGTGGCACCAGGACAGATGGCACCAGAATGACACCAGATGGCACCAGCATGGCACCAGAATGGCACCAGCATGGCACCAGCATGGCACCAGAATGACACCAGAATGGACAACCAGAATGGCACCAGAATGGCACCAGCATGGCACCAGAATGGCACCAGAATGGCACCAGAATGGCACCAGAATGGCACCAGAATGGCACCAGCATGGCACCAGAATGACACCAGAATGGCACCAGCATGGCACCAGAATGGCACCAGAATGGCACCAGAATGGCACCAGCATGGCACCCAGAATGGCACCAGAATGGCACCAGAATGGCACCAGCATGGCACCAGCATGGCACCAGAATGGCACCAGAATGGCACCAGATGGCACCAGAATGGCACCAGAATGGCACCAGATGGCACCAGCATGGCACCAGAATGGCACCAGCATGGCACCAGAATGGCACCAGCCATGGCACCAGAATGGCACCAGAATGGCACCAGCATGGCACCAGCATGGCACCAGCATGGCACCAGCATGGCACCAGAATGGCACCAGAATGGCACCAGATGGCACCAGATGGCACCAGCATGGCACCAGAATGGCACCAGAATGGCACCAGAATGGCACCAGCATGGCACCAGATGGCACCAGAATGGCACCAGATGGCACCAGATGGCACCAGCATGGCACCAGAATGGCACCAGAATGGCACCAGAATGGCACCAGCATGGCACCAGCATGGCACCAGAATGGCACCAGAATGGCACCAGCATGGCACCAGAATGGCACCAGCATGGCACCAGAAATGACACCAGAATGGCACCAGCATGGCACCAGCATGGCACCAGCATGGCACCAGAATGGCACCAGAATGACACCAGAATGGCACCAGCATGGCACCAGCATGGCACCAGAATGACACCAGAATGGCACCAGCATGGCACCAGAATGGCACCAGAATGCACCAGAATGGCACCAGCATGGCACCAGAATGACACCAGCATGGCACCAGCATGGCACCAGCATGGCACCAGCATGGCACCAGAATGGCACCAGCATGGCACCAGCATGGCACCAGAATGACACCAGAATGGCACCAGCATGGCACCAGCATGGCACCAGAATGACACCAGAATGGCACCAGCATGGCACCAGCATGGCACCAGCATGGCACCAGCATGGCACCAGAATGACAGCAGGGTGCCATGGGGAGCCCAGTGAGAAGCAGCCCACTGCTACCAGCGTGGCTGACACCACCAGTTCAGTTGTCACAGCCCATCCTGGAGCAGCCCCAACTCTCTCCCTCCCATGCCCCTTCTCTGTTTGCCTCTGTGGCACTGATGAGTGCCCTGCACTCCGAATTGGCAAGGGCTGACCCCAGATTCTTTCTTGTAAGAACTTAGAATGAAAAAGAACAAAAATCCCCACACAGAATAACCTCCAGACAACCCCCAGGATGTACTGGCTGTGCAGGAAGGTGTAATTGCATCAGCTCCTCACACTTCCCATCCCTGGATGTGTTCAAGGACAGGCTGAATGGAGCCTGGAGCACCCTAAAGAGAAAGGTGCCCCATGGCAGGGGTGGAATGAGAGGAGATTGAAGGTGCCTTCCAACCCAAACCATTCCATGACTCCATGAGAAGAAACAGCACAGCTGAAGGGATCTCTCCTGGCAAAAACTGTGTGCCAGGAGACTGCCCTTGTCCCTGGGGGCAGCTGCCAGGGTGGATGTGTGTTCCTGGGCTCTAGGGAGGGTGGATGTGTGTTCCTGGGCTCTGGCAGGGTGGATGTGTGTTCCTGGGCTCTGCAGGATGGATGTGTGTTCCTGGCTCTGCAGGATGGATGTGTTCCTGGCTCTGGCAGGGTGGATGTGTGTTCCTGGCTCTGCAGGGTGGATGTGTGTTCCTGGGCTCTGCAGGTGGTGATGTGTGTTCCTGCTCTGGCAGGTGGATGTATTTCCTGGGCTCTGCAGGGTGGTGGATGTGTGTTCCTGGCTCTGCAGGGTGGATGTGTGTTCCTGGCTCTGGCAGGGTGGATGTATGTTCCTGGGCTCTCCAGGGTGGATGTGTGTTCCTGGGCTCTGCAGGGTGGATGTGTGTTCCTGGGCTCTGCAGGATGGATGTGTGTTCCTGGGCTCTCCAGGGTGGATGTGTGTTCCTGGCTCTGGCACAATGGATGTGTGTTCCTGGGCTCTGCAGGATGGATGTGTGTTCCTGGCTCTGCAGGGTGGATGTGTGTTCCTGGCTCTGGCAGGGTGGATTGTTGTTCCTGGCTCTGCAGGGTAGATGTGTGTTCCTGGCTCTGGCACAATGGATGTGTGTTCCTGGCTCTGGCAGGGTGGATGTGTGTTCCTGAGCTCTGGGCAGGGTGGATGTATGTTCCTGGCTCTGCAGGAGATGTGTTTCCTGGCTCTGGCACAATGGATGTGTGTTCCTGGGCTCTGGGCAGGGTGGATGTGTGTTCCTGGGCTCTGCAGGGTGGATGTGTGTTCCTGGGCTCTGGCAGGGTGGATGTGTGTTCCTGGCTCTGGCACAATGGATGTGTTTCCTGGCTCTGCAGGGTGGATGTGTGTTCCTGGCTCTGGGCAGGGTGGATGTGTGTTCCTGGCTCTGGCAGGGTGGATGTGTGTTCCTGAGCTCTGGCAGGGTGGATGTGTGTTCCTGGCTCTGCAGGGTGGATGTGTGTTCCTGGCTCTGGCACAATGGATGTGTGTTCCTGGCTCTGCAGGGTGGATGTGTGTTCCTGGCTCTGGCACAATGGATGTGTGTTCCTGGGCTCTGCAGGGTGGATGTGTGTTCCTGGCTCTGGCACAATGGATGTGTGTTCCTGGCTCTGCAGGGTGGATGTGTGTTCCTGGGCTCTGGGTAGGGTGGATGTGTGTTCCTGGGCACTGCAGGGAGGGTGGATGCGTGTTCCTGGCTCTGGCAGGGTGTTTATCCACGTGCCCTCCCAGCCAGGGCTCCATCCACCCCTCTATTATCTTCAGACTATTGCTGAGCTTCCCACAAGCACAGCTGAAAGAGGAGAGGTGAGAGGCAGCCAAGCACGAAGGATTTGGGAAGAACGCTGGCATCAACTTCTGAGGTGTGTTTGATTATTGTGTACTTCAAGGACACAACTTGTCACCATGAAACACACAAATCAGCAAGTTAACTATAATTAGGAGTAAGCAGTTCTGCTGGTTAATTAGAGAGAGGCAGCAAGCACAGATGCTTCGCCCTGCCATGGGGAAATGGGTGAAGGGGTTGGGATCACTCAGACACTCACCTACCAGAGCACAAGTTTGAAATATGAAATAATATTTGCACTATGAAAAAATAAAAAATATTTTTTTTCCCTTCCAGAAATCCTGGGCACATGTGATTGGGGTTGTACTAAAGGAAACATTTAAGTCTTTATATTTAATTAGTTCCAGCAAGTTCCACTTTGCTTTAATCTAAAAAGAGATGAAGCTGAAATCCCAGACTGTTGTTCAAACAGGTATTATACAGTAGCTTAGATGACTTACTTAATTCCTAAAATATAAGGCAAAGTAAATCATATGAGTAAACAATTTATTGCTCAATTTACACTTTGATTTAATGAGATATAAAACCTCTTATTGCTTAAGACTGCTGAAGTATTTACTTGAAATCCGATCATTAAAGAATGAATCACGATCTTATCAATCTTCTGTGATATTTTTAGTTATTTCAATACACTAACATGCCAGTGTTTTCTCTGTACAAAAAAAAAAAACCTTTTTAAGTTACATTTATAGATATGTTTCAACCTAGCACAATGATAAATAAAAAATCTTGATTTACAGTAGCAAAACGTACACCACAGTACTTTCAGAAATATTTCAAGCTCACAGATCTTGTGCAAATTCCATTAGCTTTAATTATTTATTAGCAGTAGATTTAGATTACTGTTCTTGACCTATTTTTCATTGTATGGACCCACCCAGCAAGAAGTGAAAAAATATTCCATTTGTGAAGGGCTGATTTAGTGAGCACAGACTTCAGCTTCGAGCAGAACATTGAGCAAAACCCTGAGCATTGTAACTCAGGGGGAGAGAGGTGACAAAGCAGGGCCTGCAGAACAAACAGGCTCCTTGAAAAGAGACAGAATTTTGGCTGTTTGACCACTTCAGACAATTTTGCAAGCCTGCAGCCACATGACAATCCCAAAGGAAGAGACAGCAGAGTTTCAAGAGTTTCTTTGTTGAAATTCCCTGGTTTCTACTAAACTCCAAAGGCATGGGTCCTGCTCAGCTGTGGGGAGAGAAAGGGAACAAAGAGGGAGGATTCTGGTCCTGTGGCCCCTTGCAGTGGCAAGGTGCAAACTGTGCTGCTCTTCCCAGGCTGGGGAAAGCAGAGAATCTGGGCAGGAGCCTCCTGGCTGTGCTGGGGCTTCGCCTTCCATGGAATCTGCCTGGGTCTTAATGGAATCCTCTTATGGTTTCTTCCAAGTTCAAATATACAAAAAGCTCACAGGTTTACTCTGGGCCTGTGCAGCCACGTCCAAACAGCCTGGGGACCTTCACAACTGTTTAAAAAGCCACCCTGCCAGAGAGGAACTGCTGCAGCCATATATATGTATGGAACTGTGTGTATATACACACATACACTATGCAGAATAGAAAAGGATTTTTTAACTAACTTCACAAATTAATGTGGTGAACTAAGCTCTTTAGCATCATGTGACAACCTTGTTGTCAGTTATAAACCAGGGAGTTAACAGTGGCTAGGAAAGACATTGAACAGGAACTATGCAGAACTTAAAAAGTAGAGTTGCTAGGAAATAAAAAAAATTAGTTCAAACAAAAATGATTCAGGTGGAGCTTTGGAAGGAGGTAATTCTAATGAAATGAAAGCCTGGTCACTAAAATCCCAGTAGGGAAAAAAAGGAAAGGATGACTTGTGCAGCAGTTCACCAATACACACAGAAAATCAAGCACCACTTTTAACAAACATTAGTTTTATCCACTTGGATAATGGCTCCATGGAGACCTTTCTTGATAAACCCAATGCTGAAGGCTTGAGGTGACACCAAACATGCCATGACAGACCCCTGTCATGGGAAAAACCACGTCTGCATCATCTCAGGTCAGCAGAACTCCTTATTTATGTAATGAAAACCCATCTGAAACACTAAATAAATTTTGCAGAACCTCTGAGGTGCACTCTTCTTGCCAGCAGGACAACCACGAGGCAGTGAAATCCAGGAACTGCCATTCCTAGCTTAGGCCAGGATCCCTACACAGAGCAAAGATAATTAGAGCTTTGTTAAATACCTGCAGATGTTATTAGATGAGCCCATCTGTCCAAAGAAATGGGAAACAAACTGACTGCTCAATAGAGTTTTACATCCCCCAAAACCAGCCTCACTACGTTTGTCAAATTCTATCCAGAACTGCTCTGCCCCTTCATAAATTCCATGTTGCTCCACAAGTTCTCTGCCCCTGTGATTTGAGTTTCCCAGTGAAAAAGATCCTGAACACTCCTCCCAAATCCCATCCTGCAGGATTTCATCCTCCATCCACTCTATTTCCCACTCTGAAAGTCTACAGAGAAAGCATTCCTACTGCTCCCCTGGTTATCCAGAATTACAGATCAGAGATTTCTCTTCAGCATAAAATGGGGAACTTCTGAAAAAAGGTAATTATTATGAGCCCTAAAAAATTAACATGTCTAATGAGAGGCTAATGACAGGGGCCATGACTCTGCAGAAGAGGCACCTAAGTGCTGTGGTCCAATTAACAACACCAGCTCAAACACAGCCTAATGCTTCACATGGTGGATTTAGACAGAAGAATATTTAATGTGAAACCGTAATTGCAGCTGTGATTTTCCATATTCCCTCCCCACAAGCAGGGTGGAATTGGAGTGCACCCTCCTTCAGCCCTCTGGGATGGTGGACCAGGAGCTGGAGCTGTCTGGCAGCACTGGGATTTCTCCTCAGTCCCAAGGAAAAGATGGGTAGAACCATCCAGAAATCATAAATCCCAATGCACTGCTCCATTTAGGAAAAGTGAGAGTACTGAAAAACATTCATGTTTTAAAACCTGTTATTGATTTCCAGAATGCAAGGACCTTGCTTTGAAGTCAGGTTTCCAAGAATAATTCTGTGTTAAATATAATAATGAGGAGCCAGACTTCATCCTCACGGATCCTTACATCTGTGAGCTGGGAGGAGGCACTGCTGGGACACCAGGAACTGCAAAACTGCTCTCCTTACTTATCTTCTGCACACAGATTACAAATGTAGCTGTGAGCAGCCCGTGCATTAATCACACTCTGACATACCTGCATGTAAGAACACAGGTGTATTTACTGATTTCTATCATTACACTCAGCCTTTTGCTTTGATTTCAATGCAAGAAAATCCAATACTATGCAATCCTCTACTAATCTTTTTGTAAGATTTTCTTCTTAATCTTGATCCTGACCATCCAGTTTTATTCAAAAGGCAGTTGCTCCTACAGGAAACAAGTTGTTTCACGAGGACTTGAGTAAAAAAAGAGCCTGCTGTCCTGCAAATACATGTCCTATATTTGCTAAAGCTCTCATGAGCATCATCTCTGCTGTCTTTTATGTTTTTTGTGACTTCTTCCATGCAGGGAGTCACTGGCTGTGGGTTCAGGCCTCGCCCTTTGGATGCAGCTGATGTGATGACTTCAGATTGCAACAAAGATGAGAAATTCAAAGGGAAAAACAAAAACTGACAACCTCAAAAACATCAGGATACAGACCCAAAGGTTTTACTACATCTAATTTAGCATACCTGGTAAAAACACCTCGAAATTAATCTAACTGTCATCCTGCTGACCTAAATAAAAAAACACAGCACAGAGCTTTTCATGTTGCTTCAGTGAGTGAAGCAATTCGGAGAAAACAAACTTTTGCTGCCTTTACACTTCCTGGCAGAATTCCTAAGGAAACAGGCTCAGGCCCATAATGCACATGCTTTGGGAGCACACAGTAGATAGAAATGAATCGTCCAGATGAAAGAAAGCAAGAGCTCACTGCAGACTTATTCAATGCATTTACCGTTTGCTAGTTGAACTTCAGAAATAAAAAACCCACATAAAGTGCTATGGAGCAGCAGCATCCCCTCACAACTGTAATAGACACTCTCATCTGGGATTAATTCCCAAATTCATGTGTTGAACTGTGAGCTGTCTCAGTGTTCAGAGGGGTGGGGAGAAAAAGGAGATAAAAAGAGCAGGGAAAGGAAGGCAGAGGATGGAGGATGAGGAAGGGAGTCCCGGGTGCTGCTGAAGCACAATCAGCTCGGTGGCAGATTAAAATGAGGCACATTTGTATAATAATAAATCAGCAGAATTAATACAGGCTTATCTTCTACCAACTTAGAAGGGGGAGGTGACAAATTGCACTTGAGGACAAACAGTTTGACTGTTGCCAGCATAAGCTGAGTGTCTATAGGAAATGGCTAAATTTAGACAGCCAGCTTTTGATGAGAGCAACGGAAATTAATTCAAGTTTTTCGTCTGTGGTTTGTGTTTTGTTTTGTTGTGTTTTTTTTTTGTTTGTTTTTTTTTTTAAGAGCTCTAGAATGTTACTCATCTCTTGAAACTCTTACCAAAAGAAGAGACTTCAGAACATACCATCCTCCCTGCCTACTCCCTCCTACTCTTCCCCCTATAAAAGGAAGAACTGCTCCTTTGGGCTACAGCAATTTAGGAACTTGATGCAGTTTAACGAATTCCCTATCTCTTGGCTGGAGCTGTTTGGCTCCGACAGATGAATCAGAGAAGTCCATAAACGTCTGGAGGATTCCTGCAGACTTTTTCTTGCATGACTATATAAGGCAACTACAGATCAAATTATCTGCCATCGTTTCAACCTAAGCTTCAAACTTTTTACCTTGTTCCTGCCTTTGTGGCAAACTTCCCTCAGCCGCAGCACTGCTAGATTAAATGTAAATTGACAACTATTTTTCTCAAAATCATTTCCCACTCATTGCAGGGCAGTAAAATAGCTTGAATTAAGATACACTTAAGTAAAAATTAGCTTTTGTCAGTGCCTCCTGCCTCTCAGCAATACGTTTCTGTGAGGAGTGATCCAGACTGGGATGCTGTGGAGCTCATGCTCTCACTCTCACTATTCTGCTGTCGCTGAAGGTGCACCTCACCCAACAGCAGATGTTTTCCATCACTTATTACCTGAAATACCAAGTGCCATGAGAAGTCAAGCACAAGCTGGCAATAGAGGCAAATCCCCACTTAAAAAAAAAAAAAAAAAAAAAAAAAAAAAAAAAAAAAAAAAAAGGTCAAAACTGCCCAACTGATGCACAGGGGGACTTACAAAGGAATTCCAGAAATGCCTGCAACACCCTTTATCCAGAGAAATACTCAATAAACTTTTTCCCATGACTGTCTTCTATATATCTGATCATTTTTACAAGATGCTGAAGTGTGCCAAAGCCAGCAGCGTGAGATATAATACTGAAGGCTTTTAGCTGCATCCAAAACCTTCTCCAGGCATCCAAAGCAAAGGGTACACCAAGTTCAAGCCCCTTCTTTAAGCTAAATATTCCCAACACGCCTCAAAATGGACATCCAGGGCAACTGAGGGCTCCAGGCAGGAGCTCCTCAAAGCCAGGAGTGAAACAGGGTGAGCAAACTTGGAAGACTGGAAGCCAACACTGAGTTTGGAATGCAAAACCCACTACAGGGCTCACTTTTAAATGACATTTAAAGCAAATACCCAAATTTCCTGGGCAAAAGTATTTGTATTTCTACAAATAATGGCCCTGGTGAAACCTCAGCAGATGATGAAGGTCGCTCTGAACAGTGGGGCAGAGTCACAGAGGGCTCAGAGCTGCCAACACAAAATATAAGCACGGTCATGCTCCATCTGGTGAAACACTCTTAGGAAATGCAGATAAAACAGTGAAAGAAAAAGCTACTGTTCAGAGGAGATTGTATCTTACCCAGCTGCTTATTAACACCGTGCAGTTAAAACAAGTTATTTGAAATTCCTAAAGGCACGCCGTGTCTGGCAATGCAATGTTTGAATAAGCACTCCTAAGGCCCAAAGCATATCAGGTTTTCCCTCCTGACTGCAGCCTTATAGATGCTGACAGTTCTGAACCTCTTAGCCAGGGCAGGGCTGACACTGAGGACCACCAAGAGGGGAGGGAAAAAGGAAAAACTGGGCAAGTGACATCAGAGAATCTCTGAATTGGTATTGATTAATCGAGCGACTTCTCTGATTTTATAACTTCTATTTATTGGATCCTGATGATCTGCTTATAAAAAGATGTCATTGCTCATTTTTTAGATTGATTTTGGAAGGGCTTGTGCAGCATGTGATGGTCCTGAGGAGCTGAGGACTGAGATATTCACCCATGCCACCGACTCACACATGCCAGTGGTTCAATAAAACACAAAAGATTAGTTTTGAAGTTTAAGAACAAGGAAACATTTCAGTGCCACCATCAGATAGCAGGAGCATAAACAACTGTCAGCACCTCTGGGCAGAGCAGGTCTCATTCCTGCCTTCCTTCCACCACTGGTTTTTCCTTAGGGCTGATGTGGGGAAAGCCCTGCACAAACTCCTGCTGGCTCAGGTTCCAGCTGCACCTCTGCTCAGTGTGACTCCACAGCTCTGCCACCTGACCTTTTCCAGCCTTGTCACCCCCAGGATCAGGACTGTTGGGGTGGTTCCTCCTGCTGAGCTGCTGGGTGAGCTCCCAGCCAGTGTGCTCCCCCCAGATTCCCGGCTGGAGCAGGAGGGATGCTCACCACCCATCACAGCCCTCCTGCTCCCTGTCCCCACCCTCCTCCTGACCAGGAGTTCACTCTGGGGATAAATAACCCATTAGTGGGATCCAAACCAGCCAAGGTCATTCCCCCCAAGTAAACAACTTGTCCAGAGTTTCCTCGAGGACTTTGCTCTCTCCCTCATTTTTCTGCCCAGTTTTTTCAACAGCTTTAAGCTGATGTTTGGGAGCATTTCCCATTGATAACCAGCACACTGAAGGGTGTAATATGTCCCTAAAATGTAAATATTTGCCAGATTGTCATACAGAAACACTTCATTATATTTTCAGTAACTGGGTAAAATGCAAAAAGTTAGTTTGCAACAGCATGAAACACTCCTCAAAGTGTGAAAATTATTGCTTATTTTCATATAAGCTGGAGTATTAAAGTATAAATCACACTGTTTACATTAACTGATCAGAAGAATTCCACTTGATGTGAATAGGAAGCTGGAATTAACATTTCTTTTCTCAACCCTGGGTCTGCTAACTAATAGCTTTTTCACCCCTTATCAGCTGCACAAACAACAATGGATTTTAAATCAACTAAATGACCTGTGAACTTCTCCTAAATGGGGGGCACATAATTTAAGGCAGCCAGGAAAGTTTTGCAGGAGTCAGGAGGGCTCCTCAGAGGGGCACATGTGGAGAGAGTTAAAGCTTCAAACCGCTATTTTCTCCCCCCCTTACTCAAGTGTCAGCTGTGATAAGCCAAAATTAACAACCCTACATTGAACCACTTCAAATGAAGGGGGGAAAAAAATTTCTTCTTGCTATTCTAGGTATTTTAAGTTGCATATGAGCACGGTGGCTAAATATAGACAGTGACAACAAGAGACAGCATTGTCCCTTTGGGCACATTCAATATTATCTCAGAATTCCCATCTTCCTGGGCTGAGCCTCCAGTGTTGGGCTGGGGCTTTTTTTTTTTTTTTTTTTTTTTTTTTTTTTTTTTTTTTTTTTTTTTTTCTTATTTAGCAAAATCTGTATTAACCCCTACTTCGTTTTAGATGGAGCAGTTTAACAAAAAGTGTATATAAGGAAAAAAAAAATAAATCCTGATTCTGCAAAAGCACCAGAAAGCTTTCCAATAATTTCCCCAGCTCTGTGTTGCTGCACAGAGAGCAGATGCCTCTGCCTTCAGAGAGGACTGTCTCTGCTTTTAAAACTAGGAGGGCATCAATAGGAAGCTTTTACAGCTGATAAACCACAAAGCCAAGCTGGTATTTTTGGACATAAAATTGTCTTTTTCTCCAGAAGTCACACGCTTCACTTCCAGGTTTCAATCAGAAGTGTAAGGGACAAAATCAATAACTACTAGTTTCAAAACACTTCCTAGGAGTGCAGCTACATCATCTGGAAACCAGCAGCCTCACATGAGCCTTTAATATTGAACAGGACCAGACTTCCAGAGGACACAGCCACTCCTGACTTCTGCAGTATTTAAATACCACTGAGTGACACGAACCCTTCTGCTTAATGGACCCACTGCACTCAGAACATTGACAACACTTCATTTTTAAGCCAGCTTCTATATAAAGTTTAATTTTTAAAGCCGTCTATAAATTATCAATGACATCTGTTCTGAAAAATGTCAATTCCTATTCCTTAGGCTGGCAGAATCCATCTATTTTGTGTAATGTCCTCTTCAAATTGGAGCACTTTTAAAGCTCTGTTGACATGTGGTTTTCAAGGGAGATACTGCTCTTGTAGGATTTTGTTATTAAGACAAGTCTTGCTCTAATGTAAGGATGACAATAAATACTCAGGAATCCTGTTCTGGACTATATCCCCTGGCTCTGACTCCCAAAGGTTTGAGAAGTGACAAGCCCAAACACCCCAGTGCAAGGCACACAAACCCACGGTGACAAGAAACCAGTTTGTGTTTTAATCTCCTGATCAATAAAGTGTGGAACCATCACCATCACTGATTCCTGCAACTCACCCTCTGGTTTATTGTGACAAGGTGCAAGCACTGGGCTGGCACCACGGACCCACCCCTCAGCCAAACCCTGATTTTGGGTTTTCCAGTCCAGCTAATTGTGCAACACAGGCACAATTTAGCACATCAGTCCTTCATTTCTTCAGCTGTTGGGCACTAACTCGTTCAAATGCAATTAGGTTGGTTTTTATGCCCTTTTGATGTTACAAAAGGAGGGATAAAAATAATTTTCAAATGTCCACAGTCATCTTCCAAACCTTGTACAATCCACACTGCTTCCACTTTTTAAAGAATACACACACATTAAAAAATCTCATCTTTGTTTTCAAGTCTAATACACTCCTTTTACTTCTAATACACTCTTTCTGCCAATTTTCATTCCCTCACCAGTAGGTTACTGAGTCCCTGTCTCAGAGGCATCCCCTAAAATCAAAAATAGGTTTTGAGAAAGTTTAATCTTGAAGCAACAATTGCACCACGTGCTTTGGTTCTATATGAACACATAAACTGTCACCAAATCCTCTCACAATATTTGTCATTCAGCAGCAAAACAGACACTGCCTGCTTGTGACTGTAATTGTGGAGCAGAGTCTGCTGCATGCTGAAATCCTGCTTTCTGGGCATGGCAAACATAAATCAAGGCAAAAAACCTGCTCTATTAAATCTATTTGCTCTGGGAGAACAGGGATTTATCATCCTGTAAAACAAGTGGTCAATAAGATTGAGAAGTGCTTAGAACAGATCTTGATGAATCGGGATGCCACAGGTGATGCTGAAATTGTATTTGGAAGGAATCCACGAGCAGAAAGGTGAATGCTCTATTTATTTCGGTCTATAGACTGGCTGGGGATTAAAAGCATCACAAACATAGCAGGATTTTCCCTCTGCATCCCCTCGGGGAGGATCCTTAACAGACTGTCCCAAGGGGCAAGAGCAGTAAGAGAGACACAGGGCTGCTTTAAGTAAATCTAAAATGGATATTCTTTAGAGAGCCAGCACAGAAGAAACTGGCTTCCAGGAGTTTTTCAGCACCACACAAACCTCGAGAAAGTGCAAAAACCAAGTTTCAGGTCAGGTCCAGGGGCCCTGCAGGGAACCCGGGAGGGGAGACAATTCACCTCCAATCCCATTAATGACTCAGGGCCGGCTGGGCATAATCCCTGCTCACATCACATGATGATTCCCAACACAAAAGGGAGCTTGGTTTCTCACCCAGGACAAGAATTTGGTCCCAAAGGACAGAAAGGAAGCTTAAATAGCACAACCACGTAATTAATAAGGAAATAAATATAGGTGTATTTTAACGACAACTTTGGGAGTTATTAAATTAACCACAGACTAATCCCTTTTTTCTTGCTGTTTTTGAACAGAGGAATCCAATTCCGCTGCTTTATATATTTGAATGTTGTTCCAGCAATTTAAACATTGTGTGGAAACAACATCCTTCCCTCCCACAATGACCAGCACCCAAAATCCTCCCCAAATGATAAAAACTCCACTGTCCCCCGGCACCCAGCCAGCCAGAGGCTGAACTTGGATGGCCAAGCTGCATCTGGTTTCACTTCCCAGGAACAAAACAAAACTCGCAGGCACCATTCATTATCTACGAGGTCCAACACGAAGGCTTTCAAATACACTTTCAGAACTAATTAAATGCTTGTTTAAAGCTGAAGTGAATGTAAATACTGAACTGAAAGTGAACTGATTAACTTGCAGCGGTTTGTGCCTGATTATCTCAGTGAAGAATGAGCTCCTGGCACTCCGGCCTTGTGCTGGAGGATCAATTTCCTGTTCACATCAAGGCTGCTGAGGAAACCTTCCCAATATTTGATTCGACTTAAATTCAAGTGTCTGCTTTGCCTTGGACACGGCACCAGACACAGAGAAGGTTTTCTGACCGGGTAGGAGAATGCTTTCAATTTAGGGGCTAAACGGTGTCACTTTTGCCATTAGACTTGAGCCAAAATTCCAGGATGCTCCAAGGCAGCCAGACCTTTCTCCCCATCACACCTGAGGGCTGGGACAGCACAGCAACTCCTCATGGAGTCCCACAACCCCTCGTTTGGGTCTCAGTTTTAACTCAGCAAAACACACCAGTGAGATCTGTTCCTCCACTGCGTTCGATGTGGCTGAGGAGGGAAATGAGATTCGTAAGCTGCAACCTTCATTCAGTTCCCAAGTATTATCTAGTAGCTAAAAAAAGACATCATTTGCTTCTACTACTGTTCCTTTTGCCAGTTCCCTATAAAGCCAGCCTGTCTTACATCTTTGATGTCAAGAACTCCGTATTTTAAGTTCTGTAACAATCGTATATTGTTTATTTCTCTGCTTCTTTCACACAAAGGTGAAAATTCCTAAATTTTATAAACTCACAGTAACACAAAGAAAAATCCAGAGGACACTCAAGCTCTCTGTGTGCTGGCCTCTGCCAGGCGAGGATGCAGCCTTGTATCAGACAGGACAGAGAGCCCAGACAGATGCAGTCTGAGGGAGAGGGACAACCAAAGAGCATTCCCAGGGAAAAGAGGAGAGGCCGCCTCTGCCGAGAGCCAGGAGACATTTTTACTCAGCATTCTTCACTGGGAACATCACGGGATAAAAAAATAAATGAGTCCAGTGTTTGCACTTCGATAGATATCCAGTTTCAGGCTGTGACAGAAGAGGCAGCACGACCCAAATTAAAAGCACTGCTAACAGCACCCGTTGCTCTTTTATTGTCATTGTTACAAGTCACATCAGTATAAATTTGTGAAGTGTTTTAACACTTTTTCATTTGAGCTTAATTAATTTTCATAGGAGTTTCAGCTTAATTAATTTTCATAGAAGTTTGAGCCTACTTAATTTTCATAGAAGTTTGACGACTTTCTCATTTGTTGTTGAAATCACAACACGAGTTTTCCATATGCAAGGCAAACATAGTAATATCAGCTCCAGAAGTCATTTTTGAACTTGTTTTTGTATTTCACAACCAAAAATACTTCCAGTGTAAACTGTTAACCAAAGCTCTGACAAGTTTTATTATAAATATTCCCAGCTTTAAAGAGAAATTTGAATATATTCACTTAGTGTATGTTCAAGACAGTTTAGGTCTGACAGCTTCAGATTATGCCTCATTTATATGGAGCAGTGATCAAACTCGTTAATATGTGAGAGAACTGAAGAGGCAGAGGATTGTGAATCAAACAGCATGAGCAAAGTTGTCGAGGAACATGAATAGCTTATGAGGATTTACTTAAGGTGATAGTTTTCATGGTCCCCCGTGCCAAGGTTTGTGGAGGAGATGAATAAGCAGGGAGGAGGTGGGAGCAGCAGTCCTTGGGCGAGGCGGACGCCGGAGCTGCAAGCCAAGGAGGAAGCTCTGAAGCTCTTAATCTGCCCGTAATTCACCCCATGTGTTCCCGGCGATAGGACCCTCTGCACTCAGCCAAGGTGAGCCCTTTGACAAGACAGGTAAAGCCAGCTCACAGCTTCCCTCCCGTGCTGCCAAGCCTTGTCTGCGCTGCTGTGGCTCAGTAATTTAAGAAGCGTTCGTGCAGGGGAAAATCAAATCTCCCTGTGAAGCAGCGTCTCCTTAAGATTCATTTAATCTGCTGATAACACAAGCTGTGCACACACAATCACTGAAGATGATAATCTCCTGTATGTAACACTAAGTCTACTATTATTCCATTTATTAAAAAGTGCTATAATAATGTTTTGTGCACACATGTACTAAAAAGACAAGTGGATTAGGAGAGGGAAATTCAGGGTGCTCCTTCCTTACAGCGTATGGCTGCCTAATGCCTCCACTTTCTACGTACAGACATGGCTTAGCACGTCTTGCATGAGAGCTCTGCCAACAGCAGCATCTCCAGCAAGAGCCAGAGGCCCCCACACCTCTGATTTTCGGGGGAAGGATAACCTCAGATCACGCTCACTCATTATCAGTTGTTCTTTTTCCTAAGTAAATAAATCATGAGCAGATGCAACTATTAGGGAAAAAGGGAGTGCTGACTGATTTGGCATAGACCCTTGCATTTCTGACATAAAAATCACCGGGTACTGCTGTCCAAAACATGCTCCTCAAAGTGACCAAATTTAATCTTTAAGAGGTATGGAGTGGTTTTGAACCAAAAGAGAGAGGCTTAAGAAATCTCTTCTCAATATTCTCCAGTCACCCAGTTCTTAGGAGCCGTTGCAGTCACGAGGAAGCAGTAACTCAGATGCTCTGCACAGCCCTACAGAGGGACCAGCAGAATGAGGGAAATGCCCATGGGCAGGCCAGCTGCACTCTGTGGGCACTGCTGGGGCAGCTCCAGGGAGAAACTGCCCTGCTGCACAGGAGCTGCACACAGGGAGGGAGCAGAGCCTCTCCCAGAGGCACCCAGGGGACAATTCCCTCGGGATCAGGGGAACTGAGTGCCCGGGATTGCCTGCTCAGAACAGGGCACCAGACACAAACCTGGGCTGGGAGCCAACCTCCTCCAGTTCTGCCTGGACACACCTCCAGGCCAAAAGGAGGGAGAGGAAGGGAGAGGAAGGGAGGAGGAGAGAGAGAAAGAGAGAGAAAAAGAGAGAGAAAGAAAGAAAGAGAGAGACAGAGACAGAGAGACAGAGAGACAGAGAGACAGAGAGAGAAAGACAGAGAAAAAGAGAGAGAGAAAGAGAGAGAGAGAGAAAGAGAAAGAGAGAGAGGGAAAGAGAGAGAAAAACAAAAGAGAGAGAGAAAAAAAAAGAGAGAGAGAGAAAAGAGACAGAGAGAGAGAAGAAAGAGAGAAAAAGAGACAGAGAGAAAGAAAGAGAGAAAGAGACAGAGAGAGAGAAAGAAAGAGAGAAAAAGAGAGAGAAAGAAATAAAGAGAGAAAAAGAGACAGAAAGAAAGAGTGAGAGAAAAAGAGCGAGAGAGAGAAGAGAGAGAGAAAGAGAGAGAGAGAAAAAAGAGAGAAAAAGAGAGAGAGAAAGAAAGAGAGACTTTGTTTTCTTCTAAGTGGGAGAACACCAGACTTATTTTAGCACCAAAAATATCTGTTTATTTCTTCATGTCATCTCTGTGAACTCTGAGGAACCAGAGTTGTAGTTAAAGACAACACACGCCCAAGCGCACGTTACTTCTGTTCTGCCTGTGCAGATCTCCTGATCCTCCCTCTGCTTTCTGTCCCACTTTCCCCAGCTAGAAGTGAACCCTGGCTGCATTAGTACAATATTCCTCGGGGCAAGAGCCAGTAAATAAAGTTTATTAACATCCCTCAGCACTGACTTCAAACCACTGTGGGCTCTCACTCGCCCGTGGGCTCGTCCCACTTCTACAGCTGCTCATGCAGAAACCTCCACCTGACCACTCTTCTGTACCAGAAAATGAATGGCAATCACATCTTGAATTCTTCAATCAAGTGATATTAGGAACTACTGACGAAAGGCCACTTTGAAATGACTCTGATGGCAACTTTCTCATTACACAAGCTGTGTAAAGCTGGCCCCAGCAAGCTCTTTTAAATTATAACCCACCCCACACTCACTGGAGACAGGCTTTCTGCTGAATTTTCCTGCTTGAGCTCCATAGTACAAACTGCTAGAAACTGGTTCCAGGTAACTTATTAAACACCACAGTTGGATAATATGTGAAACAGCTTTCCCAACCGTCTTCACCTTTTGTGACCTTTCCTGTCCTTGTCAATGGCCACGCTGAGTCCCAGCCCTGGTCCCTGGGTGTTCTCAGGGCTTTATCTCTCTTAGCAGTGGTGCAGGGCCACACAAATTGCTGTAATGTGCCATTTCCTGACATTAAGCCAAGAGGGGAAAAGTAAAGGGCAGGATTTCTGATGCATTTCTTCACTGTTTTGAATACAAGCCATTAGGAGAACAACCAGGAAAATTAGGGTAATAGTAAATTAGCCAACTCAGATTTTTAACGTGGTATTTCATGCCAGCAACCTCACTGCTTTATAAAAAATAGAGTTTGCTAGTGGTCCACAGTCAAGGTATGCAATAACCATGCTCAGGTCCAAATCTTATAGGACATAGAGAAGTCTCAGGACACTAGGGTTGAGTAAGAACCAATATCTCATGCTTCCAATGAAAAAAAGGATTTTGAAAGAATTACATCATTTTTTACAGTAAGAGCTCTTTTGAAAATTAGTACTAAAAATTTAATCCTATGATCTACGCAATTTGGTTTTGAACAATTAATGTCTCTTATGAAATAGCTGCTGTTTTCAGCTTGAAGCCCGTGTATTTTAACTGTGTGTCAGTAACATGATTTATGGTAGAAGGATTTGTGAAAAGCCAAATGCTCATTCTGCCAATAGCAGCAGCGTTTTGAAGTCCAGCAATGGCCTCACAGCCACAGCTGCGGAGGACAGACCTGGCTGGGATCCCTCCCTTCACTCATCCCCCTTTAACCTCCTGTTTTCCTCCTCTTTCCGCTTTTAACTGAAGCTTAAAGTGACTTTTGATCCAAATATTACATGGAAACCTTAGCAGAGGACATTTAGAAGTGCTAATTACTAACCATTTCCCTCGATAATTAGCTTATAAAAAGGTGTATTTTTAATGTGGATTGCCCAACTCTCCACTAATCATCTCACACCCGCTTCCCCACAGTAACAATTATTGAAAAAAAACCAGTTTAAAAACGCATAAACAAGAGCGTTTAGCATTCATTTACTTTCACCCCAACGTCAATAAAACCTCGAGATGCTTTGGAAAGTGAAGAAGTGGCTGTGGCTGTTCCAGCTGCCATCCCTTGCTGCTGGCCCCTCTGCCCAGGACCTCCAGGACCAGGGCAGTAAGGCCAGGCTGCCAGAGCCCCCTGGGACAGCAAACAGCCAACAACTCCCGGGTTTCTCCTGCCCAGTTGTTCCCCCCGAGCTTCTGCAGCCCTTTCCCACCTCCAGCACACCTGGGAAAATAGCTGGAGTCTCCTGCAGCTCTGCTGTTGTCCCGGGCGAGCGGCGGTGCTGCCTCTGCTCGGGGAAGGTGGAGGGAGCTGAAAGGCAGCTCTATATCCAGTACACACACAGCAATTTGTTACTGTGAAAAACCATCTGTTTCTCGGTATTACAATCCTCAGAGGGGAAATTATAGCTAGCGTTCAACATAAAACATCAATTTAAACCATCAACTATTCATAATTTCAATTCTTTATTGGAAACCAAGGACATAAATGTCAGGGAATAAAGCAATATTTCTTTTATTAACTGTTCCATTCATCTGGCTATTAAATAAAACCAGGACCTTAATAAATAGCATTAGCCTTTGTACTGACAGCCACCCCAACTAGCACCATAATTCTAAATAAAATGCATTATATTTCTAGTTTTAAAGTAAAAAATCAGGATTAAAAAGCATTCAAAACATATGCATAGAGTATTTTAGCAGTGTTGTTGCTCCTGTGTAGTTAAATGCTTTAACAAACAATACTGACCAAATAACCCCCCTGTATTTATCTGCAAGTTTCCAGTCAACCACCCCCATCCTGATGATATTCTACAACATTAATATTACTGAAGAACAGAAAGGATTCCAGCACTGACACTACACTGCCTGCCTGTTGCCAAATGGAATTATTCATTTAATCCCCTGCTCCCAGATATGACGCCTGCTACAAAAAATAATAACAATAGTAGAAACATTAAAAGGAGTGGGTGGATGGAGAGTGGAGAAAGGAAGAATGGCAGAGACAGGGAATGTGTTCTTCATACAGCCTGTCATCACCCATTACTAATGGCACAAAAGTCTGTATTTATGTTGACAGTTATAGAGTATTTCTGCAGTTTGGTATTTAAGAGTTACACACAAAAATCCTGGAGTCCAACAGCCTGGGACAGGGAATGCAGAGTATGTTTGTAATTCTGTCGTGTGGCAAATGGAGACACAGCTGCAAAATTTAACTTTGGGTGATTAGATAAGACTATTGGGGAGTTTCCCTGCACCTTCGAGGAAAAGGAGAATTCTCTGAGAGCTGAGGAGTCCTGAGAAGTCCACAGACTCACTATTAATGTTCAGATAATTGTCCATTATTCCTCCTTAAGAATAGCTCCCCTGCTCTTAGCACGACCAGCATGGGGTACTCAAGAACACCATTACAGGGGAAAGGAAGCACAGCTGTAATCAAAACAATGATTACTATCACCTTCATTTAAATGCAGAGTGAGAAATGAATACAAAAATATTCACTTGAAAGTGAAAGGTAAGAAATTAACTTTTTCCCCATGGACATCAGAAACCTAACCTCAAAACCAGGAATTACTTGTAAATTTTTTACATCCCTTTAGAGCACACATTAGTTTCTCACTCTGCATTTAAATGAAGGCGATGGTAATCATTGTTTTGATTACAACTGTGTTTCCTTCCACCCAAAATGGGGTTCTTAAGGACCCCATGCTGGTAATTCTAAGAGCAGGAGAGCTGTTCTTAAGAAGTAGTAATGGACAATTATTGCAAGTGTTAGCAGTGAGTCCATGGACTCTATTGGTCCCCTCATCTACTTAATGCAACATTTCCCTACAACTCCTCCCAACTCCACACACAATAAAATCCATCATGCCAACATTAAGGGAAAAAAACCAGCATGATTAAAACACAGTTGTCATTGTGGTTAAGATAAAAACATCTTTCAGCTTCTTGTAAGGTTTATTTATGAAGATGGAACCAGGGGTGCAAAGTCAGAACTTGAGCATAACAAAGAAGTTTATACAGAGTTTTCATGTCTCCTGATACATGCCTGAATTCATCTCATGTCCCATCTTCAGCACATCTTCCATTGTCTTCAGTCATTGCCACTGAATGGATTTCCACTTAAATCATTTAACCTCATCCTTATTCTGTGCCCTGGCAAGTGGCCACCTCCTCCTCCTGCTCAGTTTTCGCCACCCTCTTCCATTCCCAGCCCTGAAGTCTGTACCTGGGCACACTAAAACTTCCTCACAGGTGGAAAGCTGCCTTCCAAACACCTGCCACCTGCTCTGAAGGCTCCCCAGCTGACCACAGCAGGACTGAGTTCTGGTGAGGAGGAATTTTCAGCAATATCCTGCTTTGGGGATGCTGCTCACACTCTTACAGCCTTTTTTTTTGTTCTACCAATCCCAATCCCATCTGCTTCCCAACACAACTGGGCAGCACCAATTGCAGAAGATACTCCTATTCTACATCCCCAAACAGTCAGAAATTGGGCTATTGAGTGCAAGTACTGCTCAGGCTCATTAGTACCAGCCACAGGGTTAAAACAGAGTATTATAATCCAAGGAATTGCTGTGGTACTGTCCCAGGGAGAACTGACAGCTACCAGAGCTGGGCTTTTCCTCCAAGTACCTCCTCCAAGCTTTGTGATACCTGATTATCAAATTTCTTACACAGGTGCCTCCTCACAGCACCTCTCCTGTAAGCACTGGACAGCAAATGATACTTCAGGAATTGTCAGCATGTCTAGTTATCCCAGTTTAATAAGATACTTCATTTCCTTACTGTACCTACTGCTAGCATTCCCCTGAAAGTTATCAATTCTGCCCTCCCACCCTTGTCTTCATCAATTATGATCAACGAGCTCCTGAATAAATGCATACACATCCACAGTCCAAGCAGGGCTGCAATACACAGAGTCAGGACAGATTTGCATCAGTGAATTCACTAAATCAAATCACAGTGTCAGTAGCACCACCACAGACTTGACTCTGCACATTTTTAAGGAGTAAAAATCAGGGCAATCAAGTTCTGTCACACCTTGTTACTGCTGCTCTCAGGTTTGCTGGCATGTAGGGAGCACAGAGCTGGGCAGAGCCCCGGGATCCTGCTCACACTGGGGATGCCTCGTGCAAAATGCACAACGAGATGGATGCAGGGGGAAAGGGGCCAAAAAAAGGGAAGGATTGTTTTAAACATCAAGGATTTTTAAAAATTTCTCCAAAATTTAGATACGTGTAGGAAACAAAAGCCTCTACTCATAGCCAGAAGCTGAGAACAAATATGGGAGCTTTTACAGTGGGAATTTATTCTGAAGTCCAAGTGAGGAAGATTAGGGAAAGGGTTCTGTGAGACACACACAACTCAAAACAACAGGGTAACAAATTCACAAAACTGGTAGATTGAGTGAGAGAGGACACAAACCTAAAGGGGAGAGAAGCTAAGCAAGAGCTTGGCAGAATCTTAAATAGCAGCAATTAAAGACAGGGGTCCAAACCCCAAAGAGAAGGAGTGTGAAAAGGGCCCAATGGCTAAAGCAGAGCTCCTCCCTGACCTCAAATGAAAAGGATGAAACACTTGGGTGAGACTGCCAAAGGCAAGTATAAACATACAGCATAAACATTTGGAAATGAAATCAGAAGTGTTCCAACACAGAATGGGAAAAAACCGGCAAGAAATCCAATAAGCAGCAAGAAACACAATTTATAAATAAAGGAACAGTGGGATGACAAGCAAAGGGACTCCTGGCAGATCAGACAGTGCAAAAGGGACATCAAGAGCACAAGGGATGTCTTTTTATATCAGCTTTTACTACAAGGCCTGTCAGTAGATGGATAACATGAGGAGAGGGGAGGGTTTCAAACTTTATCTGGAACAGATTACAAAGATGTCAATTAGATATTTTCAGAGTGGCTTGGCTTCATAAACTTTGTCACTGTGCGTGCTGAAAAACTGGTAAATCATTCAAGACATTTGTTGTTACCTTTAAAGGGATCTACTACAAAGGCCAAATATTCAGCACATTTTTAAAGTGGCAGAAAAAGGAGCAGAGGACACGGAGGGCTGGACACTTCCTCAGAAATCAAGGAAAACTAACATGGATCACCACCTGCTTATAAGCACCTAGGGGAAACCCCACAGGTACCTCTAAATTGTCACAAAAACAATTTGTTAAAGCAACTGATTTCCTTCTCTGAGATGCTAAGGAGCTTGAAGGACTGAGGGAAAAGCAGGAAATGCCACAATTGGAATCGAGGGAGGCTTCAGTGAAGCCTTGCTCAGCACACCCTGCAGGAAGGTAAGGAAACCTGCTCTGGACCACAAAGCAGCACCCAGTGAGAAGTTACCAGCAGGTGTTTATCAAATGTGTAGGAAGAAGTTCTTTGAGTGTCTGGCCTGGATCTGCCCCACTCCACTGTCCCAATGACCTTGTGACAGATAAAGTTATTTAATCTGCAGAGAACAGGAGCCTGGAGTGCACAGCAACAGTGGCAGATGAGTGGATTGCAATTCCAAAGGAACTCCACAAACTGAAAAAAAATCAACATAAACCCCAACAAGCACAAAACCTCCTAAACCCTAAGATTCAATATAAACGTTTAATGTAAAAGACTGCACTGGAGCAGGAACAGCTGGGTACTCAGCAGTTTAAAAAAAAAAGTAGGGATAATGCTGGATCACAAGTTGAACATGACTCAACAGTGTCCTTCTGTTTCAAAGGAGGGAGATATCGTTCTGAGAAGAGCAGACCCACACAGCAAGCCAATAAGATGTGAAATAATTCTTCTGCTCTAGTGAGTGTCGGACAAAATCTCCCAGCTGAGGCCTTGCTGGCTTTGGGTATTGCATTTCAAAACTGATATCACTCACTTTGAGAACCTCCAGAGCAGGGGAAATCATCAGAGAGAGGCCCAGGAAGCTCTGTCTGCAGGCAAGGCAAGGCAGGAGGGCAGCTCAGGGCCCAGGAAAATGAAACCAGCTTCCCTGGATGAGCACAACCCAGGCAAGGCAGGAGCTGGGGCAGTTCTGTGATGCAGGAGAAACTGGATAACAAAGCACAGGGTGCTTCAAAACAATCCCTGGTTAAAATCATCAAAAGAATGCTGGTTTGGGAAAGAGAACACGATGGAGAAAATGGGATTTCAAATGTAAGACACTGCTCCAAAGTGGCAGGTGGCAACGCATTCTCCATGTTAGGGACAGAGCCAAGAGTAAGGAGCACCAAGGCTCGAGATGGGGCTGTTCTGCCATGGGAAATAAAAACACCAGAAACAACTCTGTAAGCCTCCACCACCATGGGAATTCATGGCAAACATCTGCCAGGTACAGCTGAAGGACCACTAACCTGAGTTCTGCCCCTGATAATCAAGCTGAGCCTCCATTTAACAATGTGAGGGGCTGATTCCTCTCTGCTCCACCCAAAGCCAGGAGTTCTGCACCCCCTGAGCATCCCTGGGCAGGCCATTCACTGGAAACACCAAACCCAGCAGCCCAAAACGTGCAGAGACCTTTTATTCTGCACTTTGCTAAAAAGCCTTGCAGAAAAGTGCAATGGCAGGATGAACCTAACTCCCCCCTTCCACAGAAACTGAAGTGCTTAAACACCTGGAATTATGGAGCGAGGTCCTCTTTTCTCCACTTGATTCCTACTCACTCCCTATACTGATGTTTCCAATTTCCACCACTAAAGTGAAGGTTAATTCCTCAAGTACAAGATGAAGCTCATTTATTTTCTCCCAAATCTTCCTTTTTAAAATCATTTCACATTGCTTGGAGGAAGGCTTTATATCCTAAAATTCATTACCGTGATGGGAGGGTTGCAATTTCTCATGCTTTGCTCAAACAGGAATGATTTCTTTTTTTTAATTGGAAGAAAAAATGAATTTATTTGTTTTGAGAGCATTACTGGTTTGAATCTGGCAGGAAAAACTCCCTGAACCTATTTGCTCTCAGCTAAGCAACAAATAATTTGGACTTGGACCTGCAGTCACGTACAGGGAAGATGCAGTGGAAGAATATGCACTCTTGGCAGGAATCAAGGCCATTAAGGAGTGGGAAGCTTCATGCTTCTTTGATACTTTCTACATTTAATAAACCTGAAGTAAAGTTGAAACAATTGCTTCAGTCATACAGGAAGAAAATCAAGACTAATGGTGCATTGAAGTCTAGGCACATTTTGTAAAATATTGCATTCAGGTGAAAAGGAACATGTTTGGGTTTTTTTTAAAAAAACAAACAAAAAAAACCCCCACCAGGTCTATTTTAATGGTGATTTTTGTTGGCGTTTTTTTAAAGTAGAACTAAAACACCTCTAATCTTCTACATTATATAAAACATGGTTTTCCACTCTGGTGTGGAAAATGCATTTCCTCAGAGTGTGGGGACATCCTAAACAGCAAAAATCTCATTTTCCTTTGCTTCCAACCTAGACCTTTCCAGTCAGTGTTCCTATCTCACAGGACCAGCATCAGGAATAACAATATTTGCACTAAGGGCTTTTTTGGTCACTTTTTGTTTTCATTACCTTGCTCTGACCTGAAGCTGCACGGCCAGAATTCACCTTGTGTCCTGCTTTTGTAAATCTGGGTGCCAGGCTACAAACCCCTCCTGGAGATAATTCTCATGGTGTGGATGGAAAATTGAATCATTTTAGAGACAACCCAAGTGAAGCTTTCAGAGAAACAACGTGTTTAGTACTAAAATGCATTTCAACATGATTTTATTGCACAATTGAAAAGGCTGTGAAAAACTAAACAAGAAGCTGACTCATGCACCTGTATAATGACAAGAAGCAGCTCCTGTTTGATTTCTGCATTTTGAGCCAAAGCATACGAAGCCATAAAAACAAAGCAGCTCCTTGCAACAGGCTCATAATAAAGTTGGGACCATCCTCCTCTCTCACTCTGCTTTCACAACAAAGCGTTTGGGATTCTGGCACAGAACTTGCTCCCAACTATAAAATTCTGAGCATGATTTAACATGAAAATCTGAGGACATCATGGCTTTTGGAGGCTTCCTATATGAAGCTGTAATTTCCTACCAGCTCCTTGTTGGGAGTAGGGAGGCTGTGATTCTTTGCTCCTGCCCTGGTTCAGCTGCTCGTAGGGAAAGAGGAATGGCCACGTTACTGGGCTGTGTATTAATTCTCTCCACTTCCCCTTCCTCTCTCCCCTGCTGCTGGTTATTGTCATCACTGACTGAGATAATACATGCTGGCATTTTTAGGAACACAAAAATATTTATAAAATCTGCCCTAATTACAGTCTCCCAGAACTACCTGCCTTCCCTCCTTTCTCTCAAGACCTCTTTGCTGACTGGGTTTTCTGCATTTTCCAGGACCTTGTTCAGCACCTCTGGTGGGACTGCTAATGGTGCTGTGAAGGAAATTAATTTACCTGCTTTTTCCTTCTAAGAAGAAAGCATTCAAGTCGCTTTTAAATGCCACAATAACAACAGCTGCTTTGTGATCTTAAAATGAGCATGAGAGATACATGTAGCTAACTGCAATAAAGCAGGAAGGAATAGATACCCCTACAAACTAACCAGCAGGTTAAAAGACAGGAATTTGAAGTTTTTGCTAACATGCCAGCTTTGATCCTGAAGGATAAAAAAACCTGGTTTACAGAATATTAATAGATGCATCTTCCACGTTTGCAGGGAAGTGCTTTACTAACCAGCCTGCAACATGAACATCTGTAACTCTGGATCATGTCAAATGCAACATGTAAGGAACTTTCTAGGCAAGGAATTAATGGCCAAGGAGAGACACTGAAGACTCATTCTCCTATAAAATTTAAATATTCTAGAAAGCAAAAGCTTGGCAAAAAATAAAAAAAAAACCAAACCACAAGGAACCACGTGTGTTAGCCAAGCCGAGTGTTGAAGGCACTTCTGAAAAGTTAACTCCAAAATTCTGCTGCAGGTTTTCCACATAAACCAAACTCTGGTTGGTCAGTAAATACTGCTGACATAATGAGTCTATCCAAAATCAGAAAAAAACCCTTCCTTGAAATTGTGCCCATTTTTGTGAAGCTCCTTCACAGCAATTAAACCCACCCTGATTGGGGACCCACACAGGATGGGACTGTAGAATGATGTTTCATTTGGTAATTCAAAGCAGAATATAGAAACAATTTCTATATGAAGATAGGCTCTTAACGAACAGAGCTATGAGTGCTTTCTGAACTTTCAATCTCTCCCTAATCAGTATCAAGAAAAAGTGAAATCAGAGGTGGGGTCACTGCTCCAGGGGAGCTCCTTCCCAGAAAGAAAATTCTCCCAGTATTGATAATCCAGGACAAAACCTGTGACAACTCCAGGAACTCCTGCAAGCCCCTTCCATCTCAGGCAGTGCTTCTGTGAGCAGAGGATCCATTTAACAGAACATACCTACTATTGCTGAGCCACTCCAATTTCAAAAGGAAAAATAATACATTAATCTCCAGTGCGTGTGGTAGGAGCTGGGAGGCCACTCAGGAATCCCTCCTGAAGAAAAGTGCTCTATAAATATAAAATATGTAATTGACACCTCAATGACCCTATCACGAGGAGCTATTGAGGGAAAGTCTCTTCTCCAGCTGCATGGAAGCAGTTCCCATCATCCTTTTTGGTACAGAAAGAATAAGTTTTCATCATCATTGAAAATAATGTACTTTTAGGGACATCAATTCAGAAATCTGCTTGGCGACCTTTACGTTTTGATCATAACAGCCTTTTTGTAATTATATATACATTTTTATTGGAGCTTTTAAAATGCTGTTGAAGATGAGATGAACAGCAGTTAAAAGAGAATGAAATCAATATGGTTATCTGTGCAGGTAATCAGACAACCTTTTTTAAGGCTCCTTTTTTTAACTTTCAGGGTTTGGGATTTTTTTTTTTTTTTTTTTTTTTTTTAATTTAGCACAAAGTAAAATTCCTGTTCTAAGCTATCTAATATCACAAAACTTCATGAATGGTACAGTTTTGTATCACCTAACAGAGAAGCACTTTGTAAAACAGAACTGAAGAAGATACCAGGAAAATAATTAATCTCTTTACAAGACCTTAGAAATGAGGCCCCTTGCAAATTGAAAAAGGAAGTGATGTTCAAACACAAGTTTCTTCAGTAACAACAAAATAACATGCAAGTAATTAGGATTTTGGTGTTTATTGCTGCATGTCAGTATGTTAAGTACTTCCACTATAAATGCTCTCAGGATCACTAAAAGGATCTTTTCCACAAATAAAACACGTTTTTAAGTGAGCCTCAATATCACTGCTAGGAAGAAAAATCTGGTTAGCACTAAGACTGGGATTATACAGAAAGAGAAAAAAATACAAATTTCAACTGACAAAGAAACGTGATTTTAATAAAAAGGGGATTTGCTTGAGAAATTGTCCTTTTATCAGCAGTAAAAGTGCTGCAATTTTAAGATGTTGCTCAATCGTTTAAAGATTTTAGGAAACTGTTTGAAAGTACTCTCTAATAAAAATATAACCAATAATAGAAGGATGTTGTAGCAACTAAAAGGGTATTAAAATTGTGCTTTTGTTATTTCTGAGTTAAGGAACAATGGCAGGATTAGCAGGAAACTATTACGAAATTAATCTGATTAATGCCTTATAAATAATGAAGCCGTACTTAAAAGGGTCCACAAGCTCCACCATGTCAGAACATGGGTCTAACACATGATGCAAGACTAAAAAGGAGGATATTTTCCCTACTAATTAAACAGCAAAAGCTGAATCCTCCCAAAAATCAAGTAAGAACAAACAGGGAAGGGAAGGGAAAAAAACAGTATGACTTGTAAAAACAATAAAATTAACTGCAACCAACTCCACCCTCCTCATAATCAGTCTCAGAGGAAAGAGCAAGACTTTATTCTTGTCGTGTTGCACACTATCACAATTTCTCCACACACAAAGATCTCTTCCCCTGATTTTCTTGTCAGAAGGATGCAAAACCCTTCTGAGCCGAGCAGCAGCCTGGGCAGGAGAAGGACAGTCCCTCCACAAGGAACAACCACGTTTGGGCACAGCCCTCACCCAGCTCTGCTCAAAGGCACACAGGAGCGGATAAAAAATCCACTTTGGTTATTTCAGGTGCATTTCATGGACCATGGTAAAACCCAGTTAAATGCTGTTCACGTCTTCCTTGCTAAAATGATTCTAAAATCAGTGATCACGGCGATCATTCCAACCCCAGTGAAGTGAGCTGGGCTAAAGCTGCCAGAGCAGTTTCCAGTCTGAATGCTGGTCCCAGGACTGAAGGAATCTTGGGGGTTCTATTCTGGCAGTTTGGCCCTGGCTCTAAAAAAACTACTTCTGGGCTGGAAGAAAACACCAAACCCAAACCACCCCAACGACCTTCTCCTTTTTAAAAAAGTAAAGTGAGATTCGTTGTGAAGAGTAAAATCATAGAGTCACAGATGGTTTGGGTTGGAAGGGACCTTAAAACCATCTTGTTCCACCCCCTGCCATGGGCAGGGAGTCCTTCCAGTAGCCCAGGTTGCTCCAAGGCTGTCCCTCCTGGCCTTTCCTCCTCCTGCTCACTGGGGGGAAGCTCCATTACTACCAAAAGTATATTTTGCATTGTAACTCGTATTTAGGATCCTGAAAAATAAGCGAGATTTTGAACAACACTCATAATAAATGACAGCTACCCAAACTCACTTTCTGAATAAACCAAAATCAGGGAAGAGGAAACAATTTAAAAGTCCCCACCACCAAATCTCTTCATCAGCAAAAGCTGCATGACTGAAATCCCAACTGTGGCTCCTCTCCTTTCCCACCCAGCAGCACCAAGCTGCCCTGCAGGAGCTGCCAGGCTCTCCCAGGAGCCCTGCCATGCTCTGCTGCTCCAGGATGGGATGGAGCCCAGCTGTCCTTGCCCACAGCCACCCCCAGCGCCGCTGGGCACTGCAGGCAGTGTTAATCCCCAAATCCTGCTGGCTCAGAGCTTTCCACGGCCGGCAAACACCCCGGGCTCCATCTCTGCTGACTCACGGGCAGGGCTCAGCCTTGCTTTACTGCTCTGGAGCTGCCCAGCCTGAGTCCTGGTCCCCAGCTGGGCCACCAGGCTGAACCAGGCATGGGATGGACACAATTGCTGAACAGACAAACCCCACGCTGTTGTAGCAGCTTGAGGAGGAGCTGCTTCACACCTTGCAATCACCCACCCCACTAACACCCCTCAGATCAAACTGAGCCTTCAATTACAGAATATTCTGAGCTGAAGGGACCCACCAGGATCACTGAGTCCAGCACTTCAGTGAATGGCCCATGTTATCAGCACCATGCTCTGAGCAGCAGAGCCAATCTCAGGGTCATTGTTTAAAACAGCAAGTTAAAAAGAGGAGGGAATCGAAGTCCTGCTCTGAATTATCACCAGGACCTCAAACAGATCTCTGAACTTGCATGTAAGTAATTCTTTTCCAATGGGATACAACTGTGTTGGTGTTTAAGAGGGTGTGGAGGGCAGGCAGTGTGAGGTACTGAGTATGATCATTATTCGGGAGACACTAAAACTGAAGAGAAGTTATCCCTGTCCCCACAGAATGGGTCAGACTAAAAGGGACCTCTCAGGGTCTCCTGGTGCAGCAGGGTCATCCCAGAGCACACGCAAAGGACAGTGTCCAGACAGCCCTTGAGCACCTCCAGTGAGAGAGACTCCACAACCTCCCCACTCCAATGGTATTTACACATCTCTTTAGCAGCCAAGTCACCACCTTCATCTCAAACCACCTTGGTATTTTATGGATACTTCCTATTGTTTCTACAGTTTGCTGTGCAGTTCCTGCAAAAACTCCCTTCCAAGACAAAGCCATCCCTCCTCAGACATCATTCAAATGACTTCACAAAGAAAACAGCAGAGAGAAGCAGCACTTTGGAAGTTATCCCACATTTCCAATCCTGCCCCTTCCAGCAGGCAGAAGCTGCTGCTGCTTGCCCGAGTGTGTGACACTGTGTGGTGCTCTCAGGCCATGGCTCTGTGGGAGCAGCAGTTTTCCCCTGCAGGAGCTCCAGCACTGCTGCTCCCAGCTTTCAACCCACAGAAGCAAATGCTGCCTTAAAGACAGCTCCTGGGCAAGGCTGCAGCGGGGGAAAATCATCTTCTGATAGGTCACCTCAGGATCTTGCAGATCCACAAAGCTCAATTTTATATATATTATCTTTGTGTTCTGAAAGTTTGGTAATATTCTTGCTATTCTTTGTTGTACCAGTGAGAAAGGTGAATCTGGTCAATGAAGAAAACTCTTCAAATTATGAAGAATCTGTTAAATTATATTAATAGCAAAAGAGGAAGCTGCTTAGAGTTACAGCTACTTCATTAAAAGGAGAAAGGGATAGAGACATATTACTTGAGAATACTTCCTGAGAATGAATGTTCTTTCTAACAATGTACCCCAAAAATACTTTGTAAACAAAATAAGTGTCAATAAATGCACCAGTGGCCACGTCCAGTTTGGCTCTGAGTTAGCTTTAGTGAGCCTGATCACCCCTAGTACTGTAATCCCTTTTAAACACAGATCTTTGACAGCACTGGTCTAAATTTGCTTGGAAGGAACTGGGATTTTACAGCACAAAATTACTCTGAGTCATGGAAGGCAAAAACTGCAGAATGCCACTTACCAGAAAAAATCCATCCTGGTGCCACCTTGCTGCCTCTTTGGGCATGGGCCAGATGCAAAAAGGAGGAGGTGTAAAGGGGGTGGGTGTATATATATGTGTGTGTATAAATATAAAGACTATTTCTTTACAGGCTATTGCCGTTGTGCCAATCAAGAAAAGTGCAAATATTTAATTTTGGAAAGTTTTGCAGAGTAAGAATTTTGCATTTCATGCCCATAGGAATTCATCGACTCTGGCTAAGGACAGAGTGAAAATCCATGGTAGTTACAGTAGTTTTGGCAGTTTCATTAATGACAGTTATAAGTCATAATCAAAGTATGAAATTTATTTTTTGCCGCTGGAATTAAACCAAAGTATTAATCCTACAGATGCTACCTGGGAACTCAAAGTAAAGCTACAACTATAAAACCCCATCAGCAAATGTGCTTCAGTGAACTCCCAACATAACCAATCTCCTTGTCAAAACCACTATCTACCACTGAATTAAAATACCCAATGATCTGGCCCTGGAGCAAATGTTTGGAGAAATACAGGGGAACACATTAATTCACTTCTCCATATCAGATTATTAATAGGTGACAAACCAGGAACTCATTATGGCAGTGAAACAAGTTTAGGAAGAGATAATCACATTAGCTGAACACTCCTGGATAAAAGCTGGATCAGATGGCTGGGCAGGACCTCAGAAGCCCAGAGCATGGAAAGAGCTCCTGTCAGAGCCCTCAGCTCCCAGAGCACATCCAACAACTCCAGATCCATCCTCTGGATGGGAAAGTGCCAGAGGATATCGAGGCTGTGCCTCTGTCACCTGCACTGCAGCACTGAAAGCTGAGAAATACTTTGAAATGCCTTATTCTGGCATGTTGGTTAACTCAGATATTTCTTGTCTCAATTGTCTGTAAATCCCTGAATTTGGTTGTGGAATGTTTGAGGAAACTGATTCAAGAGAAGCCAAAGAAAGAAATGAACTATTTAAATATGGAACCAGGTATTTGTTTGGAACCAGATAGTGACGGGATAGCAAATGCTACAGTCTGAAAGGTGCCATAAGCCAAGTGATGGAGAAGAAGAAAAAGATGGGATTTTTGAGTTTAATTTGCAGCACTGACTTAATCCCCCAACAAGAACCTTCATTAAAGTGCAGACACAGTTTTGATCAATCTAAAGATGATCTTTTGGGGGTTTGCCCCCCTTTGATCCATGTTAAAATATATTAAAGCCAAGCACAACTCCAGACCTCCTTCCTCTATTTCCATGGTATCCCTGCAATAATCAGACGAGAATTTTCTGGGATGATCCATAACTCTCCTTACAATGGCAATTTAGTGGAACCAAAATACCAGAATTTAGACAGAAGTGACAGAATAAGAAGCAGAAAAACGGTGCAAGAACAGCGATTTGGCTACGGGAAGCTGAGACTTGCCACCTCAAATTAGTGGGAGCTGTGAAGTGGCATTAGTGACAAGGGCAATGCAGTAATTGGGGTTGATTTCCTGGCACTGAGTCAACTGCAGGAGGGAGCAGGGACACTTCCCACTGGGGCAGGGACACCCTGGAGCAGCGACCTCCAGGAATTCTGTCAGAGGCAGCAGAACCTTCCTGCTCGGCCCACTACAGGAAATCCACAGGGAAATTCAGAGTTAAAAGGGATAGGAGGGAGGAGAATACTTGACCTGTCAGGAAATAAAAAAGGGTCATCATTTCACCCACTAAAACAAGTCACTTGTAGCCCAAATTCAAGAAGACTCTTATCACTAACCCTTGATTTTAACCAGGGGGATTTAATTAATTTCGCAGAGCTACACAATGCCTTCCTGAGTGATATCCAGCTCCCCTCTTGGGTTCCTTCTGTAATCATTTCCTTTGATTAACTTGACTGTATTTACTCAAATTAACCCGTGTATTTCATACATGTTGCAACAAATTAGAAGAGAAGAATTAAAAAGCAGCCTGCCAACTTAAAAACTGAGAGAGTGGAACTTCTTGAATTAAAGCAGACAGAGTTATTAGGTGATTATTATATGGAGAATGTTCAGAAGAAAGAACATGCCCTTTCCATTTTCATTTTGTATTACTAGTGATTACATGATATATCTTAAATTATAATTTGAGGTAAAACTATGATTAAAAATAATTTAAATATTGCACAACAAGTTAATTGCTCTGGAATTTCTTCATCTTTGTTCCTGTTCTTTGATTCAAAGACTCTGTGTTCAGGGTATCTGATCCAGGAGTCTCACCTGAGGTGGGGGGCCAGGACCCTCAAGCCCTTCCCTTTACCACAACAGAGGACAAGGGGACACCATCAGGTGCCACTTTTATATATCCCACATTTGCTGCAAAGCATTCCTGTGTGTCCTGGGGCAGAGCTGCATGGCAGTTCCCCTTTCCCACAAAACCTTTCAGAATTAAAAAGGAAAATCAGAATAAAGGAAATGACCAACCCTCTCCCAGCCATCAAAACTGGGTGAAGTACAAGGAAGAAGAGGTGGAAAACAATGCCTGCTTGGTCACTGCCACAAACCATATGGGTTTAATCACAAATCTTTGTGTTTTCAGGATTAGGCTGACTTTCTGAAAGAGTCCAAAAAAGTCTTCATAACTTAAGTTATAATACAGGAGAAGGTGTTCACCTTAAAGCCACTGCAAGGGGAAAAGCTTTTCCAATGGAAACCACCTCCATGGATCAGAGTAAAACCCTCTGTGCAGGGCATGGACTGCTCTGGTTTAATTCACAGCATCGCTCCAGCAAAGGGATCCTGACCCAAATCCTCAGGAAATTCAGATCCTCAGCCCAGACCTCTTAACAGGCAGTTTCCTTCACTGTGGGATGAGCTGTCTGGCAGCAACCATTCCCAGTAAAAACTTCATCAGAACATCTTCCTGTGAAAAGCCATTTGGGTCAACTGGAACTTCAAGACAGCTCTTTTATGAGAGCCTTTCCCAAATACCTGTGCTTGGGGAATACTGCACTTCCAGCTTGGAGGCCAATAACAGGCTTACACATGATAAGATGGAGCCAACCCAGAATAAGGCAGTTGGTGAAATTCAAGAGTCCTGTTAGGACCTGCTCGCTTCGGTCGATGAGAAAAGCAAGAACTTCAGGCAACTTTCTGCAGCTGGGGTCAAATTAGGGGAAAGGAGAAGCTGTGAGCTTGGCTGAGTGTTTCAATGCAACCACAGAGAATTGGTCTCCTCAGATGAAGCAGAGAAGGAATAAAGACAGTGACTATGTCCCTGTGCAAGGGGAGGAACCAGCACAGCTCAGGAGCTCTACTGAAAGTACCTCTGTTCAATTTTTATAGGGAGTTTTATCCTGAAGGACTTGGCTCTTGAGAAACATGTTACACAAGCATGTGCAAATAATCCCAGGTAGGATTACTGATCACTTTGCCAGTCTTTACCTAAATACTTTTAAGCACAAACAGATACAAAACTATCTGTAAGCAAGGGGTGAGAGTACATGGGCAGTGCAGGGTGAGACCATCTCCTGCAGCAGCACTGCAGCTTCATCTGTGTAAAACAGCATGGAGATTCTCCCCAGAGCTTTGTTTTTCCAGTTTTTCCTCTAGTGTGCCTTTCTACTTTGCTACTTTACATGGATTTAAGAGAACCAGCCAGAATAAGTACAAGCTGGCGTATATAAACTAACTTCTTGTATAAATAAGCCACCAAAATTACTGAGAACTACCGACCTGACAAAAACAATACTAAAACTTTAACCATCTCCATGGAAAGAAAACACCACCATTAATCTTGCAAACAAAACAAAACAAAACAAAACAAAAACACCAAAAAAGCCTAAGCTGTTAAATCTCTGATAAGATAAACCCCTAAGAGACTCATGTTGATAGTGATCTGATTAGTTGGAATCACTAAAGAGTTGAGGAAAGAGATGGTCAAAAAAAGAGAGGCCAGGCCAGGAGGAAGCACTCCACTGCCCTGAGAAACAGATTTTCTGTGCCCAGTTGGTTCTCAACACTCTCCTCAGCCTCACTCACCATTTCTTAAGAGAGAAGGTATTATCTTGTCCTGCAAGCCATGGAAAATTCCTCATCTTTGTGGATGGAATCTCTGCTTGGAACTGGCTGGTTTATACAGCAGTCAGTGCTAGGGCTGGATCGATGCTGTCCAGAGCTCCAGTCTTTGCCAGGGTAAGGGTTAATTACCACTGATGGTCAGCAAATACAAGTTTCATCCTCCAGGCATTTGCAGTCCATATTAATGACAGTGCTTCTTGCTGACAGGTTCTTAGAAAGTCCTGTTTGACCCTTCCTGCTCCTCAGCAACGGGAGGAGAACGAAACAAAAGCCTCAACAGAGGCTGGACTGAGAGCTCCTACCTGGTGCTCACAGTGCCAGGTGCCAGAACTCAACATGTGGAGCTGTAACCTGGAATAATTCTAACAGGGCAGTAAACACAGACAGCAAACACTCAACACGATCCAAAACTGCTGCTCCCATCCCTGGCAGAATTTCCCCAGCACAGAAATGTGCTGGATGTGAACTCTTCCCCATGGAAGATCCCTTTGATCCTGCTGCCATCTCATCCCCCTGCTCAATAATCAGCAAACTCCAGCTCCTGCTAAACATTTCTCCTTCACAGGGAAGAGTTTTTGGGAATTCCAGGCTTGGTTTCCTGTATTGTATTTCCTGTATTGCCAGGTCCAACCTAAGACCCAGAACAAACACAGAATATTCAGAGAGTGTTCAGCAGTCCCACCAGAAGTGTTTGTTCTAAAAGTCCAAATAAGATTTTCATGATACAGATTCAGTGGTTTCTTCCTCCAAAAGAAGGTATCAGGGGATGTGGGGCAGAAAGCATTTTACTGGCATCACTGAGGATAGATTTGAAACAAAACGAAGTAAGTGGGCAAGAATCTACTGTCAGTCATTAATATAAAAACTTAAGAGGAAATCCAAAGTAAACAACAAACCAGCAAATTCTGTACAACAAAATACCAAATTAATATAACTAGGAAGTTTCCTCAAATTAAGATGCTTTCCACAATTAAAAGGATTTAATATTTTTGGTAAATCCCAGATTTTATAGATTATCACCCCTAAGAATTTAATTTTGAAACACACGGATATTGTGTGGAGAACAACTTAGTTTTTACTGTTCTCACCAAATTACCATGAACCACCTCCTGATTAGCTCATGCATAAGAAACACAACAGAAAGGTGCAGCTGAAATTTTAAATGCCTGAAGATTCACTGATGGCAAGACCACAGATTTCCAACAATCTGTTCTGTCTGGAAAGTGTTTACCTACAAAGGATTTTAGTGTTTATCTATAAAGCATTTTACAAATATTAAAGCAATGCCTACTGCTCTCTTCTCCTTCAGATTCACTATGTCACGTTGTATATAAAAATTTGGCATTTACCCCCCACTTCAGTAGAACATACAACACTCCACGAGAGTTATTGAAGAAAGTCAAGATACTCATATTGAAAAATGTAGTTTTGTTGTCTCAGTATGTCACAAAGTGCAATTTTCCACTGAACAGAAATAAAAAGGGAAATAATAGAAAAATACAAACTTTTAAAAAGAATTTAAATGTTTAGACTGTTTGACCTTTCCCAGTCTTCCCTCACAGGAAGCAGTCTGTGTTGTAGTACACCTAATTTAATTTTAAGTTTCTTCCTTTCTGCTCTTAAATACTAAAGAAAACCAAAAAAGCATCATAGAGAACATCTACCATTGCTGAATGAGCATGACACACCTCCCCAGTAAAAACAACTGCTGTTCCTGAGAATTCTGGGAAACTATTTAGGATATTTTTAGAGTATTGATAAATGAATAATCCTTGGGTGAAAGAATTCCAATTAAGGAGCAATTGTTTTCCTTTCTGGGAGTTTCTGGTACCAGTCTAGGAACTCCACCCAGGGGCTTTGGGAGTTGTTCTTTCTTACTTAGTCATCCATCTTTGGAAAGTCTCCAACCAAAGATCCCAACCTGAAAGACCCTGGTTTTAAAAAGATACTTTTCATTATCTTTATCTACTAAGCACCTTTTTTTTTTTTTTTTTTTTTTTAAATCCACCCACTGCTATTAAGAAAAGCCACTAGAACTCTAAGAAATAGCTTTGTTTCAAACAGTTAAATACCTTTCTCTTATTTTGGCTCCAGAATGTTCAGCTTATAAAGTGACTGTGCTGGAGACCAAACACCAAGGTTCTTTTTAGTCAATCTTTTATTAAACAAACACCATCCTGCTGCTGGCACCAGTGATTGCAGATCACTGTATAAAATCCTTACTACAAACACAGGATTTGTTCCTAAACAACGAGGGGGGGAAAGGGGAGCAGCAGCAGAGGAGTTCCAAACACATCTCCTTGCCATTTGGAACCAAGGTTTCACTGACATTTTCAAGCCAATCTTTTGGTTTTTAAAAGCTGTCAACACAGGAGAAAACGTGCAAGTTTTACTAAGAGACACTTCAATATTGTGTCCAAGGGTCTTAAATAATTGAATTAAAACCCAGGATGGTTCAAGCACAACATATCTACCAGTTATCCCTTCATTATCTTCTGTAGTCAATAAATGCAGCTGTTGAGTGTTCTGCACTTTAATTCCAGCATTAGATTCTGATTCCTGGCACAAATTTTAAATGATTGAACAATATTAAAGCATGGAACACACTAGGTTTTTATGTAATATATAAATTATAACATATCTAACAACAGGCAAATCTTTCCATAAGACTGGGTTATTGGAATACTAATTGCCAATTTTCCTACTCTGAGAGCAAGAAAAAAATCAGTACACTGGTAAAATTAAATTATTCATTTCAATAAAAAAATACTTTATTTCTTAACAGCAGAGATTTGGCAATAAGATTTTATATAACATCATTTACACCTGATTGCATTTCACTTCCAATTTTTTTTAATTTTGCAAGGTACAGAGCAAATACTTATGAAAGGGACATGCAGTCAATGCCAAAGTTTCAATTATAGCCTTTCCTATTTGGCAGCAGCAAGTCAGGACTTGTGGGCCTTGTTCTCTTCTCTCCATTGCTGAGGGAAGAAAGAAACCTGGAGATGCTGCTGGCACTTAAATTTATCCTTAAATGCTGCAGGTGATGCTGTGGATGATGCCAAGCATCAACACAGGAAAATCCCCACTTTTTCACCCTTTTACAGAGCTGAAAATAACACAAACCATCAAAGAACTGCTACTGGGAAAAGTCAACTTACAGGTGTTCAAATTTCATCTTCTGTTTCTTCATGTTGCTCTCCCCATCCCCATCTTCCAGGGTCAGATGTACAGGTATAAAGTAGGGGTGTGTTTTAAAAGGTCACATTCTAAAAAGATTGTGTAATTCAAAGAAGTGCAGAAAACAGACAACAATGCCCCTGAATCCCTGAAAATACCAACTCACTCTCTGTGTTCTATAGCAGGGAGGTGTTTAAAAAAAAAGAACAGAATGTGCCTAAGAACTCTGTGTGTGATCATTGCAGTAATAACAGGGATTTTCAGAAAAGTTTATCCACCAATTTCATCCAAGGTTTGTGACTAGACAATCCCTCTTTTAAGGTCATAAAAAACGAGTGTGTTATCAGATTTTTCAAAATGCTCATTCCCACCAAAAGCTGCTGCTGTTTCTGAACAGCAGTCCAACAACATGCCCTCTGCCAATTAATCTATCTCCCCTCTAATATTATAAAATAAAATATAAAATACCTCTAATATTTCAAAAGCTCACAGACAAAATATGTTGTCTCTTTCATCTCTTATTACAAAAAAAAAAAAAAAAAAAAAAGTATGCAGAAATCTCTTTTTTCACACTGATTTGGAAAACAGAACAGCAATATTTAATTTTGGACCAGCAACAGGTTTTAGGAGTCAATAACTCCACAAGACATGCCATCCACCCCTACATATTTTACCCAGTTATTGCTCACTTAAAAAATTCCTTATCAGTTGCTGTTTTCTAAGGCTTATTTACATGTATTCACACATCTAAAACTGTGCCAACGTTATTGTTGAGACAGAATTCAGTGGAAACGCCTGTCCATTGGAGGGATTGCTCCAAGGCACTATCACCAGTTCCATCTTTGAGTAGAGCTACTTGTAATGTGTGTACATACACATAAATATATATATGCAAATATGCACACAGAGAACATCCGAGTGCCTTTTTGCCAGCTCGCAGTTGGAGAATTCCAACAGAAATTTACGGAAACAACATGAATTCACAGATGACTTTCTTTAATAAGTAATCCTGAAGGCTGGGTTTGGGGTTTTTTTAAGAGCAAGTTCTCACTTCTGGGAGCTCTGCAAGCAGCATCCCCCACAGCAGATGGGGTGAGGGTAGAAGGCTCTGGAGATGCAGCTGAGCATCCAACGGCGCGGCGCTCACACCCTCACTCCTCACACCCAGTGCTGACCCAGGACAAAGGGCCCTGGCACCAGAGAGCCACTATTTTAAGTGCAAAGACACTCATTTTTGGCAAACCTTCTTAGTGAGCAGTGGAGCTTGTCTTTATGTGGCACCGTGCAAGGGGAAGGAGCCCTCCCGCACTAATCTGGCTAATCTCCGGAGCAGGGGGAATTTATTAAAAATGCTATTTAGACAGACAGGCTTCTCTGCAAGTCTGCTACACAGGCTCATCAAACTCATTAAACCCAGCTTTCAATCCCAGGCTTGGGAGTGTAATCCCTTTAAGAAACCTGCTAGACTAGGCTGAGAGAATAAAAATATGGGAGTTGCTGAAGTGAAAGGCGCGCGAGTGAGTGGCGCTCACCTCGTGGTCAGTGTGGGAGATGGACACCCCATCTTCCTGGTGCCAGCACTGGGCAGGGAATAATGACCTTGGAGACCACAAACAGGTGTTGTGTCTTCCACCTCAGCAGCAGAAAGGATGCTGACCTGCAGCAGTGTCAACCCTTCAGCCCTCCCAAATCCCCCCTTGCCATCTGTATTACAGGAAGGTAAAAGTGCTGCGGCAGCTGTCACAGCACAGAACTGGTGACTGTCCTTCATGGAGGAACAGGAGATGGCTGGAGTGCCACCTCCTACTGGCAGAGGCAGTGTTTGGATGGGCAAGGTGAGCTCTCACACCACTCCACAGTGCCTTGGAAAAATCCTCTGTTGGAGCTCTGGCAGGCTGTGTGACCATCAAACCTTTGGGTACCCCAATACCTGACCTCCATCTCCATGCACACGTGTACAGCTGATTTCCAGGTTCCCTCCTGCCTACAAAGCTGCTGTTGCCCATGGGGAGCCTGGAAAAACCTCAACTGAGTGCTGAGGCTGTGAGGAGGCAACGAGCAAGACCCCAGGCATCGTATTCAGAGAGAGAAAAGCAAAGGCTGCAGCTTGAAAAGGCTGCAGGACGCAGGAGTGGTAGAGAGAGTTCTCTGCACAGCACAGCCCAGCAGCAGGCTGCCTTGGGGAATTCAGCTCAGGAAATCGAGGCACTGGGGTGTTTTTAATTACCCCAGCCCTGGACAGAGTGCAGGACTGCAAGCTGCTGGGCACCTTGTGTCCTCTCAACTGACCATCAGCTGAAGGACTGCAAGAAACAAGCTATGGCACTGAACTGCAGCCTCCTGATTCCAGTGCTTTTAGGTAAATACAACAGCATGTAACTTCAAAATGTCACCAGGAGACTGGATACAAAGCTTCCTAGCACAGTGACTAGACAAAATGTAAAATAAAATGAAATTAGAAGGCTCCCTATGGGGTCAGAGCAGTAAAACTGATTCTGATTAAGTTGCATTACCAGATAGAAGCAGGATCTCAATAATTTACAGCCAGAGACAGGATAAGTGTCCATTAGGATTAGTGTCTATAGATGTACACTTTCTATTTTTCCACATTTTTAAGGCCTCTGAGACCATTTCTGGGCCTCCAGCTTTCCCTCTTCCTGGCTCCAAACCATTGAAGTAAAACCCCTTCCCCCCAGGCAGAAGAGAAGCCTTCCTCATCAGCATCCTCTCCACCCCCAAAGGGTGGGTGAGGGAGAAGGCAGGATTATTTGAAGTCAATCTGGACACAGTAAATGGTCTCTAATGGTATCTAGAATGCAAAATTCAGGATAAATTTGAAAAAGTTATGAGGTTGAACATGATCCAAGTTCAGATGAGCACAGCACAGCAGGATGTTCTGCAGATGTGTCAGTGACTCTTAAGTTTAGCAGTCCCCGATTCTTTTTTGTTTGTTTTTAATATTCCTTTCAGCACCAGCAGTCTTGGGAAGGACATATTTGAAGCCAAACCAAGAAGTACTAAAAGAAATAAAAAAATAAGCCAGATGAATCCTTACAGAAACCTGAGCTCATTATATTAATTGTGACTAAACCTCCATCAGTGTGTTCTTGGCCATTTTCCCTTGGAGAACCAAGAGAGAGTGGCTGCACTCACTTTGTGCCTCCTCCACTAATGAGAAGCCTCATGCCACTTCAATGCTTCTTCCCTCCCAGGAATCATTACCTCTAGAGTTAGAACTAATTTGACAAAAATCTGTTCTGCACCATCATCCCCAGGTTCTGGAGGTTTAAAGGAACCATTGAAGGCACTTGCTGACAGGTCAGAACAACTCTCCAACAAAAACAGATGAGTAAGAACATCTGGGTAGAGGTTTGGACTCTTTTTTCTCTAAATAACTGCATTATATTCAAGGAACTTGCATTTTCCCAGGCAGATTTTTGAAAGGAGCAGTACAAAGTTACTCCTCTTGCTCCCTCGAATTCTAGAGACTGAGAGATTTTTCACACTGTGAGTACAATGAAATTTTAAAAAAAACCATCAGAAAGCAAACCAGCAAGACCCTAGTGATGGTTGTTCTTCACTGTGTCCCCAGTTGGGGGGTGGGCAGGACATCCCAGCAGTGGTTCTCATCCCCTTGGGATGCACTGGAATCACCTCCATGTCTTGAACCCCTCCCTGGTGCTTTTGAGTGAGCAGGAAGGAGCTGCCACACTCCTGCAGCTGATGAGCAGCAGCCACCCAAGAGGTGGTTGCACGATTTTGTGTATAGAGAGCTTGTAAAGCACTTGGGGAAGCTGCAGGATGAAAAGGACTGTATAAACGTTAAGATATTATTATTATTAAACCAGTGATCTGACAAGAAGAGACAGCTCTTCAAATCTCTACAACAGCTTGAGCTGAAGAGATCAGGGAGTCCAATTTGAAAAAATAATAATTTGAAACGAATTGGAGGATTAGAAGTGGCAGCTCTTTTGTGGATTCTCCATGGCAGGTAAATTTAGTAGGCTACTTTAATTTTGCATCGTTTTAACTCCTGGCAATGTCCTGTGCATTGAATCTGACAGTGAGACAGAGTGTTTGAAGCTGTCGTGGCTACATTTTAGTCTCCCAATTTTACAATCAGTGTTTGAATCTGCTACTACAACTCTGGGTACAGAGATCAGAGGCTTATCAAAGAGGCATCCATTTCAAAGACAAGCAGCAGCTTTGACTTCATTCCTTCAATGCTTAAAATTCCTGAAAAAGCAGATGAGCATACCACAAAACAGGTCTGAAGGAAATCTCTCTATCGGCTGTAAACCTATTTCAGTATTAATTTTTTAAGGATCTATTTTGGTCTCAAGTAAAATGAGTGTGTTTAGCAGAGATAATCCTCTCAACAGGTGAGCTTAATATATGCCTTTTCCTGTGACTGACTGAAAGAACATTTTAAACTTATTGCTTTTTCAAGCATTAATTGAAGAACTACTTCAACCAGTTAGCTGATTTTGTTTAAATCTTTTTTTAGACTAATAATGTCTTCCCTTTCCTAACAAAGCAGCACTTAATTTCTTTATTGCTGCCCTTATTTGACCTGCATGGACGAACCAAGGGCACCGTGGGCAGCAACACGTGCACTTGGCAATAAAATGCCAGGGTTTAAATGATGATGTGGGTTTCTCCACACACTGGAGTGCTGCTTTCCACACCCAACTCTTGGTTTTAAGCTGAGTTTCAGCATTCACACGAGTGATAATATGACTGAGCAGCATCACATCAGCATGGAAGTGATTTTCTTCCTTCTGACCTCACACTGCCCATCACTGAGACCATTGCCCACTGGAACCAAGTGGTTGATTTTTGCTAGAAAGCAAGAGGGGATTGCTCCAAAGTGATTTGCAAATCTGATCCCAGTTCCATCAGCTGAGCACTGCCCTTGTGCAGGGAGCAGTGGATGGTCTCCCACAGCCAAGGGAGAGTTTCCCCCAAAGCAGTGGATATACTGTCACCAGGAGCATGGACGTAAGGAATAAGATCCCAAAGACACAAGCTCTTATTATGTTATTGTTAAATGCTGAATGTCAAAGTTCTAGATTTGCCTTTTGCTGTTGTTGAATGCTAAGATCCCTTGTGAAGCTCCAATCCTGTATCCATGTCCCTCATCACTCTGTACCCCTGTCCCTTTTCCTCGGGAAACCACCCCACTGCTCCCAGAAGAACTTGGACACGAATGATACACAAATAAAGGGCCTCTGGTGCAATTAGGACCCTCAAAACAACAGGTTCCCAAGGAGCAAGGGGCAGTGTTTCCAGGCTCTGGAGGGCAGGACAGCCCCAACCCCTCCATCCTCTCCCTGAGCCTCGCTGGCTGACCCACCCCAGCCCTTCCGCGCCTCATCAGCAGGACTGAGAGGCACGGGGGATAATGAGCAACACGTTAATGAGCAACAGGTTCATTTTCCTGATTAAGGCTCGGGAGATCAGTGCAGCACAGTCCCCAGAGCCAGGCCCAGCCCGTTTCAAAGGACACGTCCCGCCGAGCACGCGGCACCGCGGCTTCCTAGAAACACGTGTTTTGGTGCTGGCTTTTTGCAAATGTTACAAGGAATGTTGTGTGATTTTTTTTTTTCCTGTAGTTTTTAGTGTGTTTTAATTGCCTGAATAAATGTATAATAAGGGGTTTTTTTGCTGTAGTTTGGAATTTAGGTGTAGTGTGTTGCAGCTGCCTGAATAGATAAAGTAACTCCCAGAAGAGGCCCAAGTGACAATCAGCGTTCAGCTTGTGAAAAACAGACCCAAGCCCAAATCAAAAGATGATAAAAACCGAATAAAACTGGAAATTGCGCTTGACGGACCCAAGGAGTGACCAAGCAGAACAATTCCTAAAAAAGTCTAAATATGCTTAAGTCCATGCATAAAAAACAGTATAAAAAAGAGCAGTTCCAAGACACCGCTGTGCTCCCGGCAGCACACTAAGACATCCGGCCCGCCGTTTAACTTTTGCTTTATTTTACACGTCCTTACTGTCTCTAATAAACATTTTTAAAGTTTACCAAGAAAGCAACCCTCGTTTTCCACAGGCTCAGATGTGACACAGGCACCGAGGAGTCTCCAGCGCGATGTCCGGGCGGTTCCGGCCGCCGGCCCCGCTGCGAGCGCGTGGCTCGCTCGGAGCAGACACGGCTGGCTCGGCAGGGTTTGTTAGAGGGTCCTGGCTGCCCCCACACACACCTGGACACCCTGACAACCCGGGATTATTCTTCAAAATACTTTAAATTGCTGTTATTTACCCAGCAGGAAACAAAGCACATAGAAAACCACGGCAGAAGCTTTTTACGAGATGCCATGATGCTGGATCTATCTCATCCCATTCCACGAACCAGACTGCTTTTCTTTATGAACTGAGCATTTCTATTTGCTTTCTCCATTTCAGAGAATCACATTTTGGGGCAGAAACATCCCAAGTTTGTGTCCTTTGACAGCTTCAATCTTAATAAGTAACAATAACAATCATGGGTTGGGGTGGAAGGGACCTTACAGCTCGTGCAGTTCCACAGGGACACCTTCCACTATCCCAGGTTGCTCCAACCCATCCATTTTATTGTTAAAAAGTCCTGGGTGCCCCCACACACACCTGGACATCCTGACAACCCAGGATTATTCTTCAAAATACTTAAAATTGATGTTATTTACCCAGCAGGAAACAAAGCACATAGAAAACCACGGCAGAAGCTTTTTACGAGATGTGATGATGCTGGATCTACCTCATCCCATTCCACGAACCAGACTGCTTTTCTTTATGAACTGAGCATTTCTATTTGCTTTCTCCATTTCAGAGAATCACAAGAAAACCATTTGGTGACAGAAACATCCCAACTTTGGGTCCTTTAACTGTTACTGTGCCGCACAGAGGGAACACAGCAACACACACAGCAGGTGTTCAGGTGGAGGAGAAGAAAAGAACTCTCCAGTTTATTGTTGACCTTGCATCTATCAGTTTCTGGACAGTGATCAGAGATTGGACAGAGAAGTTCCCACCTCTCCATCTCCACTGGTCACTTGAGAAGTCCATCAGGTGAGATCTTTCACAAAGGAATGCAAACATGATCCTTGTTTATCTTACAATTCATGAGAACTGACTCCACTATACTAAAACAACTCAGAAAGGCTGATTTTCAAATACAACATTTAACAGCTTCAATCTTAATAAGCAACAATAACAATCATGGGATGGGGTTGGAAGGGATCTTACAACTCGTGCAGTTCCACAGGGACACCTTCCACTATCCCAGGTTGCTCCAACCCATCCAGCCTGGCCTCGGGCACTGCCAGGGATGGGGACATCACATCCCCAGTGTCCCTGGGTGACAGGAGTGAACAAATGCTGCCTGCCCAGCTGGGCCAGGGCAGCCCCAGGAGCTCATTCCCAACTCCTCACCCCTCCTGCTGAACACTGCCCTAGTGCTGCTGCTTCCAAAGAAACACTTCCTCTTTAAAAAGTCACTGGGTGTTCGACAGATAAATAACCACCCCTGTACTTAAAAAGTGCAGAACTGTGGCCATAAATAAGCATTAGTGCTTCAAAAATTGTGAAACCACAGCTTTATGGTTTTAAACAGAGACAAGGTGGGATCCTGGATGGTGGCAATGTATTTCAGATGAAAGCTTTCAAGGAGATGAGGAATAGTTACAGGAGCTGGAACCTGAGTAACTACAGTTGCATTAAATTATTCCATCTGCAAGTCCATTAAAATTGTTAATGGTTTTGTATGGCTTTTATATTTATTGGGTGGGTTTATTCCTATGTGAGTCATACATATTTATTACCACAGGCCAGATAATGGTTATTAATAAAACTTCTTTTATTTGCATACTGTCTTGATGCTGCCCTAAATATTTACAACTGGTCTATAAAATATAAAGAATCCCAAAAAATTCTAAATAGCACCAGGGATGCATCACAACTTTGCTTTTTGTACTTTATTACTGTTCTGGTGTTTTGTTTTTTCAAAACTGGGGAAAAAACCCTCAGCCTGGTAAATCCATTTCTTTTCTCAAGGCAAAAAAGCACTAATTCTTTCAAAGCTTTAAAGCACTATTTGTGTGGAGGAAGTGAGAGGAGATCCAAAGTTAAAGCAGGCTGGTTTTTTATAATTAAGAAAATACTTATATTTCTGCACATAATTATGAAAAGCAACAAAAGCTCGTATTAAAATAGGTCCACTGAATCCCTGGAATTGTGCCTGCCAACTAAAACACCTACTATGAATTTAGTAATGGGTTATGCAAACATAAATTACAAGGCCAGACATTTTAAAAGGAAAAAAAAGGTGATTTATTGTCACACTGGAGACACGGCAGGATAGGAGCACAATTTCATTTTTCCATATATTCATCAACACTGCAGATGTGTTAATGCAAAAAGAATTCCAAAATAAAAATGACTCTCAACTGCTCTAATTCTCATCTGTCATTTAATTTACTTTAAAATTGTTACCAGGAAGCGTATTTTTTTTTTGTTTTAAGCAAGCAAAACACACTCAAAATTCCTGGAAGAAAATAGGTTTTAAGAGCATTTTACAGACATTTCTCCCCCTAAAAATCCAGAGTCCATCCAAAACTGACTACAGCAGAGTGGCCCTGCAGAACTTTGAGGCATTTGGGAGGGTGTTTAATAGAAAAGCTCCAAACTATCATTTGTACCTTGGGCATTTGTTTTGTGAGTATTTTTACTCCCCAATTAATAGCTCCTGGTTTTCTTTCAAGCAGATCCAACTATTCACTTATCCACTGTCAGAGCAACGACAAGAATCTCTCGTAACTGGCAACTCCTGTTAAAAGAGTTATTTGTGAAAATATTGTGATTTTAATGGGAACAACATGTTCCTTTAATTACACCTGAGTGACTTCGAGGTGGTCCAGCAGATGAGCTGAGGGCTACAGAATGTTTGTTCACAAAATAAAAAAAGGAAAAATACTAATTGAAGATGTTTAATTGTTTCTTCGCTTGGTAAATACACATAGGAAGGAAGAGAGGGGATATTGATGCCTGTTATTTTTATAACTCTTGAAAATAAATCAAACTATTGTTCAGAGTAAATTTAGGAACTGAACTTCAGACTGGCTTTGCGAGTGACCTCCATATAAATTCCAAGTTTTATACTCAGCTTACCACAAAATAGAATGTAAGAATAGCTGGTCATTGTTGGTACCACAGTGAGAAAAATCCCAGCTATTTCATCTGAAAAAATGACAATATTTTCCCTTAAAAGCCAGCCAATGATACATCAATAAATCACGTTATATCTTAATGCACACTCCACCAAGTCTGACCATTCTGCAGGAGGAAGGATGACAAATGCTCTGTCAGATTCACTTTTCTCCTTGGGCTCTGACCTTGGGAAGGTTCTCCTGTTTCAGCCCTCGCCCCCAACCTTGCCCTGGCCACTTTCCAACTGGGTCAGCCCTGCAAGGGTCAGGCAAAGGCAGGAACAACCAGGGCAAAACAAACTGTTGGCTTTGCCTCCTTTCAGCCTCAGTGACAGCAGAAACTCACTGCAGCATCAAAGGCTTAACAAGAGATTAACTTGTAAATATTTGCTGACAAGTGTGTCCCTTTGTAAACCACAGTAATACCCCAAATATCCCCTTTTCTCCTTTTCTGCACTGGAAAATGCTGCACCCTTGGCATTACTGAAATCCAATACCTGCCACCAGTGCTGGGAGAAGAAGGAAAGTGAATTCTTCAGCTCTTTAGAATGCTCAACCAGGAAAACGCTCAAATGAAATAAATCTACATTACTAACAGCAAGTGACTTCAGAGGAATTAATTTGTTCAACTGCTCTAATGAGTTTGGTTGCATCAGATGTGTGAATATTTTTGGAACTCCTGAATAAAGTAATTGCCTGTATATTTTCAGATTTACAAAAAGACTTTTGAGGTAAATGTGTTGTAGAAAATTGATTTTAGGATATCTTGAAAGCAGATGGAGAGAGAAACAGTAACTCACAGTGGCCTAGGTCACGTGGTTTCAGAAAAATGCTTTAAATTAAACTTCTCTGCCTAATAACATACAACACAATCATGACTTCTGCACTTTTTCAGACCTTTGCAAATGCTGTTTGAAAATCATGAACTATGAAATCCTACATAGCAATAACCCCCAAAATATGGCCTCATTTGCTAAAAGGACTTTCTCAAGCCCTGTTGTTCCCAAATAAACTGCACAGATTCTGCTGCCCATCCTCTGCTGCCCACCCTGCCTTGCTGGGTATAGCACAAGTTAAGACAATAAAGACAATTATTAAAAAAAACAAAAAGAAGTTTACTAAGTATGGTAGGAACGGTCAATGGAGGTCAATTTTAGGAGAATTCTAGAAAAATACAACTGTGAATTATAATTGCTTTAGTGTCCTCTCACTTCCAATAAAAAAGTAGCAAGTGATCATAATATAGAAATAGATGTTAGAAACACTGATGGGCTTCCTGTGAACAAAGAGAATATGCTAAAGTGAAATATGTATTAAATAATCCATCCAGGATAAGGTTAGACCTGATTTAACCCCACTGACTCCACAAGATTGGTGTTAAGATCACATTTAAAGATATGGAGACAGATTTTATTACTTTTCTGGAAAAGTCACATAATAATAATAATAATAATAATAATAATAATAATAATAATAATAATAATAATAATAATAATAATAATAATAATAATATACTTCTCCATTTAGTTTTTGAAATACCAAGCCCATGTAGTACAAATTATCATAAAAATAATTTACCTGGCAAACAAAGCTCTTAAGAATAAAAATGTGGGAAGGTAGGAGATGGCACCTAAATATTATCCTAAAGGAGAGGTATTCATCAAAGGGGAAAAAAAAAAAGAAAGTGGGAAAAGGAGGGGGGAAGAAAAAACGAAAACAATAAAAGGAGAGGAACAACCCAGCTGTAGATGGCAGCAAATCAATATTCACCCCTCTGTACACAGACACTGAGAACATCAATTATCCTCAGACAGACTGTGTGTTTTCAGTAGATTTTGTTATTATTTCCACTTTGTCACAGACTAGACCAAAGTTGACTGTGCAAAGTCATGGGGAATCAACATTACCCACAATTCTGAAGATCCTGCTCTCATTTCAAAAACTAATTCAAGCAGCAGAATTCTTTTATTCTTTTTACCCTTAATTTAATTATCTTTTGCTGTAGAGACTGGGTATTTCAACTGAATACTCCAGAAACACTGGAGACAAAAAACTCAAGAATTTTGCAGTTTTAAAAAACTGAGCCCTTCTACAATAACTGTCTGAATTTCCTTTAGTTCCTTATGACTTACAATTATAATGGCATATTTTTTTTAAAAAAAAGCTTGTGGATCTTGAAGATATGCATCACCCTGACACACAACACGAGGAATAAAACCATTTACTTGTGTGACAGAAGATTTTACAGGCATCTTTCTTTCTCTTTGGGGCACTACAGGAACTGTGATAGAGCAGGATGGGGATGACAGGGATGGTTTGGGTGACACTGATGGAAAACAGCTTTGATGTAGGCAGGTAAATGTCATTTATTTGAGATTAACCAAGGGCTCGGGTCAGCAGGCTGCCCCCTCCACCCAGTCAGCGTCCAGGAATTACTTTGTTTTCTAGCACTTTCCCACATCCCATTTTCCAGAGCATCTTTGTTTGAGAATTTATGTTTCTGTGCTTAGAGAGGTTCTCCCACATCCCTCCATAACTCTGCCCACTGAACCTTTAATCTGCTTTACAGGATTCAGAGGGGAATTTGGGCATTTAAAGGTAATCTTGCCTTTCTCAATCTCACCAGTTAAATTCATTTACAACCCAGAAACTGCAAAGGGTAAAACCAGTGAGGAATCACCCGTCCAATTTGCCATTTTATCCATCAGGATGGAAAGCAGGGCCCACAACAACGGGGCAAGCTCCTGTCTCTAAACCTGGCCTCTTTGCAGGCACCTCACACTGCCTGATTTTGTAGAGCTCACAATCTCCCATTACAAAATTAGTTGCTTATTTAATTTCCCAAGAGCAGCTGACCCAGGCCTCCCAAGCTGCTCTTTTGTCTTGTGCCCAGTTTAATGACCCCTGGCTCAGGTGAGCCTGGTAATAACCCCACAGCTTAATATTACCTGGCTTATGTGGCCAAATCCTAGAGAAAAGCAATGGAGAGTTACAGGCTAAACAGGCTTAAAAGTGGAAGCATTACATAAGGTTTTCAATGTTTAAAACAGAAATAGGTAAGCAAAAAGTGGTTACTGAACTAAGAAGCTGGGTAAAATCAGCGTTAGGAACTAGCTACACTTCATGCCAAAAATTATTAACCTGTGCACCTGGAATTATTTAGAGACTAAAAAACCCCAGCTCTCCAAGATGGTCATTCAGACATTCTGTTATTCACACCAGAATTGACATACGAGGACAGGATTAAATAAAACAAGAATTTCACAGAGTTTAAAATACCCCAGAATCACCACAGTTGGTCACAATAGTTCAAGTTTTGTCACTGTAAGAAAATAATCATCTGATGCAGGCTGGCAATTCACATGATATATTTTGAAATGTCTTCCAAGTAACAGTCATGTAAAATTGATGTTTCAAGTAATCTCCTGACCAGTCTCAGCCTTCCACAATAGCTGCTCAGGGGGAAACAAACTGAGACTGAAAATACTCCAAAACATCTATGAGCAGCAGGTCTGACATGACCTCCTAAAATTGTGAGGAGGCAAAGAGTATTTTTGCAATAACAGGTTAAGAACCCTTTCTGAAAGTTTCTGCACAACCACTGCTAAATTTTCTGTTCACATAAAGTTCCCTAACATGAGATACTTCTTCCCAGAGTCATCTCTCAGTATGCCAAGACAGAAATAGTATTTTAACATTTTTAAATACCAAAAAGCCCTAGGGTCATTCCTCCAAACATGAAAACATTGTATTGCTTTTGCAGCAATTTGATAATTTGCAGGGAAGGCAGAAATGACCCAAATAGATCTGTCACAATTTTTAAAGTAAAAAGAAACAGAAGTACCCTCAACTTCATTAGCAATTTTTTGAATCCTTTTCTGCTGCACAGGAGATAACTTTCAAGCTGATATTATGGAAAGTCTAGAGGCAGCAATGAATAGGAAAGTCAAGGCAATCCACACTTGTCTCCTGATTTATGGTGGGACTGGCAAGGGCAGAGGAAAAGAGATGCAGGCACAGCCTAAACCAGGGCTGCACCGACAGGGATGCAGGCAGGGTGAAACACAAAATGGAAAGTACACTTCTGAAACAGATTGTTACACTGAACAATTCCATCTTTGTGGCTTTGTTTCTTCTTTTAATGCCAAGAAAGTTGTTACTTCATCGTGGAAATCTGAATTGAGCTGTACACTGGGTTATTTATCTATCTGAAGAACATTCTGCATCCAGGCTGGTTTTCTACCACAGAACTCTTTTGTTATGGAAAGGAGCATGATGGATGTTTCAGGAACTTAAATGTATCAGTCTGGAGCTGCCAGTGGCTCCCTGTGCATTCCCTGTCCACCTCAAGGTTTCCAGACAAAGCTGCAGTTACTGCTCCTGCCTGCTGACCTCCAACTGCCTCCCAAAACTGCTGAACTTCTGAGAAATGTTCACAGACCTCCCTGCTTTTTGGGAGTGCAAAATACACCTAAAGGTGAACACACACTGCACAAGCTGCAGGTTTTGTGTGAGGAGGAAATCCAGTGCTGATTTCCAGCAGGGACAGCTGGACACCCACATCTACCACCCCAAATCCCTTGGACAAGAGAGACCTTCCACCCTGAGCTCCCTCCATCCCCTGGGGGCAAAAACTACACCTCAAGTGGCTACAGCTGCCTCTTCCTACAGTTCAGATGCTTTCTTCTAATTCCTTGGTCCCATTTTCATTCTTTCTCTGTCACAGAAAGTAGAAGTTGCTCTCCAGAAACAAAGCTGCAGAAGACCACCAACATCAGAGATGGCAGACAAAGAAAGAACCTAAAAAATTTATGCAAGGTTGTAAAGGAAAGTGGTTTCATAGGGGTCCCAGGACAAAAGATGAGGATGTAGAACCTAGCAGAGATCCCAATTTCCTCAAACACTGGGGATGTTCAGAATGTTGTTTTGCATGTAATCCCTGAATAAATAAAACTCACATATTCTGGAAGAGAAGAGAGGCTACAGAATTGTATTTTGTAAAATAATATTTAAAACCTTCCCATCGAATGATTTAACTTCTGTATCCTCCTTACTGGAAAGGACTAATTGCATGTTATTTCCCACTATATCTCTTAAAGCAATTAGAAGAGGATCTATTTGTCTCTGTACATTCCTCTCCCACTGAGTTACCAAGGTGCTCTGACAATGCACTTAAAAAGTGAAGTGTCTTGGGGGGGTTTGTTTGTTGCTCCCCTTCTGCCCCACAGAAATGAAACTGGCTTAAAGAAATCCTCCTGAAATCTGTAACATGCTATCAGATGGGAACTGGCAGCTACAGCCACATTCTGAAGAATTTGTCATTTCACTTACAGGGAAAAAAAGGAAGGCAGCAGGAAACAATGAATTTAAGCTTCTGGCAAACAACTGAAAATGTGGCCCCAGAATTCCATGTATTTTCTGGACTCTGTACAATTTCCTATACTCCCCATATTCTTTCATTTCTCTCCTTCCTCCTTCTCTTCCCAATAGTTTGCAAAGGGAATCGACTCACCCTCACACAGCTCCTGAACTCACTCTTCACATTCTTTTACTCCTTTCAAAAAGCCCTGCTCCTTCATAGCTGCACTCCCCAAATTCTCTCTTTTTCAAAGAGAACTGATTTCTGCCCCACAAAGCCTCCTCAAGGCACCAGGTAGACAGCACTGCCTCCTCCCCCCGAGTCCCACATTCCCATTCCCCCTTCTGTGGCCAGCAGCCCTCCCTGTGCACCCACAGGATGCTGAGCAGCATCTGCTGCTGGAGGAGCAGCACTGAAGCTTGGGAGAGCTGCCTGCTGCTTCCCTCCCAGGAAGAGGCTTGGAAGGAGCTGGTGCTGGCATATCAGTGATCTGGAGCTGCCTTTGAAACGCCACACCATTCCTGGATGAACAGATTGCTGGCAATCAGCAGGGAAAAAAAAAAAATCCCCCAATCCCCCAAACAAACAGAGGAGGCAGCCAGCCCTGAGCACTGCTCTGCTTTCAGCAGGGCACCAAGTGAGATTATCTGTGGGTTTGAGGGAACTGCACATGGCTGTGCACAGACATGCTGCACAGGAGGAGTTTAAACACTCCCAGCTCCTCACACACAGTGTTCACCTTTCCCAGCTGTCCCACTGGTTGTACCCCTGCAGGTTTTACCCCACACCTGTGCTCCATGCACATCCTCCCAGGGGAGTATGGCTCAGCCCTGGCCTTGGTGTGTTCCCAGCGAAATCAACGGCGAAACTTAATTTGATTTTTGATGGAAAAATGAGCATCTTTGAAGTTATGCCCTTGATATAGATTTATTTAGGCAGCGAAATGTCACTTTCTACATCCAAGTGCTCCGAGAGTTTGGATTGGTGAGGGATTTTTTTTTTTTTTAATTCTCCAGGTTTTACATTATTATATAATTTAGAGCAAGCCTGTTTGAAGGCCAGTGTTAATGCTTCCTCTAAAAACACCAATCCACATTTCAGTATGCACAGAATGCAAAAGCTCCCTGATGAGGAGAACATCAGAGATAAGCGGGTTTAGATAAGGACCTGGCAATATTTCCAAGAAAATTGTATATATCAAAATAGAAATAAACCATTAGGAAGAAATCATCGTTTCCACATGCCTAAGACCACCTACTACAGGAACAGACTGGGATGGCTTTTCTCCTTACCTCTGGAGTGTTTTTCTTGAACTCACGACTTTGCTCAATAAGTTTTTTCCTGGACTGCTCACTTTCATCTTGCCGGTTCGCCAATATTGTTGCTGTGGTATCGAGCTCTCTCTGTTAGAAGAAGAAACATAAACAGAAAAAAAAAAAAAAAAGAAATACAGTCAGAGATCTGTTTGTCACAGAAATAAATTTTTTTAAAAAATCCTCATAGATACATCATGTTATTGGGAATATGGAGATTGAAGGGCTGCGGAGCAGCCTGGAACAAGCACCAGGCTCCCAGAGATCTGACCCCCTGAATAACAGCAAATGAAGCTCTACAACCTTCTGGATTCCACCTTGCAACCAAAACATCACCGTTTTTGTCAAAACATGGCTCCACCCCAGCATTACACAGGACAGGAGCAATGGCACACAATACACACCTCCTAATAAATTCCCAAGTCCAGTGCAGATTACGGAACTTGGACATATTCAAACCAGGTTTATTTTCATTTGCCTGATTTTTAAAGATACTGGTTTTCCCTGTGTTGAGTTATCCCATTGTAAAAATTTAATAATTCAAATACTGGTTAACTTTACACTTGAATCTTGATGGGTTACGCTTCAGTCACTCTTAATCTCCTATGACATGCTGTATATAATTCCATACTGCCACTGCAGTGCTCTTTTCCATTTAAATCTTGCCTTATTTGAATACAAAATTATCTTTTCCTATTATTGGAATCTATTCCTCCAAGGTTATTTGCAGGTATCTCCATTTCCTCTCCAAAATATATCTTTTTTTTTAAGCACCCGATGAATGCCAGAGTATCTTCCAACAGTTTCTACTGAGCTGAGCAGGTCCCACTGTTTGTTCTCCAGCTTCTTCCAAGTGTGTTATCCCCACCCCAATTCCTCCACTCAGTGCTGTGCCTCCAAATGTCACCACAATGGATTGAACGGGTCACTTGTCAGTGCACAAACCAACAACACTCCATCTCCTCTGTCAGCCTGTGCCTCTTCTGCAGTATTTCCAGGTAATATGAACAAAGAGAGGCAAACCCCTCCATTCAGCTACAGACATCGTTCCCCAAGTCACTGGGAGAATCAGGAATTCATAAAAGACATTTGGCACTGTTTGATCCCTTATTAATTCAAAAAGAGAAAAACCTGGCTATGAGAGAAGTGGGAACAGCATGCTAGAGCAAGACTGCCTTCACCTCACCCCTCTGCCACAGTGCCTCCAACCTGCCTGCAAAACTCCCAGGATTCTCCACCAGAAATTTGCCACGCTTCTGGAATTTGTGCGTAACTCAACCACCTGTATGGGACCAAAAGCAAAAGCCTGGGACCTCCTGTCAGGTCTAATACCAGACCCCAAATAGGTGGTCAAGTCATTGACTGGTTACTAGATACAAATACAACTGTCTAAATACCCTGAAAAAGCCTAATTCCTAATTTTAGATACATTTTTGAATGGGTAAATCCTGGATGGATATGCATCTTATGTAACTCCACAGTTTGACCTCTGGATGGAAAATAAAAAACCTTTTGAGTTCCTAACTTGAGAGGACCAATATCTTTTCCCCCTTTAGGTTTATTAGCATAAAATTAAGATTTTTAAATAAATATACAGGCCATAGTTATCCTAATCCTTGGAAACCAGCTAAATATGACAAATGGATTTGAAGCCAAGCAGCATGCTGGAACCAGTGACCTAAATATTGTCACTGAAATGTTTAAAAATCCTTCTATATCTGACTTTGAGTAAAGAAACAGGGCAATATGTCCACCAGATCTTGGTTTGGAATTCTGTAACATATGTGAAATCTATTGCAGAAAAGTGGGAAATACTTAACAGTTGGATAAACCACATTTGAAATTCATCCCAGCTAAGTTTATGCAAGAAAAAAGAGCAACAGAAACCAATGTGGTTAAGCAGAACTATAAAGAGCAATATAACGGCTAAGCAGAAGGCTTTTAAAAAATATAAACAATCTGGTACGGCCAGAAACTTGGAAAACTATATTTAAAAAGGAAGCACACATTTAGAGCCAAGCAAAGAAAACACAAATCATGAAGTAAGAGGGAATTTCAGTGGAGCAGAGAACCAAGTGCTCTGGTTTCTGCTACGGAGCGCTAGCAGGGGACATGACCAGTGGAAAAGCAAGGCTTTTAAAGACCTGTGCTTCTGAGTTTAGAGACAAGGGAGAAAAAGGATTAATAAATAAATAAATTTCATATTCTGTACTACAATGAAGAGTCAGGCAGCAAATGGCAGAGGATTTTCTCACCCTCACTGCCGATGGATTCACGGCTCACTTACACCTTCCCATCACCACCTGAATTCCTTCTGGGACAGGTCAGGTAATTCCTGCCCACAAAACATTTCCTTCTGTGCCATATCAGGCACAGAGGTTGCCAAGGAGAAGTGCCAGCACTCCACTGCACTGAGCTGTCTGACTCTGGGGGCTGGAGCCCACGAGCTCCAGCTCCTGCACTGATGAGCGACTCAGAGTGTAAGATGCAATTCCAGCTGAGGAGCAGCAGGTTCCTAACCCCACGATCTGATGTAAAATAAGGTATTAAATCTTCAAGCCATGTCATAGTTAATAAGACCCAAATCAAAACTATTTGGAAAATTGCTAATCTTTCCTTCCTTACTTGATCTGAACCGTGTACAATGCAAGTTTTATTTATATAAACCTAATAATAGATACAGGATTACAACCCACAAGGACTAATGGCAGAGTTTTCATACTTTTGTGATTTAATCTCATGAGATAGCCCAATCTTTAAAAAAAAAAAAAAAATTAATGTGGCCAATGTATTGTTTCTGCAAGCAAGCTCCTTTCAAGGAGCAAATAGTAACTTCCATATTTCAAACCTGAGTACTGTGTTGATGTAAACATTTTCCCAAACCCTTGCAAACACCCTCTGAGTAGCTAACAAGTAAAAGGAGATGGAATTCTGCAACAGGGAGAAGTGTGTTGGAGAGTCAAAAATAGGAGCCCATGTCTCAGTATTATCCTTCACACCTTTGAAATCAAAAGGCTTCCAATGAAAAGCAAATAAAAACCAGGGCTCAAAGGTGCTGCAGCGGTGACCTGGCTGTGGAAAGGATTCAAAGGCTGGAAGCCTCAGTTCCACTGATTCAACACTGCCTAATGAACTTTCTGGCCCAAAACAGCCACCTGCAGAAAGGCAGTCACTGCTTGGAGCACATCTTGAGAGAACAAGCCAGACCATTATCCCTCCCCCTGCCCCAAAGCCCCATCGATTCAGGGCAGGCACAGTTCAGAGACAACTAAAGAACTCTCGCCAGGGCTTCTGCTTCGACCCATTTCAACAAATTTACTGGGGGTGGGAGGGAGGCAGTGGGAGGAGAGGAGACAAGAAAGTCTTATGCTCCTAAGTGTGGGAGTCATTAGAAGCAGTCCCCAGAAAACAAACATTAAAAGCTTTCTTTCAGGCACTACAGAAATAAAAAGTCTAAAACCAGCAGGGTCAATCCACTCTCCAGTGTAACAACGATCACCTTGGAGTGGATTTAAAGTTCTCTTGACTCAGGTACCTGCAGACCCTGTCAGACTCCCTGTTCATCCTGCCTGTCACCCCACGGTGACATGGCTGCAGAGGGAGCCTGCTGAAAACAGCCCCTCCTTCCCTCCCTGATTTCTGCACTGAATCAGCTCCTGCTCAGGGCCCACCTGTGCCCACTAGGAGTTCACCACTACAACAGGGAGGTGGCAAAACACAGCTGGAGTGAGGGGGCAGAGGATCCCCCTGCTCGGCACCAGCCTGCTATCAGGTTGGCCCCAAGGGATTATGAAACTGCAGGCTCACTGCAGGCGAGTTTCAGGGTTGCTTTCCTTTACAGCTGACATGTCTTTGCCTACCAGATGCATTCTCTGATAATCGCCCAGCAGCAGGTCTGCACCACTGACCAGCACAACAAGGTCCTTCCTTTCCATAATAAGAAGACTGAAGTCAGCCCTTCCATGCCTGAGACCTGTGAGCTGCTGGGTGGCTGCTCTCAAAGTCCAAAATTACTCACTTAGGAAAACAATTTCAGAAAGAAACTGAGCCTTCTTGGCTATTTATGAAGTTTCTGTTCCCTCACCCACTTCTAACAGTTACTGGCCACTGCCCTGCCATGGGCATTTCACAACCAAAGAAACCACCACACTTCAGCATCCCAATTCCCCCAAAAGCTGCTCCAGCAGCCATAACAAGTCCTCAGTCTCTGCTTTGAACCAGTATTCCCATAGCCCACATGGGAGAAGTTACAAAAACCTGTAATAACCATCTATAAGTACTGTGACATAACTGTATCCCAAACTTTTGTAATTCTCCCATATTTAAATGTTTAATCCTTGCTGCACTTACCACAAAGCTCCGACAGTGGAGCAAGAAACATGTAGCACAACTTTAAGACAAACTGATTATTTCCTGGTAGACTTCCAGATGTGGATGCAAAGCCTAAGCTTCGAGCCTTGAGCATGGCTGCAGAGATTAACAGGACACCAGGAAGAATTTTTTCACAGAAAAGGTGGTCAAGCATTGGAATGGGCTGCCCAGGGAGGTGGTGGAGTCCCCATCCCTGGAAAGCTTCAAGAAACAACTGGACATGGCACTCGAGTTTAGTTGTCAAGGTAGAGATCACAGGTCGGATTTGATGGTCTCAGAGGTCTTTTCCAACCTTAATGATTCTGTGATTCACCATAAACCTCATTTTGCCTACTGCAAGGACCAACACAAACCACAACTTCATGTAGACTGGGAATTTTCTACCAGTAAATGTAGCATTAACCACTTCCCCCAAAATCCTGTTTCTGTGTACCTAAGGTATTTCCCTTTATCACCAGTTCAATCAGCTCCCCAGTCTACTGATAATCTGCTACTGAAAAGAGTTTTCAGAAGTTTCATTTCTGTTTTCATCCTCTCACAGGATTGCATTTGTCAGATCTATCAAAGCTCTCAATGTAGCTTTTTGCAATTTTTAATTTCCTATTAAAGGAAAATCTCCCAGTGCCAGGATGACACCATGCAGAAGTGTCTGGCACAGCTCTGCACACACACAACCTGCTTCTCTTGGGGAAATTTTACATTTCCTGACTGCTCCATGAAGCAAAGCACCTTTGGACTCAAAACCCCATCGTTTGCACCTGTCCAGAAGCCAATGTACCAGTTATATTTCAGAAATAGTTCAGAAATTGTAAACTCCTTTGCAAGCTTGGTGTGCTCCTCTGGAAAAACAAAGCCGTGTTCACCTGATAAAGCTCTGGATTATGACTGGGGAGAAACCACAGAGCTGACACTGGGAATTTTTATTAATGTCTGTTTTGACTGTAAAAGGCCAGCCCCAGTTCTAAGCTGAAAGTGCTTAGAAAGGTAAAACATTGTAAGGATTCTGTGAGCAGAGTTTGTGTCAGCCTTGCTATAAAACAAGGAAAAGGAAAAACCAGACAGTTCAACAAGAGCACAGCATCTCAAGAACCATGATCCCATCTTACAGCTCAACAGTGAATGCTGAACAAAGACCAGAATAACTGGAATTTACACTCCCAGAGGAAGGGGAAAAATAGTAAAAACCCACAAGCATTAAAACACATTTCTTAGGAAGCATTTTGCCACTTGGCAAACTGAAGCGAGTACCTTTCACAAGCAGAATTAGTTAGAAAATTTCAATAAACACATTTTATTTCAGCATACTGAAGTAATTTGACTCCAAGTAAGTTTTTAAGCATGCTTTAACTGGAACAAATTTAGGGCTCTACGCAATGCTTTTGGGACAGGGAGTCAACGTGTGTGGTGGCCACTGCATAGAACAAAGAGAGCAAGAACAGAGGTGCCAATGGAGCCATCAATAAAATTATCTTAATCAGCAGACTACTAAAAAAAACAACCAAAAGGAAAATGTAAAAAGAAAGGGTGTTGTGGCTTTGTCTGCTCTCAACAGCCAGTGCCACAAATATAAGCAAAGCTTATCTAACTATCTTGCAAGAGGGGAAAGGTAGCACTGGCTTATCAAAGGAGCTACAATCAGCAGAAAGAAGTCACACAAATACTGATGCCAGCAACAAATGCACTGTGAGAGGAAAAGCTTGGCAGTGCCAGAGCCATGGTGATTATTCCTGTCTTTTCTTCTACACCTTGAATTCAAAACTTTGTAGAAAATGCAAGAACTGGAGACTAGCCAATGCCAAAGGTCTGTACTGAACAAACTTTCCTCTCACTCAAGAAAATAATGAAACATTGCATATTTGTTTCAAAAGGTAGTTTTTCTGCTTTCTCCCTCTTTCCATCCTTTCAAACCCAGGTGCAGAATGACTGCACAAGTCCCAGGCTTGAGGATCTCCAGCCCTGCTCAGAGTGGCACCACCTGGGTGATGTGCTCTGACCTCTCTCCAGAAATAAGGCACAGGCTTCATTCATAGCACCCTCAATATTCACCCCAAGGCTTCTCACCTCCTCCTGTTCCTCATTTTCTACCCCAGACCAATCCCTTTGTTCTCACCTCAGCCCTACAGCAGCACCATTCACCTTGAGCACTGGGTGAGCCAAAAACCACCTGGCAGGTGGATTTTCCCAGCCCCAGCAGCAGTCCCTGCTCTCTGCATCGCCCAGCCTGCTGCATCCGAGCCTGCTGCATCCCACCTGCTGCACCCAGAGCCTGCTGCATCCCAGAGCCTGCTGCATCCCCAGCCTGCTGCATCCCAGAGCCTGCTGCATCCCCAGCCTGCGCATCCCCAGCCTGCTGCATCCCCAGCCTGCTGCAACCCAGAGCCTGCTGCATCCCAGCCTGCGCATCCCAGCCTGCTGCCCCCACGCTGCACCCAGAGCCTGCTGCATCCCCGAGCCTGCTGCATCCCCAGCCTGCTGCATCCCAGAGCCTGCTGCATCCCAGAGCCTGCTGCATCCAGCCTGCTGCATCCCAAGCCTGCTGCATCCCAGCCTGCTCATCCCAGAGCTGCTGCATCCAAGCCTGCTGCATCCCCAGCCTGCTGCATCCCAGAGCCTGCTGCATCCCAGCCTGCTGCATCCCCCAGCCTGCTGCATCCCCAGCCTGCTGCATCCCAGACCTGCTCTCCCCAGCCTGCTCCCCAGAGCCTGCTGCTCCCCAGCCTGCTGCATCCCAGCCTGCTGCATCCCAGCCTGCTGCATCCCCAGCCTGCTGCATCGAGCTCTGCATCCCAAGCCTGCTGCTCCCCCAGCCTGCTCCCCCTCTCCCCCAGCCTGCTCCCCCCCAGAAGCTCCAGAGTGAAACCACCAGCTTCCATTACCTCACCCAAAGACCCGCAGCTTGGGCTCAGTACCCGCCAGAGAATCTGTCAGCAAACCCACTCCACCAGTTACTTAACGCTCTGCTGGATTTTGCATTGCAGTTCATCACACTTTAAAGGACATAAATTTTCCTAAAAAGTGAGTGTTTGCTGGGGAGAGGGCTCCCTTGGTTTTGCAAGCACAGCACATCCCCATCCTGTCCCACGGGGAGCTGCCTACAGCTTCACCCACTTCCCACACCATCGTTTTCACACTCTTCCACTTAAAAGCAAAAGTTCAGACCAGTTCCTTCAATACCCACAGCAGAAAAAGCCAAAAAGTAATGAGTTAATTTAAGTGTTGCTGCAGTGAGGCTTCCCAGAAGGGAGGATTTCAGATGGATATAGCAAGGGGACAGTGGGAAGCAGTGAGGGCTGCTCCAGCTTGGAGCAATCTGCTCACCCACCATCCACTGGCTGTGGTGTAAAATCACAATACAACCCTGTGAACACCTGCTCAACTGCCCTGTGCTGGCTTTCTACACATAAAATTAAGTTCATCATGTACACTCTGGTTAATCACTGTGAAAAAAAGAAAAAAATGCCTCAGCTTAGTATTTGTGACTTTCAGGGCAGCTACAGGGTGCTGGGCATTCAAACTGCATCTTCTTCTGCCAAATAAAATAAATTATGGGAAACCAAAGGAAACTCACTGCTGCTTGTATAGCCCTTGCCTGGGCAAAAAGTCCATCTGCTTGACCTCCTATCTCACTGGTTGATCAAAGGCTGACCAAAGCACTGACCACAGCTCTGGCCACACCACAGCACTCCGTGGGTGAAGGGGCCACACAGAATGTTCCCCATGGTCTGCAGACCAGGCTGGGTGCCACCAGGACCAGGCTGGCCCTCCCATGCCCTCCACTCCTGTCACAGCCAGAAGGGGCAGGAGGAACGTCCCCTGTCCCCTCCTCAGCCCTACACACACACGGGTGGCAGGGAATGGAGAAGGACATGAGGGAAAACCAACAGCTCAACCATGTCTCTGAGTCCCCCAAACTGGGATCCAGGAGATGCACAGGACCCATGAACCCATAAAACACCTTCACTGTGTTCCTGATTCCCCCAAACTGGGATCCAGGAGATGCACAGGACCCATGAACCCATAAAACACCTTCACTGTGTTCCTGATTCCCCCAAACTGGGAGCCAGGAGATGCACAAGACCCACAACCCATAAAACACCTTCACTGTGTTCCTGAGCCCCCCAAACCGGGATCCAGGAGATGCACAGTATCCATGACCCCATAAAACACCTTCACTGTGTTCCTGAGCCCCCCAAACTGGGATCCAGGAGATGCACAGTATCCATGACCCCATAAAACACTTTCACTGTGTTCCTGATTCCCCCAAACTGGGAGCCAGGAGATGCACAGTATCCATGACCCCATAAAACACCTTCACTGTGTTCCTGAGCCCCCCAAACTGGGATCCAGGAGATGCACAGTATCCATGACCCCATAAAACACCTTCACTGTGTTCCTGAGCCCACCAAAGCAGGCAGGAGTCGTGCAGGACCCACGATCCACAAGTGAACTTTTTGGTAGGCGATTTTTAAAAAAGAGGTTTTGGCCCTTAAATTGGAAAAACATGTAAACTACAAGGCAATGAACTGATGAGTGAGTACAAACTACTGACTGTAGTGCTCTGCCATTTGTCTGGAGCCCAAATGCAGCAGCCTGTGCCCAGGTGGAAGGGGATTACGCTGCCATTTTGTAATAACACACCTTCAGCAAATGTCTTGCTTCCAAGAAAGATCAGATTCATGAGCTCCATTAAATAATTCTTTTGACCACAGATCAAAGTAAAACGTAGTCTTAAAAGAGTGGTTTAAATATCAGAAAGTTCAACTCTTTCACTAAGCTCTGTTACATCATTTAAAGGATTGAGTTACTCCTGTTTCCAGCCTAAGCTGTGCTGGTAAATGAAGCATGACCAGGCTTTAAGCAAGACACGTCCTGTAACACCAACCAGGATTTATAACTTGCTGTACAGGTTGCCACCAATAAATCAATAATATATATACACACACAGGTGTGTTTCAGTGTGAGTTCTGGGAACTTGCTGTTTGGGAAAAAAAAAATAAACTCAAGGATTTTTTTAATTTTTATTCTAAATGAAAATGAACTCGTTGCTCAGCTTTTAGTCAACTTCTCCCAGCTCCTAACTAAACTGTCTTCTAGAACAAAAATTCACCGCTTTTATTATATGAAATGTGTTATTAATTTTATTTTATTTAAACAAGGTTAACCATTACAGACTGAGTCCATCCCAGCCACCACTCAATAATCCTTCAGTCCACAAATGCAATTTCCAATCTCAATGCTACTTCAGCTGTTTCCTAACATTGGGATATAAAATATTTACCAACAAAAGTATAAATACACACTGAAAAAGCAACCTAAAAATACTTTTAAAACCACATTTCAACAAAGTAATTCCTTCAGGGATGGGAAAAAATTACCATGGACTTGAACTAATCACCTCGAGTTTTGCTCCCTTCTCATGTTTTTGGGCATTGCAGAAAATGGGATAATGGATGAATAAACTATCCTACCATGACAAATATGGTTTGGAAAGACGGGGCTAGGCATAACTTGGAATTTTTCTGTTGTTATAAGTTTAAAATCCTAAACCACAGGCATGTGCATTAGGGAAAACCTATAAAATACAGAATGGAAACGCTGTCCAGCAGCCCCCTTCCAGCAGGCCTGATTTCCCTCCCCTTTTACTGCTGCTCCAGGGACACATTGAAATTCTGATTTTTCTCCCTCCCTGGAGGTCTGTGCTGCTCAGCAGCCCCACGGAGCAGCAGGCACGGGACAGGGACACAGAGGAAGCTGGATGGGGAACTTGTGTTAAGAAATCAGGAGTAAGAAAAACAAGATCAGAAGAAAATTACTGGCAAATGAAATTGCTGTTTGATAAACAATTTAAGCAGGAAGAGTATTTGGCAGAGGGTTTCCAGGGAACGGTCCTTGACTCCTGACTAACATGCTTCCTCCCTTGGTCTGAGTTTGTTGACTTTCTGGGCATTGCTGTAAGGTTTAGGCAGTTTCCCATGATGGGAAAAAATACAGCTTTTTTTGAGAAGTTGCCTGTGAATGCAATTGGTGGATGTTTTCTAAAAAATTATAGATATAAATAGGAAACAAGAAAGCAACAATTTCTTTATTTAGGCTTTTCCTACTACTGAAAGAGCCATTTAGGCATCTGAGTATCCCTTCTGATCCAAATCCCAAACATTGACTCAGTTTGGCATGACAGCACACGATGAGAAATGCATATCTGACATTTAATGCCAACAGCAAACGTGACACATTTTGGACAATTAAAGAGAAGACCGGATTTTGAAGCCTTTCAGAGATTTTTTTACAGGTTTTTTATGTTTGATCTGGATGATTACAGTCCAGCATAAATAGATACCAACCCCACTTGAGGCTGAACTGAAATCAAGAGGCAGAGGCGGTGGAATGCAGAATGCCTTTTCTAGGTGTTTCCCAACAACATATTGCAGTACTTAGTTAAGCTCATTTTCTGTGACATGAAAAGGAAAATAGCAGAATTGACTCATGAAGTAAAATTAGCTGATGTACAGTCACAAGGAGGCTGGATTGGAGCTGACAGCAGCCAGAACTGCATTTAACAAAAACTTCATGCTAATAATGGTGCTGGTTCAGAGCCACAAGGACTATTCTCTGTATTTTTAACATGGACTGACTGTTTTTAAACCAACATTTCTAATAGCATAGCCTAAACTGTACATCAGGAAATATTTAAAGCCCTTCCAGAAGTGATGTATTAAGAAAGGCATTTATAAAATAGTTTTTAAACACTGCAAATCTGGTGTTTGCAATCAGGAGATGCCTCCAAGGAGGCACCAAGCCATGGACAGCCAATATCTACTTGCTCCAGGATCACAACTAAGGTAGACAGGACAGCTGAAACACTTTGTAAACAGAAAAAAAATATGTTTGGTGATAATTTACAGAATTCCTCCACTGTTCACTGTAACAAATCACCCTAGAATGAAAACAACAGATTTAGCTGCAGTGGCACTGTCAACCTTGCTATGATACACTGGCACTAAAAAGTCCTTAATTTTGGCTATCAAATACAATTTCAATTTCTTGCACTTTAGGGCAGTAAAAACAATTCTGTGAAGACTCTGTGTTTACAATCCCGCAGTAAAGAATGCAGCTGTCTCAATCAGTGCTGATTGTCTGTTAATTAGCTCAGTTTTACAAGCTGATGGAACAGATTACTTCATTCCCTCCCCATGCTCAGAAAGAAACTACAAATACAGTTATCTCCAATACAGTAATTTTTGCTTCCCGACAGTTTGGGGAGGTAGATGATGTTCCAGGGACACGAGTGAGCTGGTTACCAGGAAATCATCTCTGTTTGTGTCTTTGCCAGGCACTCTGTCATACAGCGATTTTCAGTCCATATATAAATGCACACACATCCCTCTCTCCTGTATGAAAACTGAAATAAAGAGCACCACTGCCTGATAAAATGGAAATACCTCCCCTCTCTTTTGCAGTGGCTGAAACCAAGTAGATCATCTTCAGGGTGCCTTCCAACCCAACTGTTTTATGATTCTAGGATTATCAGAGTCTTTTAGGACCACAGATCAGGTCCTCATGAACAATTTACTACCTATATTAATATATTATATTAATGATATAATATTAACACATTATATTAATGTATTATTATACCTATATTATATTCTATACCAGAAACACATTTTTGACCCCAAATCAGTACTGAATTCTGTGACCTAGAGCAGCAAACTGCAGGTTTTTAGTGAAGAGCCTGAAGCTGCTGTTGCCATTCTCCATCCCCACGTGTTTTTCCAGCAAACCACAAATAAATAGCTGGATTACTCTCTCAGATTCACTGCCTCTAGTACCTCCATCCTTTATCTAGACACTCTTGAAGAGAAGCCAAATTTTAGCTTTCATATATGCAGACAAGAGGTTGGACACCCTCATCCAAATGCCAGCAAACACTTCTGCTGAGAAAAATGATGGAACACTATAAAGCCCCAGGCCTGACAATATGAAACCAATCCAAAAATGCCCTTTTTGAGATGACACAACATGCTACACATTGTATCATACAATAGAGCTTTCACTTTGAAACTGATTTTTCTTTCTTGCTCAGTTTAGATCCTTCATGATTAGGAAAAGATGAAAAAAAAAGATGTAGCTAAAGAATATCTCTCTATTTAAAAGAAAACTCATTTCTGGGTGTACATGTAGCTACTAAGCTTATTGCAAAAGCAGCAAGTGAACAAATATGAAACTCCACAAAACCAAGGAATTATCAGACCACCAAGCTGGGTTTTGGCAGTGTATCTGGGTGATAAGTACAAAGTATAATCTAAATAAAACAGTAATTTTTTTCTACACAAAGACATCTGTAGACATCTGCTCTAACAGCAGCATCCCAGAGAGCCTAAAACCTCTTAAGGATTTTCAGATCTCAATACACACAAGAAAATGTGAGAGTTAATTTTTTTTATTATGGACAGGCATCCAAAGCAGATGACTGAGAACACCTTGCAGAAAATTCTCTGGATGCACAGAACCAGCACTGGGGGAAGAGAAATCCTGAACTGCAGGATCACCTCAGGTTAGAGACATAAACCTGGACAATGAGAGAACCAACACCAACCACCAGCAGCTAATGCCTGAGTATGTTTTCGGCTATTGTTTTTCAGCTAAATCATATTTCTCAACCCTGTAAGCACTTCTTTCACAACACCTAGCAAAAAGACATTTAGAATATGACCCTGGCTTCCCAAAATTCTTCTGCAGACCGTAATAAAAGTGGAGGGAAGGGATGTGTTAGGTTACGTTGGGAGGTTGGTGGTTTGTGTATTTTCTAAACAAAGGTTTGATTCTGATTCTTCTTTGGTTTGTTTTGTTGTCTGTCCCATTCTGAGAGCTGCCTAACCCATCAGACCTGAGGACACCTGGCTGGCTTTGCCTCTGAACACCAAACAAAACACCTTTGCTGAACATGCAGCATCAAGTGCTGCATTTACATCCCTGACTTTTGCTGCTACTCCAACGCTTCCTTGGCTCTCCCGTGCCAGGGCACAGACAGTTAGAGCCTGGGAAGTTTCACCAGAGTTCCTCTTGAACTGCTGCCATCCCCTTGGCTGCCTGGGTTGCGACACCCCATTGCATCCCAGCTCTTCCCACACCAGGAGAAGCAGAGGTGTGAGAACGCCGGGGACCAGGGCTTGGGGCTCCAGGGGAATCCGGCCAGGCACCCACAGGAATGTCACATTCCTGCTAGAAAACACACATTTGGGCAGGGATAGGTGCCTGCTGTGTGATGTAAAGGCAGCACTGCTGGGGAGCCCTCAGAGCCACTCCGTGCCATCCCCTCTGGGTGTGTGAGTTCCGCGGCTGGAAACCAACCCTTCATCTCTGCGCTCCGTGTGCAGCCATCCACCTGCAGCTGCAGACAAAAAATCCCCAAGGGACTTGCCAGCCTTTCCTCGAGCTCCCTGAGCACTCAGCAGGACACTGTTTGGGGTTGAACTGGCTCAGGTTTGCTGTGGGATGGACCCTGACACGCTGGGAAATGCTTGGGAAGAAGCAGTGTGTTACCTCAGTTACTTCTCCAGGGCACCACCGGTACAGAAGCTACAAGGCAAAACAACCACCTACACACACTTTCCTATTTTTGTGTAAAGCCTCACTTGATCTGCTGCTCTATCCTCCTTGCTTCGTATTTGATACATTTCTACACAGATAGATTATACTCTAGAAAATTGTCCATGATAAAGGGCAGAGGGTGAGGTTGGGAATGATGCTTTCAAAGCAGTACAGTTTCTTCTGTGTCTTTGCCCAGCAATAACAGAGAGAGCAAAAATCACCAACATTTCAATGAGAAATAGACTCCTCCTGGCCCATCTATGTGCAGGGACTGCAGCAGCCCTGCACTGCCAGTCCTGCTCCCCCATTACCACAGGGAGAGGATATTTAGAGAAATGATGCAAAATGCCTTTCCTTCTTTTGACACTCCTGCAGTGTGCCCTAATCTTGTGCTTTAATCCAGCCCTTTGTGGGTAAAGAATAAAGCTACTGCTGCATTTTCATACTGACTACGCACACCAGTCAAAAAAAAAAAAACAAATATACAAGATGCCCTAAATAGTCAGCCAAAACACAATGACAAAATTGCACATTACTTCTGTCATTACATGCTCTCCTTTACCATATGTCTAAGGTAAGCAGAATGCCACCTACATAATGGATTCAGCCCTGAAGTAAGGCTGGACTGCGAGGCTGGTGAACCTGAGGTAACACTCCATCACTTATTTACTGCATCTCTAAAGCATTTCAGATTCTAAGCTGAATATATATTTCACATAGTACCAAAACTTTTAAATATCCACAGGAAGATTTCATTTTTATAGGCAATAAACATTAAATCTAAAGGACTGGAACATAAAAAGTGTTTTAATACCATATAAATCACCTTTCCCTAGACAGAATAAATCTCTGAAGGTTTTAAGGACTGCAATATAAATTTTTATGGCAAATTATCTACATAGGAATTACTTGCACGAGATGCACTTTCACTTCTCCCTCTCATTTGCATAGTGCTGACAATCTTTTCAATCAAAATGTTCAATCCAATTTGGGAAGTCCAGAACACAATGTGCAGCAACACTGGGCTAAATGCTGGGTGGTTGGTTCCTCCTCTTCTTCATCAGTTTTCCAGCTGCTGCTCCCTCTGTCAAATACAGAGGCTGGCTTTGCACAGGTAACAACACCAATATGTAAAAATAAAGGCTTAGATGAGTAGCTACGTCCTTTGCAAAGCATCTGTTGACTTTAAAACAGGAGCCTTCTACAAGGCCTGGCAACTGAGAGCTCATGTCATGCTGCAAGCAACACTCTGCTAAAGCAAAGAGTGACACAGCCCGAATTGGGAGGGTCTGAACTAAGGAGGAACAGCCAAAATCATTCCTTGGGATGCTCAGAAGGGGCATTTTCATTGCAAAGCTGGCACTGAGAGGTCCTGGTGGGGGCTCTGAGTGCTCTGCTAGGACAGACACAGCATGGGTGACTGGCCCTTCCATCGAGGATCCTGCTGGAGATCCATCCCTTCCCAAGCGCCCACTGGCAGGACTTCCAGCCTAAGGAGATGACACCTTCAGTCAGGTTTCATGGCTCTGGCTCCCAGCTGACCAGTGAATAACCACAGGAGGGGAGAGGCTGAGGGTTTTTCCTGGTGAAACAAGAAGAGCTCTCTCTCCAGAGCTCCTGTCCCAGCCTGCTGGCACGAACACTTCTCATGAGTGAAGCACAAACATGCACGAGATGTGCAATTCCTGAGTCTCCAAACTCACCCATCCTCAAAGGACAGGCTCCCCAGAGGTGTGGTGTACCACTGTTTCCAAAAATACTCGGGTTTATTCACCGTTTCATTACAGCAAAAAATGTGCTGACAAGGACTCTCACAGAAACGGCCAGAATTAGTTCTTGGAAAACCTCCTGTTGCCTTGGAGTCAGGTCTGAAACGTGCTCAGGACTTCACCAAATCCACCCCTCGGGGGAAATCAGGATACATAAAAGTTAAAGCACCTGAAGAACACCAAAGTCACAAGGGGAAAAGGAAAAAAAAAAGAAAAATAGGAAAAAAAATAAAGTAGGAAGTTTGCAAAGAAAGCTAAGAATAGCACTGCTTTATTTCCAATGTATATTTCTCTTAGAAAATATTTTCAGTACTTCTGTCCTACCAATCAAATTAAGATAACAGAGCAGAGGAAGAAACACAAGTCGGTTCCCAGACGGTTTCCTATGCTTCAAAGGTATTTATTTAATAAGTACCATGTATGGATAAAATGAGATCATCAGCCCAGTCATAAGATGGTTCTCCAAATTTTTAATGAAGCCCTGCAGTGTGTGATTTACAGAGTGATGGCTGGTGCAGGCTGGCTGCCCCGAGACTCGGAGGGTGTGAGATTTCTGTCAGGAGGGGAGGGAAGAGACCCCTGAAATGCATGGAAATCACACAAAATAAAAAAATTACAGGGTCATTCCCAAGACACAGAGTTTTGGCCAATGAAATGAAGTATTTGTTTTCTATCTGATGGAGGAGTGAAGTGACATAAAGCTTTCTTCCATACGATTTCACAAGCTTTTATTACTTTCCTGAATTATCTTTGAATCTAGAGGATGGAATATTATTTTCTTTTGAAATACCAGGTTGTTGCTCGTCTTCCCACTTGTACAATCCACAAAACCTATTAAACATTTTCGGTAATTAATGCTAATACTTGAGAAAAAAAAGCCATTGTGTTAAGAAATGCTTTAACAAGATCAAGAAAGAAAACAAGTGCTTCTCAGACTGTACATAATTTATTTTGCTACATAATTATTTTTTTCCACAAAAACCCAAGCAGGGACCACGTATCACTGTGTTTAGCACTCATCTTCATTATTCTCTTTTCTCTTTCCCCACAAGTGCAAATTTTACAAAAACATTTATTTTCTTCACCGCAGAAAACAAAACACTTACACAGACCAAGTTCCTCTCCAAACTTCCCTTTTGGGGGCAGGGAAAAAAGGGGGGGGAAAAGAGCTTTTGGGCTTTTATCTGCCATACTCTTAAACAGTTTGAAGGACAGATTTTTATTTTTAATACTTTGCATCCAGGCCTAATTTATTAAATTGGGCCCCTGCAAGGATGAGTTTCAAATGCTCCAGGATCACAAATGTTTCTATTTGAGACCCAGAGTGATGCAGCTTTGCCAGGGGGATATCAAGGCTGGCTCTCCAAACAGTGCGAGGGCACTTGGAGGAGTTCAGCACACAGGAGCAAGAACCAGGACTTCACTTCTAGTCAGGCTGATGAGTTTAATCATACTGGAACCAAGACACACTGAACTGGAAAGTCTGACTCAAGTTGTGGCTGCTTTCCCAAACAGATCATGAAAGAATATTCAGCCCTAAACTTAGAGCAGCTCAACTATGTATTTTATAGGATATTTATCTATGAATCAGCAGATCACAGACTTGAAGGCCAGACATTCTTCCCACTCCAGCCTTTAGTCATTTGATCAGGAGAATCAAGAAAGAACACACTGAAGAATTTTATACCAGCTCTTTTCAGAGAAAAAAAAAAAAAAAAAAAAAAAAAGGGGGTTAAAAAACTTTAAATAAATAAGGAAATCAGCAAGCCTGAAGCTAGCAAATAGAGAAATTCCAACAGGAAGAAGCAGGGATCTGGAATGCCAAGGCAAACCACACTTGCTGCTTTGGGGTGGGGTGGAGGGCATATCTAAAATAACTCCCTTTTAAGTAGGTTGAGCTCACTGTCAACCCCCCCTGGCTAAAGCACACAACCAAAAGGCAAGTAAATTCCTTGGAAAATGAATAATTTTCCATCTGAACTGAAAGTTGAACAAAGATTGGGTACATGGGTCAGAAGGGGCCCTTCAAGCCCACAAAACTCACAAGAAGTGCAGAGCAGAAGCTGCACTCCAGAGATGTGGCTCTGCTCCTCCAGCCCTCTCCTCACATAAACTCACTCCATTCCTTCACCAGAGTGAGGGCTTCCCACCCAGAAAAACCTCCCAGTGGAAGTAAAGAATAAAACCCACAGACCATTGTACATCCTGCTATAATCTGGCAACAGAAGGTGGCACAGACTGCTCGGCATTTGGGGAAGTAAGTTGCTTCTGTCCACTAAAGTCTGATTTTGGAGGCGTAAGTTAGAGTCATTTGAACTTAAACATTGCTGGAAATTAATGCAAAGCTAAGCCTGCCCACAGGCAGCCCCAGCAGATGGGAATGGCTCCTGAGTTTGCCTGGGGAGAGGCAGCAGTGTGTGGATGGGGCTTCGAGGGAGCTGGGGCTCGCTTTGCTTTGTCACAGCCTGTGCTCAAGGGTCCCCAGCCAGCACCACAACTGCAGGGTGGCTCCCAGGCTGGGCACTTTGGGCACAGAAGGACAGGCCAAACCTTCAGCATTGGGACCTTCCTCAGTTCCTTACCCTAAAATAATGTGGGTGTTTGTGGAAAACTGCAATCCAAAGCCTAAACCACAAGGCCTTTCTGGATGGTGCTGACAAGACCAGAGCATCTGCTCTCAAGTTTAATGAGCTCCCCCAAAGCTACACACAAACCTCATCTGTAAAACAAATTTTTTTTCCTTCTGGGTCAGTTCTGCAGTTGACTTTTCCACAGACTTTGCCCCTAAGGAATGCCTCAGCTGCAGAGCAGGAGGAATGGAGATGCATGGCATAAACATGAATGCACTGTGAGGATTTTGCTGCTCTGAACTTCAAACATGTTGCCCCATGGAAAGGATGAAATTTTTAATTCCAATCCCACCTCTGAAAAAGATAAGGTTTGCAGTGCATCAAGACCCAGACAGGACACCCAGTGACTTCTGGGCATCTCATCTGGCGTGGGTGGGTCTGCTCAGCCATATGATCGAACTCCATTATTCCTCTTCAAACACATGCAGTAACTTTTCCTCAAGCAGAAGTTCTCCCACATGCAGCAGCCAGAAGGTAACATCCTCTGATTCTAAAGAACAACCCAAAAGCTTCATCCCCTCCCTAAACACCATGGAACACCCCAGATATCACGTAACATCACAGACCCAGCAAAAACAACCTTAAGTCTCCCTGCACAGGTAGGTATTTTGGATATAACACGAGGATTAAAAAATCTTGCTAAGATCCAGGGCGTGCTGTTCAGTACTTTTAAAATACATATTATCATCTAAAGAAAACCATCTTTCTGTGTGAGTAATGACACCCTGTGCCCTTGGCCACGTGCCAGAGCTGGGCTGGGGCTGTGCTGTGAGGATGAGCTCTGGGCAGGCTCATCCCTAGATGGCACTGCTGGCTGTGCCTGCCAGAGAACACCCACCGGCCCCAGGTGAGCACACACCACACAGCTCTGACTGGGCATCATGCCTCGAGTTTTAAGTTTTCCATTCTGTATTGGTGTGCAGCTTTTAGTTTTATATTAAGCATACTGGGGTCTTGTCACACGGTGGTGAAGACACAATAATGTTATTTTAGTTAGGGACTCAAGGGCAAGCTCTCTGAACTTCAGGCCAAGAGCATAAACAATGTGAAGGGAGGGGGGTGGGCAAGTGGGCATGCAAGGAGGATGAAACTTCATGGTTTGAGGCTACAAATTGGACAATTGGCTCCTGTGTGCAAATGGATTAAAACCTGTAAAAATGTGAGATCCTGGGACCAAGCTCTCTTTTGCTTCCATCTTGGAGCCATCCAGGCAGAGCCATGGCTGTGGCACTGCCAGTGGGTGACCTTGAAGGCACCTCAATAAATTGTGACTTTTTCTTCTTAACTTTGTCTTGCCTCTGTTCTGCTCCATAAGGCACCAGGGACAGCCCCTGCTGAGCCCACCAGAGCCCAGGGGAAGAGCTGCTCCTGATACCTACCTGCCCTTAGGACAAATATCAAAGGGGATGGATTTTCCAGAAAGTCTGTGAATAAACTCCCAAGTGATTTCTTAAACAATCCACTGCAAAAAGTTACCATCACAAGATATAAGAAGTCTGGTATTTCAGATACCCCAACGCTGCTCTGTTCTGCACAGCAGAAGGTGCCAAGCAATATTATTTTATATATATTTTACTCAAACACATGCCAGAATTATCCTATCTAAACCACTGTGAAAAAATTAAAACTAGGTTTGATCACGGCTGTTTTCAGAATACTCCATGACTGGCTGGTACTTTTCAGTTACAGTCTCCAGGCTAATCCCTCCTCCTCTCCCCTTTTCCTTTTTAAAATAGTTGTTCACTTTTCTACAGAAGCAAAGGATTTTGTCATTTCAGGACAGACTCTAGGGTTCTCATTATTTTCTGCAGAAAACTCTGAAGTAGGAACAAACAAATCCTCTCCTGTTGCTGCCCCAAAAGGATCTCAACTCCAGCTGACAGCACAGGGCTCTGCCCTCCAATTTGCAAAAGTCCCCTCATCCCTGGGCGTGCAGCACCAGCAGCACTGGGCACCATTTGAGGAAAAAGGGAATTTGCTGTTCCTCCATCACATGCAAAAATTGAGAAAAGGAACTTACCGTGATGCTTTTTATAACCCGTGATGTTGTTAAACTGTCAGGGATTGTTATAATTTCAGATAGATTTGATAATAGTTTTGACACAGAAACACAGGTACTTTTTTGTTTTCGGGAGATGTGAAATGACAAATCAACCCACTGTCAGTTCATGGTCTTGCCTCTCTACTCTGATTTATTTACTTATTTCTACTGTCAGTGAGACAAGCACTGGGGAACAATATCTGTGAGGGTGACCCTGTAACTAGGGGGGCCTGGGACTTGCTGGAAAACAAGTCAGGAATGCTCAGTGCTTCCTTCACATGTTCATCACCCATCCTTCCCTCTGCACTTCAGCATCACCCCCCAGCAAGGGGGGTTTGTTACCAGCACAGAAAGCTGGCAAGGAAAGGAGTTCATTCCCCTCTGGTTCAACACCAGGTTTAGCACCAGGATGCTGACAGGGGACTCTGTTTTAAATGCCAGATTTGAGTGACAATTCCCAGTTTCACAAAGTCCTTTTAAGATTCCCTGCCTCCAGACACGCTAAAGGTGGCCATCAAATAGTTAAAAGAGTCCTCAAATATGGCAGGGAAGCATTCCAAAGGTTGATAACTGACAGAGCTGCTTAAGGACTGAAGTTTGAGAATTACAGTGAAGTTTTAAGGAGCCGATTTCCGTTCTTCTCCATAAAACCAGAAAGTGGATGGAGTTAAAGTCCTGCCAGAGAGCAGGGTGCATTCACAACCAAGTCAATAACCCTCTTCCTCAGAAAAACTAATTAAAGGATGAATTGGCACTTCTGAGCTCTGGGGAAAGGTTAAATGATCCAACTTAAAATATCTGGTTAAAGGAGATATTCCGTTTACAGAAAGATCCCAGAGTTTCTTGGGTTCTATTTTTTTTTTAAGAGTCTCACACCTACATTAAAACATAACATGATCTCCCTTCATAATTAACACTGGAGTGACTAAGTCAGAATTTCCTTAGTTCAAAGCAGGTGCTGTTTTTAAGCCCTGTTTACAAGAAAGGTCACTAGATTTATCTGGGTAGATGGTTGCCCAAGTGACCCATACCCTTATAACACCATGGAGCAACCCATGGCCAAATATAACTGGAAAGTATGAAACAATGTGGAATATCTCCTACTGCTTGTATCTAAATCAAGAAACACAGTAAAGTCAAGCAACAAAGGACAAGTTTTTCATTTGACTAGAGCACAGACAAAAAAGGCATCTTTAAATCAAAATAAAAAAATGGCACTAGATACACATCACCTAGCAGGAAATCCTGCCAGATAGCATCTGCTATACAAAACTGGGATTTTTCACTGCAACGACATCATTTGCATAGGGTGTCTTAAAAAAAGAAGATCTTTGAAGAAAAAATAATACTATCCTACCTGGCCCAGTGCACTGCACATTGCAGACCAAAGAAAAAAAAAAAAAAAAAAGATTGCTCTGACAATTAAAAAAAAAAAAAAAAGTTGGGGTATTTTTTTATCCCTAATGCTTTATATTTCAGTGTAAGAATGTGCTCAGTTTAACTACAAAGATAAGGAGAAGTTGAGAAACCTGTTTACATTTTTGCCTTTGCACAACCCTGTGCATGAGCAGCCCAGCAATAGTAACGAAAGTAACTCGTCACAAACAGCTCCAGCCTGCCAGCAACGAAAATTAATGGGAAGGCAAGGATTTTCTTTTGATGTTGGAAAGACTCCAGTAAAAACTGGTTTGTACATGGGAACATGGTGTCAGACTAGAAGAGAATCAGCTTGTCTGACTTGTGGTTTTCTTGACAACATTCATCTTCTCTTGGCCTGATAGAGAGCAATTAGTGCTTGTCAGTTGAATCATGTGTTATTAAGATCATTCAGGCATTTTTTAATTATGATTACCTAAACAGACAGCAAAAGAAATTCTCAAGCAACTCTAACAATCCACTTCCTTTTCAGATGCTTCCAAGTCTTTTCTCCTTTCATGTTTTAGAGTATGGCGTTGGATTTTACCTGCAAAGACCTTGGTACCTTTTCCATTTTAGACATGTTAAAAACAAAAAGCACTGTAGCCTAAAATCCATGCACTATCACTTTACCAGATGATCTGAGTAATGATTTTTTTAGGGTTTTTTTAGTTAAAAAGTAGATCAGTCTTCTCTATACCCAGTAAGCTGCTCTGTATGCCAAGACTTGTTTTAGAACACCTAAACCAGTTCCTAATAGGTTTCTAAGGTACAGCATTCCTAATACATACTTCTTTCTTTCACCATCGCAGATTTCCAATCAGGATATGAACAGTGTCAGGAATGACATCATTCTTGGGTGGTGTTTCAAACTCCTCCCCAAATAAAATGGTTCCTTATCACTGACTTGGACAGTTTCTCCCACTGTAAAGAAAGCTAAAAGCAAGACAAGACTAGACATAAAGTTCCTAGCTATTTAAATTCCAGATATCAGAGTAATTGGATTTTATAGACTGTGCACGGATGAGATCAGGACAGCTTGAGTCCTAGGTCTGAGCTTAGAACACCACTTGCAGAGCAACACTATTGTTTTCTTCCCTTTGGCATTTCTCCCTTCTCCTTATCAGGGGATTTTTTGAGTTCCTAAATTAACATTTCCCTTTTTTTTCCTGCTTGCTGCAAGCCTTGCCCCCAGAACTCCCGAGCCCTGGCTGTACCATCTGCTCCTGCACCAGGCCAGCCAAGGGCCTGCTCAGCTTGGGAATTGGGAAATTCAGGTCCCAATTCAGTGGAAACCCTGAAATCCCCGTGAAGCACCACTCTGGTGAGTGGTGCATTTCCTCTGCATGAGGAGCTGTGTTCAAAGGAGCACACATTTCCAAACAAACAGGGTAAATATTTAGTGTGCACCTTGATTTTAATAGGCATCAAAATCCTGCTCCTAAAATGAATGATATTCAAGTATCTATTACCAATTCCCAGGAGTACATCTAATGAAGGATCCTTGAGGATTTTTCTTTTTGGAAAGATTCTTCACATTTGTTTGCAGCAACAGCAGGAAAACAGAACAGGCACAAGATGACTCTGTCTGCATCAACACCATATTTAATCCCTTATTTAAGGGGGTGAAGTCTCATACAGGGAATAGCCAATATTTTGGGAAGAAAACAGATGATAACAGCCAATTTCCTGGAGTGGAACAGATGCAAGTTAATGGCACATATTCTAATAAACACCTAAAAGCTTATTAAAATGGCAACTGGGCAGATGAAGGATGAAGGGACTACTCTACACATGCAGAAAAAAATCCCCAATCTAGAATTTTAGGATTATTTTAATTTAATTTTGGTTCTCTTATGAGCCCTGGTTCCAGTATATTATGTGTCTCATTCTTCCATTGGGGAGAATCTTATGGACTAGTTCTGAGGTACTGTGGAGAAAAAAGGAAATTACTCATTTTTGGCTCAGCTCGGGGCAGACAATTATTTGCAGGTTTATGAACTATTATGGAAATATAAAGGCTGAAAAAGGTAATGCTGACCAAACCACTTAAATTTCCAAGTGCTATTGCTGATCCCTGGGAAAGCAGACAGAAGACTAAAGTAACATCCAAGACTGCCATCATCTTGGTTTCTGTTTGCTGGCCAAGTTTATAAAAAAATCAGCATTCTGCTTCTTAAATTAAAAATCTGAGTGAATCCTTTAGCTGCAACAGCTGATCATTATCCACAGTAACTACCATCATCAACATCAGATTGGATATATTTAAGGCATAGTTAAATAGGTCTGAAAAAACTAGAAATGAGAAGAAACAGGAGTTTTTACCTTGGATTCAGCATCCCTTAGTAACAGGCTATTCTGAGGAACCTGATGTCCCCATTTCATTACTCAGCCTGTGCCTACCTTTAATAACTTCTCCTACTCATGGGTGATATAGTATTTTTATACAAGGTTTGTCTTTTGCATAGACCTGAAATATTTATACGTTTAAAAAAAAAAAACCATAGGAATAGAAATTTCCTGCAAGACGCTGCTTTATGTTTTAAATAATTTAGGCCTATGATAACTACACCTAGAAACATATGAAAGTTACAGAATTGTTTTTTTTTTTTTATTTAGGAAGAAACTACTCTCAGAATGACACCTTCTACTGAAGCCGTCAAAAATGTGTATTCAGGATACTCAAGTCACTTAAATTCTTATTTCTAGAACCAAGGATAACATTAAATATGAACAGCAAGACAACAATTTAGCTGCTGCAGGGAGTTTCTGGATCAAAATGTCTTGTAATTTTTGGGTGAGATCTTTCTGCTCTCTGCAAGAGGGCTAAATGACAAAGAAACACGCTCCCATCGTTTAAATCCTGTGCTTGGCAGACAAACACACACACGAGGCTCTTACTCAGTGCTGCCAAACCTATTTTGAGTCAAAACCTCAAGCTCTCTGCAATGCTGTCCAGTAATGCCACCTTTAAGCAAACTGGTTCTTAACACAGTGGTGGGGTTTGATTATAAGATAAAATTCCTTCCCCTGCCTTTTCCTGTAAATATTCACTCCCTTTGGCTACCAGTAAAATGCTTGAGCAAACCAGTTGTTGCTGAAACCAATTGTACTGCTCAGAAATTCTTCATTTCCAAGATAGAAAGAGCTGTGCCTGATACTACCACCCCAATGGTAAACCCAACTCACCTCCTGTTAATTAAACCCAGCTGTAACAAATACTTCAACTCCCTGCTCAAAATTATTTCTGTTCTCCAGAAAATTGCCTAATATTTGATGTCATCCCTCTATTAGGTTCTCCCAATCTTCCTTACAGAAATTACCAAAAGTATGTCAAGTATACAACAACTGTGAATCCTACAGTCTGTAATTCTCCTACTTTTCCTGCTCATTAGGCACTTTTAGTTCGTTGTTTAGTACGTTATTCATTCCTGTTTCCAGTCCTCCTCCTCCTGCTGCTGCAGATAATCCACTGATGTTGATATAATCCACAAATACCATCAGTCACATCAGTTTGTGCTGGTGCCTTGAGTGCTGCAGCAGAACTCTCCAGGATGCCACTCAGATTAGCCCAGGAGGCTGAGGCAGTGGCCCAGGGGCAGGCACCTTGCTGCTCCTCTGGGGGTCGGGCAGAGCCCCCAGGAGCAGCTCCTGCAGCACCAGCAGAGGCAAACACTCACCTTGCATTATTTCAGCCACACAAATTAATTATTTAGGCACAAATTAATGCCTAATTTTAACAAAAGCCAAGGTCTGCAGTAAAGTGCACTCTAAGAACAATGAAACTGTGAGCTGATTGAGCTGGAACAGAACAGGACCTTAGAGTAGGGCAGAATATTTTCATTTACGAGTGAAACAAGTCACCCCGAAGCCTCGAGCACTACTTCTGTGATTTTCACTAGATTCATTTGGCTGCAATGTGTTCCTAAGGTGGCAACCAACCCCCAAAAAAGTGAGGTAAGCAGAGATAACAGAAAAAGATAAGAGACATTTTTCTCCTCCTGGTTTACGCTCGCAGGAGCTGCAGCCCATGCTCAGTTCCCTGCCTTGAAACTCCTCTGTACCACAACAGTGGAGAGAACTGCATTTAAGAAAATGTAATTACGAGACCACAGAGAACAAAAGAACTGACTAGGAGGCAAAATTCTTCACTCTGGTGATGCCTGTGTTCGTTGTGTGACGCAGAGCTGGGCTCTCGGGTCAGGGCAGACTTCGGAGGAACTGAGGGCGAAGGAAAAGCTTCACTGATGTTGCCATAAATGCCACCCTGCATAAACATGCAAAATCCCATGTTGATTCAAAGATATATTAAAATTATCCACAATTTTGAGCTGCCATTTGGTACATGCTTTATTATTTTAAATATTTTTAGTTATTTTAAAATGCGCGTTTTGTAAGAGTCCAGACGGATTCTTCTCAGTAATCTATAGGATTCACTAAAAAAGCACAATTATCCAAGCATTCCTCAAGAATTTTAAAGTATACTTTCATAGAAAAAGAGAAATTCATACAAGTAAACTTCTGAGAAAGTACTGAAATAGATTTGGGTTTTTTTTTTTCCCTTCCTTCCTCTTTGTAGAGGGCAGAAAGGAGAATTTATGCATTGTGCTTGTCTGAAAATTTGACACCAAATTTGGAAGAGGTTCAAATTCACCTGTTAACCAGCTACAGCACGGGATGTATGAACACACAGAGAGGCCTTGTCCCAATTTAAAAACTACTGCTTTCAAAATAATTTGCTTACATATATAATTTATTTGCAGTGCCATCAAGAGCAGCTAAGTTGAGGCAGGCACGCAGAGCTCGCTTTGCAGCCTTCTGGTAGGTATAATTTAGCAGTCTGAAAGGAGTCCTCTAACTAATTTTGAAATGTTAAGCACAACCTCTTGAAATCTAAAGAAAACAGTGAAGCAAAGATAATCAACGTAAGTATTTCTTTCACAGCTGAGAATCAGCCAACTCTACATCAGCCCCACAAGAAACGCCACTGTATTTTACAGAAAACCCAGAAATTTGAGCAGTACAGAATAAATGGATGGTCTTACTGCCCAAAATGAATGACACCAAATATACCCACCAGCTAAAAATACAGAAAGCCATCTGAAAATATATGCCAGGAATCTTCCCAGTACCCTGCCCTCCACCCTAATCTGTCCCCTCCTCCCATGTTACTGTAAAAATTTAGGCACTTTTTAGGGCTTGGGATCCTCACTGGCTTCATTAGGATCCACAGATGTTCCTAAAATGTGTTAAAAAAAGAAATCCAAGCAATTAAATATCTGAGTCTGTGTTTTCTTTAATAATAAATGCTTCTGCCGAAACCAGAATTAATTCTAAGGATGACTAAAAGCCCTAAATATTAAGGGCATGAAGCCTGTCACTTTACTGTACTTATATTAAAGACTGAATCACCAAAATTAAAATATTACTGAGTTTATGTGAAGAAGCCATTACTTACTCTTACTTAGAAAATATCAACCAACAAATTCACATCTCCCACTGCAAAAACAAAACCCTATCCAGTCACTGGGAGCATCATTTTATGCACTACAAGATGTTACTATTTGAAAACATTTATTCCTGCATTGCAGAACACAGAACTTAACTCACTCATCACTTGATAAAACCATTCCAAATCTGTTCTGAAAGGGCCCTATAATGAAAAATCTAAGCCTGCAGTCAGCTGAGCTGTAAGAACAGGCACAAAGAGCTGGAAATTTTATTCCCTGGTATGGGACAATAGTTGGGCAGATATGCAACAGCCAGATCAGCTCTGCAATTTATTTTTATGAAGGGGGGGGGGGATTAGCAAGGCAGAAGAAGACTGAGGGAAAAAATGTTTCAGGGATTTGCTTCAGTAATAGCAAAGCTCAAGACCAAAGAAATCTAAAGTTTGGCAGGGAGAAGGGGCCAGGTGGCAGAACATGCAATGCAGCAGCCACAGGGGCATTGAAGGACCTCAGCAGCAAAATCAATTTTCTAGCAAATACAGGGACAGCAGAAAAAACAACTGTGATTTCCAACTGTAGGAAAAATAGAGGGAAAATACATTCTTGTGCTGTGAACAGTGCGAGTTTAAAATTAATGCACAGTTCCCATGAAAATTACAGATTTTTAGAGGAACAGATCATTTTTATGTAAACAAGTGGCAATATAAAAATCTGAATTGACCTTCATCACCATTACTCATTTGCACTGAGGAAATGGTGTTTTCCTTACTGGAAGGAGAGAAAAAGAAAAGAAAAAGACAGCACATCCTGAGGGGGAAAAAAAGGAAAGGGCACCTCCTGTGCTTAGTATTATTAGAAAATAGATAAGCATTAAAGTGAGTTACAGTTGGACCAAATAAGCAAATACCTTTAAAGCCTGCACAGCATCACAACACTATAAACAAGTAATGAGAAAGAAATATCTGATTTCTGAAAAAACAGGCAGTTGTTCTCAGCAGCAGACTTTATTTTTCACTTCCTAAGCATGGCTCAAATCATACAAACTCTCAGATTCTTCAATACTTCTTTCAAAAGCAGTGTGCTGCAAGAATCATTAACCCTAATTCTTTACACTTATTCCTGCCTGATGGCAAAACCAGCAAAATGCTTGGAAATGGTGGAGAATGGGGCAATACCTGCTGGATGTGCTGCAAAGCTGATTAAGCTTTTTCAGCTGGAAATCAGCTGAGGAGTGGGGTTCAGCAGCTGGAAGGGGGTTCAGCAAGTTCAGCAGCTGGGAGAGGGGGGGTTCAGCAGCTGGGAGGGGATTCAGCAGCTGGGAGGGAGGGGGTTCAGCAGTTTGGGGGGTTCAGCAGCTGGGAGAGGGGTTCAGCAGTTTGGGGGGGTTCAGCAGCTGGAAGGGGGGGTTCAGCAGCTGGGCACTGCCTGGCACTGCAGCTCCAGGCCATCAGGAGCTGCCAGGGGATGCTGGAGGGCTCCAGGAGGCCTCAGCGCAGGCATTAGCACAGCCATGGTGTCCATGTCTGCACAGGGCAAACACAGCATCAGCCAAGACACCAAAATTTTATGGATCAGGGAAGAGGCAGAGCAGAGCCCTCCTTTCCCAAGCTGCCTCTCTGCACTTTGCAAATGTCTTTTTGTGGTCAAGTCGAGGGTAAAAGCTCCACCATGTGGGAGAAGCTCAGCACTAGCCCAGGTGAAGGTGGTGTTTGCTCCGTGGAGCATCCAGGGACAGGGTCCTGGCAGGGGCCACACAGCAGCAGCACCCCCGGGACACCCCCAGCACCTGGAGACCCAGCCATGAACACCTGACTGGCATTAATCTAGAGCACACTGTCACTGCCCTGGGTACCCACACAGCATTAATACCTGTCGATTACAAAAATGAGGGAGGCTCACAACGCTTCCTATGCTTTTGTTTTGTGAAGGAGTAACTTTTTCCAGGGCTGTGAATAATACTTGGTGCTGTATGACTGAAAACAGTGAATAATCGCAAAAAAAGGAACTGTTCCATGTTCCAGTGAAGAGACAGCCTGCCAAAACAAACATATTATGGCTGCAAAGGAAAGTAATGTGTCTGTAATTTTAAACTCTGTCCACTTTAGTAGTTCAACAAGTTTTTATCTCACCCAAACAACAGAAGCTGTAACACAGAACCTGCATGAACCGACCTGTACTGTATGTGTGGTGGTGGGGAGCAGCAGACAAACTCAAATAAAAAGATACCTGTGAAATTTCATGATAAATCTACCTTCAAAACCCAATAAAGTTATGCTGCACAAGCAGGATATTAATTCTAAACAACTAGGAAAATATATCTTAAAAAAAATACTACCAAGTCTTTCATTCTCACAAGTAGTCACATAATTTATTGGTAAGCGCCCTCCCCCCCCAAAAAAAAGAAGTATATCCAATAATAATCTTACAAATAATATTAGAAAAACTGACAATGTTTCAGGATTGCATTTATACACCAGTAAGAAGGAAGAAGCAATAAGTATTCTTCAGCATCAGAGCAACCAATCTTAAAACTGTATTTTAAAAGAAAATAATTAGGGAAAATATCTTAGTTGCAGAATTTAAACATATTCACTACAAGTTTTTTTAAAAACAAGAGCCTAATCAGCATACAGGGACTGGGGTTTCAGCAGTGACTACAGATTTTGCAGGTGCTTTTCAGTAGCGCCATTTGAACAGCTCCTCTATTTATCCCGTTGATTAAGCACATGTTGGGAACAAGGCAGTGCTGCTGTCAGGATGTGCATTTGGGAGATGCTTCCCAACGCTGCCAGCTCCAGAAATTCCCATCTTCCAGCCTCACTGTTCCAGCACACACATGGGATGGAGGGAGGGAGGGGTCCCATACACATGGGCTCCAATGGACTGAGACAGCAAAACACGGAATAAACAGCCAAAGCTCCAGGAAATGGAGATCAAAAATGTGATCAAAATTTGATTTTGTTTTTAGAAACATGGGTCTCAAAACGTGGCAGATGGCACCCTGAGGGGACAGTGAGGAGGGAGGCGTCTGTGCCCCTTGTTCCAAGGCGGGGAGCAGCGGCATAGGAATTGTCTGTGCCCCTTGTTCCAAGGCTGGGAGCAGCGGCATAGGAATTTTCTGTGCCCCTTGTTCCAAGCCTGGGGACCAGTGGCATAGGAATTGTCTGTGCCCCTTGTTCCAAGCCTGGAGACCAGTGGCATAGGAATTGTCTGTGCCCCTTGTTCCCAGCCTGGGGACCAGTGGCAGGTCCCTCCTGCTCTGCAGCAGCCGCAGCCCCAGGGAGGCCCAGGCACACCAGCGGCTGCGTGTCCCGCCCCGCAGCCGGGCTGTGCCGGGAGCAGCCCGGCCCGGAGCCTGAGCCCGGCCGGAGCCCTGAGCCCGGCCCGGAGCCCTCAGCCCTGAGCCCGGCCCGGAGCCCTCAGCCCTGAGCCCGGCCCTGAGCCCTCAGCCCTGAGCCCTCAGCCCTGAGCCCGGCCCGGAGCCCTCAGCCCTGAGCCCGGCCCTCAGCCCTGAGCCCGGCCCGGAGCCCTCAGCCCTGAGCCCGGCCCGAGCCCTCAGCCCTGAGCCCGGCCCTCAGCCCTCAGCCCTGAGCCCGGCCCTCAGCCCTCAGCCCTGAGCCCGGCCCGGAGCCCTCAGCCCTGAGCCCGGCCCTGAGCCCTCAGCCCTGAGCCCGGCCCTGAGCCCTCAGCCCTGAGCCCTCAGCCCTGAGCCCGGCCCTCAGCCCTCAGCCCTGAGCCCGGCCCTCAGCCCTCAGCCCTGAGCCCGGCCCGGAGCCCTCAGCCCTGAGCCCGGCCCTGAGCCCTCAGCCCTGAGCCCGGCCCTGAGCCCTCAGCCTGAGCCCTCAGCCCTGAGCCCGGCCGCCCCCAGCCCTGAGCCCGGCCCGAGCCCTCAGCCCTGAGCCCGGCCCTCAGCCCTGAGCCCGGCCCTCAGCACTGAGCCCGGCCTCAGCCCTGAGCCCGGCCCTCAGCCCTCAGCCCTGAGCCCGGCCCGGAGCCCTCAGCCCTGAGCCCGGCCCTCAGCCCTCAGCCCTGAGCCCGGCCCGGAGCCCTCAGCCCTGAGCCCGGCCTCAGCCCTCAGCCTGAGCCCGGCCCTCAGCACTGAGCCCGGCCTCGCCTGAGCCCGCCGGAGCCCTCAGCCCGGAGCCCGGCCCAGAGTCCTCAGCCCTCAGCGAGCCCTCAGCGAGCCCTCAGCGAGCCCTCAGCGAGCCCTCAGCGAGCCCTCAGCGAGCCCTCAGCGAGCCCTCAGCGAGCCCTCAGCGAGCCCTCAGCGAGCCCTCAGCGAGCCCTCAGCGAGCCCTCAGCGAGCCCTCAGCGAGCCCTCAGCGAGCCCTCAGCCGAGCCGCGCTGCGCCGCTCGCCGGGCACGGGCGGATCGGGACAGGCCCGGCAGCGCGGAGGGCTCGGGGCTGTCAGAGCGGCCGGCCCGGAGCCGCGGCGGCAAACCCGCCGGGAACCGCGCAGCGCGCACGGCTCGGGTGCGGGGACAGACAGACAGACAGGCACGGACAGCCCCGGTGTGCCCGGGACAGACAGACAGACAGGCAAGGACAGCTCTGGTGTGCCCGGGACAAACAGACAGACACAGCCAGGAACTGACACCCCTGGTGTCCCTGGGACAGACAGACATACCAGGGACAGCCACCCCTGGTGTCCCCGGAACAGACAGACAGACACACCAGGGACAGCCACCCCTGGTGTCCCCGGCTGCCCGGACAGACAGACACCAGGGACAGCAGCCCCGGTGTCCCCGGGACAGACAGACAGACACAGCAGGGACAGCAGCCCCGGTGTCCCCGGGACAGACAGACACAGCAGGGACAGCAGCCCCGGTGTCCCCGGGACAGACAGACACAGCAGGGACAGCAGCCCCGGTGTCCCCGGGACAGACAGACAGACAGACACAGCAGGGACAGCAGCCCCGGTGTCCCCGGGACAGACAGACACAGCAGGGACAGCAGCCCCGGTGTCCCCGGGACAGACAGACAGACAGACACACCAGGGACAGCAGCCCCGGTGTCCCCGGGACAGACAGCCAGACACAGCAGGGATAGCAGCCCCGGTGTCCCCGGGACAGACAGACAGACAGACACAGCAGGGACAGCAGCCCCGGTGTCCCCGGGACAGACAGACAGACACAGCAGGGACAGCAGCCCCGGTGTCCCCGGGACAGACAGACAGACAGACACAGCAGGGACAGCAGCCCCGGTGTCCCCGGGACAGACAGACAGCCAGACACAGCAGGGATAGCAGCCCCGGTGTCCCCGGGACAGACAGACAAGACACAGCAGGGACAGCAGCCCCGGTGTCCCCGGCTGCCGCCCCCCGGCACGATGCCCGTGTGCAGCAGCACCCCGAAGGAGCCCTCCCTCTCCAGGCCTCCTCCCTGGAGCCCGCTCCAGGCTGCTAAGTAGGTTGATTTTCAAGTATTTAATATCCAGTCGGATATTCAGCACTCTGGGTGGGAAAGTGGGGGGGGGTGGGTGGGAGGGAGGATAAAAATCAGGCTCTGTCATCGCTCCCAAGAGCGACTCTTATACCCACACAGCCAGTTGGCACCAGCCAACCGTATCTCTGAATTTATGCTAATTCTGTCACTCATCATTACCAGTCAGTCACTCCGAAACCAGCTCTCTGGGAAACACCCCAGTTAGGCTCTATCCTTCCTGAGGAAGGATGAAGATAAATTTTAAGAACTATTTTTTTCTTCAATAAGGCTGATACAGAGCTGAAGTTCTTTGAGGCTGGCAGAAAAGGACTGTTCCAATAAACACATCACAAAAGCACCTGTTTTTTTTCAAAGAAAAACTATCTTTTCAAAACTAACTGAAACATTTTAAATGTCTGTGAGCTAAGGCCACTTTCACCAGACACATCGCTCCCAACCATCTGACTTTTAGAGTCAAATCACCTCAGCTGGCTGCTGCAGGACCATTAATTTGGAGGCCTGCACTCTGAGGTCAGCTAATGGCCCTGCCTCATCCACCTACAATTTAGGTGTCTTCGTTTCCACAGAGCAGAGGATCATTTCATCAAAGCTCTTACACAGCCATTTTTAAGTCATGTTTCCCTTTAATCTACACATCCCTCCAATGAGCTCCTTCTCCAGACAGGAGTGTCCCCACTGCCTTCCCTGGAAAACGCTGCTTCCCACAACACCCCACCTGCCCTTACTGCTTTTATTTGCCCAGAGAACAGTTATGCACCACTTCACTCTTGCTAAGTTTATCACCGTGCACAGCCATCACCTCTCTTATCAACAGGGGTGGAACTGTCCTGCTCCACAGCAGCCCAGGAATGGGCAGGCCTCTGGTGCCCAAGGGAGAATTCCACTGCCTTGTCCCAGAGCTGGAGGTGTTGGACCCAGCTGGGCACTCTTAGGAAATTTCCTTCCTGTTTGGTAACACACGAACTTCTCTTTATTATGATTTTAAGAATAAAGAGTATTAACTAAAGCATTGATGTATAAAGACATTAACTAAAGAGTATTAACTAAAGCACTGATGAAATATACGGGGGAAAGCCTGCAAAACAAACTATTTACACATACAAAGAAAGTGTGTGACTATTTGGCTAAAATGCCTCCACGCACATGGAATAGGAAACATTCAGAGATGCATAAACCTATTTTATGTCTCATCAGGAATTATCATCACACCTGTGTCTGCAGTGGAAGTGAAGCAAACTCAAGAGACATGCATGTTGAAATCACCATCAGTACCTCCTACAGCTCTGAAATACAGCACTGAAAGATTTGCCTTCCAAATACTGACTTGCACTGATCACACTTAACTTGCCAGATGTCTGATGATCCCAGAACAAGGCAATACATCCATAATGACTGATTCCAGTGGTCTGTAAGTTTTGGACTCAAAATACCAAGCACTGGGGCATGTTTTATTTATATACTCAATGGCTATAGAGCAGAATCATGTCATTGTTCAAACTGCTTAATCTGTCTCAGCATTTAAAATTAAAGTTGAAAAGAACCACTAGTGCTTTTAACTGTCCTTAAATTACATTAATTGCGTTGTTAAGCACTTTAACAGCCTTATGAAGGCAGCTGAGTAAATCACTGCTCAAAAGTAAGCCTGCACAAGCACCTCCCAAGCTCCACACAAAGGACAGAGCTGTCGATGCCCCAACCTGAAGAATGAGGATCTCCCATACATGAGAAATCAAAGCAGAGGCTACTTTTACCCTTTGCCCAGACAATCTCTATGTCAGCATCAACTGCTGGAACATCAATATATTGTGTGCATAGAGAGCACTCAAGTTATGCTGTCATGATTCTATTTACACCCTGTCCTGCTAGCAGGCAACTGATGTCATACACCTGTATACAACAGAGAAATTCCCAACCTAGAAATTTCTGCTGGCAAGAGATCAACAGGCTGTAATGGGCACTGAAAACAAACTATCCAGCCTTCAGCCAGAGCTCACTGATCTCTGCCTGAACTACTGCACAGGGCTAAAACTACACTGCTCCAAGAGCAAAGATGTCCCTGCCAGGGTCAGCAACAGACTCAACAAAGTCAGTGCTGATGACCACAAACTCTGGATTTTTAGCTCTACAGGCTCTCTCTTTGGGATGTGCTTTCTATTTCCCATGTAACTGGAGAATGTACAGGTGTGGTGGTCAAACAACTCGACAGGAGTATTCCTGTGCATTATAAATAAGCACACCTGTACTGACATGCAGAACATGGAACTTGCACAAAATAGCAGCCAAATTCTTACAGCAACGACAGGCACAAGCTGAACCAAATACAGATCATTTTAAGAATAGCAATGATATATATATCTCTCACATATATATAATCTCACATGTATATATATATCCAGAGATACTTGATATACCGAGAAGAAACAATGGAATGAAATAAAGCAATCCCAAAGTTTCAAGCCATCTGTATATATCCATGCTGAGTATCAAACCATCTGTATTATATTCTTAGATCAGCTAAAGCAAACCACTGGCACCAGTGCCAAGATTGGCAGCAGAGACGATTTGGACTGCCACCAAGGAGAACAAGCTACCATGCCTTTTAGAATAAATTTTGTAGCAAACACCAAAAGGGTTGATCAACACAGATTATCACAGCTACAACAAGCCAACTAGTTTAAAAAACAGCCTTTGCCATCCCACAGTGTTTGATTTTAATGCCGTAAGATAAACTCTACGCCCAAAAAGGAAACTCAGCTTCTCACTGTCCCTGCCCCGCAGGGAAATGGCTCAAACCACTCCAGCAGGTTTTGCACAACAGCACCAAGCACCTGCACGAGGTGTCACCAGGCCCATGGCCACATCAGCCACTGCCAGAGTTCACAGCCAGACCCAAGGACACCGAAACCCCACAGGAGTCAGGTGAGAGGCAAATGCACCCCAAAGTGAACCCTCAACAGCATCTCCTTCCTTGGAAGGTCTCCTGCTCCAGTGTGGGACAAGGCTTGGCTGCCCTCATTTGAGAGACACCAGCAGCACCAAGTGACCCACACTCATTTACTTCATCTCCTCCAACCCCAGTCTCCACCATTCTACAGCACCCCACTTGTCCCTGAAAATTTCATCGATCCTTTGAAGTCTAGCCTAAATTTCAAAGGCAAAAATCTTGAGGATAAAGTTGCTGATGTAAAGAACACTGGCTAACCCCAATAGTTTTATTTTCATATTTTAAAAGAGCACAAAAATAACTATTCACCACCTTTTCCTCTGCTTGAGATTTTGAGAACAACCCGCCTACCAAAGAGTGTAATTCTCTTAGCACTAAGAATTTTGCATGGGTGGAACTCTTTAGCTAAAAGTGATGATAAATAACACCTCCTCAATCCTGCAATCTCCAGAAACAGTTTACAAGAACTAATAACATTAGGTTGATTTGCAATGTTAAACTAGAATTTCCCAACCCTCTGATGTCCACCTGAAGGATGCCAGGGGAGACATCAAGATCAAGGGAGCACAACATCAAGTTCAACTGAGGATCTTCCTTCCTCTCTGTCTTTGCTGCTGTGGGAATATCTAACTCTGTGCTAAGTTGCTGCGTGGAGAATTAGCAGATATAACACATTGCCACATCCTGAGAGCTCATCCATCACCCCTCCAACAGCCTCACAGGACCCTCGCTCTGCTGGGAAGCACAACACCAGCCTTAAGCTGAAGGTACAACCCTCTAATGACAGATTTGTTTTTCAGCATTCACACAGCATTCATTTAGGTGTTAAATCGGCAAAATTAAGCAGTATTTTTTTCAACCTTGTGTACAGTTTATGTACAAGGGCTGCTAATTGATAAAAAAACAGTGTACACAGGTTCAAGAACTTGCCTGCACATTCTTCTTACCTCTAGACCTGCCCACTCACACTTCCATCAATGAAATGGGTCACATATGATTTTTTTTTAAACTTATGCAAAAGCTTAATGCAGAGCGCCTTCTGAAGAGTCCAATAAAGGTATCAAAGAACAGCAGAATAATATCCTCTCCCCAGTAAAACATTTTTGCACTTTGAACTATGCATATTGTTTAACTCCATTCGGAATCCTATTATGAGAAACTTATTTTATGAGTCTGCCAAAAAGCCTGGTTACCAGAAGTGTAATCACAGTAAGCAATAAAGGCTGACATCGAGGATATTTCTAGGCAATTACAGCAGGTGTTTTAAAGGCATAAAGCTGCAGAGTTATAAATCTATTTAGAGCCACAAACACAGGGAAAGTAAAAGGCAACCAGAAGGTTCAAACTTGCATAGCAGACAAATATTGTTCCTCTTCCCCTGCAGAATGTAGAGGCTGCAGGAACAAGTCCACAGTGAATTTCAGCAAGTCAGAAGAAGACAATATAAAATGCTGAGGTACAACAATCATTGCAAAATGAATGTAGTGCCTTCAAAGGAGGATGCAGCACACATATATATATATATATCTCCATCCATTTATATATATCCATCCATATATATGTATAAAAGATACAAAGCTCAAAAAAATCTTATCACTTAAGGGTTACTTTTAAAATGTTTCTTTTCGACTCAGTTCCGCGGGGTTGCATGTAATGTCTTCTATTGCATGAAGAAGTTTGAAAAGACAGTGTAATGGGGGGTGTAAACAAAAAGCAAAGTTGTAGATGTGACAAGTCCTATGCAGACCTTACACAAACTTGTCTGTGAGCTGTATCTACAATGCAGAATTGGTGGAGGGAACTCGGGGAGAGCTGACTTGCCAACACTACATGTAACTTTACAGAGCGATTGCTGGTTATCAAAGTTGCATAAGCCAAGAGACAACACCAACTATAAATATGACTACCAGCTATTCCACACAACCCCAAGCGTCCTGCCAAGCCCTCCTTCATGTTCTCTCTCACACAGACAAAGGCCTCAAAGCCATGGGACATCTGCCAGGGAAACAAATGAAGTTAAAAAACCAGAAGAACATGAACATGTACTAACCTAAACTTGTGTGTTCTTTCTTCCCAATTCCTCCCCCAACACCTCCCCCTACAAAGACAACGTCTCAGTTTACTTCACTCTTTTCCTTCTCCCAACCAGTCTTAACTCTTGGACCAATGTTTTAAAGTTTCCCTACCTTTGAAAAAATAATGTTCAGTTCTTAAATGTTTTGCCAGATCTAGACCACACCCTGCCCTCTCCCAAAATCTTGGTTGTTTGTCTCCTATTGCACATAATCAATTATAGCCCTTTCAGGTTTGTATTTTGCATGGTGGGAGCTGATCCAGAAAGGAGATTGTGCTTGTGTGAGCTTGTGTGTTTACACAAACACACACACGTACACACACCTTGACAGAACTGTTTTGTCTCTATAGAACTTCAGGGATTTTCCTGAAACTGAGTTTTTCACTTGTAAGAAAAAAAAAGTAGCTGAAAATGTGACTCTTACAAGGTCAAGCAAATCACTTAAAGTACAAAAGGAAAGAGCAGAACCCCCATCATTCTATCACCACAAGAAGTGGGCATCAATCATGAGCAATAAGTACAGAAAAATGCACAGAGACACCCAGCAGACCTCTCCAGTTGTGCTGTACATTTCCCTCTCCCCATTCCTCTTCCTGGCCTCAGTGTCAGACACCAACTCGGATGTTTGACAGAAAAGGGACCCGGCAGATTGCCCACCAGCCGCAGTGTGTGCTGCCAAGTGAGAAACACAAGCTTGGAAACAGGCTGGAGATTCCAGCCAGGACAGCAGGGCTCGGAGCATCGCACCAGTGACATAACTCAGTGTGCTGGGGAGAGGCTGCAGGGGACGTGGGAAGTTATTGCATGAAATAACTCTGCAGTGCATGCAAAGGAGCTGTTTTCAGTACCCAGCAAGACAACTTCATCGTTTAGGATTGCCAAGAAGTAACTGCAGCTTTCTTCTTTCTGACTTTTTTTTTTAGCCAAGTTGAACAGCTAAATCCCCTTTACTACTCAAATGTGAATTTTCCAGCATAACTTTCCTGTGAATGTTCTGTACCTAAATTTTCTTTATTAGCTGCAGTAAAGTGATGATGAGCTTTCAGAGCACTCAGCAGAACAAGGATCACCCTGGGTCTAGTTCACAACTTTGGGCTCCTACAACATTGGAAAAGAAAGTTTACATCCTAGAAAAGACAAGAATCATCTTGTTAATTTGTTTGGTACAACAGTGTGAACAGCACATGTAGACAAATACTCAATTTGTCTTCAGACACTTTTTAGAAGACAGACATTTTATCAGCGGATCTGTTAACACTTTCCTTCAGAAAATATGTTTCGCCTGCCAGCAAACAAACAGCAAAATAATGTGTCATATCTGCAAAAAGAGGGAGAGAAATAATCAAGATTAGCTTCAAAGTGTTGCAATAAAACAACAATAATCAAAGGCTGGAACACGGGACTGCTGTTCAGCCCCGTGCTCGCTCTCTCCCGTTTGCTCTTTTACTCTGCAGCACCTGCAGACACGGTGGCATTACACAGCGATTCTCTCCAGTTCTGCTATTTAACAATAACCATGGGAATGTGCTGCTCAGGGTGATGCTCCTGAGCCCAGCGTGCCGTGGGCTGGAAGCACTGCTGGAAACCGAGGCACCTCACACGGGCTGTGCTACACCCAGATGATCCCAAAAGGCAAATCAGCTGGGAAAGGCACCCGGAGTGGTGCTGCTGGTTCCAACCCTTCTCAAGCCAAGAAACACCACTGCTACTGACTTACCCACTGACTTAAACTACAATTCTTCTGTTGAACTTGACATAAAAACTGCTAAGTAAATTATCTATTTTGAATTCAGGGGTACAGAAGAAACTTTAACCAGCAAACACTACATGGAAGCACTTTTGAGTGAGGCTTCCAAGATCCTGAAAACACTTTTAGTAAGCTCCATAAATTGTAGTTCTAATTAAGGATTAAATTTGGAGACTAAACACCTCTTTATTTGAGGGCAAGGAGGCTTAAATCTTTTTGTATTAATGCTGAGCTATATCATCTGATATTTTTGCTATGACCAACCTATAAAACCTGTCAGCTTCACTCAGTTTACATAGGGCTTTAATTATGTTTAACTAGATTCTGAATGATCTAATTACTTAACATCTTACAGCACAAACTACTGAGGACATCTGGTTGAGCAACTGGCAAAGGAAGCAGGGAAATAAAACCACTGTTGTGTACCCTGCTCAGGACCCCTGCAAACAGCTCTCCCTCCAGACAGCTTCCTTCTTCCATCCCACCTGAAATTTCTGCTGCCTGAAAACAGCTCTGTGAGAACAAATCATCCACCAGCTCAAAGAAAATAGGTGAAGAAAAATTCTTAGTGCCATGAGCAGGATGATGGGACTTGGAGGAAGTTTTTCATTTTGCTTTGTTCATCATTGGGTGAAAATCCAGCTCATGTTCTTGGCCTCTCTGGGGCTCCTTCTCCCACCATTCTCCAGGAACTGAGACATGGAGCATCACCCTGAGCACAAGAACACTAAAACTGCTGTCAGCTCACCTACAGCAGTGCCAGCAGGAAGCTCTCACACCTGCAAGCCTTGACGATTTTAAAGTTTTTAACCTTTAAGGGAGCAGATCCCCATAAAACCAGGGAAAACTCCACTGGGGGAACAATGAAGTCACACAGAGAGCCCTGAGGTGAAACAGAATAAGCAGCAACATGAGCTGAGGATCTTTTGGCCACGAATGCTTAAATGGTTTCCATAATGTCAGCCTTGGCCAGAGTCTTTCCCTTGGCCTGGCTCCCTGCCAGGGTGATATCACACTTCATACCTGAGGACTGTTCAAAGAAAAGGGTGCCCGAGCACAGGAAGCTGCTGTCGTGACCCATATTGAGCAGACAACTCCCACTTAAAGCTCTTTGCCTTGAAACCGCAGCTCGCCCGACACATTAACCTGATGTGGTCAAAGAAGACATAAACCCTGAAAGTTCTGGTTAAAAACCCAGTTAAAGCTGCTGTTTTCTGTCTTTACTTTTCCTTAAAGAACAGATGGAAACCAACAATAACCATCTGGGTAAAGCAGCAATAGCTGTAAAGCATGGCAATTCCACAAAAATACACTAACAAGGTCAGTTAAGTGTTTCTCTAATTGTCTCTTGCCCGTGACCTTTTTCAAAGATCTCAGATGAAAAAAACAAAACCAAAACAACTTATGAAAGATCCTTTGGCATTTTTGACAGCGTCCCAATTTGATTCTGTATCCTGGGGAAATTCCAGTTGGGGAACAACATTCTGCCTTCCCAGATTTCCCCCTGCTTCCCCCCGACCTCCCAGGAAGAACATCCAGCTTTCCATGCTCCACTACAAAATTGATTATCCCTGAACGAGCAGTAAAACTAAACCATTGCTGTACGTGCAATGCAGCAAATGTTTTGGAATCCTTCAAGATCAAAGCCACTCTATTAATAAACTTATATTTTTATATTCCTTGCAGCTGAAAAATCCAATTAAAACACTACAGTGACCTTTTACCAGAGAATGACTGTCACAGTGAGGACAGGATCAGAAGACACCCCAAGCAGGGTTCCAGCAAAAATGGTATAGACAGGGAAAAAGACTCTTGCAGTTGTTTTACTTCAGTCACTGGGGTGGTAAAGGGTGGCCTAATTCAATAGGAAGATCTGAGAGGCTTTTATTAGGTCTCCCAAGTAGTGTAACTGACAGTTAAACAAACAAAGTGTCAGGCCTTAAGTCAGCATTTAGAAAGTAAATTTATAATGAAGAGCTGACAATCAAGACACCGTACAAAGGGGCTGCTGCCAACCAACAACTTTAAAAAAAAAAAAAGGCAACTAGATATGGAATGAATATTTCTTACCCCTGAAATTAACTTCACAACTGGTTGGTAAAATGATTACAGCAAATAAATAGGGCACGAAGCACTATGAAGTGTGACTGCAGTTTGCCATGACAGCCCTGGAAGCAAGGCAAGAGCACTGGCTCCCAGCCCAGCAGCAGTGGCTGTGCTCTCCCACACCAGGCATCCATTCCCACTGGCTCACCAGCTCCCATCTCATCCACCTCAGGCACAAAACCCCAAAAATGAGAACTAACACACAGAGCCATCCTCTCCTGGTATCAGGACCTTTCACACTGGCAGAAGAAAGCCCCTAACCCCAACTCCTTCCACCAGCGAGGATCCTGCCAGGTATCAGCAGTGCAAAGCCAGGACCTGGAGACACAACCACCTCTGGCACACAGGCAGCAGCCAAGCACACAGAGCACCTTTCCAACCCCAGCAGACTCTGCTGGATGGCCAAACAGAGAGTGCTGCAGTCCCAGAGTAATTTTTCAGCCCTTGCAGTGAAGTGAATTTTTAAGAAGATGGCACGTACAACAGCTCTGGGGCACGGTGACCACTTTCTAAGATCCTGAAATCAATCTGAACTATTAAATTCTTCTTCTAATCCCAGTTAAAGTAGGTTTTCACAGTTCCAATTTTAGACTTCAAGTTCTATTTACAGGACAGAAAATCCCAGATAGTGACACTAATCAAGTTTTACTTAGCTTGGCATATTAAAGAACTAACTATTCTCAGGATATGCCAGAATATCTCAGATGCTAACAGATTTTAATTTATCATCTAAACCAAGCTGATCACAGCACAGTATGTGTGATGTTTTAATCATTTGTGCTGTATTTAACACATCACTCCAAGAAAAAAATCCCACACAGTTCTGGTCTCACTAGCTGATGGCCTGGAGCACAGCAAAGGCCTCACAAAGAGAAAAAAGTGTATCACAGGCTGTACAGAAGAACTCAGCTTTTACAATAAAACTTTCCAGCTGTGGGACTGACTAAAACTCTGCCTGCACTTAAAAGAAAATGTGAAACCACCTCCTCTTCATGACCATGGAAACAGCAAACCGCGTTTTGGACATAAAACTGAGAGCACAGCTTAGTAAGACAGTTTAATTTGATTCAAATCCTGACCTCAACTAGGGAATTAATCCTCAGTCCTGCAAGGGTGAAGGACTGTCAGTAACACTGATGGCACCCAGAGCCTCAAAGGATCAGGAAACTACGGAAATAAAATTCTTACAAAGTACAGAATAAATTCTTCTAGAACCATTCTTCCCTCCTTACTGCCTGCCTCATCCTGGGAAGCAAGAGCACAGCACCCCCTGAGCTCACCCCTGCATGGCCACAAGTATCCCCTCACTTTTGGAAGGAATGAAAAAGAGAGATTCTGGGTTTCAAGTGGTAATTAGGAGTATACAGTACATTTGCCTAAGAAAACAGATGTCTTGTGAACAGAGGCAGAGAGATGAGCTGAGGACACAACATGAGCAAGCTGCCCTTTTCCAGCATCCCAAGAATTTCAAAAGCAACACTCCATGCCAAAGAAAATGTGCAGAAACCTATAAGCAAAAGAAAATGAGAGCTCCTGAAAGAGGCAGGGCAGAGCTGGAAGAAGGGAACGGAGGAGAAACCAGTGCACTCAACTGTATTTTTGAAACCCATGCACTCACCTAAAAGAAACTAAGGCTACAATTGTGTAAACAACTCAGCACAGGAGTCTCTCCACAGAAAATCAATTGCAAGACTACTGGCTCCTTGTTTTTAAATGTTTAATATTATCCCATCCCCACAATTAATATTAGAAAAGCAACAACGCTCATAGCAGACATACCAAACCAAAGCTGAGCTTTAGCAATGCTAACACACACAGATCTGCAACAGAAAAACAGATATGTGGTTCACTGACAAAATTAACATCCTCATGTTTCAGATCCTAGACAAAGGGTACATTTTATTTATGGATGAAAATGAAGCAAACATCTTTAAGTGACAACATGATACAAATTTACTTTGACGTGAACATGCAATAAAACATGTAAACACCCAATAAAAATAAAATGAAAAATAATTACAGACAAGACACAAGTATAAATTTTATTGAGCTACTGTGACAACACTTGTGTGTCACATCAATGAAATAACAAGAAAAGGAATGGAGTTGATTAGAAACATGAGATAAAGGCAAAGATCAGAGGCTGCTGGACTAGGATGGAGAGATTCATCTTTGCTCACAACTTAACCCTGGGCTGGGCTAGAAAGAGCAGCTCCTTCAGCCAAGCTCAGCCAGAAACTCTGCCTGCACACGTGCTAAGAATGCAGCACATGCAGCAATGCTCCCTGGGTGCTGTGCTAAACAGGGATAAAGTTTATCCACCTTTGCCAAGCTCAGGGAGCAGGACACGAGCAGGAGATGGATATTCCTGATGGCAGCACAGGGAAAGCCAACCTCCAAGCCCGCTGACAGCCCAAGCAGGCTGCTGAGCCACTACAAAGCCTGGGTAATTTGGATAAAAGAGAAAAGTTGATGTAAGGAAAAGTTTCAAGCTACCCCATGCTATGTCTTTGGTGAATAATGAACTTCAGCCTTCAAGTGCAGGTCCAGCACTTCACACAAGAACTGCTCTGCACATCTCCTCTCTCTGGCCATTCAGGGGGCTCAAAGGCTCCCAGTTACTGTCCTTAAAACCACCTGAGTGTGGCTTGGGATGGAAGATCCTCCTTGCCCCTGGCTGGCAGAGCCTGGCCTGTCCTGCTGGAACAGGGAGCTGTTTCAAACCTTGGGCTGAAGCTTGAAATGATGCAACCACAAACTGCTGAATTTTTAATTCAACATTCATATTGCTGGCTGCCTATAACGTAAATTTTAAACAGCCTTCAATACATAGAGAAATCTGAAGGGAAACTTGATAAATTGTACATTACACGAAACAACAGGGAGGTATGTTTTAAAGTAAGAGTGTGTCAATGTATGAGTAACTCTAGATTACAACTTTATAACCAAGGGCAAGAAACATTTTTTCCAGTGATTTAGTACCAATCATTCTCAATATTCTTTTAGGACAACCAACAACTCAGTTCTTTTTTCACATTCATTTCTGTATAAATTGTTTTCAGCCTGAAAAGCACCCACAAATCAGCACGTTCTCTGACTGAGCCATTTAAAATATTGAGAGGTTAGGGGCAGAAAATGTAACCACTGAGTCTTGTTTCTCCACAAGACAGAATTAAGTATCAGCAAACCTCAACAGTAACTGCTAACTCACAATCTTGTATCTCAAAGAGGGGCTGGAGCATTATCAGCATTTCCCAGTCGGAGAAGCAAACCAGTGGAGGCAAGGGACATGTCCAGGGGCTGGAGCCAGGAATGGGGATGGGACAGCTCCTGACAGTGAGACTGCAACTCCCAACTCATCTGAGAGTCACTGCCTCCTCCTGACTGTGCCCACCCTGAATCTGCAGCAGTTCAGGGCTCTGGGTGTCAGCACCGGTGCCCAGAGTGAGTGTTCACATACAGTCATTTCTGATGGGCTGATACATACCAGCTTAGCTCTCCCTTGCTAAGAGAATTCTTCTGTCTTCTTTAGACTATTGGTTCACACCACCATGAAACCACAAACACCTAGCAGAGATACCAGCGAGAGCAGAAGGAGCAAGATTTAACCCATCAAACTTCCACTGCGTCTCATCATCTGCAGCACTCCCTTTTGGCTTTGCAGTTTTGTTTCTACAGGAATAAGTCAGGGCATTTCCACTCGAAACTTAAAAGCTTTTGCCACCTAAGATATACCAAGTCTGAGTCTTCATTAAAAAAAAAAAAAAAAAAAAAAAAAAAAGGGAGAAATAAAAAAAAGTCAAAAGCTATGAAATTCCCTGGGTTTTTTGCCTCCTCTTTTATTTTTCAGTAGAGAACAATGAGAAAGCTTCTCCTATTCAGAATACCATCTAGGTGGATAGAAAGCTACCAGGAAAATCAAACCCTGATTGTCACAGGGTAACTATAAAAACCTGCCAGCGCACTCTGAATTCACACCATCGCCTCAGTATCTCAGGGACAAATTTTCCCAGGATGTTCGCACAAGGAGAGCCTGGAGGCAAACCCCAGGTGATCCTTTCATGAGGTGAGCAAGTGCAGGTGAGGTGGATTTGGTGGCAACACGACAGCCAAGCATTTGTTGGGAGACCCACCACAGTGCCCTGTGCACTGCCCAATATTTATATTTATATATTTAGAAGAAGGCTAAAATAAGCTCTCTTCTCCCAACTGTACTGCAAGAAGTTTCATTTCTAAGTCCCAGGCTTATGCTCACTCCTTACCTCCCTCCTTTCTTCACCACTTCCCTCTGTCCCCTCCACTCCTTTCAGCAGTGTCACTTCCCCCACACCACTTGTTTTTATTTTTACTTCCCTCTAACACTGCTGCCCTCAGCTTGTCACACGTGAGCCACAGACAGAAGCCAACATTTCTCAGCAAGGACAGACCTGAGGAGTGTGTCAGAGCTGATCCTGCACACACCCTCCCCAAGCCCATAAAAGCGATCCCGTGGTGACGTGACAGAGCAGCAGCCCTGGACCATCCCAGCTCCCCAGATGTGATAAAATGTTTGCAGGAATCAGACCACGATTTGGTCTCACCTGAATACCTGTGTGCAGTGCACACCTGGGTTCACCTACACTAAACCACTGCCTTCAGCAGGAGGATTGGTCACGTTCCTGTGGGATTTGTGTGGCCATTTCCCCACATTTTAGCCTAAACTTTCCTGTCATTCACAGAAAGCTTGTGCTGGCACTCCAGATGCTGCGGTCTCCAGGCTTGCTCATTCACTAAGGTACATTTCCACACAAAAGAGCAGGAGCACAGGATCTGCTCAGCTGTGATGTATGAACTGTGAAAAGCCTCCGAGACAGCCATGGCCTACATCCGTACGTGCCTCAAAGCGCTCCCAACCAGAGACACAGAGATGGGGGGAATTCAAAGCATCTAAAACACAGCAGCTTCAAATACTTCTGTGCATCTGCTTTTGAGCCTTTCAAAAATGAGTAATCTTCACCTCTGTCTTCCCAGAGCAGACCAGTGGGGTCCACGAGCCACGGGAGGAGGATGAGCACCACCCCAGCTCCCCGGGAAAGGCAGCACAGAAACTTCCTCATTACCCCAGCTGCCGACAAAGGAATCGAATTATTGCAAGGCAAGGGAATGGCCAGGGAGGCAAAAAGCTGTTAGACATTAGTGAGACAGGCCCCAGCCTCACAGCCCTGCCTGCTGTCACACGCACAGGAGCTGTCAGGCATCTCCTGGCTTTAGCACCTTCATACCAAAAATTACCTTTATTCAGGGTAAATGTTTAACTCTGCTAAGTCACAGGAGGGACCAAGTGACAGCACAGTAAGAACTGCAGTGTCTTACCAGAGACAGAACAGAAGCACAACCAGGGTACAGTGGTGGATCTACTCTAAATTCTTTACTGCCTAGTGCTTTCCTGGAAACCAAAGCACTCTTGGAAGCAGTGGAGACCTTTGCTACATCCAACAACCTACACCCGACTGTGTTTAATCTTTTATAAAAACTTAACATCCAACAATCTGTCTGCATTCCACGTTCTTCACAATCCAAGCAGTGCAATAGCCTGTATTTTCTTCATTGTAACTGCCAATAAAGGCAGAAATCACTGATTTGCCTTGTCAAACCAGAGACAACAAAAACAAGCTGAGAACATATGTCACAAAATGAGTAGGATTTATCTTATGTTCACTAATTTAAGGACACTATTTTTGACTGTGAGGTCCAAGTTTCCCCCATCTTTCCTGGCACATTCAACTGCATGTGTAAGCACTCCAGTATAAGTCTCTTCACTCAATGCTCCCTGTCTTCTCCAAACAATCCCATTTCAGCTTTCCCCCTCTCACCCTCACATCTTTCTCCCCACTCCCACATTCCAGCATAGTGGACCACTGTCACAATATTCCCAATACAGAAAATACTGTATTTTCAATGCCTTCTCACAAAGGATACGGGAAAGAACCAAGCACATTGCAGGAAAAACCTGGACACAGAAGATGGGAACTTACCAGCCATACAAAGACTAAAGCCAGTGCACCCTGCTTGGTGCCTTAAAAAATACCAGTCATCCACTTATGTGTCTGTTCTCTACCCAATAAATAAACTGCCTTTATTCTCGGCCTCAGTGTGATCAAACTGAAACTCTGGATTATGCATTTTTCTACATCCACTTTTTGCATTACAAATCAGCTTGCAAATAAAGAATAACTGTTCACTGGAATTTCAGACTGCATGTAATTTCTTCTCTAGCAAATGTTTCACCCATTACTTATTTGGTATTGTTAGACACAGCCAACCAGGGTGATTTTTTTTTTTTTTTTTTTTTTCAGAAAACTCCCAGCCATTACCATCTCCCAAATCCTCCCTACTGCACTTCTCAATACATCATCCAATTAACCACAAACTTGGCATTAGAGCAGAGTGACCGAAGCATGCACTGACTCTGCCACATTTCTGATGGGCATTATTTCACTGCAGGAATAGAACAAGGCATAGAAAAGCTCTCAGAGATTTATTCCCAAGGAACAGGACTCAAGGAATCCTATGAAAGCCAAGTTCTTGTGCCAGAAGTACATCAAGGGCCCTTCTTCTGGTATGTCACGTGTGGTGGGTGTCCAGGGACATCACCCTGACCATCACAGGCTGCCAAAGCTTTCCAGCTGCAGGGGAGCAGTGACTGCTCTCGCAGTCTCTTGGCAGCAGTGCCCTGGCTTTGCCATCCCTCCCTTCTCTGCACTGCATCTCCCTGCAGCAACACCCAGCTGCCTCCTCCACACCTCTCCGAGCAGGGGAGGGCAGCAGGAATGTGGGTACAGCAGCTGGAGACTCTTCTCCACATGCACATTCAGCTGCCACTAGGAACAGAAAACCACTGACCACTTCTAGGACAGAAACAATTCTACAGTGAGCTGCACGGGTACACAAAATTAAACACTCAGACCTGATCACTAATTCCACTTCTGATGAAGCACACCAACTCCTTCACAGATCAGCTTGTGCTCTGGTACCACCAGACCCAACTAAAAGATGCCAACAACTCCACCTGTTTCTAATTCAATAACAGAAGTACTTCAGTATTTAAAAGCTATTCACTACAACTTAGTTTTTTCCAGAATCTGTTGCAGATTTTATAAGATGAATGGTTTACCTTAAACGATTAGACACAGCCTGCACAGAACTAATACTCCATCCTTACTTCAATCATATATGATGCAATACCAGGATGAGATTTTAAAAACCAAACACATTACCAAGATTGGCCTTTAGATTTTCACTCCCCAGCTTGATGGTAACGAGTTCTGCCATTCTGCTCAAAAGCACTAAGAAACTGTACTTTTTACCAGAACGTGAGCCTGTCCTAAAAAGCAACAATGACGTTTTGAGAACTTGTGTTTACTGTCAAAACAACCACAGACAGTTTAAGTTTTCAGAGGGTACTAACTTCTTCCATTTGAGCTGTGGCTCGAGCTAGACTTACTCCTGCTGGTCAGAGACCAGCTGCCTCCTCTGATATCGATATATACACACATATTCAGAAATATTAAGCAAGCTGTCAAGGAGAGCTGCATGCTGGGCCATGGGAACACACTGCTCCTTTTCCTGTTCTCCAGCAAAAGGCTGTTTTTGGAGTGAAGGTGATGGTGACACCAAAAACTCCAAACAAACCAGGAGCACAGAGCAGCAGGTTACCTTCACACTGCTGAACTGATTCCAGTCACACAGCTGCTTCCAGACGGGACGTGCAGCTTTAACTCGAGGGCAGCAGCATTTCTCTCGTGATTTCATCTGCATTTACTGCCACAACACCCGCTGCTGGCCAGGGTCTGTTTTCTCTGAGCACTGCAACTCCCTCCCCATCAGACGTGGGTACCACCACACTGCGAACTGAGGCAGCAATGCCATGCCAATTCCACAATTTCTTTAGGAGTCATGTCAGCCTTTACTGTAGAAAAGGGTTAATGCTCAGCTGCGTGCCTTGCAGGTACAGTCTCCAGTGAAGAGCCCCGTTTGATACCTGTAGGAAGCTGCCATTTTTGCATCTCATATTCCATTTGTGAACAGACCTTTTTGTTCTTTAATCCAAGTCCTGAATTATTTAATCCTGTCTCCAACACTTGAAACATCTTTCCCTATAAACAAGGGGTTATTTAGCGAAAGGAAATAAATAATTTAAAAAGTCAGACCCTAAAGTGTAGCTGGCTCTGTTTTTAATTAATATTGATATAATCTGGAGAAACCTGCTGCTTAATATTACAAGGCAGGTCGAAGCTCATCAACAGTTAAATGTCTCCTTGTAACAGAAGGTGGAAGAGGAAGTTGGGAGCAGCTGGGTACGCAGCGCTCGCTGCCATCGATCCGCGACTGCCCAGTCCCAGCTCCTCACAACTTTCTCAGGCACACAGGGCTCCAAAGCCCTCATGCCCTGAGCTGCACGAGCTGCAGTTCACAGGGCTCAGGTGGAGCTCTGCTAAGCATAAATCCTCCCGGCTTTCGTGCTGGAACAGAGCGTACGCGGAAGTATTTTTATTTTCTACGATTCCACGCTCGAAATACGTCAGTGCGAGTGAAGGACGGGGACGGGAGGAGGCACGGACAGCTCTGTGTGACTGAACTTCATCCCTGGGAACGATGGTTTTTATAGCACATTGCTTCATCTGCAAGTGGGAGTAAATATTACACTACCTCTTGGTGCAGATGGGGGGGTAAAAAAATTGAAAAAGCTAATTTGAAACAAATTAACTATTCTGCATAGGGAGGAAGGTAGCGTCTCCCTGCCCGGTCACTCGAGGGCTCTGTGCAGACAGAGTGTGTGCAAAGTGAACAAACCCTGTGCTGCTCACAGCCTGCCTGGTGAACCTGCCAACAGGTGAACAGCCTCCATCCGCAGCACGGATAAATAATCACCAGTCCTCAAAAGCAGGTAATGAATATTGTTCAAACAACTCTAAGCTGGCGTTACCAGAATGCTTCAAAGGAGAAGCTACAAGCTGTTCAAGTCAGACTGTCACATTTAGTCTGCAAAAACGAGATTAAGGTTTGTACAGTGATACTCCACAACAGGTTTTACAGTATGCACAGAAATTAAATTATGATAAAAGTGAGCTATTTTTTACTAAAAACAGAATAGAACAATCTATCAAAATGCCATTTGGCTGCGTTCGTTACATTTTAGAATTTCATTTACATGATAGATACTTTAGCATAATATGTTTTAATCAATAAGCATTTCTGAAGGCTTTATTTTTTAGGCAATATTTAGACTTGTTCACCGTTAAATGTAACACCACGGCAGCGACGTTCGGAGCGTTTATTTTCCTATGCTAGGCAAGTACAGCTACACGTACACAGAGGCAAAAGCAAAAGTCCACAATTAGAGATGTCAGACCCTGTTTAACTACATCTTAATTTAATCCATTTTATTTTATACAATTCTACATCTGGATCTCATTTTCCGTATTCCTGTAGGTATTCCGGGTCACTATTAAGAACCCTTTCAAGTTAGCAAAGTTCAGCCAAGTCTACCTTAATCCAAAACCTTTAAAAAAAACAATAAAACGCGAAAAGGGGGGGGGGGGGGGGAGGTTGGTGGGGGAGTGGAAGACGACAGAGAAACCTAAACCAAAACGCTACTTTACCCCACCTCCTAATGCACCTGAAAGTCGGAAGGGAGCAGAGCGCAGGCAGCACCTCCCGTGTCGGGGGCTGCCGGGGGCAGTTTCAGCATCGCTGCCGCACGCCCGGGCCAGGGGCAGGGAGGGCGGCGGGAGCCGGGCCCCGCTGCCCGCAGCATCCCCTCACCTGCAGCGGGAGCGCGGCTCTGCCCAGCATCAGCGCACCATCCCTCCGCCTGCCGCAGCCTCCGGCCGGCTCCACCGCCGCCTCCACGGGGGACAGGGTGGGCAGCCGACGGCTTTCGAGCCAATTTATTTAAACGGGAGGCAGCGGCGGGTTTGGAGAGGCAGGGCAGCGCCTTCCTGCGCCAATCAACTGGGAGACACGCGTGTTGCAATCCCATTCACGGCGGGAGCAGCACCGATACAGCGTCTGACAACCCCCCCCCGGCCCGCCCCGGCCTTATCTGTAGCCCGGCAACTCAATTACATCGCGGGGCCGCAATTCCCCCGGGGCCGCTCCCCGGGGCAGGGGGAGGGAGGCCGGTCTGCCAGGACTTTCCCTCGCAGGAAACGGCACTTCTGGGCTCTCCCGAGCCAGCACAGTAAAGCATCAATATTCCGCTCATCTGTCAGATCCTGGACAGCAGGAGAGGCTGGAGAGCCCGTGAATTATGTAACGTGCCCTCCCGCCGCCGCGGGGAGATGCGCCGCGATGCCCCCGCCGGCCGGGACGCCCCCGCGCCCCTCCCCGCGCCCGGCGCCGCCGCTGCCCGCCCGAGCCCCCCTGTCCGCGCACCGGGCGCTCGCCCCTTCCCACCCCGCGGGACCCTCCGCCGCTCACTCGCTCGCTCCCTCCCTCCCTGCCGGCGGCTGCCCCCGCGCCCCCTCCCCCGGCGGCCCGGCGCGGTGCCCGCGGCGGTCGCAGGGCGGCGGCCGGAGCCCCGCGCCCGGCGGAGCGGAGCGGAGCGCGGCGGAGCCGAGCGGAGCCAGGGCCGGCACCCCGCGGCGGCGGCGGGGAGCGCCCGCCCGCCCGGCCGGCACCACAGCGCCCCCAGCCCCCGCCGCTCCGCGCCTGCACCGCCAGCCCGCCCGGCGCCCCCACACAAAGTCCCAGCACTCGGTAAACTTTCCCCGGCTCCCGGCGCAGGAAAAGCGGCGGGGACGCGGCGGCGGGAAGGGGGCAGGCGGCGGGGAGGGAGAGGGAGGAGGCGGGCGGGGGATGAGCGGCGGCCGCCGGGAGTCCCGCCGCGCCCGCCGCCCCGCACGGCCCCGCCGCCGGGGGGGAGCGCGGAGCGGGGAGAGAGCAGCCCGGGACGGAGCGGGCGAAGCGGCGGCAGCCCCGGCAGCGGCGGCTCCGGCGCCATCTTGGGCTGATCGATGAATTGAACAAAGAGGATCAATTTCCGATGGGGCCGGTGATCGATGGCGGGGGGGGCGGAGGGAGCGGAGCGCCGCGGCCGGGCGGAGCGGGGGGTTCCCTTTAGGCGGCGCGGGCCGGCAGCGGGAGGAGGAGGGGGAGGCCGGGCCCGAGGGAAGGCGGAGAAGGGAGGGAGGGGGGGGGGTCCGGCGGCGCGGCCCGGCCGGTGCGGCGAGCGGGGGAGCCTGACCTGCAGCTGCTGTAAATCAAAGCGCTTCCAATATTGAAACATCGATCCCACATTGGCCGCCATCTTGAGACATATTGAGACAGAGTGAGCGGCTGATAGAGAGAGAGGGGCTGGAGTTCAGGAGCCGGGAGGGAGGGGGAGGGAGGGAGGGAGGGAGGGAGGGAGAGAGGGAGGGAGCCGGCGGGAGGGGGGAGGAGGGGCGGGGGGGCAAGGGGAGGGAGGCGGGCAGGGAGCGCCCAAATCCCGGCCTGGAGCCCGCCCGGAACACGGACTCAGCCCGCGCGCTCGCGGGGGGGGGGGGGGGGGAAGGGGCGCCGCGGCCGCGCGCTCACGGCGACCCCGCGGCCGAACGGCGGAGGGGACCCGGGACAGACAGACGGACAGGGAGAGAGAGAGCGGGGACAGACAGAGAGACAGAGAGAGAGCGGGGACAGACAGAGAGAGAGCGGGGACAGACAGAGCGGGGACAGACAGACAGAGAGCGAGGACAGACAGAGCGGGGACAGACAGACAGAGCGGGGACAGACAGACAGAGAGGCGGGGACAGACAGAGAGCGGGGACAGACAGACAGAGAAGCGGGGACAGACAGAGACAGAGCGGGGACAGACAGACAGAGCGGGGACAGACAAGAGCGGGAAGACAGACAGACAGAGCGGGGACAGACAGACAGAGAGAGCAGGGACAGACAGAGAGCGGGACAGACAGGGGGACAGACAGAGCGGGGACAGACAGACAGAGAGAGAGAGCAGGGAAGACAGAGAGAGGGGGAGACAGACAGGGGACAGACAGACGCGGGAACAGACAGACAGCGGGGAGAGGCGCGCGGAGCGGCGGAACGCGGGGCCAGCGGTGCGGCGGGATGCGGGATGCGGGATGCGGGCGCGGCGGGATGCGGGATGCGGGATGCGGGATGCGGGCCCGGCCGGCAGCGCGGGGATGCCGCCCCGGCGGGACGCGGGGACAGCGGCGCGGAGCCCCCGCGGGCGCGGTGCGGGTTCGTGGCAGCGCATCGCCCCGCAAATGGTGCCCGGAGCGGCGGCGCTAAAATTAGCTCAAGTGCGGAGAGTTTAGGGGAAACAACAATGAAAAAGTGCACGAGGGCAGCGGGTTCCCGGTGTCCGGGGCGGTCCGGGAGCGCCTGGAACGGGATTTCTTCCGCGCGGACAGGCGCTCCCTGCCAGGGCCGGTGCCGCCGGCCGCTGCCGGGGGGAGACGGATCGCAGGGAGGTTGGGAAAAATCAGATCCCAGCCCCGCTCAGGATATCCATAGAAACGGAGATTAAAAGGATGAAATAAGTTATTTTGTTCTAAACAATAATGTTGCTATAAATACGAACATTTTCCTTGTTCCCTTCCTGAAAAGCACAGAACATTTTAGCAGGCTAAAACAAACCAGCCTGCGGATACATTGCCCCCCCCCCTCGAAAACATTCCCTGTTTTTTACTGGGAAATGGGCAAACCCACGGTCTGTACCTGTCCCCTCTGGAATTAATAAGTTGCACAGTATTTTTCCATGTACAGCTACTTTCACTGTTTTGCACTTCGTCTGTAAAAGGAAAATATCTCTTGCCCCCCAAGTGAGCGATTGTAGATTTTTTTTTCTCAAATTGTATTTGATCACCGAGTGAATTTAGTGCTCGCTCAAGTCCGTGGGCTCGCTGCTTGGAAATGGTTCTGCCTGTCTTTGGAGAAGTTACGGCAGAGACAGCGGCAGAGCAATTGCCACAGATTATTTCCCAGTCTGCTGCCGGCCTCCTTTGGAAGAGCACCATCATTTCAGCCTCCATTTCCACTTTTTGCTGAGGCTGCTGCTTACAAAGATACTAATTGCGATGGCGGGTTTTATGTTAATGTGCTCCACGTAATGATCAGCCCGACGACTACAGACCTTCAGATTGTTGGTTGGCTGTGCTGGGAATAAAACTAATGGCATTTGGTTATGAAAATGTCAGATGTCTACATGGTGACCTAAACTGGGGGCCCAAGGAGAGCGAAATCCAAGACCCTCCACACGCCTGCCGTGGGGCTGGAGCCAGGGATGCCCTCGGAGAGGGAAACTCCTTCTCCCCCAGAAGTGCCATGCTTCGATGGAGGGCAGCCCCTTGCTGGGATGATGCTGGAGAGCATTGGGTGTCCATCTGGGATCCCCCCTGCTCTGGGGAGAGGGTGTGGGGTGCCCGGAGCGACAGCTGGGGACAGAGCAGGGACGGAGCTGCGCGAGCCTCCGAATTCTGACTAACGCCTTAACCGGTTTGGTAGCTCTAAAATAGGATTTTAATCCTGGGAAGCATCATTTCACATTCCAGTGATCTAATCAAAATCCTTTCCTCTAATCTCTCCATGGTCCCCCTTTCTAGATGAAAGAGGCTGGAGTTCCTGTCTTCACCCTTTCTCCGCTGCTTCCCTGTTCTACCAGTCTGTTCTGTGTCCAGGCAACTGCAAAAAGACATTTCAAAGGCTCCTGCCGTGCCATGTAGATGTTTTCTCTTGTTAGTTTGGACTGCAGGTGTGTAAGCCTCGAGGATGAAGTATCGTGGTGCTGTTTTAGGTTTGGGGCACACAGTCATGGCACAATAAATCACATAGGAACGCTCCGCTTTGAATGCACGCGCACCGAAAAGGGAAAAGAAAAAAGCATCTGACCTGAAACATTTTCTGGAAACACATCTGGTTAAAATCCAAAGTTTTAAATTGAGTAATATTTTAAAATACATTTGGTAGGTATTAAATTACAGTGTTATATCTGGTAATATTTATGATACTAATGTGTTAAGCGGAGGTTTATATCTGTCAAGAAATATGAATGATTGTCATATGGGGTAACAAATGAATCCCGATATAAATAACATTTTATGATATTTTTAACATTATTGTAGTTTTTTTTTTTTTTTTTTTCAGAAGTTACATTATTGCCAATTTGAAATAAAGCTCTGTGGCTACGTACCAAAGCTTTTAGCTACGTAATTTTGAATAAGTATAAAGCAGTACGGCTGATTTGGGGAATTACTGGGAAACCTTAACTCTGCCGGAAGACAAATGCTGAGCACCTATAATTCCTATTGTCTTCTATGCAGGATCAAGTCCCTCGTTTGCCATTTTATGTGGCAGCAAGCCCAAGGAAATCTTGCTTGACAGCTCTGTTTTCTCAAAGTGCTGCATTTCTTCGGGCTGGATTCCGCAAAGATCCTGCAGGCTACAGAGCTCCTTGGAGCAAGCGATAATGTGCTTTGTGTTCCTGCTGAAATGTACCTGTGTACGATGGGAGAAGGAGCTTGGAAAACTGGGTGTACCCTGGCAAGAAGGTGGTTGGAATAAAGTTTTCTTGGGTTATTATGTTTTGAGGAATCTTCTTATCTGTTCGTTTGAGGAAGGTTTTTCTAAAGTTAGATTTGATCTGTGTAAATGCTAACTTCTTTCAACGGGCACTAATAGAGTACTGAAAAAGGAAGCACAGTGAGTTTGAAGTTTAAATCTCAAACAATAGCAGCAACTAGTAATGCTTGATGCATCCAAAATATTTGTAAGTATGTCATAGATATTCCATTTTAGGAGTTGGGTGAAAATCACATTAGTATTTGTTACCTATTAATGTCATAAGATCTCACTGGTACAGTCTTTAATGAACGTATTTGCACTTTGGGCCATCACAGAAAATTGTTCTTGTTATTCTTCATGCCATCATCTGGACTACTGAAGAAAATGGATCTTTATTCCAAAGGTTCCAAACTGGTTGGGAGCAGTTCCTTAGCACAGCTGCTCCCCTGGGCATCAGTCTGCATTCATGAGGATATTTTGGACAATGAGTCCAGCATTGATCACTGGACTTAGGCTTCTCTCTGCCTTAATGAACCTGGCTGATTTTCTTGGCCAGGACACTGGAAGATGAGCTGCTGCTTCTCCCAGCACCTGTAACTTCTGGGTCTCTTCTCCAAGGATTCTCGTGGTTTTTTCTTCTCATTTTCATGTAAACTAACAACCAAATTTCTATCAGTTCCCCTAAAAGAGTTCCTCCAGAGCCTTTCTGTACTCATCTGCTCCTTGTCCAGCCCCTTCCCTCCTCACTTCATGGCTCTCATCTTTGCATTTCTTCAGCTGATTCTTGTCCCTGGCTGTGTGTGCCCACTGGAAAGGAGCTCCTCATTCCAAAATCCCAGCCCTCTCCACTGTGGAAGTGCCCTTCTGTTCACCTTAAACTGGATTTGAGATATCCTTTACTGTTGTATGCCATTGCACAGTGAGATTCCACGGGCATGGCAGGGAACAGAGACAGCCAAACAGATAATTTATGTTCCTGGGAGATTTAGTCCAAATTAAGATCAAAACTCATACACATCTTCCAAATCACAGATTTTTTTTTTTTTTTGTCCCCAATTATTGTCAATGACTCTATTTCTGCTTGATTTATATCTCTGGTAGTAGCCAGAGGTTTTGCATCACATAAATTGCCTGAGGGTTTGGCCAGTGATGTGGACACTGACATGTAGAAGCTCAGGAAAGCCCCTGAGCAGAAAATGGTTGGAAACAGGGAAAATAGCAGGGAGAAGTGTACCCTCTGTCTGCACACAATTCCCTGGGTGTCCAGCTGTGCTCACTTCAGCTGGATGGACCTTTGTTTTCTTAACCAACATGGTAATTCCCACATTCTTTGGTAAATTGGCAAAGTTTTGCATAGACAGAAATCATGTAGATGGCAGCACACATGATCCAAGCACAAAATCCTCTGATTTCTGTTATCCTGTGTGCACTGCACAGCCACAGATACACTCTGGCAGGTGGAAGAGAAGAAAGCAATTCTACAGAGGGCAGGGAAAACAGCCACAATTAAAAGCAAAGTAAATTTGCGTGGTGTGGTTACTTGCTGGTTAACTCTGAAGAGTTTATGAGGATCCAGCATAACCCACAACAGATCTTCCTTGAGGATTTGTGGATTAACCCACACCAACACAAACGTGGCATGGCACTGCAGTGGTGTCTGCCATGTGCAGCAGGAGTTACTGAAGACCCCAAAAGAGCTCCCACAACATTTCTCTCATATAGCTGCTCTTCTCACCAAATGTTCCATCCAGATGCATGGTTCTGTTTTGGCCAATGCCTGGAACAGCAGAAAGAATTAGAGAAGGAAAGGATCTGTTGGGTTATGCATTCCCTGGAGCTGGAGTGAGTCAGTTTGATACTGAATTTCTGTCAGGGTATGGTTCACCCCAGTTTTGTCAGCACTGTCCTTGGCTTCTCATCCTATATCCCATGCACAGGATGGTACCAGGGGCAGGGTTTTGTTGGATGGGAGGCACATCGAGCCCTTCTCTGGTCTTGTGCTCCATTCTTCTCTCTGACACAGCCTGGTCTTATTTGAGGATTTATCTTTTTGGCCCTCTAAAGGGATTAACAGAAAAGATAGTTGATTATGTTCCCAGGAAAAAATCCCAACTTTTTTCTCACTTGAAAATTTTCAAGGTTTTTACCTTTTACTGGTTTCTCTTAGAGGTTTGGGGTTTGGGTTTTGCACATCCTTTTCTTTTTGTGGTATTTAACTCTTGCTATTCCTATCATGAACCCTCACACACTTCACATAGCCACTTCCTCACTTCAAGTTCTTCCTCTTCCCCTCTCCCTCCCTGCTCAGGCCCATTTTGGCTGTGCTTTCACCTCCACTCATTCTGTCCCAGCCAGGTATTTCTCCCAGTTTCTGCTGAATCTTCAGCTCCAATATTCCACATATTACTTTAGAATAAGGATCTGAAGCCTGCATTATTAGTTTAAATGCCTTTGTGTGTTCTGAACCTCAGCTGGGCTTGTTCTGTTTGTGCCACAGTCCCAGTGGCAGGAGAGCTGGTGCTGTGGCTGTGGCTGTGGCCAGGAGCTGTGGCTGGCCCGGGGCTCTTGGGGACATGAAAGGACTGCCTGGATCCTCCCGCAGTTTCTCCATTCTCGACAGCACCAGTGGTCGCTGGGAGATCGGGATCTCGTGGTGGCTGTGGGGCACTGCACCTCGAGGGTTGCAGGGCAGGGAAGCTGCAAGCAGGAGAAGCAGGAAAAGTACAAAGAAAGCAGCTCAGAGCTGCTGCCTCACCTCCAGTTCCCCTTTCCTGCCCTTCCACTGAAGTGGGTGAGTGCAGAGCTGAGCTGCCTTGGCAAAGGAAAGAGAAGGAAGGTTTTTCTTTCACTTTCCAAACACAGACAGTTCACGTGGGACGGAAGAAGGAACATCCCTCTGCCCCTTCCCTCCAGCTGGGCTTTCTGGTCCCACTGTCCCCCCACGCTGGTCACATCCCTCGGTGGGCCCCCCACGGGCACCTGTACTGTGGCCTGTGGGGTTTTGGGTGTCTGAGGTGGTTTGTCCTCCAGAAATGAGGATGAGGTTTCATTTGGGGAAGCACATCTTTTCTTAGAAATTCGAACACTGTGACTGACTTAGCACAACTGTGATTTTCTGCAAACACAACTGTGTTTGGGGTGGTTGCATGCGAATGATGGGGAAAAGAAACAGTAATTCTGAATTAATGCAGAAAGGGAGAAAATAGACACCCTTAGAGGAAGCCCTGAGTTCACTGCAGCTGCCATACACTGGCAAAACTGATGTTGTGTCCCACAGGAAACATTTCATTGTGGAGAACCTCGTGTTTGGAGAGAGCATACCTGTGCCTGTTGTGACACACAAGTAAACCAAAGTGCTTGGGGTAGCACATCAATCCAGTCTTTCTTTAGTAACATGTATGAAATAAATTGGTTTTTCCCCCCTGGTGTTGCATCATTTCCTATTTGGTGTCCAGATGGTGACAGATTACCAAACAGGGGAAAGAAATAAAATCCATGTAATATTTTGTATCTAAACATTACCTTCTTCTTTGGAATAAAGAGATCAGTTTTGTTCTGGCCATGATTTTCCTCATTTATGTGCTGGCCCTTGTCTGCATCTGCTTGGCATTATCCTGGATTGGGGCTTTAACCTGCTATGAATCCAAAGAAATTATACGGAATTGATGGGATCACTATGAATTTCCAGGGGTGTAGGCTCATGCAGACCACATCCTATTAATCTTGTTGTGTTCTTTCTGTAAATAACAAGCTGGATTCGGCCCAACAAGAGTAAAACAAATTGGAAGCATTCATAAAGAGAAGTAAATGGCTTTAAGATGTAAGAATAAAGTATTGGTGGGTTGTCTCCAAGAATCCAGTTTTTAAAGGTACCAAAGCACACACAAAACTTTAGTTTAATGTGTTCTTAAGTGGCTGCTGTGTGGGGCTGGCTGCTGAAGCAGGGCCATGGGCATAAGACCTGCTTTCATGAAGGGATTATATAAAAAAGCAAAAACTGCAAGAAGGAGAAAAATGCTCAAGGGCAGCCAACCTGGAGGAAACAAATATAATTTAGTTGTGTGAAGTGTTTATAAATGCAGTTTATGAACATGTATGAAGGAGTAATTTTTTACTTTTCAGACTGCAACTGTCACACAGAAAAGAAGCAATTGCTTATTTGTCCTTTTCAAGGATTTTTAGAGAATATTTTGCAGTTTGGCTATGTATTTTGATTTGCTTTTTTCTTGTTTAATAGCTTGTTATTCTGTTGATTATTTCAGATTAGCTTTTTGTGTGTGCTCTTCTTTATTTGTGATTGATAGGAAAATATTTATGTGGTTTATCTGTGAGTGAAAATTGATTTTAAATTTTGTTCAAAGTTTCAGACTTTTACATGCATGGGCTACCAAATTTGATCTATCAGTCTCACTCCTTGGTTCTCTTGCATCATCAGAATAAATGTGAAATGACACAGAATGCCTGGAATTGCAATAATTCAGTGTAACAGAACTGACTATCAAGCTTCATATATAGATTAGATTAATGCATAAATCTAATTTGATATTTTACATTACTGGGCTAATATTTTACAGATGTAATGCCAAGTTGTTAAGTAAATGAAACTCACGGAGAGTCCAATTCTGAAAGGATTACTCAGGCAAAAATCCCTGCAGTCAGAGGGAGTATTGCCTGAACGGAGTCTGCAAAATTAGAACTAGAGCCATATTCCCCAAACAGACACGCAGATTTATCTGTGAGATCTGCCCAGGAGTTGAATTCTTGTAACAATGAAAGATATATAGGGAAAACGAGCAAGTAGGTAACCTGAAATATAAGGAGAGACTGATAAGATCTGAGCAAGCACTTGTGCGGTTGGTGATGTCAACAGGAGCCCAAGTTGTTTTAATAAACTTGTTCATAGTTGTCCTATAGTGTGTTTTTATATACTGAACTACATAGATCACGTAAGAGTTTAACAAGAAGAGGATTCATATTAAATTTGCACATAAAATACCTCCATGAAATATGTGAAATGCTTTTCTTTTTTTATACGATTCAATAAAACATCGATCATAAAACTCTGCCCTCCTGCTTCTTCATATCCAGTTTCAGCTGTTGCTTTGTGTTTAGAGTTGGAACTCATGACACTTGACAGATTTAATTGTGGGGCACTTCTAATTGGTGAAGAAAGACCCTGGCTCTGCTTGCTCGCTCGGGGGGTATAAATCAGGAGGAACCCCACCAGAGCTGGTGAAATGTTGCATCTCTGCAAGAGGCTGTTGGGCCAAGTGATAGAACTGCCTGCAGCTCCTGTGGAACGTGCAGTCTTGTGGCTGTTTGCAGCTGCTCAGGATCTGCCCCACTGGCTGGGATGGAGCAAAGCCAGGGATGATTCCTGCCCTCTACCATGAGTTTTGCTCAGTGTTTTGCACTGTAAATTCTCCTGACTCTTGCTGCCAAGCTCAGCTCCCTCCTTCACAGTTTCATACTCTGAGTGTGAACTGATACTGGTGGAAATCCAAGGGTAAAAAAGTGGTGAGTATAAAGCACAAATCTGTAGCCTGGATCTGAGAGGAACAGCTTGACCACAGAGGAAGTTATTTGCACAAAAAGTATTCAAACAGATACGCACGGTTTACATGTGTTTAGTAAATCATGTCTGAAAACTAGAACCAGCTGTATGGTGTGTGGAGGCCCCGATCCCAGCCCCTCCTGAGCACTGTTTTATACATGTGGATGATACATTCCCAGTCACTTTTTCCATCTTTTAATTTGGGGGCTGGTAGGGACTGAAACACGAGGAGAGTGATTTCCATCTCGGGCTGGGGTGTGTGTCAGCATCCTCAGGTAGCTGCTCACAGCCCCTGCTCAGGGAAACAATCCCACCACAGCCCCTGCCCTCCTCCCCTCCACCTGCAGCCCAGGTAGGGCACAACCCCCCGGGGTAGCTCAGGGGCAGGAAAGCAGCTTTCCATGCCAGGCTCGCCATTATCCCACAGCATTATCCTACATGACGGCAGCAAAATCGATTGAGCCACTCGGGTTCACTCCTAAATGAGAGGAAAACCAGGCCTGAAAGCTAAATTTGCATGCCAGATTAAGAAAGTTGTAGATGCAAGCAAGATCTTTTTCCTTTTTTTTCCCCTTTCTTTGTGTGTGTGTGTGTGTGTGTGTGTGTGTGTGTGTGTGTGTGTGTGTGTGTGTGTCTAACTATGCAACAAATTTTGTAGCTGAAATTTACATACTTCTTGATTCATGAAATTATGAGCAGCTGCTATTTTGCTACATTCTTAAATTGAAAAGGCAGCGAAGAAAAGAACAGACACATTAGGCAAACTCCATCTGCCCCTCATGTCTATCACTTCCCTTCACTCTCTCCTTTGCCAAACAGGATACAATGGCATAATCAGATGTCTTGGTTTGCCTGGGAAAGTCCCCAAATTCATATAGCTGTCGTCTAAGATGGGATTTTTGTTTTCCAGACAACTTCTTGACATGGTCTCTTGTTCTCCCCCTGAAACGTGGATACATATTTACAGAGGAAACAGCAGAGCACGAAAGAGCTCCAGGGAGAGAATGACCTTCAAGGTGGTTTACAGGCTTTTGGAGGTTCCTGCAACTCTTCAGACTTCATCTTAGGGACCTAAGGGTCACTGAGAATTAAGAAGTTTTCCTAATTTTATTTTCTTTTGCTCCCATCTTTCTATTCAAATTACAGCATGGGAAGATTTTGGGGTGAGAGGGTAAAAATACAGGATTCATAAATAGAACAAATGGGGTTCACTGCTACCTTTTGCCATGGATCTGAACAAATCCAATCTACAGGTAGCTCCATGCTTGGGGAAAGGAGCTCTCTTTGGAGATGAGAACTTCTCAAACTCTGGCCCTTACTTCACACTAAATGCCACTTTACAGATCATAACACTACATTTCATCATGATGCAAATGTTTTAATTTTCCAGTTTTGAATTAAAAGATGAAAGCTCAGAATTTTAGACCTATTTAACACCTGGTTAAACACTTAATAAACTAGTAACAGCTGAGTGCATCCCTGTTAAGTGGAGTTTTTTCCTTTTTGTTGCCCCACTTAAGAAACAGTCATTGTCATTCAGTCTCATTAACATAAATAGGTTCCCTAGGAGATGTCCCATTAAAGTGGCCATCCCTATTAAGCATGTCCCAATTAAGTAGTGTTTATTGTATGGCAGGTTCCAGACCTCAAAGCAGAATAATTTTCAGTTCCTAGAGGGAAAAAAAGAAGTCAAAGAAATTACATATTTAAAAAAGGCTTAAATTGATACAAACTGATAAGAGCCCAAAAATGAAAAATGAGGGCTGACACTTCAGCCTTTTGTTTACCCTGTAATGCTGCTTTTCTGGTTTTGAGTTAAGAATGTAGCCTACACCCTAACTATGAATTTCTTGGCTTCGATTTGATTGTGTCATAACTTAATGTTTTATGACTTACAATCACATTAGTCATAGGAGTCACTCAAGTTTAGAGATGATGGAAAAGACATAGGGGATAGACAAATCCATACTGGGGAATTGTCTTGTGATTGAAGCAGTGGGCTGGGACCTGGCAGAGCCAAGCTCACTGTCCAGGCCTGGTTCTGCCTCACTGAGAGCACAACTCCAAGACTCTGTTCACACCATTATTTACATACCTGAACAGACATTTAAATGTTATTTTGTGTGCTCCTGTGCATACATAATCTATTTTGCTCTTAATCAAGGTGGATTTAAGTCGGGGGCTTACTCAAGGTGTTAAGAGACAAGCTCTGGAAAATCTTCCTGCGTTGGCTGAGGATGATACAACTCAGTGTCTGCTGCCAAAGGCTACCCCTTATCCCCCAAATTATATTAGTGTCAGCCACTTCAGCATAAAATCCAGGTCTTTAGCACAAACCTGCCTTCAAAGAGCTGAAATTACTTGCCTTGATTTTGTCTCAAAGCAGGGGAGAAGCAGGCAGGTATCTCCTGTCTGTGCCGTGTCTGTGGGAGGTGACCTCCAGCGCAGAGACCAAGCAGAGGAGGAGGAGGAGGAGGAGGATTAATGCCCTCTTCAGCAACTGAAAGGAGTGCAGCACATTTACACTTTCAGCCAGGACATTTGCACCTGCAGGAACAAGACATCCCTTGTGTAGCTTTATCCCAAATTAGACAACCTGTCCTTCCTCCAAAGGAGAAGTTTCTACTTGGGTGGAGTTCAATAAATAATTTTTTTTAAAAAAAATCATTATTCCAGGGCTTCAAACTGAACTATCTTCATGACAGGACCTCCAGAATTTTCCTCAGTACAGGTAAAAATGGAAATGCAACAGATTCAAAGCTTTGATGTGTACAGAGAGATGACTTCTCTGCATCACCTTTTTTTGGTGTTTTGGAGAACAGACAGTTTGAGTCATGCCAACTTATTTTCTTTATTTAACAGAACCACAGTCATTTAAGTTGGAAAAGAACTTTGAATCCAGGTGTAAACCCAACAATGCCAAGTCCACCATGAAACCATGACCCTAAGCTCCATGCCTGGAAGCTTTCATGCTTCCCTGAAAAGCAATGTACACCTGTTAAATACTTTCCCTTGGTCTCAATAATCACTTTTTTTTTTTTTTAGGAATTATCCCTGGAGTACAGTTTCCTATCAAGAGATGTGATTTGCACAACGGTACGCAAGTGGTTCACACATTTAATACACAGCCCACACTCTGAAGAACCTTAAGATTCTTTGCATTAAATAAGAGGCACAGTACTTCAAAATGAGGGTTTGTGAGTAGGTGGTAAACTTTTTTCTGGGTCACTGAGTAGCAACTGGGTGCTTTGAAAGCATCTTGCAGGAGCCAGGTAAGCTGTGGTTGAGCGATGCAGGTGTCCTACTGTGGTCAAATCCGAAAGACTTCTCTCCTTGAGGCAGTGAAGCAATTACACCTGGTAGCCTCATATCTTACTGCCAGTAAATAGGTGTAGAACAATGTGGCTTGTAGTGCCCAGTAATAACATCAGAAGCAGGCAGCAAGAGTCTCTGAGAGTCCTTGCAGTTTGCTGAAACCCTACATCACTGTGAGCAGGAGAAATGGTTCAGAGCCACAGTGCTCAGGGGTTCATCTCAGAACCAAAATCCTGGGCTTGGTGTAAAACTCCAGCTCGGCATGACCAGGGTGAGGATCAGCACAGGAAGCTCACTCACTCCTCAGTGTCTGCTTTGAGGACAGAGGCTATGTGTCTGGAGGGAGTGCAAAAACAACCCCCAGCTCCAAAGAGCTGCTGCCCTGAAGAGAACCTCAAACCCAGATCTGAGCTTGATGTTTTGTTCCCCTGCTCTTTGTTAAACAGCAATACTGTAACAGCACTTGCTTTAGCGCCAAGTAGAAGTCGTGTCGGTATTTCTGGTGTGAGACCATTTGTGAGGGGTTTAGAATTGTCCAGGACTTCCAGAGCAGGAGCCCAGGGCAGCAGAGGAGGGCTCCAAAGGGCCCTGGTGCAGAAAGGAAAGCTCAGCCATGTACCTGTGTGAGGCTCGAGTGTATTCTCTCAGCTCTGACACAAATCAACTGCAGGGCACTTTGACACATCCCAACCTTTCAGAGTGTATTTTTTGAGCTCAGCTCATTATCTGAGCCTCCATTCAGATGCTCTCAGCACAGATGCCTTCCTCATCAGCTCTGCACTAAAACATACAGTAAGTGAAATTCTGCCATATGTTAATACATATGTTTCAGTTTCAATAAGCATTTGATGCAGGGCTGTTTTTATTTTTTTTTTTTCCCGGGCAAGAGAAATTATAGAGTTTATACTATTACCTTCCCTCTTTTTTTAAATGTACTAGTGAGCTTAAACAAACTAATTAAAGTAAGGTTAGCTACGTGCAGCATAACCTGTCACAATGGTGGAAACATGTATCGATTCTTAAGGGTTCAGCATTTAACTGGTTGGTCCAAACCAGCTGGGGATGGCAGAGCAAACTGTCTGAGACTCTCTGTGATGTTGTAAAATGATGGAGAGGCAGATAGCCTGGAGAAAAGGTGTAACCGGGATTTTCACTTCATCCCCACCTCAAATTTTCCCATCTGGCATATCACAACATAATGATGTGAGTGATGTCATCAAACTGGGAGAGAGGATCTGAATGGGGCAGTTTTCTCCTTTACTGAACTTCGTAAGCTGGCCACAAATTGTAATTAGCAAGTGTCTACAGTTTATTCCTGGCAGAGGCTCAGTCCGTTTTCCACGGGCTGGAATCAGTCTGTTTAGCCACAATGATTCTTTTTGTTTGTTTGTTTGCAAATAAACTCTTGGAAAGATCCTGGGCACATTATGAGATTTACAGATCAGTTGCTCTGCACAAGCACAGTGCTTTTACAGCATGCAATACCTCTGAGTAATGCTTTTGATTTAACTAGAGCTACCCTAGATTTGCACCATTGTAGGAGCCAGATTAGGCCCCATAACTCTTGCACACAGACTTGAAAGCATCCAAGCAGTTATGAATGAGAGCAGCATTTGCAAGATAGAACAAAGAAAAACCAGCCAAAAAAAATATCCAACTTACATCAGCTTTGCCTGCTGGATTCTTTGCTTTATAGCTAGAGAAATATCCAGGCAGACCCTCAGCTAGCAGAAGCTGGCACAGCTTTGTTAAAAATCAGTGGAGCTTTGCTGATTTATATCAGCTGAGAATCACTATCTGCCCCGATGACAAAATGAGGCATTGAAACAGAGTGGGAAGGCAGTAGGGTTTATCTATGGTTACAGCATTAAAGCAGCATCATAAGATAGACAAATTCTGTGTAACACTTTAAAAAAAAAGAAAAAAAAAAAAAAAGAATATGTCTGTGGGGATACAGCATGGACTTGGCTTTCCCAGTGTTGGTTTCTGATCACTGTGCCAAGACTGGCATCTTCCTTTCCCTCAACAAATCAGCATTGCTGCTGCAAACTCTTCATTGACTGCCAATGCTGTGCTACCAATAATTTACCACGATTGAGAAACGTCTCTGCTTTTGCTCTGCACAAGAGAGTTTGCTCCTGCATGCCTGGATCTGTTCAGTTACTTACTTTATGAACTTTATTAAAAAGAATCAAAGGATTCTTTTGGGTTCGTTTTTCATAAAATGTCTCAAGCATTTGATAAATAAATAATCTTCTACTTAAAATGGGCATGAATTCCCTAAAGACTCAGCGTTACAAGCAGGTATGTGCCAAGCCCAGCTCTCCTCCAGGGGGACGTATATATCTATATACCTGTAATTATAGGCTGATAATTATATCATTCCCTCTCTGTATATCATCATTTGTGAATAACTCGGTAAGCTGGCAACACAGAAGGGCGGGACTGTATCATAAGCTAATAAAAAAAAGCAATTATATTTTCTTTCTGATCCAGTTCTCACCTTCCCAGTGAGATTGGGGCATTGTGCAATAAGTGAGAAATGAGGAACCTCGGAACACTTGGAAGCAAGATAAGCATCCAAATGCCTGACTCTGTCATTCAGAGCTCAGCTGAACTGTTTCACTCAGGAAATTATGGGCTGCCATGGGAACAAAGGTCCCTTCCCAGATTACCAAAAGGAGTCTGAAGTGGGTCAGAAATGTTATAAGAATAGGCTTTCAAATGGCATTTATATTATTTCCCAGGTTAATACATGTTTTAATCTGAGCACTGAGGCTAATGTGAGCAATGTCATTCCAGCTTTATGCAACCCCTCCCCGCTGTACATGCAGTTCACCCCAAAAATAAATCCTGGGAGAAGCTCTCTCCACAGTCCAGCCTGCATCTCTCATCTCTTGTTTTATAATAACTTTGCAAACAGCTGAAATAGGGATCATTTGTACTCTGTGTTGATGCAGAATCCTGCAGAAGGTGCTTTTAGAGGTGACATATCAGAAATCACAAAATTTTACATAAGCCTTAAAAATTCAATAAATTATGAACAAGTGCTTTTGTTTTCTAATTTGCAGTGTGCGTGCAAGTCTCTAATTCCTTTCCAAGATGCACAGCAGTGTGTCCTCAATTGAACCCTAATGTACACCCACTATCTTACCCTCCAAATCCTTGGGAGGGCTCATCCTCAGAAAAGTCTGGAACCAGAGCCCGGTATTGGGCCAGGATTGAGCCTCCAGTACATAAACCAGAAATGGAACAAATCTGGGCATGTGGGAGATTATTTAGTTGTGCAGAATGAAAGCACCAAAGTTTCTCAATTCTGGTAAATTATTGGTAGCACAGCCCTGGAAGTGCCTGCCGAAACTGTGTTGATTTGTCAAAAGAGGAAGAGAAGCCAATCCTGGCAGGAGAATTCTGTGCCATAGAAAAGAGAGAAAGGCAGTGTTGTACTTTTACAAACAGTCTGTCCTTAGAGCTCTAAATGAAAGATAATTTTTTGGAGGTTCAAATACAAGGAGCACAGATCACCAAATTCTCTGTACCATTTATTAGAGCTTTCTGTCCCTGTGTCCCAGGGAGAACTGCTTTACATGTGAAATGAAAATGACTGGAGTGGGACAAATGTAGATCCCAGCTCTCTGGAGTTGTGCTGGTTATCTCACTCCTAAGGTCCTACTCAGCAGAAACCAAATCAGGGCCATCAGAGAGTTTATTTGCACTGGAGTCTCTGTGGCTGTTGCACCCTCCTGAGAGGGCTGTGGGAGGCTTTTCCTATTGTGTCACTATTGCTGCTTTGCCCTGCAACCAGAAAAATCATAAATGAAACGTGGCTCAATCCTAAAGGTCCTGCCTGTGGTTCAGCAGAGGGTGGAGGCATATCCTGAATGTAAACACCCAAGGATCAGGGAGGCTCCTCATCAACTCATAGCTGAGCATGTGCTTGTTACTTTGCTTGGTCAGAAAAGCTGGTGATGGGAGGGATTCAAACTCAGGTTTGAATGAGGCTTGAGATAAAGTTTGTTTTGGGTGATCTGTCCTCTGTTCAAGAAGGCACACAGAAGGGAGAATGCACACAGAGAAGCAACAAAGGTGCCCGAGTTTTGGAAGTGATAAAACCCCCTCCCTCACACAGTTATAGTCCAAAACAAGCTGACAAGGATGACCCCAGCTGTCCCTGCAAACAGGTTCTGTGTATTTCACTCACTCACCTTGGAAAGGTTTCTCTCCCCAGCGAGCTGCCCGGGTTCAGTTCATGCCTGTTTCAGTGTTTGTGGGCACATGCAGTGGTGTGTGTGAAAGGGAACACTCAGCCACTCCTGAGTGTGGCAGAACTGAAATGGGTCTGTTTTCCCTGCCTTTGACAAAAATGATTGCCATGCTTTTCTACACCTCACAGATAATTAATAAATCAAAGGACTCTGAAAGCCTATACTCAGAAAATAAACAGTTCTCACTGAGGAAGATATCCACAGCCCTACAGGAAAAAAAATCTTGTTTGGATAATATCAGTCTGAAGGACTGAAAGTTGGCTGTTGCATGCAATAGAGTAATTCATTGACTGAGAGAAGTCTGTGTGATAACATCTACTGAGAGTGGTGTACTGTCAATTCAGAGCACACCAGGATAGGTACTGAAGTGGGTTTTATTTGAGAGAGGGTTTTTTTTACTCTTTGGGTCAATAAACCTAAGTAGGCCTAAAATAACTTAAAATCTTTCAAATGAATATGGTAGGCATAAACTTGTAACCCTCCCAGAAGTCAATATGATACTCACTGAACAGGAGTTTAATACTGTGCTGGAACAGGGCTCACGTGTTCTTGCTTCTATAAAACTCTGGTTTATGCTCCCTCCCATGTACAGGGTAGCACAAAATGCCACAGCAGCACTTTCCTAGTGTTCTATGGTCAAGGACACTAAATGTCTTCACGAGCAGGAATGAATATTGGCAAAAAAAAAACTCTGTAAAAAGGTTAGGAATTAATATGACAGTATAACACATGGGGGAAAAAAGTCAGGCTCAGTTGATTAAGAAACTTTGTCAAAAATGTCCTAAAATGTATTTATTTCTTTGTTCAAAGTAGATTAGATTAGTAGTATTCATTAGATTTTAAGAGATACTAAACAACCTAGAGCTCCTGTTGAGTTTATATCAGTAATAATTCCTAGGAAAATGTATACAGTCACTATAAATGTGGAATATTAATGTGCTATTCTACTCTTGAAAAAGGGATAATACACATCCTAAAATACCAAAGTTTGGGGGGTTGTCAGTATTTTTACTAAACAGACTAAAATTTGGCTGCAAAAATTGATTATTGTAGAGCCAGTGCAGCTCTGGAGAAGTGAGAGATCATTTGCATATCTCCTGTCTCATGAGCAAAATGATGAGTGTTCTCCTCAGGTACAGCTGTTGCTTTTTAGTTTTCAGCTGTCCAAGTTCAGTTAACCCAGTCTGGCATCATTCACCCCTTTATTAATCATGTATTCAGTGAAACTGTTTGAGGCCAAATGGACTTTGCATGGCACTAACAATTCAGCACTTTTAGCAGAAATAAAGGAGCGAGGAGTGAATACTTGGAGAAAGAATTGTGTTTTGTGCAAAGCTCTCTCTGCAATTCCCTCCTGCGGTGGCAGGAGAGAACGATAGAAATCTATCTGTTCCCAAGGTGAATTGCTTGAGAATCTCATCTTAATAGGGTGGGGGCATTGCAGGCTTCGGAAGGTGAGAAGTTTCTTGCATTTCTGAGGGCTAGTCTGGGCTAATTCCTTTGTGCTTGTCGGGAGGTATCAATTCCTGAAAAGGGAGTTTCCTTTCTCTTTCCTATGACTCGTCAGGACGGTGCCTACACGCTTAACACATCTACATACGGGCTGACTTCCCCGCCTGCTTGGTGCCTACTGGCCCCACTCCCTTATCTAATCAAGGTTCAATCAAAGTTAATTAGGGATCTAGTTTTCTGTTCCTGCATTAGGCGTAAAGCAAAAGAAGCTCCTGGGCATATCTGATCAAGGAGCTGATCTGTGTTATAACTATGTAATAACTGGCACAACTGTGTAATTACAATACAGCCCTATCTCAGGTTACATCATTATCATTATGCTTAACACTAAAACAAAGTGTGGTTATCATGATTGGTGTCAACACATTTGTGATGTGCCACCCAGGAAGGAGCATGTACACATGTCACCCAAGCCCTGCTTGAGCCTGGAAAAAAGTTCGTTCCTGCAGACAGGGCATAAGGAGAAAAGGAAATACACAGCACAGTGACTGTTGGGGGTTAAATTTAACCTTCCTTTACCCTTCCTCTTCCCTTCCTTAGCCAAGCCTCTCACTTGTCAATGAGGACTTGACTCTGCAGTCACTGATAATAAAATGTAATCTACCTCCGGGTGTCTGTAGTCTATTTCCACAGGGGAGAGAGCTGCAAAGTTCCAAGAGTGGTGGTAACTCAAAGGCTTTGCACTGAGAATGTGTATTTTAGCTCTTTCTGCTTAAATGATAGTTTAATGAACTAATATGTATCTATAAATAGGAGATGCTTTGGAACTTGTAAGAAGTGCAATTCACTTGAAGGAAAGCTGGTATTGAAAATACCATTTCTGCATCTTCTGCTTCTTGCTGAGTTGAGTTACAAAATATTAGGAAAGCCATATTGCACAGCTTTTAGCTGCTAATATTTACGTGCAGTCTTAAATATCAACAGCTTCAGCCATTTTCTGTTAATGATAGGCCTGGATGTGATTTCTTAGCTAAAGACAGCTTCCTTAGCTTACCTCATATCATGGCATCTGGTATCTCTAATTGGAATCATTTTCATAATAACCATGAGCAATATACATTACCATCTAAATATGAAGGCTGACTGCAATACAGACTTGTCTACAGCTTTTAAACTACCCAGGATCCTGTCCAAAGCCCCTTAGACTCGAGGGAAAGACTCCTGCTCAGGTGTCTTATCTAAATTAGGTGCAATGTATCAAAAAACTCTCCCAGATTCCATATAGGCAAACAGAAATCTATTCAATAATTATAAGCTTCAGTGCACCTCTGATAAACTCCCCAAAGGTGGTGTCCCATTGTGTCACTAAAGCAGGCCTAATTCTGTCAGGATTTAGGTACTTGCACAACTTGAAATTACAGAGTAGCTCAGCAGATTTTTAGGGAAGTTCAAGGCATTCGGTAGGTCGTCTCTCGCTAGTTTACTGCTTGTGAGTGCTTAATTGTTAAAAAAATTTACTGTTTCATTAGTAGTAATAGAAAATCACCTAATTCATACAGAAACACGTGCTCAATACTAATTTTTATGGTTTGAATTAATTTCAGAAAATATTTACACCTATGTAACAATCATAAATTCCTGAGATACCCACAGCCAAAGTTTTCAGCTACTCATTTAGCAGTAGACATTTATGTCATGTTCCAAGTGTGATGTTTTATATTCATAATCAGCAGTTCTCAATAAGATAAAAATACATTTCTTCACCTCAATCTGGAGAGTTTCTCCAAAAGGGACAAGAAATCCTACTGTCAAATTAAATGAAAAGAAGGGATTAGAGTCCTCTAACAGCTGCATGCACAGCCTTTGTTTAAACTGAAATTTTACATTAAAAGGTGCAAATGCTTTTAAAGAGAACCATCCCAGATTGCATTTTCTTGCTCTCCCATATAATTGTAAACAGCTTTGATTTCAAAGGGAAAATCAGACAATTTTATAATGAGAGGTGTGGTCTAGTGATTCGAGCATCAGACTGGCAGCCAAAAACCACTGGAGTTTTAATCCTGGCTCTGACACTGACACCATCTACCGCCTTGGGCTAATCACCATGGGTTTGACTGAGATCTGCTCCCTGTGGGTGCAAGAGGCAGGGACAGCTGCAGAATTCCTGATTCAGAGCTCCGGAGGTGAGCGAGAACCTTCCTTGTGCTGCACCCAGCTCCTGCCCGGCGTGTCCCTGAACCAAGAGCACCATCCCTGACCAGAGGAAGACATTAAACCCACACAATTTCACCTCAGGCAAGCTGAGGTTCAGGAAAGCCATAGCTGCTAAGTGCTGTCAATAAAAGCTTTAAAAGCTCTTTGCATAAGCATATTTGAGTAGGTCTGCGCTTTGAAGAAAGCCTGCTGCTTAGGTCGAGGGATGAGTAAAGCCAGTCTTGCCTTTAGAACACTCCCGACACCTGGGGAGATTTGTATTTCCTTTAAGCACCTTGTAGTTAAATTTTTAGTCATTGTTTTCTTTCTTCCTGTGCGCACCCATCCCCCAGTGACCCCCAGCTTTTCCCTGTCCTTTGCTTCTCACTACAATTCCTCCTGTCTCATTGAGTTGTCTGATTTCTCATCCTTGATTAATACAAACACAGACAAAACCTTCATCCTTGGGGATTTTAATTGGAAGGCTGATAGCCTTTTCTTCTTTGCTTGTACATTTTCCATCGCTTCAGCTTCCTTGAGGTCCACAGACAGACTTTCAATCTCCCCCTCACATTCGCCATCATGTTCTTGATCTTTGCTTGCTTGGGGCTTGACTCCTTCTAATATAAATGTTAGGCATCTTGCCATTTCAGATGACAGATCAGCTCTTTGATGTGTCTAATTATGATGGAGAGGGGGCAGAGAAAGCAGGACCTCCTAAAGCCAGGATAAATTTGCTGTCCATAAACCCGAGCAGCAACGTGTCCCTCTGTTTCCCTCTGGCACGTGACAGCACGCTGGCCTCAAATCCTGCTGGACCTGAAGGAGCTCCATGAACACCCTGTACAAGGGAAGATTTTACTTTTGAACCTTTTTGATTTGAAAGAGGAAATCTGGCAGCAGCCAGGATGCCAGAGTGATAGGGAGGGGTAGCAGAATGAGGAGTTCTACCTCAACTTTGCATGGCAAAAGCAGAGGTGGCTGACTGAAAGCAATCTAGTGAGAGAACCTTGTTCCTCCACCTCGCCTCACTCTCCCTTTGTTGCCTGCACAGAGTAGCAGCAAACTGACACTCAGTAATTATATTGGTGCTTTGCAAAAGTCATCAAATTCAACCCCCCCCCAGCACATTTCTATGCTGAGTTTTCAGTTTGGGTTTAGGGATGCTGCTTGGAGAGAACAGCTGTGCTGCTCTGAGGGCCAGAAGCTCCAGAGCACAGCAGGCTTCAGTCACTTCCTTGCTCTTAAGTAACTCAGCCACTTTCAGAACATCCCATACCAAGTTCTTTCACTTTGGTTAAGAACCAAACCTGTGGTGAAGCAGGAATGGGACTCACTGTGGAGTTTGTGACAACCAGAGCTGAATTCAGCTCTCAGCTGATGTTCAGGACCTTGCCATCATCCCTCTCTGTGTCTGGGGAGAAGCCCTTGCTCAGTAGAGGGGAGAGAAGACTGGACAGGCCATTAAAGACTGAAACCTGTCTAAGGGCTGTACTGCTGGACTGTACAGTTCCTCTGGCACACGTGCTTGCCCACAGAACCGATGTACAGCTTCGACCTGTGCTGCTGAGACGTGGCTGCCCTGCTCAGAGCAGGGCTCACTTGAGTTGTGTTCTTTATAAACACATGAAAGGCCACGGTCCCGGCCCTGAGGTGCTTGAAGTAGTTAGCAAATCTCACAGACACTTCTTAATATGAATTTATTGTTGTTCTGTCTGCCCCAGAGCTTGAAATTCTTTATCTGCCAAACAGGCATAGCAGGAATTTCAGCATTTCTTCCCCTTATAATACTCAGCTAATATGCTTCAAGCCTGCCCCATAATGATCATCTCCTGAGAAGAAAGTTTGATTTAGTCTTCCTCCTGTTCAGCATTCAGCCCTTGATCTTTCTACCAAAATGGGAAATCAGTACTAGTGAAATGAACACTGATCAACACTGACAAAACCTTTCACCTCATTTCTTGTGGTAAGCTGGGGTTGCATTTGTGCTGCTGTCCTTGAGCAAAGTCTTGAGTGGAAAGGTTCCTCCTGCCTCTCTCACCCCTTCACTTTCCAGAGCAAACACAGAAACCTGCTTCAAATGAAACAGCCCTCAGGTGAAGGGAAGCAATGTTCCAGTGTGCAGAGTGACAGCCTGAAAGGCAGCAGGGAAGGGGATCTGTGCAGCAGCAGTGGAGGGAGAGCAGGGAACGTCTATCAATATTTACTGAGCAGCATCGCTTTTCCATTTGGTGTTTCTCAGCCCTTCCTCTTTACAAAGCCCTGCCCTGTAATGGCTTTGTCCTTATTCCTGTGCATTGGCAAGTAAGAAACCCAGATTCTGGCTCTGATCTTTGTTGACAGGGCTGAGGAAGATTGTGGAAGCCTTTCTCTCCGTGGGTTCTCTCTGCACTCCCCAGAGAAGAGATTAACAGTTTCTGAAAGCATCTCCACACTACAGAAAGGTCACCAGAGTCCTGGGGAAGATGAACACATGGGGGTTCATCCAGGCTCTGTAGTAACATGGGAAGGACCTCTTCCAGCAAAAATATTGCCAAAAACTTCTTAACAGTGGCAATTTCAGAGGAGCTGGAGGTAGGCAGGTGATGTTCTGGGTTGTCATTTTTCACACAGTGTAACACAGTCCAATCACTTCTGCAGGTGTATGTTTTTAACAGTTTTGGTTACATCAAGTGCTCATCACTGTGTGGCCTGTGACCCGTGGGACATGCTGATTGAGGTTGTAGGAGAATTTGTCCCTGTCACCTTATCTTCCACAGACAGTCAGCTGTCTTTTGGATTCACTTGGAGCTGTGAGTTTGGGCATGATTTTCCTTTAGTTATTTTTGATTTAGTTATTTTATGCCAACTCTATCACCCTAATATTTATTGTTCTGGCTCTGCACCATAGAGCTAATTAATGTGTTAGATATTCCTGAGTATCCTCTTAGTGTTTCACACATCTTTTGGGGCCTGATATACTGAGACCCTTAATCCAACAGTATTTACTTCACCATAAAGTAGAATAAATCTACCAGGAGAACCGGCAGGAGTTCAAATAAAGCAGTGAAAAAATCTCCTCTTTAGGTTTTCCATTCCCTGATTTAGGCTGGGGTAGCTACATTGTCATGTGTGTTCTTTCTGAGTAGATTCCATACATTTGATGTGTACACACAGATACATGCAGACACACAGTGTAGGGCATTATCCTAAGTTGCAAAATCAAATTTCCTGTGCTAATATTCATTTAAAGACATAATATTAAGTTGTCGTGTTGCTGGAAAGAGAGGGAAAAATGTCTGAAATGGACTGATGCAATTTTGTCAGATTATCATAAACCCCCAAACCTAAGCTACAAGAATAGCTGATCCTGACAGATGCTTGCAGTTGGAGTGCCCACATAGGGAGAAGTCTGATTATGTGTTGGGTGGGAGGCAAAAAGACAGAAGAAAGTTGATTTGCTTTATCCTGTCAATCTAATGATTCACTTTGCAGGTCACACTTTATCTACACACAGTGTTTATTTAGACAATGAAACCATCAGTGTCGTTGATAGAATCTAACACGCCAACAGAGGTATTTTACTTTCTTGGTATTTTTTATTGTTGCTGGAGTATGTAATCCTGCCACAGAAGTCTTTTTATGGAAATAATATTTTGTTATAAGCACTATCATCGTGTATTGTAATTATTATTTTGTTTTACCCTGCCCACACACAAAATTGTTTGCATTATATTCCATTGAAAGATACATTTTAAGTTCTCTCTGGTAGTCATGAATAATGTAAATTGACAAGAACTATTATGGAGGCAGGTAGACAAAGAAACAGAAAGTTAAGTGGTTTCCTTTCTTTTTATGGCAGAGTGACATTTACCTGTAAGTGCATTTGATTTTAACACAATAGGATGAGTCTCTGCTGTGCTGGATTAGGATTGAGGCATGCGGAGGAGTTCAGATAAAGAGTGGGCACTGAGAAATGCCCTCTCCAGACCTCTCCAGGGAGGGGACTTCAGCAGCAATAGCATGTCAGAATGTCTTTTTTTTTTCAGTCCTTGCATCCAGCTGACAAAATCTTTCCTTGTTTCTGTATCTGTAATTCCAAGAGATCTCTCAGTGCTTCCCACAGCTGTCTAATACTTTGTGCTTGTCACATCACTTTCCAAAAAAGGGTCAATGTCACTTCCCACCCTGACAGATGGAAAAACCAAGGCAAAGAGAAGCTGTAGATGAGTGAGGGTCACTTGGAGGCCCAGGACCAGCTCTCCTGGTGTGCGTACCCACAGCCCAGATTTCTACTGCCTCTCACATTGCAGCTACGAATGTCATCAGTTCCCCTTTTCCTCAGATTTGCCAGAACTGCACTAGTTGGGCCTAACTCTCCCGCAGTTACACTGAATTTAAATCAGAAATAACTTCAGTGGGTTGGAGTCTCACTTTTGCAAACAGGAGTGTTCCCCCTAAAACCAGTAGAGCTCATTTTTAGGTCTGAGAAGGTGTAGTTGCTCTCACGTCTACAAACATCCCACGAAGTATAAAATACTTTATTTCTCTGGTGTGACACATTTACCACCCTCTCCGATCCAGCTTTTCCCTGCAGTGTAAATTTCCATGTCCACGAGGTTACAGCGGGTAAGAGGGACAAAAGCCACTCCACCCTTGTCTCCAGTAAAAACCCAACCAACCAAATAAACAAAAGCAAACAAAAAACCGAGTAGGCATCACACGTGATCGAGATATTGCCTCCCCCAGGGGAGTCACACACAGGTCTGCAAGTGGAGAGCTTAGTCCTTCAGGGGAGCTGACATCCCTCTGCTTTTACAGAGGAGCAAAAACGAGTACTGTGGTTTAATCTGCCCATATTCCTTGAAGGAAAAACTTCAGAGAACATTGTCCAGGCTGCCTCTCAGAGCTTTTCCTCTTTTGTGATCTCTCCTTTAAGTTTCTGTGCAGGAGCAGGACAGGCTCTGGCTGATGGCAAAGGTGACCTGTCCCACCGAGTTATTGTTGTTCACTGTGGGGGATGAGCTTTTGCAGTCCTCTGGTTCCTGGTGACGTAGTGCAGGGTGCACACACACACCACAGTTGTGTCTTGGGGCTTCAAATGCCTTTATCTATGTCATGCATTGGTTTTTACAGTTTGCTATGAATCACTGATGCCTGCTGGGAACACATACCCGCTTCTGGTTATTTTTATTACAATGTTATAATGGGCACAAGGACACTTAAAAGTGGAACAACTGAGCATCTCTTGGTAGCCAGTGCTATGCAACTCTCCTGGGATGCCTGAGAACACTGAGTTGTGCTGCTGAACTGCCTTATTGTAGTGAAAAGAAATTAATTCCAAGATAGTCAGTGTGCTGAGTAGTAACTCTACTCATGTGAATGATGGAAGAGTAGCTCGAATCCCTGTATCGAGTCCTGGAATATGTGCTCAGAGCCCCTGATAAGCTGCAGGTTTCCTCAGTGAGGGTGGATCAGTCATTTAGATATCCTGGTTGTATTTCAACTGTGACACAGCTTTCTCTGCTACATGATTCCATGTCCTGGGATGTCCAGGAACAAGGCTGGGAAGTTTTGTGGCTGCCATCTAGCCAGAATCCTTTGGTCTGCTGGCTTTTGTACCTGCAGTAAATTAACGGGCAGAGCCATGAGATGAGTGTCAGGATCTCCCTCTGATGAGAAACTGAGACATAGCTTGGAAAAACACCTGGAGAGCAGGTGAAGAAAAAGGGATTAACGGCAGGCTGGGTTATTACACCATGCTGATGCTGCATGGTAATGCCAGGATGAGTACATTAAAAGATACAAGGAATCCAATAAGATGGAAAAAGTGAACATACTAGCAAGTTTGTTAATAACTACTTGTCAAGGGAGTGAAGGTTTCAGCTTTAAGGTCACAGTATTTGAAGGACAAATATTTCCGTTCTCAGAGAAACAGGGAGCAAAGAAACCAGCTTGAGAACTGCTGGGCACTCAGCTCCTTTGCTGTGAGGGTTTAGTGTTGGGTGATTCCTGAAATGTTTATTATGGGTCATGAACATGTTAGAAAAACATCAAGATGCTCAGAGGAAACAGTGAAGGGAACGGCTGAAACAAAGAATACTTGATATGAAATATCATTGTTATCTGAGAGGTCTGGAGCTCTCAGAGTGGACTACATCACCTCCGGTTTAGAAGGTCAGAGACAAGAGAAGAACTGATTTGCTCACAGCACACAGCCAGCAAATGGTAGAATTGGAACTAGAAACCAAATATTTTTACTCTTTGCAGGAAGTAAACAAATAGGTTTGTGGTAGTTTCAAAAGACATGGCTACAAGAGTACTTGAAATATCTGAACTTGGTTTTCTAACCCCCGTGCAAAGGCTTTGGCCAGGTCTTTGGATTCTGCTTTGTGTTTTAATTCTCCTGTGCTGCTGCACATAAAGTGACAGTCACTTTTACAGGAAAATGTTAAGCCCAAACTCTGCCTTTGGGTACAGAGGGAAATTGCAGAGAAGAGAAGCCACTGTATCCAGCTGATCAGGATAGTGGCCATGTGCCAGATATCATCTTTTGTGGTAATAATTCCTTTCCAATGGCAGTCTGAGCTATTTGCCTGTCATGATTTGTCTTTCTGTGCTTGGGGAATGCTGGCTGACCTTTGTCTTTGATGTTGCTTGGCCCTTTCCTTGCAATAGGGCAGTTCAGGAGGCCATGACCACATCTGCTTTGGCTGGTTCTGTTATCAATTAATTTGTCCTGCCACATCAAAGAACAGAGATAAAGCTGTAGCATTTCCTTACCACAGATTTTTATCTTCACTCCCCAGTTCACCTCACAACACACACACACCTTCCACCTCCACAGCAAGTGGAGAGAGAGAGACAGACAGAGAAAGAAACTGAAATGATATCCTAATAGCCTCCCTCGAGTGCTGATGGCACCTGGGTCTCTGTGTGCTGAGCCTTACACCCACTTCCAATCTGGCCTGGCCACAGCCAGGCGGTTGCTTACTCCCCCAACAAGTTATTTGTTTTTCTCTCTAGACAAATCAGTGATGTTAGAATGACAAATAGCAGTTATAGCTTTGCACTTAGCTGAGTATAATTTCAGCCCATCAGTACCATCTGTCTCCTCTCTCGGGCTGCAGCTCCATTAAGTGACAGCCAGAGATCCTCAAGGACAAAGAGCCCAACTCTCATGGACAGATATTTGAGGAGTCAGAATCTGTGACTCTTTGCCCTCTGTGGGTCATTCCAGTGGTGACCTAGAGAAAATGAAGGTGGGACATAGAACCTAACCCAGATTCAAACTTCCTGAGCTGTGCCAGGCTCAGCCTCAATTCTCTTTGTCCAGGAATTCTGTGCTGAGATTGGTACTAAACACCATCCAAACTTATCTGAAGACTTGCTGGGGTGGTGATGTTTTTTTGGCTTTGGGACAGCAGTCAGGCTTCTTTCTAGGAAATTTTGTGTTCATTTACTACAAGTCATAGAAGAGATAAGAAAATGCCTCTGCATAGTCGGCATTAGTATTATTAATACTAAACTTCAGTATTAATAAACTAACCTAATCTGTTTGTGATAATCTCACCTTTTCTTCTTGAACTGCCATGTTTTCCAAGGAGCAATTCCTCTTGTCTCATGGCAGTCACCAGGAAAAAAGATGCTTAATGAAGATTCCAATCTCCACCAAATTTCAGGAGAAGATTGCTTTTATTCTGATTAGGTCTTTTCCTGTCTCCAGAATCATCCTCTTTTCCATCTATGATTTTTCAAAGTTCCTTATTCCCATTCTATGTAAAGTTCAAACTCCTCTTCCTCATTTTGTCCATCATTTATACTATCTATCAGTAATTTACCTGTCATCTCCTCTGTGTCTGCCTCCTGTTCACCACTGAAACCTGGCCACAGAAAATAAAGTGAGGCATTTTAAAGAGTTTTTAGAATTACTGTAAGGTAGCTCTGTCCCAGTAAAGTAAAAAGGCCAAAGTAAAGTACTGGGCTGGGAGCAACAAGCCAAAAGGAAACACCAGGGAAAAGGATTTGTCTGCATGAATATAAAATAATTTGTTCAAAGTCTTTGGGCACTCGCCTTTGAAGAGCTCAGTTCTTATTTAACCACACCAGAAAATGATCGGATTTGCAAATCATCTCAGTTTGCTGAGCACAGTCAGACTGGTGTGTGTGTGTGCATGTACAAATTTGATCCTTCTTTCACCAGGAATGCAGGGGACTGGGTAGGACCAGCACCTGTATTCCAGCTTTGGCCTCATGTCCTCAGACTTCCCTGATTGAGTTGTTTTCTCTACAGGCTTGCTTGCTTGTTACTTGCTCTTTTCTTTCTTTCTTTCTTTCTTTTCTTTTCTTTCTTTCTTTCTTTCTTTCTTTCTCTTTCTTTCTTTCTTTCTTTCTTTCTTTCTTTCTTTCTTTCTTCTTCTTTCTTTCTTCTTCTTTTCTTTCTTTCTTTCTCTTCTTTCTCTTTTCTTTCTTTCTTTCTTTCTTTCTTTCTTTCTTTCTTTCTTTCTCTTCTTCCTTTCTTTCTTCTTTCTTTCTTTTCTTTCTTTCTTTCTTTCTTTCTTTCTCTTCTCTTTCTTTCTTTCTTTCTTTCTTCTTTCTTTCTTTCTTTTCTTTCTTCTTTCTTTCTTTCTTTCTTTCTTCTTTCTTTCTTTCTTTCTTTCTTTTCTTTCTTTCTTTCTTTCTCTTTCTTTCTTTCTTTCTTTTCTTTCTTTCTTTTCTTTCTTTCTTCTTTCTTTCTTTCTTCTCTTCTTTCTTTCTTTCTTTCTTTCTTTCTTTCTTCTTCTTCTTTCTTCTTTCTTTCTTCTTTTCTTTCTTTTTCTTTCTTCTTTCTTTCTTCTCTTCTTCTTTCTTTCTTTCTTTTTTCTTCTTTCTTTCTTCTTTCTTTCTTTCTTTCTTTCTTTCTTTCTTTCTTTCTTTCTTTCTTTCTTTCTTTCTTTCTTTCTTTCCTTTCTTTCTTCTTCTTCCTTTCTTCCTTCCTTCCTTCCTTCCTTTCTTCCTTTCTTCCTTTCTTCCTTTCTTCCTTTCTTCCTTTCTTTCTTCCTTTCTTCCTTTCTTCCTTCCTTTCCTCTTCCTTTCCTTCTTCCTTTCTTTCTTTCCTTTCTCTCTTTCTCTCTCTCTTTCTTTCTCTCTTCCTTTGTTTATTATGTTTTCTGATGACTAATTTGATCACATCCCAAAACACGGAGAAAGGTCAGGTTTGGATCCATTTTGCATGTGCAGTGAAAAAGCCCAGTCTTCCCCAGTGTGGTTGGGAATGTCCTTCTCTCTCATTGACTAAAGGCCCTGTGTACCTTGCAGGATCAGTTGCATTCAAAAACCTGTCCTTTCAAATTTGTTTAGGTAAAGTGCAGAGTGCAGATGATGCCCAGAATAGCTCTTATGGCTTCATTTGGAATGACAGCAAAAACAAATCTGGACTTAGTTTTTCATCTCAATGGAAGGGCATACGAGAAGCAGTGAGAATATGTCATTGTTCATAAAGGACAACATTACATGAGAGCGAGCACAGGAGAAAGGCAGGGAGAAAGAGATTTTCCCCTCTCTGCTAAATAAGGGCCATTTTGAGGTGTGTGAGGACAGCAGGGGTCAGCGAGTGCTGGAACTGACTCTGAACTTCTGTCTGAACAATCTCCTGGAACTCAAACCAAGAATACCTTCATCTTCAGCAACCTGCCGCGAGATGTTCCACAGCCAGCTTTCTCCACAAGAGCCAGCTTACAGTACATGACAGCAACTGAAGCAAAAGCTTTTGTCTTTTAAACCAGACTGGCTCACACACAGCAGAGTAGACTCAAGCCTGATATTTAATATCAGACACTGTGCAAGAGCCCCTTTGTAGCACAAGAGCCATAAACCAGGAGATGATTCGCCACATAAGAGGTGGGTGCAGGTGTTCACACACCATGGCTAATTAGAACAGGAACAGATGAATCACAGGAATTAGAATTCCTTCAGTAAGGATCTGACCAAAAACCTGGTCTGTTTTATCATCCAAGTACTACCTGAGCACTTTTCACCATGAACCAATCTGTTTGGCAGACACTTCTTCAGCCTCACTGCTGCCCTGTCTTAGGAAGGGAGGAAAGGCTGAGGTCTCCATTTGCCAGAGAGGTGCTTGCACTGAACTTCCACATCAATTGCCTACAAACACAGTCAGTGTAATCAGTGTAAGAACCAGAAATAAAGGCCAGGAGTCCTGATTCTTAGTCCTCTCCCATCAGCCACATTCTCCTGAGCTTGCTTTACCTGCATATCAGGGATTTTATGGGCAACTACAGAGATAGAGAACAGATTGCCCCCAAATGGGGTCTTCAATCACTCAACTTTTATCACTGAGAGACAGTAGCTTCCCTCCCTACCTCCTTGAAAAGCTTTTAAAATAAACACAGGTACATTAAAACAACAGCCCTTCAAAAAGGGTCCCTTCCTCCCCCTTGCCTTACTTGCTCTCCTGTCATTAAGCAGAGCAGAGCCATCCTTACATGTGACATTTGGACACATTGACTTAAGCTATTTACTTTAAGCTTTTCTTCCTCCCATTCAGGATCATTTTCATTCATTTTTCAAGTGTTTCAAAATTTCTTTTGCCAAATCCCTAGATCAGATGATTCAAAATGAAGCAATGGGACTTGTGCCATTCTGATAAAAGCACAATTCTGAAGCTTCCCTACTTTTCCCACAGCCCCCTTCTGTTTACTCCTTAACTCACTAATTATGCTGACAAAAGGAAAAATACAGCAGAAGTCATAAAGGAAATATCACTTTTAAGGCCAGTGTTATTTCCTTACAGCAGATACTACCTTGCTGGTTAAACCATTGAGTAATTGTATTCTGGGCTTAGAGTCAGTGGGTCAGATTCTGGTTTGAATTTTATCAATAAAAACAATCACTCCAGGGCAACCTTTCATAAATATTCTTGTTTTCAAACCAGTGTGCTCTGCTGCTTGAGGATGCCTTCCTAAACCAAATCCTAACCAAGATCACCACATTAGTGTCAGGGGAACTGACAGGTGACAGAGTTCAGACTCAGAACTCCCTCACAAGGGTTTTCTCTCTCTCCCAGCAGTGGAAAGCACTGGGCAGGTTTAACACAACCCTCCTGACTTACACTCCCTGCTCAGCAGAAGCCTGGGAGCTTTGCTGGGTAGGTTGAAGATGCAGTAGCACAGATGAGAGTCTGAAGTGAGGATGTGCTGTGCTGCTGTGGATCCTGCAGTGGCAAGGACTGAACAAAGATCTGCTTACTAAGCTCTTTAATGAGCTTGGGCATTCTCTCTATCAGACCCTCTTTTGTTGTTGTTGTTGTTGTTCTCTCATTCTTATCTGTCTTGCTTAATGGCAACAGGAATATTTAGGACATTTCTTCAAATTAGCTGCACCTAAGGAAAATCTAAGCCACCTCTTTTCAGAATACACAAAAGGTGGTCCAGAGGGTAAGATTTGGGGAAGAAGGAGCAGCTGAGTGAAGCCAAGTGATGTTCCCATTACAGAAGGGTCACATCAGTTGTTGGGTAACTGGAACTGCAGTTTGTGGGACTCCTGGGACAGCAACTCACAGTAAAGTTAAGGCTTTTTCTGTGCATATAGTTTGAATTAGGGGAAATGCTCAAAATATATAAACAGGAACTAGTCTTGCAGAGAAGATAAGCTTTGGAGTAAGGGGCTGTCTCTTGCAATGTGTATTTAGTGTCTACTGCAGTGGGGACTAATCTCATGTTGGGCCTCTGGATCCTGGGCCCCTCTAATGTGTGTACTGCTGTAATACACAGAACGACTTCCTTCCATTGACTGCCTTTTTGTGGCATTGTTTTGTGTAATTGACTCCCTTTTTCTTCCAGAGGCCAAAAAGTGATTATTGGAGATTGCCAGCTCCAGACCTGAATTGTTTCATTCAGGAAGTTAATTAAAATCAACCCACCTTTTCAGAAAACCTTTAGAAAACAGTGTGGATGCTCCTTTCTTCTCTCTGTTACTCTCTCTTTTTTTTTTTTTTTTTTATCAGTACTCCTTAAATCATGGAAATAACTTGGCAAAGGAGCTGAATTACAAGAAAAATCAGTTAGGAACGTAGGTAAAGGCATATAATAGGTCTTTAGAGGAGAGGAATGAATTTAATTGAGTGAAAGCTCAGAAAACCCAAAAGTAAACTCAGGGTCATCAGCATGCTTCTTTCACTTATCCCTCAGTTGCACTTCATAGATCCAGGCTTCCTTTTGCTCTGCTGTTATCACACTTTCCTTTTGCTGTGATTTATTAACTGTGGAACTGTCAAATTATGAAACTGAGGTTCTAGAAATACTTATTAATGTTTGAGAAATTCATTTCACACTTGAATACTTTTTCTAACACTTACTAATGTCCCTCATTTTGGTCATGTGGGTCTGCAGGGCAAGAAAACAAGGTATCTTATTATATATTTAGCATGTGGAGACGAAGGATGAAAAAAATGTATTTTGAAACCCCCTCAAACATTGCAGCAGCCTCATGCATTTGGTCCTTGAGCTGCTCTATGTGGTGGCTGTGTGTGGATGTGCACAAGCAGGGCAATGTCTGTACATTCAGTGACACCATTCCAGTCTCTATTAAAGCTCCTCTAATCCCCTCTGAGAAGCTCGAACATAAAATTCCTTTCATGCCAGTTTTGTCTTCCTCAATTTGGTGAACACTGACCTTCCCCCTGTGATTCCAATGGAACTTGCAATTCAAAAGGCATTTCTGTTTATTATTACCCTGTTAGTGTACAAGAATCAACAGGGGTGCCAGTACTGCTCAGGCAACAAGGTTACTCACCGAGCTCTCTGTTGCAGCTTTGTTCTGCACACAAAAATGCAGAGGCTGTAGATAAATTATCATTACTTTACTCACTATTTAATAAGAACAATGAACCTAAAACAATGACTGAATAATTACTTGCCTCAAGATCCTTTGCCACACTTATTTCCCATACAAAGTTTTCTGATGGAAATTCATTTAAAAAGCAGAAACAAAGACCACCAAAAATGTCAAAGTTTATGAATTTGCTCTTACAGGACTGGAACATTTCTACCTCTTGACACTCAGTTTTGAAATGTGTTATGTTACAACGGTATCAAATTTAACAGTTCTGAACTGGTAGAGTCTTACTTAAAAGGAGGTTTTTCTTCAACATATAATTTTGCACAGAATACTGAGCTCTGTGTTTCCATCAGCATTAATGAAGTCAAGTTTCATATTTAACCTAATCTGCTCAAAGTAGTCCTATTACCCTTCATACTTAGAGAGACATCATCTGATAGGAAATGGCTGCAATACCTCCAGCTTTCCCAAAATACTGACAGTTTCAACCGTTTCTTAAGAAATACTCACAGCTCTAAACAACTTCTGTTTTAAAATGTGACCATCTTGTTCAGCTCAAATGGGGACTCTTGACAACTAAAGCAGTGGTGTGCTGACCACCCAAAGGCCAGCCAGAGAAAGGAGTGACCACCAGATATTTTTCCTTGAGATGCCTCTCCACAGCGCTTTTTTCCCTTTGCTACCTCCCTAGTTCCACCTATGATTTCTAAATGACCATAATAACATCCTTTCCTCAGGCCAGCATTGGGAACATTGTTTTTTCAAAGGAAACTCCAGTAACATTTATAGACTTTCATATTTCAAGGTAAACTGCTCCTGATGAAAACAATGTGCAGCAGAAGCACCTTCCTCAATGCACAGGTGCCCACTGTGCCCTCAAATTATCAGACTTAATGATAAGAGGAAAAAAACCCCCACCTTTTTGACAGAAGTAACATGGAAGACATAATTTATTTTTTTACCTGCAATAAGAGGAGTTAATTCTGGTCTTGTTTAATCCAGCACAGCAGCCAACAGTGGGGTGGGCTGGAGTGTTTGCTCTGCTGTCTCTTCTGTTTAAGCTGAGGACAAGAAAAAAATGTTAATACAACAGTGAATCCTTGCTGGGACCTGACCCTGATTGCAGCTCTGCCCCAAGAATCTGCAGGCCCCTCAGTGCCCGTGTTTTCAAACCTGACAATGTGTTAGGGCTTAATTTTGGGATGTAGGAAAATGCTCATGTGTGGGGGTAACCCCCTCAAAATGCTGTACACGCAGATGCAGCAGCTCTTTCAGATCAGCATGTGCTCATGTGAAAATTTATCTTTCAGCACATCTTTTTCTCTTTCTTTGCTACTGCCCTTCAAATTTTGTGTCTGTAGACTTGAAAACTTGTGCCATATGGAAGTGCCCCAGTTACATCCACTAAAACTACAGTTTCTTCCTTAAACTGTATGCACTGGTCAATATTCACTTTGCAAATAGTTCTGCTTTTGATAAATGCAACTTAATTTTTGTGTGGAACAAGTTTTGAAATATTCTCTCTGTGGATATTTTTAAACTCAACAGGTCTGTTCTACAAATCATTTATTTGTTTTAATGTTTCTTAGCATCCCTGAATCTAAAAGCATTTCATAGATATGTTCCCCTCACTATTTCACTAGTAACAATTTAGCTCATTAATGTCTCTCTTTCACAGAACCAGAAACTGAGATGCAGGTATCTGAGAGAAGTGCTGTTGTTTTTAGAAGCATAATTGGATTCTGATTTCTAGCACTCACCTTGCTGAGGGCTCAACTCTTCTAAAAAAAGCTGTCTACAAGGGTCAGAAAGAAACTATTAAATTGCCTGACACCTATTAATCTACTCCTCTTTTAGGTCCATAGCCATGAACTGAGCTCATTGAAATAAAATCTCTCATACTTGTGAGATCATGTGTTAGAAAATCAGTCCTGGTGTGCCCAAAGAGTTGGCTCAACATTACATTATTTCCTTATACAAACAGTAACAAAATACCTCCCCCTCCCCCCACCCCCCCCCACCCCCCCCCCCCCCCCCCCCTTTACAATGTATTTTATTTTAGGGAAATGCAACAGGAAAGAACAAAAGTAAAATTCCCATTTGTGAAAGCACAGCATGTGCAACTTCACTGTAACGGGCAGCAAAAGGTCTAAGAGCAAAAAAGGACTACTGAGACCTGCACACAGAGAGTTTCTCATAAATTAGCTCAGAGAACCAAAGGTAGAGCACTGCATGCTAGAGAAGGCTTGAAGCACAAAATATTTTTAAAGTCCTTTAGCAATATTAAAATTCTGCTCAGAAACAACTATTGTAATGTGATTTTCCCCTCTCCTTGCTTGTGAATCAATTGTGCAGCCATTCTCTTTTTTAAAAATTTTCAAAACTTTTAAAAAATGGATTTAATTCCCACCCTAGAAAACTGAAGGAAAGTGCTTAATGCATTGGTGTTGGGGCACAAAGTGCATTTGTTGTGCTGCTGAATGTAACACGAGCTGAACCAAGGCAGGAGAATGAACACTTTGCAGCCCCTGATGGATTTCAGATTTATTAGACACTGGAATGTTTTTTTTCCCCCTTGTCTATAAGAACATGGTGTGTAAGATGATAAAGGGCAGGAATAAAGGGAGCAGACATTGTAGTCCTTAAAATTAAAAAAACTGTTTCTAGATTTTGAAAGTGTCAATGTATGAAAAAGCAGCCGAAATAGAAGTGTTGCATTATTCAGCACGCTTTCCCCTTGGAAAGAAAAACATTCTGCAACCACTGACAAAGCTATGGACGTGTGACTAATACTACTTTTATTTTCCTATATGGAGAAAAACCCCATCACAAAGCCTAAATGGAATATTTATGCTGTAAGATAATACACTCGTACCTGTAAATTATGAGTGCAAGTTGTAATAATTCATCCTTAGTTTCATTACTCATGCACTATGGAGCTTTCAAGATTAGGGATGGATTTGTTATGCCACTACATTCCAGTGTATGTTTTCCCTTTTTAACCCTCTGTCTCTTCACTGGCACACACATCCTGTGCAGGAGGAGCAAGTTTCTTTGCACCAACTCATACAGACTGCATGAGCTACACAGAACTGGCATCCCTTTCAAAGGACATATTAATGATCCATTTTATGATGTTAACCAGGCTGAAAAAAAATTAGCTCAGGGCAGAGGGATATAATTTCAAATAAAATTGGAGGAAAGTTTCCTATTCAGAGAAGAGCTCCAAGGTGTAACATTAATAAAACACTGTTGTAGTCTAATGTTACAGGGTAGTTCTCTTGAGCTTCCAGGATGGGAACCACAGTGGTTTGCCTGTAGTAGCAGGAGTTCTGTTCCAGTATCTATGCATTGCTTTGTAAAAGGGAATAGCAAAAGTCTGGAATTAATTGCTTCAAAGATTAGAATTCCCATGGAAATATAAACAACAAAACTATTCACCGAAAGTGAAGTTATGTTTAATATATAAGCAGAGGAGTAAACAAGTTCTGTTCTTCTATTTTTGACTCTGTATTTTAAGTGTCTGAAAGTGATGCACGCCTGACAGAGATGACAAGGACAAGGAGACAGTTTGGGCCAGTGTTCTGAGCACTGGCACTCCAGCCTCTGCTGGGGTCTGCTACTGAGTTATTGTGTAATCTTGGCTGAGTCATTTAAATTCTTTATGCTCTGATTTCACCAGTCTGTAAAATAGGTGTAATCCTCCCCCTTTACCTCAGACAGCAAAAGTATCTATAAAACATCTGAGATGGCATGATATGTTCAGGCAAATTTCACTTCAGTAAAACATTCTCTTTATGAGCTGTATTTGTCCACAGATCTTTTTGTCCTGCAAATCCCTGCCCCCAGACACACACATACACAGCCATGTCACTGTTGCCTGAAAGATGAGAAGATCATGCCTTTACTGTGAAATCAAAACCATCATTCTGCTGCTATGGCTGCAGAAATTGCATTAACTTTAAGTCTTTTCAAAGACCAAATCTTGCTTGTCTTAATCAAGTGAGAAGTCCCAGTAAAAAAGAGTAGGATACTTCAAGCCATTAAGGAAAGCAGGATCTGGCCTCTTGTAGAGCATTGAGGCAAACCAGACACACTAGTGCAGTTTGCATTGGACAGTTCTCAATTAGAATGTCAAGATTTATAGTGTATTTTATCCGGTTTTCATTCTCCACTGCTCAGTTTAACTTTTGACCTATGGTTATTGGCAGAAGAGGGCTTGTCCCAGAGGGCCATTAGTCCCTTCCAAAGAGGCCTTCTAAGAAGTGCCAAAAAAGGAGGGTGGGAAACAGGTCTCTTTGTAACAGGACCCCTCCTCTGAAATGCCCACCATCCGTGGGACAATCAGTAGACAAGAAAACAGAAGATCCCTCTGGATTTTCTGCACTAAGTAGTTAAGATCTTGCATTGTTCCTTTTCCCTCCTGTTCTGCCAAAAGATCCAATGGAAACAAGTCCTGTGGAAAGGGTAAAAAAGTAATTGTGTAAAAAAATCTGCCTGGAGTCAAAGAAAATGGAGGTTATAATATAGGGAGCGTATGCTGATATATGAGATACAGTAAGGTGTGGCATCCAGAGGTTCTCCAGGGGGCTGGAGTTCATAAAGCTCTCAGCCAATGTAGGGCACAGAATCCTTACAATATGTGATAGAACACAAGTTGCAAATACTTCTTTGAATTTAAATTAAAAAAAAAAAAAAAAAAAAAAAAAAGGTATGGGGATAAACAGATTTACCCAGGCTGGATAAGCTCTGCTCAATGCATTCCCTTCAAAAAGGGAGATGAGGGCTGTGCTGAAGGGGAGTCTGCTGGCATGGAACTGGCAGTTTCTCAAGGCAAAACCTTTAGACTGATAAAAATATCAAAGAGAATCAATGATCTTGCTGTAGACTGTGCTGGTGACAAAAAATAAAGGCAGTACTGTAAATCTGGAGGGACAGAGTATTCCATGGGAAGACTCATATGATCCTGGGCTTTCCAGCATTAGGAATGAAACATAATAGGATTCAAAGAGGGCTGTGCAGTTGGAGAATAATAACAATGATGCTCTGTGGTGAGCAAGATGCTCCTTGGATGAAGATGTCCTTACAGCAGGGAGGCTCTCCAAGGGCCTTCCCATGGACACAGGGGGACAAAAATAACCCAGCTCGCTTTAGGATAGAGCCAGCATCATTTTCAGAAGGGATTATATAATGTAGTTGCCTCTAACAACAAAGAACTAGTCTGATGAACCAGAAGGCCCCTTCCAGTCCTACTGTTCCTGCTATTCCCAAAGTTAAATTAACACCAACCTTGCCTGGCAACATTGTCCCTACGCCTGTGGAGAGGGAGTTTGCCCTGGAGCTCCTGGGATGAGACGTCTGTAAATGGGAATTGAAAACACTGTAAATGGGAACTAGAAGAGGTGCCAGGTTTGTAATTTTAAAAACCCAATAAAAACAACGTAATGGAGCTAAATCCTCCTGATGTGTGGCCCAGAAAGGCCTGTGAGGACATAAGACCAGCCTTAAATCCCTCAGGAGCGGCTCATGGCTGACGACAGCACCAGTCCCCTCACAGGGCACCCGCTGTCCTCTGGCAGCCTGAAGCCATTGGGGCAGGAACACCGACTTTGGGAAAGTGGGTTTGTTTCCTACACAGCACGGTTCGAGTGAGGGTTTCCTCCCTCTTTCCCCCAGGCCAGCCTTCCCACAGCCATCGCAGCCTTTCAGTGTATCAGGGCCTCCATACCCCAACAAATCCTGGGAGCAATCTCTCCCACCTATACCATATATACACACGACATACGTGTACATATAGGTATTTTTATACGGTGTGTGTGACACGGGCTGAGACCGGGCCGTGCAGCGCTGGCGGCAGGCGCTGAAGGGCGGGGCAGGGCCCGGGCTGGCGCCGCCATTACTGAGGGGAGCGGGCCGCTGCCGTGAGGGCGCCGCTGCCGCTTCAGGGAGCAAAGCTGAGTTAAAATTACACCAAAGAGGGTAACACAGCCCCAGGGTGCGTGGGGAGGTGGCACTGCCTCTGGGTCTCTCCTCAGTGCGTGATTTTAGGTGTAGAGCTTCTCCAGCTGTGTAGCAAAATGGAGGGGAAGCGGTTTGACTGCCTGAGAGCTGGCGGAGCCGTTGGAGCACACAGCCCAGAGTGAAGGAGGGGAGGTGAAGTAACAGCAATTTAAAACGTGTGGGAAAAGAAATTCGCCTTCCCTAACTTCCCAGCCCTGCGGAGCTGAGGAGAAGCACTTGGTCTGCCCTGCCAAGGGTGAATGCCAGCGCCTCACTTTTAGGAGTGTCCCTTGTGCCGCCTTGTCACTGCCACTGCTGCTCCAGAAGGTGGGTCTGCAAGGTGCAGGTGGTAAAATACCATGTATTTTACATGTATACCATACATGTAAAATAAGTTTACAGTACAATAGCCTATGTATATATTTTCCTGGGAAAGCATGATCAGAGAAGCTTTAGAATCAAATAGGGAGCCTTCAGAAATGACCGGCTGGCATCTGGGTTCCGCCTGGCATTCATTCATCGGCTGGGACAGGCTTGGTCCTGGGGCAGGAGGCAGGAGTGGGGATGGATGTACCCCTCCATTTTCTCCATCTTTTCTCATCTCCAGAACAGCAGCAGCAGCAGCTTGGGAAGGGGCTGTTGCAGAGACACACGTGTCTGCCAGGTGACACGTCCCTGCAGGGGAATCAGCCAAGGACAGTTTCCTCCTGGGAGCAGTGACCCCAGCCACCAGAAGGTGCCGGCTCCCAGCTTGCTGTTGAAAATCCCAGTGTGGTTCAGAAATGCCCCAATTTGCTCATGAGACACAGAGCAGAGCCCACCTACTCATTCCTCTGCACAGCCATCCAGCGATAATGACTTTCAGTCAATGGCGTAGCTTGGAACAGATGCCTGGAGGTGAAAGGATCTGTATTCCATTACTAGCCCCTTCAACTAGCCAGGGTCCCCCAGGTTAAATATTTTTAGCAACAGCTTGTTTACATGTCAAACTTGTCAATGAGCTTCTGGGGCACTGCTGCCACAAAGCTGTGTTGGTGGCAGCCTGTAAGCTTTCTCTATGCACAGAGATAATGCCTTCTAAAGGGCTTGTCAGATATTTTCTTCCTACTGTGTCACAGGAGCAAGACTAATTTCAAAGAAATGCTCTTTATTTCTACTTAAAACTGCTAAAGAAAATATCCAGCACTGTCTTTTTTCTTGTCATCTGTTCGACAAGTGTCTCATAAAACAAATTGAGAGGTTTAAATCTCCGAGACAAAAATCAATAAGAGGATAAGTAAAGAATAGGAGGAAGTCAGCAGGCTGAGATTTATTTCATTGGAAATGTTTTTTCAATGGATTTACTAATAAATCTAAAGTGGCTGGTGCAGCTGCCTTTGATATGCAGTATCTCCTTTACTTAGATGGAAGCTGCACATGAAAAGGAGCTTTGAATACTGATTTTTACAAGGGTGTAAATCAGTGAAGCCCCACACGTTACATGTACCACCAGTATCTGCTTCAGGTAGACATTAAGAAAAAGGATTTGTTTTTGTGCCAGAGTTTTCCTCTGTAGCTTTGCCATTTCTTGTTTAACATATTGCAATATTTGTGATCAGGTCCTTGCTGTGCTGGACACTGAATAATTCAATGTAATAAAATCATCTCTGTCCCAAAGAGTTGATGGAGTTTCAAGGGTAGGAAACGGCATCGAAATAACAAATATGGGCTGATCACAAGTGAAATCACAGGGAATGAAGTTTGTGATGGTGGAACTGAGCTGTGATATCTCTTGAAAATCTGTTCCAGTAAGTACTTCCCTTGTGGTGATGGGAAACTGGACAAAATTTAAATTAAATGAATTATTTGAAATACACAGATAAGGAAAATGAAATAAACTCTTGAAGTAGTCCAGAGCAGGTCAGCCTGGATTGTCTGCCAGTCATAACAGGGTTCCAGGAAGAAGGAATGTTCTCCTCCTGTTGTCTTCAGTGACAACAATAATGGTTGTCACTGAAATGCCTGCACTTTGACTTTGACAGGAAGCAATGGAAGAAACTGCACCCCAGTCCTGACTGCCTCCCCTCCCTGCTGCACATTCGCCCTGACTGTGAGCTTTTCCAAAAGCCCCATGGATGAAGAGGAAGCTATAATGAGCTCCTTGTTGAGTAATGTGAGTGGTTTGCTCCAGTTGGCACACATGACAGATGGCTGTGGGTAGGGAGCGAGTGGCTGGGGTCTGTGTATGTGCATATGTGCTAGGAGGGGTTCCAGGATGGTTCCATGGCTCACTATTCTATTTCAAATCAAACAAATAGTCCTGGATTTTTTTACAGTGTCAGATGGGAAATCAGCCAGAAACTAGCTGGTATCTTATTGTTCCTTGTTCTTCAATCGATTCTGCATTTTTCAAAGGATTTCTCTGCACTGAACATGTATCAGAACATGGTTAAGCGCCGTTGTTCCAGTTCACAAATTTGATGTTAGGAAGAAATGTTGGAAGTGAGAGTAAATCAACAGAAATGGCCATTTTCATCCCCTTACATGGTTTTTCTCAAGTCAACATGAGAAACATTTCACAGCTAACTGTGAAAACTGGCACCTCATTACCTACTTTATTATTTCTTATGACTTATTAAGGGTTATTATCATTGCTCATTATCCTTTTTGATAGTGCCTACCCTGGCTATCCTATCGTGTTATTGCTGGGTAGTAGCAGCAAACTCTTACATTTAGGTCACTTTAACAGCTTGTATTTAAAGATTCCCATGGATATTAGTCTGAAGGGTGCAACCAGTGCTGTGATTTGCACAAAGGTTCTGAAAATGGAAGCAGGGAAAATGTGGAATGAAATCTGTGTGTGGTTATATGCTAAATGACTGTGTCATGGAGCCATACGCACTGGGGGTTTGAACTGAAGTTGCATGACCTACCTAAAATCTGTAATTTCCATAATTTTTGAGCGCCCTGCATTGGAAACAAGGCAGCCTTTTTCAAAATCAACACAATGATTTTAATGCAGATATGTTTGTGTACGTCATAGAAAATCACACACATATTATTGGGAAAAGTCAGACAACCTTCATAGCAGACATTGCTGCCACCATTTTCCATAACACACCTTCATTGTTGAAATTGGGACAATATATTCCCTATGTTACAGAGCTTTAAGGATCTAGTATGTGTTTACAGATGGGTTTCACCATGAATTCACCATGTTAAATGTCATAAAGCGATGGCCCATATTTCATACAACCTCTAATTCCATACCATATATGCAAAGAGGGCAAAACAGTTCTGCAAAACAGGCAGGTGTGATCTCAATCTCATTGAGAAGGATGAAGAGAATTGACAAAATCCATCTTGTGAGTCAGCAGCACAGCTAGAACCAGAACCAAGCTTTCAGGGTCAGCTTTTGCCAAAACCTGCCCAGCAGTGTGTCATGATGAGGACTGGCCAGACCTCCTCCCAAGCCAGGAGCAGAACCCTTTATGTTTCAGCAGTTTGCACACATGGATTTGTTTCTCAGATTCTCCACGAGGGCTGCAGAGGGAAAAGGCTGCACACTGTGCTCCACACCTCACCACATCATCTCCATGTCATGATGTCCTCTCTGGGTCTGCATTCAGAATCTGCCATCCATGACCTGATCCTGTTCCATCTCTTGCAAGATCAAAGTCTGAGGAACTTGAAAGACACACAATGACATGATTTATCCTCAGGGGAGCACGATGGCTTCTGAAATTGCCTTCTCCCCTGGATGCCACACACTGTCCCCCTGCCCAGAAGATGGAAATTCTGATTTTGTTTCTGATCTGGCTTGGGTAAATATATGTGGGAAAATAGCAAATGTCATTGCACAGGGACACAGAGAAGTTGCAGGGAAGAGGGGATATTAACTCTTCCGTCCTTTTAGATTTCCAGGCTGCAGGATAATCCTACAAAATTAAATAATATGATCAGGATTTCCCCCTTTCCTCTTGACCTGACTTTTAAGCTAGAGCTAAGAATTGCAGCACATTTCTTTTCCCAAAGCAAAACACGATCCTGGATAAAAGTCAGTTTAGTTGAGAGAAAAAAGTAAAACAAAAATAGATCTTTTCCATAAACAAAGCTGCTTTCCATTTTGCTAACATAAACAGGCAGATGCATTAAGAGATCATGCCACCCAGGCCCTGGAAAAAGAAGCGGGGAAATGTATTTCTGAGTATTTTTCTGAAGGTGCAAGGATGGCTGAGGCTAAGGCAAACTGAGCAGGAGGACAAAGCTTTATAGACAGGGAAGCTTTACAGTTTCATCTGACACTCAGAAGAACTGCACTTCCATAGATTAGGTCAAATGCAGCATTATCTCCTTCCCAAATGAAATCTCTACCTTTTACAGGCACCTGTGCCCTTGGTATGCTCATTCTCACAAAAATACAGAATTTTGCAGCAGTCTTTGTGGTTGTGCAAACAGAAGTTCAGGTCTCTGGGCATGGAACTGGGCAAGTTATGGCAAAAAAAGCCTTCCAGAAATTCAAGTCTCACCTTTGCAGACTGAGAGGCTACCATAGGTGTGCTCTGTGTGAATGAAACCCCCTTCCCCAGGGACCAGAAACAAGGGGATAAAGGAAGAGAAATAAGAAATGAGTGGCGTCCTAATTATGGGCTGTTTTTTCTCACAGCCAGGTTAAAATCAGGCAGCTGGGATGGACCCTGTTATGTTAGAACCCACCTCTTCCACACTTCTCTCTCACTTGAATCATTCCTTGATGAGAAATCCATTCATCTCAACTGAAAGATCCCCATTCTACTTAAGCCACCAAAATAATCTTTCTGTAATTGTCTGGAGATGCCCACTCTCTAGCTATCTACAGTCTGTGGGCATCTGTATTTAAGTGATGCTTTGCAATAAATCACACCCAGGAGATGCTGCAGCCTTCTGGTAGGGCTGGGTTGTGATGCATTTCATTTGCTGAAGAGAACACTCATCCCCAGGTCCTCCCAGACCCCCTTTTGTTGTGTTTGCTTGCTCTAAAATCTCTGGTTCTCTTACTCAAAGCAATCTGCTACTATCAATCTCCCAACCAGACACTACAGGAAAAATTCTGCCTTCAGGCATCTTGCATTTGATTAAAACTAGGGTGTGCAAAGCTCTTCCAGGGCTTGGTACTATTTCTGATTCAGATTAATTTAACAGACAATGAATGTACCCGTGCAAAAATGGCTTCTTCTGCTTTGGCTGATACCAGAAAGGAAGATTTGGTGTTTACTTTCAGTATTTGGATTCAGCCTAAACATATGTCCAGTGGCTCAAATGCTGCTTCTTCAAACTGTCCCTTTGGAAAATGGTCTTCAGGAGCTCTGTGGAACAGAATTATTTTTACATTTTCTTGCTTCCTCTTGGGTCATAAATGCAGCAAGAAGGGCTTCTGCAGAAGACTTTGCCCCTCAGTACAGGAAGTTCATGTCCATGTGCAAATGAAAAATATTCTAGCCAGTATTCTATATCTAGGTAGTTTTGTTCCTTGTTCCCCCCCAGTCTGAGAAGAGAATCTGGTTCAGCTTTTGCAAGAAGTATCTTTGGAGTAGTAGTTTCTCTGATTTTTGATAATTTTTAGGTACATCTATAACTCGTCTCAAAAAATAAGTGCATGGAAAGAACTAGTTTAGATTATTTTATCCTTTCTGATACTTTTTGCTCCTTTACCCCCCTATTCCTTTATCCTTCCCTGTTCCTCCACAGCTGCCATTAAGACAAGTCAGTGACTCACAAAGGCACATTTTCACTCATTCACTACATCACAGCCCTCCATGCTCACCCACTCCAGGGTTCCGTGACGCTTGATCTTTGCCACCGGGAGCATCCAATTCTGTGGCCAGCGCTAAGGCCAAAGGGAACTCTACAAACCAGTTATTCTCTGTTTCCCCCAGGAACAAAACTGTGGCGATGTTACTGCCCTCTAAAGATGTGTGGATCAGCATTAAAGTGCTGACCTGTTCAACACTTCTGGCACCCTTTGAACCGGGGAGCTTTGAAGCCAAGGCTGTAACGAACTCGTGTATAATAAGCTGCTGCCCCATGCCAGGCAAGGCAGAGGTATCAGGGACTGATGGAAGCTTTTGAAGGCACAAAATGCTATTAAAAACTGCGAGGGACTAGAGAAAAAGAGACAGTGAAAAACAAATCTCCCTTCCATGCAGTGATACATCTAACTTTGGCAAGTTAGAACTAGGGTCACTAAAGCAGATTTAAAGCTTAAAAGTTTTGGGGTGACTGGCTTATGGTTTTGGCTTAGAAACACTTCTGCTGAAGCTGGGGCTCTACTGGGAGACAGTTCAGTTCAGGGCTTTCCTTACCTTTCTGCACCAGTAAGTTGTTGGGGAAGGGAGAACCAGTCTGCATAGCAATAATTATTATCAATTGTATTGTGCTTTTTATCTTCAAAGTGCTTCACAGACACAAACTAATTATTCCTCTGCAACACCCCTGTGAAGAAGATGGTAAGTATCATTATCTCTGTTTTACCAATGGGGAGACTGAGCCAGAGCATTTAAGCGATTAGCCTGGGCCACAGGGGCAGTTAGTGTCAGGGCTGGGAATGCAGGAGTGTCTCTGCTCCCAGTCAGCACCAGGCAACATATCTCTTTAGTAGGAACAAAAGGGAACCTTTCTCCAGACTTGGAACCTAAAAGAAGCTCATTTTTTTGGCAAGGGATTATAAACTCTTTCTTCAAAATGTAATCATAATTGGAAAAAAAGACTGTGGAGTAAGGGCATTGAAGAGGGTTGAAAGCCAGCATGCTTTCTGCTTTATAGGTAATCCTAGAATCTGTAAATTTGGGAAAATTCCTGGAAAATTTATGCAGGAGATGTAGAGTTCTATTTCACGGAGAAAAAATAAAAGTGACATATTTGAAATTTCCCATGGAAGGAAAAGTAAATTATAATAATTTTTAAATATCAAAATGTTTCATTACAGACGTTTTCAAAATGAAACTGAACCTGAAAGTCTGTGCTCTGAAGTTCTCAGTTCAGACATGACTTGAGGGCTTTTAAATTCCTCCATGCCTATGGGCTCTCAGTGAGATTCTCAGGGCTTCCACAGGAATGTTACAGCTGAGCCCTGCAGTGCCTCTATTCTACCCCTTGAAAAAAATGAAGCTTTTAAAAAACCATCAATAGCTTGTCACTGTTTGCACTGGAGCAGAAAAGGAGCAGGAATGGTAAGAGGTCCAGATAGGAAGCATCCTGCCCCGTTCTGCAGCTGTGACCCTGAGGGACAATCCTCAGGACATGGGACACTGCCTCCCTCACTCAGGGATGAGTTTTGGATTAGTGACACTGGCAAGGAACAAACACAAGTGCTCCCTTTTCCATGAGATTTCCTTTGGCCTGGGTATGAGCCTTGGGAACTGAAGGGCAGTCACAAACCTCAGGCTCTGCCTAAGGAGGAGCTGAGTTTTCAGGGCAGGAGAGTAGGAATAAAAGTCATCCTTTTACACTGAGCTTTACATTTTGGTTTGGAATCAAGAGCTAATGGACAACACAATAATTTTTTTAACATCTCAACTCACAGTACCGAAGAGGGGCTAGAACCCAGAAAAATAACAATACCCAACACTGAGTCAGGACAACATTTCACACAGCCCCAGTTCCTTTTAAATCTGAAACATTGAGCCAGATCCTCCAACACTCAGAAGCTGCCATGAGGGCTGGATCTTCTAAAGAGCTCTGTAGCCCACCAGCTTGGCACTTCTTTACATCTAGGCAGTGATTTTGGTGCCTAAATGGGAGCTGAGCCCTTCTGCAAACCTGCTTCTGATCGTGCATGCTGAGCTGCTCTGCAAATCCTGGCTATGATTGCTCTGCATTCTTGTACTTCCTGGTTGCGAGCTGTGCTGGGAGCTAAACTATCAAAGCACCACAAGGAAACCACTCCTGCTGTAATCAGGAAGCATAAAAAATAGCAGGAGCCAAACTGTTCAGCCTCTATTACTATTTGGGCAACGGTTGTACCTCTGGTACTTCTTTATCCTTACATATATCAAGGCTGTGCAAAGGCAGGTACTATAAAACCCTCTAAAACAGAGACAATCCCAGCACTGAATAGTTTATAATCAAAATAGAAGATGAGGCAGAAAGTGTGTGCAACAGATGGACAGATCTGGCATAAGGAATCCACGGGTTAAGTGTTCGAGTGAGTGCTTCCAGTTTGCAGAGCAGAAAAGAGCAGTCAAGGATAAGCTTTGCTGCTTACCTTACCTGACCCCTAAACCTTTTGAGATTTACCCACAACAATTAATTATTCCTTTGACTGGCCAAGATGATTCACAGCTGCTCATGCCATCCCAAAGCTCAAGATCTAAGTAAATTTATTGAAATTAGTGGTGGCTTCATTCCAGGTAACTTGCATTTAGTTTTGATTCAAAGAAGCTCCGCTCCCTTCCCACCTCTTGTTTCTTCCCTCTTCCAGCCCTCAGCAAATGTGGAGCTCTACAGCTCCCATCTAATAGAGACTCAGGAATGGGAGTCATGAGATCTGAGTCCTATTCCTGTCTCTAATACAGGGTGGTTTTCAGTGAGTCACTTCCCCTCTCTTACTCAATATCCTTGTTGGTAAATGGGGTTAACAATACTGACCCATCTCACGGAAAAGCTGTGAATTCATTAATATCTGAGAGCATTCCAATAGCTGACATTCTGGAGCATCTCCTTGGCTTCCCTGTGTTTGCCACTACCCATGTACTTGTGTGGTGCCAAGGAAGTTCAGGTGGTGATAATGGGACTGTTATGGACTCTTAGGGGGCTCTGAATTGACTTCACCTCCTTAATAATTAATATTGCCAGGAGGGTAGACAAGAAGAAAAGCACACATTAACTCAGTTCTCATTCATTAGCGGGTTTACCAGCTCCTTACAGAATATACTCACTCTGGGGTTTACCATTCTAATGCTGTCTGCAATTTCCCAAGCACCTTCCTCTTTCGGATCACTCTGGTTTCAGGTACAGCCCCACATTCATATCACTCCTGACCTGAGCTGTTGTCTCCATTTGGTAGATGCTGATGCAGAGTTGCAAATAGGTGAAGCCACTCATCAGGCTCACTCACTGTCAGCTGTCTGGGATAATGTTCCTTTGATGACACTCATTGCACGAAGACCCTTCACTGCTCCCCTTTGATATTTTAGTCTTTTAGGAGAACTAGAAATTATCAATGCCAGACCATAGTGAGTTGAAAATGGACATTTCAGACTTGTAAATAGCGCTGTCTTTGAAGCCCTGATCTCACTTCTTCCTCCACAGGACAGGAACTTACAGCTTTCAGAGCCCAGTTCTCCCTTCAGCAAAGTCTGTCCCAGTAAAAGCTGACCCTGTATCCATCACTACCTGCCTTAAATAAGGTTTTTCCATATTGGGTCAGTGGGATAGACAGCTTTGAAGTTTGCTTTACTTAACTGTACACAAGTCTTTTGAACAGAGACTGTTGGTGAGCTGGGAGGGCTTGAGGATGGTTGTCCAGTGTCTGTCCTACCTTTCCACCTGTAGGAAAGTGGAGGAAAATTCTTTGGGGTTCTCAAAAAGTCTGAAACCCCTCACTTTTTCCAGGAAGGAGCAGGTTTGTCTGTATTGCACTGCTGGTCAGGCCTTTCTGGGTACTTCTCCTTCCCCCTGAGTGCTGCCACGCAGCAGCCTTGGCTGGCTGGCAGTTCCAGCAGCTGCACCCTCAGCTGGAGTGTCTCCTCTTGAGGGAGAGGCTGACAGACCTCAAGGACAGGAAGGGGATGCTGCAGAGTCATCGCCTGCTACAGCACAGCTGCCTGCAGGACACTCAAGAATGGAGTGAGGGGCTCGACTTGCCCAAGCAACCCTGACAAAACTGTGGAGAGAAAGGAGAATCACAAGGAGGAAAGGCAGGCAGAGGAAGTAAAACTGGTGGTTTGGGTCTCTACCCAGCCCAAGAGAAACCACAGTGCTTTTCTTCTGACAGTGACTCCCTGAGTAGAACTGTGGTCCTCAAGCACTGGAGATTTGAAGCTGCATGCAGGAAGATACAGGAGGCAACCCTGATGTTTGTGGTCCTTGTTGAACAAGTGTATGAGGCAAAAATAAGGAAATGTAACAGATTTTTTTTTTCCTTTGACTAGATCTTGCTGTTTTGACCTCTAGGCTTGCCATATACAAAAAAATCACAGAATTGTAGGATGGTTTGGATTGACAGGGACCTTTAAAAATCATTCAGTCCTACCCTTCTGCCACAGGCTGGGACATCTTTCACTAGACCAGGTTGCTCAAAGCCCATCCAGCCTGGCCTTGGACATTTTCTCTGATGGAGCATTCCACAGCTCATCTCTGGTTTCCAGACTCAGGCCCCCAGCTGTGGTACCACTTCACCAGGCAGTGGCACAGGGCTGTCCAAGGGGCTGCACGAGCACAGCTGGCCCTGTGTGCAGCCAGTGCCACAGGGAGCTGTGCTGCAGGAATGGCCATTTGGCTCTGCTCCTCTCACCTGGTTACCTTCCTCCCCCTCCTGTGTGACTGGCCCTGCTCAGCTTCTGTGCCCACAACCTGGGCACGTTTCCAGCCCATTATTAGTCACCTTATGTCCATATTCTTGAGATCAGCTGTCCCAGCCTTCCCTTATCTTTTTGCCTTTATCGTCTGTTATTTGGAAGGCAAACTTTGCAAGAAGGATCATGTCTAGCTTAAATTTGTTCATTGTATAGCACATAAGAAACATTAATAATAGCAACAGTATAATAAATCACAGCATCCCAGTAACACATGAGTTAATGTTCCCTAAAATCCTATGTCAGCTTACTGAATTACAAGCAAACATATTTGATACATGAACTAGAGGACTCATGTACTTGCCAAGGCTCAAGGCCAGTTCACAGATTCACATCTCTCTCTGACACTGCTGCTCATTGTCTGCCTCCCCAAGGCAGTGCAGGGTGGCCATTGTTTCCCTATACCTGGTGCTAGAGGTGTTAACAGTTACGAGAAATGCACCCAAAGATAAGAGCTGGAACTTGGTTTAAAGGAAGCACTAGTTTTAAAGAAGTTTTGTATATTTAATGCTCTAAAGTTTGGCTTCGGGATGTCAGCATTTTGGAATTGTGGAAGGGGGCCTTACAGTTAATACTTCACTCAGAAATTGAAGACTCTGCATTCTCAAGGAATTTCAGTGAATTTCTACTGGTATAAACCGCTGTAACTCTGCTGATTTGAAAGAGGAAGGAGACAAGAAGGATGTCCTGGCAGGGGGTAGGTTAATCCCCCTGGGGTTGCCAGACTGATGAACTATTCCCTGTTTTGCTACAGATTTCTTGTGTGACCTTGGGCAAATCACTCTCCCTCTCAATATCACAGTTTCCCATCTGTAAACTGGTGAGAGCAACAACCGCCCTGCCCCAGAGGGGTGTTTGGAGGATAAATATGTTACAGGCTTGGAGCTGCCGGAGCACAATAGTGACAAGGTTCCGACAAATCCTGAAGATAGATAGAAGCTGACAATCAGGCAGACTGCTATTAGCAGCTGATTCATTCTCTCTGCTTAATGCATATTTTTAGCAGGCTGTTATTGACTAGACAGGCATACAAGTCTGTCAATTAACAATGTTATAATAAACTAAATCTCTGCACCAGTAGCCTTTGCAGGGTGCATTCAGAACTCCCCAGCCCTGTGGCAGAACACCTGCAATACTAATAAAGGGTGAAGATTTTCCTGTAAGTCAAGTGGAGATGCCACGTGCTGTGCCCAGGCACAATGGGCATTTCCACCGAGGGATCCTGAGCAGCTTCGTGTGCAGTACACTGACAATAAGGAGTCTTAGGTGGCCATGGATTTATTACAATGTGTTCATAAACCCTTGTCAAGGCACCATTTCAATACAATCGTTGCCAGACATTCCAGTGATTGGTGCTTAGAGCCCCTCTTGCAAGCTGCAATATGATCAGGGAACACTGCTTAATTGTATTTCTTTTACAAAGTGATGAAATGTAAAGCTCTGCTCCCAGCTCGCTGGCTGGCACAGGAGTCTCAGCAAATATGTGATTCTCACACTGCAGCTGGACTCTAATGACATGAAAGGTGCTAATGCAATGCAACTGGAACCTTTAATTATCCTGGTGACTAATAGGAAATCTCTCAAAGGGTCCAGGAGAAAGGGCCTTATTCTTCACAGAGAGTTCTCTGAACTGTGCTTAGAAACGGGGACAGACAAATGGCAAATCTAAATAGACCTGAGTCCCAGAGCTGCAGTGTCTGGGAGAAGGTTTCTCTTTCCTTTGGCAATTAGCTTGTCAGACATTGTAAGTAGACAGAGGGAGAATAACACTGGACCATTACTGAGTTACAAGAATTGGTACCTAAACTTGTTCCACATCCGGCAGGTAACTGGCTAAACCTGCTGATGAAACAAAAAGATCTGGATTGACTTTGAATGTGTTTGTGTTCAAGGAAGAGAAAGAGTGACAGACAGAGCTGTCTCCCACTTGCTAATTGAGTGGTGACTGTCAGATCTTAATGTACCTTGGGGATCATTTCTGTTTGATACAGACTTTCAGATCCTATTTCTTAAACTTTCTTTATCAAAAATTTTTTATTGTTGAAGCATCCAAGCTGAAAACCATGCAGGCCACATTGCCTGGATTTTATGGAGAAATGCACAATGTATGTAGGGTTGGGTAGTTTGTCACGTTACTCAGTGCTATTGCTGCCTGGTTTTCAGACTGATGCAGATTCAGCCTTGTGTCACCATCAGCTACATCAATTTTTCTCTACTAATTATGTCAACCACGGATAGAAAGGGAACAAGGGCTAATATGACTTATATGATATTACCTGGCAGCTCAGAGGTAGGAGTTGTCTGCAGACATAAGAGAAAAACTGTGTCTGTGTCTTTATTCACCCTTCCTCTCAAGCCCTTGGCAAAATTTGGCAGTGCTGGATAATACACATCAGTTACAGGGATTTTAAGGACAGAATAAATCACTTTCCTGCAGAAATTAAAAAATCAATGCCATTATTCAAACCACTGGATTTAATCCATGTCCCAGATATTACAGAAGTTAGGGAGCTGTTGAGCTGCTGAAGGAGCCATGGTGGTGCTGAGAACATTAGGGGTCAAGGCAGAGAGACAGGAATACAGATCAAGCCTTGCCTCTCCCCTCATGTTCTTGTGGTGTGCACAATTGCTCTACAGCACTGCAGGGTGGGTGTGAGTGTGCAAGGGGGTGTGTGTGTGAGTGTGTGTGTGTGTGAGCATGGAGCTCTGTGCACATTCTGCTTCACTACCAGGTTCACAACTGTGCCGTGCAAGGCCAGGCCTTGGATTTCTCAGGTGAAAATGCTGCTGCACTCCCTTAAGCTAAACCAAACGAAAATAAGAGATTCCCTGTGCATTCAAAATCACCTTCTGCCAGCCAGTTCTAGTCATGAGCCCCCCGAAATGCAGAAGGAGCTCTATCAGTGCCTTTGAAGCCTGTAAATGTATTGTTGCTGCCACCATGCAAGCCCAGGCAGTCCTAGGTCTGTTACTTCTCTCTGTTCCTGCTCTTCTGGTTAAATGCACCTGGGAATAAGTAATTGTTAATATCATAAAAAATTCATCATAAACAAATGGGATGGGCAAGCCAGCTGAGCAAATGCTGGGGAAATGAGTTAAAAAACCCTGGGATTGGTATAATTGGTAGTGTGCTTCTTGGGATCAGGATGAAAGCTGCGTATTTTATATGAAAGTAGAAGAGGGGACAGGCACTGTGTGTACCTGGAGAGAGAGAAAGCATTCCATGTGTAACTGTGGCTTGGCAAAAGCATGGGCACTGTTGTTAGAAACACACAGAACAGATCACTGGCAGAGCAGAGGAGTGATGTGATAAGGAATTTAAAGGCCAATTTTAAATCTCTCGCAGCGATCTCTGATTTACATCAGTGCAAACAAGGGCAGAGACATGGCCTAAGTCAGAGCTGTAGGCATTGTTCAAATGTCTTGGTTGTTTTGTTTTTGTTTTGTTTCCTATATAGATAAAAGATAAAGAAAGCATATATTCTTTGTTAAATAATGCTCAGTGCTAAGGGACTTTCCACGTCCCAAAGCTGAGGCGGAACGAGTTTGCTTACATGTGGAATTGCAGCTGATCCAAGAGCACAGAAAATAAACAGTGCATGTTCCTCAATCCCTTGAACCCTGTGAGCTACTTTTGTGGTTATCATTCCCTTTGCTGGTGCCTTATCTCTTGCCATGTTTACAGGATTCACCTTGTCTGCTGCCCAGAGCCTCCTGCCAATCACAGAGGCAGAGAGAGGTTGGATAAGAGCAGCCCTCGGAGGGCTCTTTGATAGCACCAAACAGGGCAGTGAGGGGACAGCACATGGAAATGGCACTGTGCAGAGCTGGGAATTAAAGGGCCCTGCTGTAAGGGTGTGCTGAGCAGGGAGGCCATTAACCAGAGGGAGGGTGTGCACGGGAGACTCACTGAGGGATCTGATACTCGATGTTGCTGCGGGTTTCCAGACAGAGTCAACTGCAGCATGATTAGATTTAGACCATTTCTTCTCTGTTGTTCCATTAGCAAGCAATAAAGCATGATGGATGTGAATGAGAAAACTAGATCTGGGCTCTGAGGCACCCAATCATCTCTGCAAACCTCGACCCTTCCAGGGCAGGTAAGAGACTTCAACCACTGCCGTGCTTTTGCTATTATTTCCTGAGTGGGTCAGAGACAGTTGTTATTATGGATGTTTGTACCACGGAGGAGTTCCCCACTGGTGGCAGCCTCTTCCAGACTGTTGGCCAACCTCTGTTACCATTCTGTCACTCCTGTCATGGTCCCAAATGGATAATGCACATACCAAACTGTAAACACATTTCTTAGCAATTAAGTGTCCTGGCTAGAAAACAACCCAATGGCAATATTACATAAATTTAAGTTGCCCAGGAGGTAATCCCATTTTCTTATTTGGCTGCCTGTCATTTTATAATTGAATGGCAAGAAGTTCTTGTCATTGCTGCACGTTACATTTGTGTAACAACGAAGCGGCCGCCAAATGGCTGCAAGTCAAGAAGCACCTTGAGCCTAATCCTAGGAACTCCAGAGCCAGTCAATCCCAGCAGTATTTGGTAACCCTGAAACAACTCTGAGAAGTTAAAAGTGAGAAATGTTTGCTAAGATAGAAGTATGTGCTGCATTGTAAATAAAAATGAAAAAATGCAGCTTGCAAACGTTTGCCTGCAGATCTCTGGGTGCCGCTGGGTGTGCTTCACTTTGTGTTTCTAACAAAGAATATTCTTCAACCAGCCTGAACCACTGCAGCATTGCTCTGGTACACCATGGCAGCTGGATTTCTTTTTGGATTGCAACCTCTTCTGTTGTTTGCTTATACACCTAGCTATTGACACAAGTAATTTAGCTGCAAATCTCCACTTTCCTGGGAAAAAAGTCCTTTGAAGGCTTAAGTGCTTAAATCCATGGCCTTAATACTTTCCCAAGGTTGCAAAACCTAGAGGAAAATAACCCAACCCCCTTTTATTTAAATTGGAAGTTACAATTTTTCCTCTCATGATTTTTGGTGAGCTTGACCCATTTAGAATGCTTCAGCTTTGCAGTACCCCATGATGTAGACACAGCTTCTGCACGATGGGTCCAAAGAGCCTCTTGAAGATTAGTTCTCCCTTCCATTGCCCTCCCTGTTGTTGGATACATTTAATTAATTATTTTTACATAGTCTTTCTGCCTGTAATTTTTTTTTTTAAATACTTGTGGATTTAGGCCACCAATAAAATATTCTTCTATTTTAAAACTGAAAGATGAAAACCAGCATAATGAACTTGCCACTTCCTTAAGGTTCTGGTAACTTGGGTGTGATCTGATGGTACGGAATGATTCATGGGATAAAATTATAGACTTATGCAGGTGTGTACAAGAGCCTGGGTGGGGTGTAGTCAAACAGGGAATTTTATATGTCAATAAACATGGGCATGTGGTATAGACAAACTGTACTGCCTTCAAAAAACCCTTATTTTATTTTATTTTTATTTGATAAGGACAAATTGAATGACCAGAATGGTCACATATAAACATTGCGTTCCTCTTCTTCAGGCAGAATCTGACAGAGAGAGCACTGTGTACCTTTGAGCAGGTGGAAGCTGGGTCTCATTCTCAGCAAATGTGCAGCTCATGCCTAGATTCTCATTCCTGAAGTCTGGCTTTATTGGAACTGGACAACATGGAAGAACCTAAGCGGAGGTAAACCTTCATCAAGAGAGTGTTTTTGGGGCTTTATTCTTGCACTGCCATTGCCACAGTGAGTGTCAGTCTTGTTCTGGGGAGCCCCATCTCCTCTGGCTGCTGGACCAGGAGAAACAGCTCTGCCCCTTCGAGCAGGAGCTGCAATCTCACACCTGATCAGTGCCAGATACTGTGAAGGTCAGAAGGCCAAAGGTTGAGAAATCTGGCTTGCAAAGCAAAGAGAAATGTTTCTGTTTGCAGACAGAAATGCTGACTGTACACAGAGCCACAGGAACTTCCAAACCACAAGAATTGCCTCTCACTGCTTCCCTCTTCATCTTCTTTTCCTCCACCACCAACCTTTTCTGTTTCTTGCTGCTGTTGGCCTGAAATTCTTCTTGCCTGAAGCCCCTGCTGTCTGAGACAGCCTACACACGTCTGCCTGAACTCCTCTGCTGCTTTCAGACCTCGTTAGAAGAGAGATTTTAAAAAAAGAGACACAAACTTGGAAGGTGGTATAAAATTATACAGCTCTGCTAAATCAAGGGAGTTAGGCAAATAAGAATTTTTCAAATGTCAGGGACAAATGTTTTGCTTTTTTTTCTTCATGCAGTTTCTCTCTCCCTCTGTGGTTTGTTATCATTCAGCTCTACAAAGCTTTGTTTAACTCTAGGAAAGGCCATAGGAGTTGGAATTAGATCCAATTCTGTTTGTACAGGAGTGTGTGGCTAAGGCTGGGCCTTTGAAAAGGGTGCATTATACACTCTGGAGGTTTTGGGAGATCATTGTAACTATTGCTTGAGGGTCAGACAGTACCAGACTCATTCTTCTCTTGTGACATCTTACTCCACAGACAAGTCCCATTTGCCAGAGTAAAGGGCACTGTCGGAGTGTCTCTCCTGAGGAAGGATATCTGTCACCTGTGCTAAGAGAACTCTAGGAGAGGTCTGTTTTATGGGATGCACGGGGCTCTGGCCCACAGATGGTTCTTGTGTATTAACCATGATCCTCCTATACTCCTACACTCTCCAGATCATGACTAGAGCTGTATATTGGGCCTTGGGGGTCCATGGGCTCCTTAGCAAGGGGATGACAGAAAATGACTCTACTTTGTACCAGCCAGGTGTAGTTTTTGGGCTCTTGACAAAGTCGGGCAGGGTGGAGGAGTGTGTTCATCTACAGCAGCAGATCAGCATTTCCTGATGCCTGGACACCTTCTGCCAAGGAGAAGAGGTGCTGGAAGACACAAGTTTTAGAAATACAGATCTTTTCACATGACATTGCTACCAGCCCAGCATAAATCCAGTCTATTCACGTGAGCATAATGCCCACCCCAGACTGTCCAGAAAACAAAATCAGAATGCAGTACTTTCTCTGCATAAATAGCCAGCAATTCCTGAGGAAATGGGTCCCAGATTTCCCCATGAATTGGGGCCTTAAATTCTGACATAGGGAGCTATTCATGGAGGAAATTCTAATTGAGTCAGGTTGTGCTTTTTCCACAAATTGTTTACCCTCTGTCTGGGTCTTTACTGGATTCCTGAAGGGACCTGTGTTGCACCCAGGTGCTGTGGGGGGTGGGCAGATTTAGGTGAGCCCTCTTTGAAAAGCAGAAGTCAAATCTAAGGGTAGGAAATGTGTCTATGGTCCATAAGAGGGAAAGATCATATGGTCACCATCTGGGACTCAGGGATGGCTCTCTGCACTGAAATAGCAGTTGCTGTGCCTTGCTGTGTTTCCACAACAGCAACCAAATTGGTGACATTGGAGAAAATTAATGCCACCTGTCCACTAATTTCCTGATTATTTGCTATACATGCTCCAGTGTTTTTAAAAAGAGGGACTGCAACATAATGGATCTGGAGTCTCCTCTCTGACAGCTTTGTGTCGAAGTGAGTAGAGTTCTCCTGGTGTAATCTGAGTTAAAAGGAAGAAGCAGGCCGTGTACTCTAGGTTGAAATTCTCTCATGAAACGTTTCCCAGAAATATCAAAGAATATTTTAGTTCTCTGGGAGCAGGGACTCTCTCATGCTGTGTGTGAACGGTGGCCAACACAACGGGGCTTGCTTTTGGCAGGGACCTCTAGGAGGTGCAGCAGTGCATGTAGTAACACCTAACTACACCTCCAAGACAAGGTGCAGGGAAGTACATCGTGTTAACTCTTTTGAGTGCCTGCCTAACCTGTGATTTAGAGGGGCCCCTCCCTCAGCGTTCAAAGGAGGAAAGGAAATCTTTCCCAGGGAAGGAGGATTCCGACCTTTCAGGGTCCGTGTGTATCGGCTACGGGGGAGGAGCAGCAATGAGGACGCTTGGGTTCAGTTCCTCAGTTTGGCTACCTGGCCTTTGGCAAATCACTTAATTACTCTGGTTTACAATTGCCCAATTGTCATAATAATTCTTTTCTTTCCCATAGCAGGGTGGGGATGGATAGAAGGAAAGCAAATTCTTCCTAGATTTATGATTACAGAGTGCTTTAAAGTGCTCTGGAGAAAGGGCAAAGGGGCAGGAATACATCACATTCATCTCTGCTAGCTGGTCCCTAAAAGCATTTACTTACAGGGCAGGCTTGCTCACTGCCTTCAGTGGTAACTCTGTAAGGACACAGTTACTTAAGGTAACCTTTCCCAAAGCATCCCAATGAGCGTCCCAAATCCCTTTGAAAGTGAAGGAATCTCAGACTTTACATTGCAGAAATATACCTGAGCCCACACTCCATGTGAAAACATCTGCATCAAATTTTTTCCCTTGTGAAGAGTGTGAAATTATAGGGCTATCAATTGACACAAGGAATTTAACACTCATAATAGTATGAGATAGAAAATGAACATCCCGTAACTAACATGTCACTGAGAAGTTTTCTCTTTATTGTAAAGATCATATTGAAACCCTCTGCAGACTTGCCTGATCCACTAGCCATGAAATCTTGGTCCCATCCTTTGATCTTTCTTCAGATACTTCTTCATTTAAGAATAAGGCAGACTCCCCTGGCATGCCTCCAGCAGGGAGAGACTAAGGGAGTTTCAGTGCTTCTCTGGGCTAATTAGCCACTTGCAGGACCCCAGAGAAGTATAATCCACGGTTTCCCTTCACTACATCCATTCCTCTAAAAGCTTGGATCTTGGGCTTTACTTCAGCTCTGTGAATTGTGAGACTGACAGAGATTTCTAATTCCAATTTACAACAAGCTTCTAGTAAGGCCCAGTTCTCATGGATGAGCCATTGTGTGGAGATGGGTGAACAGTGTCTAAGGAGGTTTGTAGATACCTAAAGAATGGGATGCTATGGAAGTATTAACTTCTTTCTTCTCTTATTTCACTCCGTGGACTGCACCCAGGTGTCTCAGGAATGGAAAAGGGAAAAGCAGAGAAACTGTCTGTGGCAAAACCTGCATTCCATACCCTGAACCTCCATAATACAATTTTTTTCCTGCCTGCCTCTAAGTTATTTTGCTTTCTTGCTGTATATCTGACTCCCAAGAAAGTTCTTGCTGATTCAGCCTGAACCCTTTTCTGTTGAGTCACCTTCTTTGGCTTCCAAATTAAAAGGCCAATAATTGCCTGTATATGAAGATTTAGACAATTGCTGCCTTTTAACCTCAGCATGAGCTGTATGTGAATTTCCTGCTGCTCTGTGTGAAAAGCCTTATTTAGGAGAGATTGTAGTTAGAGACCAAACTATTGGATGAGCTGTTCTTCCCTCCACACGTGGAGCCAGAGCTCCAGACATCCAGGTCCTCAGAGCAAGATAAACCCTGCTGGAATGCTGCATTCCACACCGAAGCCTTCTCAAGAAAGCAAGGATCTGCTGCCAGATCCCAGCTGCAGTTAGGAGCAGGAATGTGTCTAACATCAGGCAAAGGACAACCTGGCCCTTTTTGCTGTGAGCTCCTTGCATCTTCCATCCAGTGTATGCTGAACCCCTCTGCCTTTCTGAGCCCCAAACACCAGGGCTGCCCTAGAGCTCTGCTGAGCCCAACACAAATCTGTCCTCAGGAACAGTATCTGCCTCCTCTGGCTGTCCTGCTGGGTAATCTGACAGTGCTTCCCCTTCCCAGGTCTCTGCCTTTCCTTCCCATGCCCTCAAGCCCTCTGCTGTGATCACTTCCTCCTGCTTCTCTCTTGCCAGCCAAGATTTATTGTTCTGAGGGACACTGATGCAGAACATGAGCCTCCTTCTATAACTCCTGCAATGTCTCTTGCTGCTGCCTTGCATTGGGGCAGGCAGTGCTGCCACCTCCAATGTGAAGTGGGAGGATGGACATGCTTAAAATATGGAACAAAGAAGAGTTCCTTTGAACTTTTTGAGTTTGTGCCTTGTTTCTCTCTGCCTGTGTTCCCTGATCAAATCAACACATGGCATTTCTCTTCCTTCTCTTGGTGCTATGCAGACAAGGGAGGCAGGGTGGTGTATTAGGGTCATTCAGGGTGCAGCAGGCACTGTCTGCTCCCAAAGACACAGGGAACTGACAGGGATAATGTGGCTGCAAGGTCAGGGTCCTCACCAGCCTGGGCCCACCCCACAGCCCTCAAGGGAGGCAGGCAGAGCTGGCCTGGGAGTGGCAGCCAATTTCAACCTGGAGTCCAGAGCATCAGACAATTTTGTGGTGATGAGGCAGACCTGACCTCAAGCCAGGAAGTGAATCTACAGGTCAGGATCAGGCCTAGTAAGGCTAATAATGGTCAAACACAGCCCAGTTATCACCAGGCAGGTCCACAGTGATGAGCCTGGCCTGAGGTCAAGCTGGGAAATTAGTGGGTCAAGATCAACAATGTCCCTGGACAGGCACAGGCACCTCTGTGTGTGAGCTGGGGCCAGGCACTCAGCTTTGCTCATTTGGTGACTAAAGACCCCGGGCTGAGCTTCAGCGAGACTCCTGACCATAGGCAGAGGGTGGAGGCTGCAGGTCAGACTGATTAGGGCCATTAAAACTTATTAGTGCTCTCAGATCCCTTATAGGCAGGCATTATTTCTGGCTCTGCCACTGACTCCCAGGTGATCTTGAACAAATGCCCTCCCCTGTGCTTCTCCATCTTACCTGAGTTAAAGCTGAAAGGATGTCCAGGACTGTCTTCTTCTCTGAAGCTTCAAATTAGTAAATAGGAGCAGTGAATGCTGCATTATTTTTTAGTATGCTTGTAATTGCAAGATTAGTGCACCTATTAGCAGCATGGGAGTCACAGTAGCTCCACCACACAAGAATCCTTTATTGTTCACATGAGTAGCTTCTCATATTTTCCTCTAACAAGCTTCTGAGTATTTCCGGCAGAATTCCTGTGAGATTAAACATCATATAAAATGTATTTGTCTCACGCAAGATATGACTTGCTTTTGAACCATCAGCAATCATCCCAGCAATTGCTAGGATACAACTGCATTTTTTTATTGTTATTACTATTTTTCCATTTTCTGTCCTGGATCTTGTAAGCCACCAGTCCTATCACTAATTATGCTAACAAGGTCCTGAGGTTGATTTAGAGGCTCTGTTATAATGCCAGCCTCTCAGTTTACATCTCAAGTATCGGCATGTTTATTGTAGATGTCTGTGAAGAGAAGCTACTTTTTCCATGCTTGTATGAGGACTGAGAGCAGGAGCCAGAGTTGCAGGGGAGTAGTGCAAAATGACACACAGAAATGAGAAAAAGCAAATATCTGCTGCATCTGCATCCTTCTGGCAAAAGGACTGACACTGCCATGGCACACAGAGGTTTGCCTGGAGATTTATATGGACACCTAATGTTCAATTTTGTACAGTCTTCACCCAAATACAGACCAAAGAGACTCCTGAAAGCAGAGTTCACAGCTGAGGGCCGGCCCCCTGTTTGGTGTGTTGATAACTTCGCAGGCTGATGTGTGGATTAGTCACCCTTGCTGGTTCATTGCTGATCTGAACGACAGAGGTTAAATAATTGCAAAAGCAGGGCTGATGTCATCATGGCGCCTGGGTGGAGCTGCTCCTTGGAACTGCTGAGAGAGATGGATTTGCTTTGCTTTTGCCCAGGGAAGGGGGCACCCTGGGCAGGGGTTGCCCAGTGCACAGTGTCTGAGTGCCTGAGCCACTGCCACCTTCCTCAGCTGCTCACCAACAGCACCATGAGGAGCTGGGCTGGACACAATGGCTTCCCCCTCAGTCCTCCTCCTCCCTGCTTCTCCCAGTTCCTCCCAGGCTACAGGGATCCCGGGGACTTCTAAAAATCAGATGCATGAACGAGGCCTCCTGTGTACACAGTGCCAGGTGTGCAGGCCCCAGCACACAAGTCAGGACCTGTTTTGTTGTGTGTACATGGAGAGTTTGCTTGTCCAGACCTGTTCTACTGACCATGTCATGTGTGCATCACATGGGCAGGTATCATGTAACCTTGTGAATGTAGATGGGCCTTTTTACTTACTGTTTAACACTGAGAATATGTCTTGGCTCTGTATGAGACATAAAACTAAAGACAGTGCCTGCCCTAAAGAGTTTGTACTCTAAATGTCAGACAGAGAAAAGACAGGATGCACTGTGGTGAGAGAGACTTCTGATGTGTTTGTAATTTAAATAGGAAAAAAACCTCTAAACTTGCTTCACAGGAAAAGAGTGTATGCATGTTTGTTTTTAAGAGGACTTGAGAAAAGAAAAAGTAACAGTTTTATGACAGTTTGCTGGGGGAGAGGCTTCTTTTAACACCTGCACTGAAGCTCAGGAGAAGGAACTGGGTGTACATGCCTGTGTGGTCTGGAGTGTCTGTGCCTATTGTTCCTCTGTTCTCTGAGAGAAATTCAGTTCTGGCTTCTGAGGGTGCAACTTGTAGCTGACACCAGGGCTGCCTTTATTGGCACATTTGCCAATCCCTTTACTCCTTGAGCTCTTCCCTGTGGCTCTGTTGCGTTTGCCTGCTCTGTGTCTAATCCCTGTCTTGTGTTGTGTTTTATGCTTTTAATGAGAAGGGATAGACAGCAAAGCAAAACTTTCATGCTGTGATCATAGAAGAGAAGCTATTTATTTCTGTGTTTCATGTGATGCCATGAAAACAGTCAGCAGTCTTACAGGAGAGCTCTGCAGCATCCACGGCACCTTTGCTGATGCCAGCTGACATTCTGTAGCACGTGCCCCATGGACTGCTGTTCCACATCCTCAGGCTGTGGAATCAGAAATTAGTAGTGCAAGAGGCACATTTCATCTGTTTTTAGGTGCACAGGTTTCCAGGTCTAAAACTTCTTAAATTCTGACTAGGACTTGTCAACGTTTTTATTATACATGTACACATTTGTATTTTAGGAAAATGAAGTGCTGGGTGTGGGTATGTGCTAATGCTAAAAAGGAAACACAACCATATGAAGCTTCCTAAAGCCTTATATTAAAATACCAGAAGGGTTTGACTGGGTTGTAGAGGTATGTGGAAAAGCCTTGGTCCACCTTGCTGCTAAAGACAGACACTCCCCTGGATTTATTTCAAAGTGGTCAATACCACAGATGTAAGCAGGAAAGTTCTGTGGGCCACACCACCTTAGTGAGAGACTGTCACAGCTGGAGAGTCCCTGTGACACTGGGATATAATTTCACCCAGGAAGCTGTTTCAGGGTACTGCAGCCTGTCAGAAATTTGAATTCCCTTAGTAGTGTCTATCTTGTCAGCTTGAACCTTCAGGAGACATTAAAGGTCTGAAATCCCAGCTTGTTCAAATTGTCTTCACACTGGCTTGGTTTTACTGTGAGAGAGGCTCAGTTTCTCTGGCTTGAATTTTCCTCCACAGCTCCAGAGGAAGTGTAAGCACAACTAGGGCTGTCCCTGTGGCTCTGGGAACTCAGGATTCAGCACAGTGTCCTGAAATGATGTGTGCATATAGGACTCCAGCCCAATCATACTGCAAATTTAACACTAATTACAGCAACAACATCCTGCTTACCTGGGAAGAAGTGAAAAATACTGCAGTGATACCTCCAGAACACAGGGCAGGTCCCTGACCCCTCGGAGCTGGCCATTTCCAGTGCTGTGCCAAGGCACAGCTGCTTTGGTGTGGTCATGGCAGGCAGCTCACAACAGTCCAAAGTCCCCAGGGGAAGCTCTGGTTGCAGCCCCTCATCCAGCTGAGCAGGATCTGCCCAGCAGAAGGTGGAACTAAGGCCTCCTTGCCTGTCTCCAGCTGCAGCCTGGCACTCAGACCACTGAGTACAACCAAAGGAGGCTTTGTGGCTGGGCTTAGCTGGAATCCAGGGCTGCTCTGACCACTGCATGTCTTCTGCAACCTGAGCAGGATGATCACCCACCTTGGAAAGAGCTCTGTGATTAAGGGAAGAATGCCCTTTTGAAGGAGCAATTTAAAGAAATGTCATTTCCTTTAGCAAATCATCTATTTTTTGGGTCCTTATGTTCACATCTACTACCCTTGAATATATAATTCAGTCCTGTAGACTTCAATTTGTTACTGAAAATAGTGCTTATGACCAGTTTTGATACTTTTTCAATATATTTTTAAAGCAAGTCATAAGACTCTTTACATGAATAATTGGAATTAACCTTCATTTGTGCCTTAATTTGAAGTTCAAACTTAACATAATCAATATTTTGTGGTCTACTGCAATCTGTTCAAGTCCGTTTATCCAAGGAAATTATTTGTTCCCTTTCTGCATTTGAGGTAGAAATGGACATAATTAATTCCACAAACTATAAGAAATTGAAAGAACCAGGACTCTGAATAGAAAGCAATATACCATGTCCAAATTCAATACTTCTGAAGTACATGCACACCTCACTTAATTTTTAGCATATAATACAGAAAGTGTTTCTCAGCAAAATGTTCCAGTTCAGCTTTTGTACAATTTTGACTCCTTTGTGAAACCTGTTTTCCCCCTGAGTGCAGGTGATTTTATCAGGTGAAAATGGTCATATTTGCTGACATCAGACCCTGAACGACTGAACAGAGTTCATGTTGTTGTCATGAGGTGTTTTTGGATGAGCTACATTTATAATCACATAATTTGCTACCAATGTTTCATTGTAATTTGCCCTCTAGAGAATTCATCATGTCATAAACTTCAGTAGGTACGAGATCAGTTCATTCTAATTTTAAGATTGTATCATAAGAAACATTTAGAGCGTTGTGAAATAAATCCAAGAGGCATTTAATCACCACGAGTCTGTCATGCTCATCTTTGTCATCCTTAACAAACTTAAAAACTGCAACTGGGCAATTCTCAGCTAATGTAAAAAGTAACATCTCATGGCTTTAACTGCAAGCCAGACAGATGATCATCTTGTGGGGACATGCCTCAACATTTCTGTGCACTGGAGGTTGACAAAATGATAGAACTTCCGTGAGGCTGAAACTCTTGGCAGCTAAGGAGAAGTGATTGAAAACTTTGATTACGCAGCTCTCAAGATCAAATGATTGTTTGATCAAATGCTTATTTGTACAATAATTTGCTGTGCTTTACAGAATATGAGGATGCTTATTTTGCTTCCAGCTAATTGCCCAGCTAATTTTCCTGTAATTTATAGATGGTGATGTGTCCAAAAACTAACATTAGTCTTATTAGACAACTGTGAATTACAAACCTCAGACTATTTGACTTCTGCAATACTTCTTACATTTTCAGAGATTCTCAACAGTTTCACTGTTGCCTTCAATAACAATAGAACGAATTTGTTTGTTACTGTACAGCTGAGAGGAAAATGATTATCAGAACATCTCATTATTTTCACAGTTTGAGAATTTGTGTGCTCAGAGTAATGCTAGTTCAAATCACCTAGAGTTATTCAAACTTATTCTTGCATGTTGTGTTACTATTCTATGTTTAAAATTTGCAATTAATTCTTTGAGAAAGCAGAAGTTCTTGCCTTTGAGTGAGTGGATGGAATATGATCTTGTAGGAAGTGGCAGAAAATCTGAACCACTCTGCTCAAATGCAGCTCCAGTTAAGTCAGTCAGCAGCATCCCTGTGGGAGTGAGTAGCCACATGGAGTCTCCAGGTTGTTCTCGGCTCTCAGCCTCTCTGTGGCACAATCTCCAAGCAGCAAGAGCAGTGTAGGAGTTTACTCCATTCTCCTGCAGTGCTCCTGTGAAATTATAACTGGGTTTTTGTGCTAAACTCAAATGCAGCCTTTTGGTTTCCACCATACACTTCTGATTTTACCTTCTGTGATGCTTTTGGAAGATTGGTGCACAGCAGCAATGCAATATAGAAAATCTTTTTATTGAGTAACACAGCAGCTGCTGTGCTCTAGAGCAAACTCTGTTTATGTACTGCTAGGCTTCGATAAAAATTTCTGAAAAGCTCTGGGAAGACCTTTACCTGGAACCATCCCCATATCTGCTCTCTTCTGCTTCAAGATCTTGTGTTCTGGCACTGTGCCTTAGTCCTGCTCTGAGCAGGAGTTTGCACAAGGGATCTCCGAGGTCTCTCCTAACCCAAGAGCAATGATTCTTTTCACTGATCTGCAATAAAAGTCATTAGTACTTGTACATGGCTTAACAAAACTTTCAAACTCCATGGTGGCTTAGAAAAGTTCTAGTTCAACGGGAAGATGAGTCCTCACTTTAGATTCCTCATTTAGCTTTTTACTTCCCAAAGGCTGGAGATAAAATTGAAGCTGGCTATGCAAAATTCCTACCACAGTGGTGAGTTGGCCCCACAGCGTCCCCTCGGGTTATCTGTGGAGAAACTGGAAGCAGGACACAGGGGGACCTTCTTTATGGGATTTGGGTTCCTGGACTGGCTTGATTTTGCTCAGACCTCTCTGATCTTTTGGGAAAACTCGATCTGGGTGAACTCAGCTGTATGTTCAGGTGCAGTGTTATGTGTCATGCACATCTAATCAGATACATGGGCTTGTGTATTTTTTTTTTTCTCTTGCAGCTGGTAAAAATCAAAGGGCAGTATAAAGAGACTGACAGCAGATGTAAGAACACAAAACATTTGAAATGGGACAAACTGGGTGTGGGGAGAGATGCAAAATGGGGGCAAATGTGATAATTTTCAGGGCTGTGCAAGAGAGGCAGAGAAACCCCTCGGGGGCAGGGGTAAAGTCATCATCGCATTAAGTGAATAGTCTGTTGTGATTGCTCTCTGATGTGAAATAGAGTGAGAAATGACAGGATTTTTTCCCTTTAATTTATTGGAAATGTGAATGACTCAGTCTTTCTTTAACTTATTTTGTATCTGGTTTATTCGATGTGTGCTCAGGATAAACAGAGTTTTCTGGTTTCCTGCTCCTGGAGATTTTTCTTCTTGCCTCACTTTCTTTTCTTTTTCTTTTTTCTTTTTTTCATTTTTCTGAAAGCAGAGCTTTGGGTGAAAAGTAGCCATAACATTTCTGGCATCAGAAACATGCTAAGTTCATTCCCTTTAGCCAGGCACAGTTAAACTCCAGAACTCTCCAAAAAGGTTCTGCACATGAGAACTGCATCCAAGCTTTTCATCCCAGGATGTTCCCTGAAAAGCAAGCCTTGAGCCCAAGAACTCTTCCAAATCTTGCTAACCTCCCATCCTCTTGCCCACCAAAGGATGTAGGTGCTTGCAAGCATCTGGAAGGCTGGCTTTGTGAATCAGTGTTGAGGTCAGCTGTGAGCCAGCGTTCCCGGGAGCTGGGCAAGGTGGGCAACCTCAGTGGCTCTCACAGATGGAAGGCGACCTCTGGGCCAGCCCTTGCTGTCCGTGCAGTGTAACCTCAGAGCTGAACGAGCTCTCCAGCCCTGGAGAGTCTGTGTCCAGCTCTGATTTTTGGGGTAGAAATCAGACGACATGCAGCTTAAGGCTTGAGTTTGTGTTTAATTAGGGGATTATCTCAAATCTGAAATGGAGCTGCTTTGAAGCGTGTGAACCAAAGCTAGATAAAGACTCCCACAAACCCCTGCACACTGGAAATTTGTAGGGTTCGCCCCGTATTTATTTGCCGTGGCTCAGTTGGAGGTGAAAGGTAGAGCTCAGCTGCCACAGCTGGACTTTTTTTCTGGTGCACGTTTCTTTCTGTAGGCTGCTCTAATTTGTTTGTTGAGCAGATCATCTGGAATCAGATTGGCCGGAGCTGGAATCGCTCCGCTCCCTTAGCAAACACACGAGGTCTTGAGAGGTGTCTGCCTGCATGTAATGAAATGAGCTGACTGGCACTTTAGCATTCCCCTGTGTAGGAGCGTCTTAGGAGTAAAACACTTAATTATTATTAACATTCTAATTGGCCTGTGCGCGCGGATGTGAGTGCGCTGGTGGAGAGGACGCGTTCCACACTTTGCAAACTGAAATGAAACAGAGCCTGCATCTCCTAAAATTCCCATCTCAGCCTCCAGCAGCAAAACCCTAAACGTGAGGGGAGAGGGAGCGGGGAGGGAAAAATAAAAAGAAGGAACTATTTTAAGGAAACATTAAATGCAAAAGAACACCCTGGGAAGGTCTGCAGATAGGAATGGTAAGAATTGTTCCCTGCCAGCGGTACAGCTCGTCCCGGCCGCCTCTGTGCCAGCGTGCGGGAGGACATTAGCCCTTAATGGGAGACATTAGGGGTTTAAATCAAGCCAGTTTTTCCCGGAGCGCGGTGCTGGCGGCTCCGCTCGCTTGCCACCACCTAGTGCCGTCCCCGGGAAGTGCCCGGGCAGCTGCCGGAGCCCCGCAGAGCCCCGGACAGCCCCGCAGAGCTCCGCAGAGCCCCGGAGTGCCCGCAGAGCCCCGGAGTGCCCGCAGAGCCCCGAACAGCCCCGGAGTGCCCGCAGAGCCCCGGAGAGCCCCGGAGTGCCCCGCAGAGCCCCGGAGTGCCCGAAGAGCCCCGGAGAGCCCCGGAGTGCCCCGGAGTGCCCGCAGAGCCCCGGAGTGCCCCGGAGTGCCCGCAGAGCCCCGGAGTGCCCCGGAGTGCGCCGCAGAGCCCCGGAGTGCCCGCAGAGCCCCGGAGTGCCCCGGAGTGCCCGCAGAGCCCCGGAGTGCCCGCAGAGCCCCGGAGTGCCCGCAGAGCCCCGGAGTGCCCACAGAGCCCCGGAGTGCCCTGGAGTGCCCGCAGAGCCCCGGAGTGCCCGCGGAGTGCCCGCAGAGCCCTGGAGAGTCCCGGAGTGCCCCCAGTGCCCCGGAGTGCCCGCAGAGCCCCGGAGTGCCCTGGAGTGCCCGCAGAGCCCCGGAGTGCCCGCGGAGTTCCCCGGAGTGCCCGCAGAGCCCCGCAGAGTCCCGGAGTGCCCGCAGAGCCCCGCAGAGTCCCGGAGTGCCCGCAGAGCCCTGGAGAGTCCCGGAGTGCCCCGGAGTGCCCGCAGAGCCCCGCAGAGCCCCGGAGTGCCCCGGAGTGCCCCGGAGTGCCCGCAGAGCCCCGGAGTGCCCCGGAGTGCCCCGGAGTGCCCGCAGAGCCCCGCAGAGCCCCGGAGTGCCCCGGAGTGCCCCGGAGTGCCCGCAGAGCCCCGGAGTGCCCGCAGAGCCCCGGAGTGCCCTGGAGTGCCCGCAGAGCCCCGGAGTGCCCGCAGAGCCCCGGAGTGCCCTGGAGTGCCCGCAGAGCCCCGGAGTGCCCCGGAATTCCCGCAGAGCCCCGGAGTGCCCGCAGAGCCCCGGAGTGCCCCGGACAGCCCCGGAGTGCCCGCAGAGCCCCAGAGAGCCCCGGAGTGCCCCGCAGAGCCCCAGAGAGCCCCGGAGAGCCCCGGAGTGCCCGCAGAGCCCCAGAGAGCCCCGGAGTGCCCGCAGAGCCCCAGAGAGCCCCGGAGAGCCCCGCAGAGCCCCGCAGAGGCCAGACAGCCCCGCAGAGCCCCGGAATGTCCTGCAGAACCCCGCTCCATCAGCGGGCAGCGGCGGGCACTGCGCTCTGTCGCCGGGGGAGCGTCCGTGCGCGCCCTCGGCACAGAGAGGCACCTGGAGAACAGGGCTGGAGTGTCCAGCAAGGTGCTCGCCCCAGTGTGTGACTGCCGGTGACACAGTTCTGCACGTACCGGGGATTTTTTGATGCGTGCTTTGCTGTCTGATGGAGAGCAAACGCTATTCTTACTCGAAAAATGACAAAAGAAACTGGTGACTTCAAATAGCTTTGTGTATGTGCTGGGCATCTTCTGAAATGACTGTTCAGCTGTATTTACTGCTCTCTCCTTCTGCTGACTTATAATAAAAACAGAAGCATTTTCTTCTGCATTGAATTTAACACTAATCCTAAAATCATCTCATCCTCTCATACTACGGAAATTATTTCTACTACTTTTACCCTTGTTAAGAACAACATTGCACACTGAGCTGTTTTTGCAAAAATCACTGAGACTTAACTACTCTCACAATCAAGTTTAGGGTGCCAGGATCTGACCTAAGATCATCTTGCTAATGGAGTTAGTGTTGCTTTGGCAGCACCAGTTTTCTCTCTGCATATTGCAAAAAATACTTGAACTCTGCCTCTAAAAGGTGCTGAGCAGCTGAAGTTCCCACCAAAGCCAGTGACTGTTGGACTTGTCCCACATCAGTCCAGGCTCTGCTCATCATGTTTATTTGACAGGCAATAACCTTTTTATTGAACCCAGCACATTACACTGATGATCCACTCATCAGCAAATATGATTGCAATAATCACTCGGTATTTATTTAACAGCCAATTGCTGTCTTTTGGGAAAAAGTCAATTTACATAGTTCCAAATTAAAATTAATACATTTTGTAATGGCTATTTAATAAAGGCCAAGGTAGGGGACTTGTGAGGGGTGAGGATGGGAGACCAGGCATCTGCGTGTAGTACTTGGTTCTGCCACTGACTTGCTGGATGACCTTGGGCAAATCACTTTGCTGCCACATTCTTTTTATTCCCTTGTAAAACTGGTATAATAGTACCCTGGTGCCACGAAGCTTAATTACTGTTTGTAAAGGGTTTCAACCTCCCCAGCAAGGAGCTGCATGAATTCCCTTCTCGCAGCCTGCTGACCCTGGCTGCAGGAAATGCAGGCAGCTGTTTATCTGGAGGGATGTCTAGAAACGCATTTGAGGCCAGTGAAACATCTTTCTTTTAAGATAAAAGAAAACCTTCTTCCTCCCACGCTCTCCACCAATGTCAGAACTTCCTACTGCTTTTAAGTGCAAAGTCTCATTTTCTCTGAATATATGAATTCAGGAGCTGGCCAGCCCCCCTTGGTATCGATTCCCATTGATGAGGCATGTAGGAATTCTTTTCCCATGCCCAGCCTGGGCTTTTCTCGTGTGATAGCATCAGACTCTCACTCCTTGGTCCTGTTTCTTTCCTCTTCCTCTCCCACTCCTCCTTAGGAATATAAAGCACGTCAGAAATGGGACTAGGTTTGCAATAAGTTGCCTTAATTAGATTTGTTGGTTTTTTTTTTTTTTTAGGTATTGGTATGCACAGGTTATCTTTAAATGATTTACTGATGTACTGCCAAGCACTGCTCATTTAACCTCTTTCTTGCTCTCTTTGTGTATGGATTCCTCTAACGATACTGGCAAACAATCTTTTAGAGAGCGTGCCACACATTTCTGCAGTGAAAATCCCAAATGGAAAGCTACAGGCACTGCCATTGCAGGGATGGCACATCCCAGTCTCACAGCTTTTGGCATTCACTCTCCAGAGGCCTGCATGGGCACTCAGCACCTTGCAGGGTGGGTTCTTACCCACACCCAGCCCCAGGAAGGTAAAGGGGAGCCTTTTTTACCTTTCTGCTTCTTTTATACAATTTTCATTTTCTTATTTTTTTCTTCCCCTCCCTGTGATCGTTGAGCCACTCCGACGTGAATTTATGTGTGTAATCATCTGTGTTGTAATTGGCAGCCTGGCATATGAGTCACTAACCAAATTAACTGAAGTTTCCTTTGGGGAAAAATGTAATCAGTTACTACACTCAGATACATTGCACCAAATTAACTCTTGCTGTTTGTACGGGTTGGGGCTGAGCTGCCTGTTGGTTTCCTTCCCCAAAACACAGGGGAGGAGGCCAACAACAGAGAAGGGTCAAAAGCCCCAGGGATGGAGATTTCTGTCTCACATAGCTCCTGAAAAGTCATTTACTGTAGTTTCTACCCTAAGCATTCAAAAATCACAATTAATATCTGCCCCATATGTCGAGATTGACTTTAAAATCAGTAAGATGAAAAAATACACGTTTTGCTTGTTTGGGGCATTTAGTGCTTCAACACGTGAGCTTATGTTTGCAACTCAAATTGTCAGACCTCTACTTTCAGTGGGAAAGCAAGCTGAGATATTCATAGAATCACATGACTCAAGAAGCTGGAGCTTTAAAAAAATCCACTGTTGCAGAACTAAGAGTAAGTTAGCAACACAGAACTTGTTTGGGTTTTGTCTGTACTGAGATCTGTTTGGCGCCCAAATCTAAGCAGCACTGTGGAAATAATTGATAATAATATTTTGGTTTGCTGTCTGAATTAAAAAATCAGTAAAAACTTTAAGTAGAATGAAATATTTTATTTGATCTGAAATGAAACATCAATTTAAAAATATTTTTTCTCAGAGAAAAAAAAAATAGATGCTTAAAGTATCTTCATCTTTCAAGAGTTTCTTCCCCAAGTCTGGTAAATAGATCCTGTTGAGCTTGATTTGCAACTGTCAGAATAAAAAATATTCTACTTAACTGGTCAGAGGGGCTGACCCAAGGGATCTGGTCTAGTGGGTGACTGAGGTGATGGAAGACTCAAGACAGTGGTAATTGTTGCTTTATAGCCTCAGGGGCCCAGCTGTACAAACATGCAGGTACCAATCTCCTCAGTTTTAGCTCTGGAGCTTTGGTATCTGGGATTTTTGGCTTTCACTTCTTGAGGAGTGTAGAACTTCTCCCTGCAGTGTTGGTGGAAAGTAAATCCATTAACCAGTGTGAAGGGATGTGAAAGGAGGCAATGGTGACTGAGGCACCAGGAGAGCTCCCAGGAGGACCCTGCAGCCCCTGGCCTGGGCCATCCCACCACAGCCTCCGGGACAATCAGGATTTTCTTGTGTCTTCTGTGTACGACTGAACTTGGCTAGTTAGAGAAGAGTGATGTGGAGCCCTGTGGAAGAGGGAGGAAGGCTGCTTGAAGAACATAACCATGCTGAGCTAAATCTGTAATTCAGGCACAACCACCCCACCCACTGCTCAGGGGATACCCTACAGCTGCTGGAGGTATAAGCAGAAGATTAAAAAATTTTGGCCCTTGCTCCCACTGAAGTCTGTCAGCTGGTGCAGCACAACTGAAATTATGACACCTGCTTTTTTTTTAACCTTAAACTCTCTTCAAAAAGACTCTCTATAAAAAGGTGTGGGATTTTTCCTTTTTTTTCTTTTTTTTCCTTCTTCCTTGCTGCCCCTGCAGAAATGTAACACAGGTGTCTCAGTACCACTGTGATTCTTTAGCATGACTGTGACTTCTGAGTACACTAATATTTCCTTTCTTTTTCATGTTTTCAATCCTTTTCTTCATATATTCATTTTAATAGCTAAAACAATCTATTTTTGCCGTTGGAAGAATGCAAAATTCAATTTATCTTGCAGAACACCTCAAATGAATTCAGGCAGAAAGAGGCTGGTGGAAGATTTAGGTCCTGACTGTAAGCTTTAGACTGGAGCCATTTGTCATTTTGCTCCACGGATTGGAGCAATGAAGGTTTTATAGTGTGAGCCCTGAGAGTGACAGAGCTGGATGTGATTTCCCACTGTTGTGTAGGGTTTCCTTTCCCAGGCCTTCACAAGCAGCCTGTGCAAATCCATACCTGCCTGAGACTGGTGTGGAGAGGGGCTGGGTTGGACACGGTCCTGCTGTCACCCTCTGCCCTCAGTGTGGAATCAGCCCTTCCGTGCTGAGGATGAGCACAAGGCACTGGGATCACCTGGGGCTGCCCATGGAGACCAAAACCTGCTCACAGCACGTTCCTGGGAGCCTCTCCAGGTCTGCAGGATGCTCACTGCTCTGTCAGCACTGCAGAAATCAGAGGAAATCACTCCCTGGAGGTGTGCTGGGTGCTGGAATCAGCTGAGGCCAAACTGGGTGTGCACTCCAATCCTTAGGGCACTGTCCAGGATCACAGGGCTGGACAATCCTCTCAAGGGCTTCTGTCCCACTGCCTCCTGCTGAGTGGTGACAGCATTTTCAGCTGGGAGGATCAGCTTGCTGGGCAAAGAACCCACTGTAACAGAGGATGTGGAGTCTGGCTTTAGGGTGGGTGTGGAGCACAGAGCTGGGCATATCTTGATGGTGCCAAAGAAATCCTCTTTGGCAGAAGCCTTGAAGGAGCAGTTGTTGAGAGTGAGTTCAGTCAAAGCAGAACTTCCCAAAATACCTTTTCAAAAGGCATTTTCAAAATTGGCATTTTCAAAAATGGAGCACAGAGAGCAGTGATGCTCTGACAGTGGGGATTTTGGCTTTTTTGCCTCTCTAGGAGTGGGGGGAGCTGGGTGTGCACAGTCCTGATCCTTCCAGTCACTTTCCACAAGTTTCTGCCTGTCAACACCCCTTTCCCCAAAGTTATTTATCTTCCTGTCTGTGCTGAGGGCTCTTGGATCCAAACACACTGCATTAGTTTGGAGCTGCCATATAAACCAGCAGGGGTGGGAGCTGGGCTCAGCTGGGGTGGGGATCTGGGCTCTGCTCTGCTGGAGAAGGGGACAGCAGGAGAGCAGGGCAGGCTCAGGTCTAACTCCTGCCATGGCTGCACTGTCAGTGGGAGCTCTGCAGGGACTGCACCTTTCTGCCTGTGCCCTTCACAGGATGGCAGGGGAGGCACAACATCAGCCAGCTTCACCTCCTCACCTCCCACTGATGCACCTCCCTCACTCTGACAGTGGCCAAGGGCCTGGCCCCAGCACATCCCTGCAAAACCAAGCACCCCAAACCCTCCCACTTCTGCTCAGTGCAGGGGATGGAGGCAGAGCCAGGAAACAACAAAGAAATGCCTGGGAAAGGCTCTGCTGCTAACACAGCCTGTGCCGTGCTGCAGCTTCCAGCCTGCCCAGCCTGGGTGTTTGTCAGGATGTGAGGGGACAGGGATGTGCCAACTGATCCTGCCTGAAGTGGCTGCAGTTTCCCTTTTCCTCAGCCTCTGCATTATTAGAATTATGCCAGAGCTGCAGAAAGATCTTTGAGACATGAATTGTAATCGATGCAAGGCAAAATTTGCACTTGGAGTGGTATAAATAGTGCATAAATATCCTTCTTGCTGTCTGCACTGAGGTGAGTCTTGTCTTCAGAGCTTCCACTGTTTTTATTGCCTTTTTCCCCTCCCTTCACAATACTGAATTGACTGACTTTATCTTGGCACTTTCTGTGTCTTGCCAAAAGAACAAACTCAAAATAGCTTTCCAGGGTGCATTTTGGATATTTTTTTCTGTGCCACTGAAAGAAGAGATGGTTGTTCCAAAGAATGCAATTTATTTTACCCACTTTCATCCTAAGTTTATACATGGGCCATTAGCTGCCAGCTGAGTGGTAAACACATAAATGGTGGAGGTAATGCCTACATCTTGGATCCACTTGCTCCAAAAGCTTTTCCCTTCTCCCTAGCTGTGGTTATGAGCTAGCAAAACTCACTTAAACCTTTTCCACTGGCAGAATTAACTTCCATTAATGTTATGAGTGCTTCAGGCAAGAGAGCATTAGTCTGTTACACCTCCTCTGAGAGGCCTCCTCTGTGGGGTTGAACAGGTTGAATGACAAAGCAGCCATTTAAAAACCTGTCTGAAGATCTCTCACCAAGAAGGGGGAGTTTCGTAGCTAAGTTGTTTGGGAAGTGGAAAGTCTCAGTGCAGTTCCCAGATCTTCAGGAGTCTTTTGGCATCAATCTGGAATCTGCAATCTCTCGTTTTTTTTGACACTCATTTTTTTTTGTAGCACCTTTTTCCTCTGGAAAAGGCTATTGGTGAGCTGTGCTGGGGGCATGGTGGTGGAAAATGGATAATTTCCCTGAGCTCTGATGGTTTGGGTATGAAAACCCAGAGAAAGGCAACACCTCTCCCTTCTTGGGCCTTCCCTGCCCTTATTTAGAGTGGGAGACCTGATCTCAAACACGAGCATAAAGCACAACACAAATGTGAAATGTAAATGATTTTCAGCATTTTATGATCTCTTGTCCATGTAATTTCAAGGAAACTGGTGTTGCTGCAGTGACTGCAATCTCATCCTGCACCTTTGTAGGTCGGGTTTCTGTGCAGGTCTCAGGGAATTTCTGCATAGTTACAAGATCCTCAGGAACAGGCAGAGCCCATTTTACTTAGTAATGGAGTAGGTTGTGAACAGGTCTGTTGTTGAAGCATTTATTGTTTTTCAACTTAAGTTATGGTTTCATATAAATAATATATGTAGCTAGTCAATGCTTGGGAAATGCATTCTTTTCCTTGTGAAATATTTATGGACTTCAGTGCCTACTAAGTACCCAGTCAATTTTAAGAATACAGCTCTAGTGAGAAGGCTTGGTTGCCTTTAAAGTCTTGGCCAGGGTGGGACAGACCTGTTAGCTGAGAGATACTGGAAATCTGATTTTTTATCTATTGATTTGCCCCCCTCCTTCCCCCTCTTTGTGTGGGGTCTGTCCATCCCCCCTCAGATTTGAAAATGGAATTGATATTGGTGTAGTTTTTGTACTGACAGAAAAGACAATGGAATCCTCTACATCAGTAGGGAACGTGTGTGGTATGACCTGGTAAAAATTATAATTCATACAGAAATAGAAATCTGCTGGGATTTTCACCTGTCAGTCAAATAATAAAAATTATTGAGATATTTTCTATAACAAATTATAACCTCCAAAATGCTGTCACTGTTCACACATGGTGCTATTTTTCCCAGTTTAGAATTCCCATATGTGGCTTCTGCATGTCTCACATCTTCTGAGGGAAAATGAGAATTAGCCCAGATATGGATTTACTGGGGGGATAGTCCAGCATGATTTGGGATCATCTGAGACTCCCTGGGTGCTCTGCAGCCTGGGGAGAGGTGTTCCCATGGAAGAACTGCTGTGATTTAAGACAAAGAAACAACATGCTCAGCCTTTACCTCAGGTAATAATTCAGCCTCCTGGATCACTGCTGGCAACCGTGACCCTTTTGTCACAGGGCTCTGTCCTGCTCTTAGGCTGGATGACAAGACTTTGTAATACATGAGACTTCAAACAAGTGGACACCTGAATTTTATTTTGGGTTTTTTTTCAAGAAATCAGCAAGTAAGCACTTGAAACAGGCACATGGGGTGTAGTGGTGGGTGAGCTCTTTGAAGGACAGGAGCAGAGATGGCTGAAAATCTGCCACAATGAAATTCAGTCCTGAAAAAAACCACCCTGAACCAAACAACTTGTAAATCTGTTTGAACTGATTCAAGTCATCTGGACCATTTAAATAATTTTTTTCTTGTTTTTTTTTTTTATTGCCCAGCTCTGACTCCTGCAGGCTGGAGCAGCCAGCACTGGCACAGACCAATGACAAGCTGCTTTTGCAACACTTACTGCAGTTTCCTGCCCTGGTGGCCTGTGAATGGATGATTTCCCTTTTTTTTTTTTTTTTTTTTTCCTTTAGCTTAATAAACAGCCCTCACGTATCTGTCTGAAACCCACACCATTAAAGCCTTAACTCAGCAATCTAAAATGACGTACTTTTTTCCCTTACCTACATGTCAAATCATAAACATCAGCCTCAGTAATAAATATTTCTATTTTATATGTATATTTTTATGCCTTTATCCCAGTTGGATTTTCAAGGCTAAGGGCTTCAGTGTGCGATCCTTGCTGCATGTTTAACAAACAAATACTGAAAAATACGGTATGCTGATGTGGAGATTATTATACATAAATCATTGAAAAATGCTCTTTTTGAGAGGAGAGAATCACAAAAAGAGTCATTGACCTGAATAAAAGAAGCTCAGCTGTACTCCAGAGAATTTGCCATTTTCGATACATGTTAGTGCTTGCTAACAATTGTAATTTATTAATCCTGTTCTCTCTTCTTTTCCTCCATACTTGCACATTTGATTTTTACTGTAAGCAAGAATTGTATTTATTTTCTAAGAGTGCAAATTGATCTTGTGGTCACTGATAAACACTAAAAGCTACTTGATACTCAAGATAATCTCTCAGAAGACACATAACCAAAGTAGGTAGGAAAGGCCTCCTCACTAGATCATTCAATTTTAATAATTCTAAGAGAAAAAGCAGTATTTGCATCCTGAAACAGAGCCAAGGATATTCTGGCCTGATTTGCAGGCCGTAACTCTCCTCATGGTCTGTTTGGAAACAGAAGCTCCCTGCCTTGTGCAAATTGATGGAGCTCTGCTGCCCCAGATGAAATACAGCCAGCTCTGCTGATACACTCCAGGATGTAGAGCAGGGACAGGATTTTTTTCATAATCTCTGGAAAACCAGCATGTCTGTTTTGCTATTTAAATGGGAGCTGAACCCTTGGAAATTGTGTTGCTCATGCAGAGAAACCAGAAGCAGTTCAGAGAGCCCAGGTTATTTTTCCTTCCCTATCTAGTGTACCTGTAATGCAGAGCTGGGAACTGCTGCCACCCTTGGCATCCCAAAGCTCCCAATTCCATTCAGGGTTTGCCAAACATGAATTCATATCCATGTACAGATACCTGCACGTGCCTGTTGGAACCCAGGATGTGTCTGACAGTCCTGGATGATCCCAGCCCCAGCCAAGGGGCTCCAAAGCCCTGGCAGGGGAGTCAGAGACCCTGGCAGCAGCCAAAGACCCCTGGGGCTTTGAGTTTGACCTGTGGAAGAAAATTACCACCTTTGAATGAGGAATTAGAGGTCACAAAAGTTTAGATAGCATGATAGTAGTTGTTGTAGAGTGAAAAGGGAAATTTTTGGGATTTTTACCATGGGGGCTTAGTGGGTGAGATGGAGGGATTTGGGTGTTGTCCTGTCCTCCTTCCTTCTTCTTCCTAACCCCATCTTCTTGGTGATGGTGGCACTTGGGGATTGGATTGGAGTAGAATGGAACTGTCTAACACAGGTGATGGGCATTGGATCATCACTGTAAATAACTAACAGGGAATTTGTAGTATAAAAATCAGTGCCTGCCCCTGGGGCAGAGAGTGTGCCTGGGGCTGCCCTGCTGAACAGACCTCAGCAGGGCAGACAGAAAATATTTTAGATAAGAACTAATAAACAACCTTGGGAGCATCAGCTGAAGACTTCTGACTCCTTCTTTGACAGCTGGGCTGGGAGACAGAGACTTTTAATATGTCTTGGGGTCATCTCAACCGAAAGAGATCCTGAGATGTGCCCACCTGCACCAGCAGACAGGATTCTCTTCCTCCTCATGTCTCTGTTTTCCACTTTTTTTGAGTATTTTGTACAGCCAGAATTCTGCAAAGGAAAGGACAGGAATTAAACAGAGCCTAGGGTGAGGTAATCTTACCTCAGTAAATATCCAGTTCTGATTTGTAAGCACCAGATGTCTGTGTGAAATAGGAGTTTTCTCCCTCCCAACACTTCTTCCAGGTACCTGTAGAATTGCCGTTGAATTCAGCTGCAGTCTCAGCACCATGTTGTTTTTTTTTTCTCATTTAACAAGTGTTGACTTTTTTTTTAATAAGACCTGTTTTCTTCCTTTGACAACATACTTAGAATTTGTCTGAGGAGGTTTTATTGATGTCTTTCTTGAATATGTTGTAAGTTTACTGACAGAAGGAACTGAGTACTTAGCATTAGTTCTTGGGTTTCCCCCTCATTTGCAGCCACTCTCTCTGAAGGTGGGCTGTGATGTGCCTGCTGACTTCACTCAAGTTTTAAATCTAACTTAGGTTCAGTAAGTCCTGTGCAAACCTTAGTTCTTCTCTAGTCTGGACATGATTTTTTTTCCCTGTTATGTGGCTAAGATGAGGTCTTTGCTTGCTAGAACACCAATCTCCCCCCACTGCTCCTATTCAGTGCCTGTGAAAAATATTGGGGGGAAAAAGAGATGAAATAAACCATGCAAAGAGAAATAATCAGGAAATATGTGGTATATTTCTGTCATATATTTTAGTAAAGTCTTAATGTGGACACAAGAGTATCTGTCTTGGTAGACAAATTCCTGTATTCTTAGCATTTATTGAATCAGCAATGTCCCCATCCATTAAGTAACAGGAGCAGCTGGTCAGCCTTTCATGTGATGTACAGTTTCCTTTCCTCCTCACAGTAATGACAGAAAAATGCCATTATTCTTCAGCACCTTTCAGCTAATGTTCCTTCAGATTGTCATCCTTACTTCTATGTAAATGCAGACCCTAATGTAGAAGAGTTAGCTTTGAATAAAGCATTATTTTATACCAGGAGAGTTGGGAAAGGGCATCTTTCCAAAAGGGAACTTGAACAGGTTAAAGAAACTTTGTCAGCATCATCCCTCCTGTGTGCCCAAGCAGTTTTGGAAAGAGTGGTCTAATTATTGGCCTCAGCCAAAGAAAGTGAGCTAAAAGTCTGTATTTTACAACCTTCTTCTCCATCATCTGTACCTCTCTGACCCTCTGAGAAAACCTGCAACAACCTCAGTCAATATTGGGACATCAGAGGATTCTTTAGCACATTTACAGATTATGCCTTCCTTCACTTCACTTTGGATTTATTATGCATGTTGGGGTAAATTTGACACTAGTGAAAATTTGATGTTGGTGATTTGAAACATCTCTTGATGAGAACTCCCTTATTTCCTCTCACCTGGTGCATCCCACAGAGGTTTGCAGTGAGGAGCAGTCAGTAGCTGAAGGGAGTGGAACCAGTTCTCCAGTAGCTACAGAGCTGCACAAGGGGATCCTCTGCTCCCAGCTGTGCAAGGACCTTGCACAATTCCTGCCAGCTTCTCTCCAAGGCTAAGAACAAAAAAATCAACAAACAGCAATGTACTGAAGGCAGAGCAGCAGCCCAGGGACCTTTCCCGTGTGGCCTCCTGCCATGCTTCTCTAAATGATGGTTTAGTGTAAAGAACACATCTTTTATTTTTTTATTAAACAAGCGAACAAATCCAATGACACTTTTTGTGAAACTGTTGGAATTTGGGGTCTGATTCACAGCCTGGTGAGGTAAGAGGAAATGCTTCTCATTCTGTGTCTATTGGGTTTTTTTTAGATTTGGTGCAGCCCCAAAGTGGGGCAGATGTTAAATGTCTGGTATCAGACCAAGGACTCCCTTCTAAAATGCTGAGTAAAGCTGGCAAGAGAGCAAAAGATGTTTTAGTAAAAACGGGATGTTTTAGAATTTTTGTCTCATCAAAATGAAAATAAGGCTCTTGTTGAAGAAAGAGCAAGTGAGCAAACAAGTTGAGCTCACAACATGCCAAAGCCTGGTGCTGGGGATATTTCTGTAGGGTAGGAGACCAGGGTTCATGTTTATGGTCTAAAACACCTCCTCGAGTGGGATCAATGTGTGGAGCACAATTGCTCCTCCAGGATGGGTTCTGACTTTGTAAAAATCCCATTTTGGGGGCAGAGGAGAGAGGATGACCCCGAGGTTGGGGTATCTGCAGTGGCTGTGGGAAGATTGTGTCAAATCCTTGCTCTGCTTTGTTTGGATCCAGCTCAACCTCTCCTGTATCCCATGGTGTAAATCCACATCACCAGGGAATGTGCTGATCACTGGCCTGCTGGTTTTGCTGGGATCCTTTCCCAATCAGGTTTTGCCCATCAGTCTCAAGCTGAGCAGGAAGATTCTTCCCAGAAAACGTTTTGTGCAAACGATGTGTTTCCCGCAAAATGGTTCAGTTCTGAGAAATCAGGATTTTCTCTCCCCCTGCCCCTCAAAAGAATGGAAAAACCCAAACCCCTCTAGTTGGAAAATGCCTGACTAACACCAGCACTGAGCTCTGATTAGGTCAATTGCCCGCTTGCCTCCTTCCAGCATTTGTGTCTTTTTATTTCAAAACAGTTTGAGAGCTGCTCTTCTGGCAGGAAATTGCAAAAAAGCCAAGGCTGCATTGAAATTCAGCTGCAGCTTGCACCGAGGGCAGTTTTGAAATAATCTTTATAAAGAAGATGTTGTCTCAACTACCTATTGAACACATTGAACCTCCCCCATGCCTAATCTCCCTGCTTTGCACAAAACATAAAATTTATCTCATAAACACCAGAACCAGTACCTAAGAAAGAGGCCTGGAAAAAGAAGCTTTAGTAATAGAAGCAATAAGTCCATCCCAGAGGAACTTTCACTGTCACATGATGACTAACTGGGAATGTGAATGCTGAGAAAGAAGGGAAGAACTGATAAGGGGGTCAGAGGGGTCGAAAACACAGATTTTATTGGCATTAGAAATGTGACCACTATAAGCAGCATGTCCAGGGAGCAGCTTTCCTAGCCAGTTGATTACTGGTTGTATTCCTACCTCTGCTGTTGGTTTCTTGAAGGGTTCTCAGATAAATAACCTTCCCCTTTGTGCTCCTGTTTCCCTCACTGTAAAGTGCTGTCAGTGATATTTGTTGCTTTTGTAAAGCACTTTGAGATCCATGGGCAAAAGGGAAGTGTTAGAGTTGCCGTTGGTTCCAAAAGGGAAAAAGCTGTAAACCCGAGGTCTGAAGTCATCCTTATTTTTCTATGTCTTTTTCCTCTTAGTAATATTTTATCTTTTGGGAAGAAACTGCTGATTGCAAACTAGTGAACTTAGAAGCAGCCAACAGCTTTGACTTCTGAGCCAAGAGGGAAACCTCCCTGTGGCTGAGTTGTGTGCAGATGGGTGGAAAGGCATTTCCAGGGGACAGAGGGTGACAATTCCCTGGGTGTCCCAGGGTTCAGGGATGCTGAGCTCAGAGTCAGACGTTCAGATCCCTCACCAGCCCTGTGCCAAAACTGTCCTGTGGCTGCTCACTGGATTTCTCCTGGCACAGGGGCTGTCCTGGGGTGCATCTCCTCTCTGTGCCCTCCAGATCCCAGCCCTGGACACCTACTCACTCTGCTCCCTCCTTCAGGGTACTGCAGCTTGTGCCATGGTCAGAGCACTCAGTCCCCCAGGAAGCAGAGCCCATCCTCAGAAGCTTCTCTGGGCACAGCCAGGGCAGGCATAAACTGAAAGAAATGTGCTTTGTTCATGAGTAAAACCAGACTGAAACAATGATAAGGTACATTAAATAGAAATCATATAATATATAAAAAGTCCTCCACATTTTTGCCACTTTCTATACACAAATTACTGCATTTAGTTCACCAAAAAAAAATAAATTCATGCCTTGGAGCCCTTTTTACTATTGCCATGGGCCTCACAGCAATCAATAATACAGTCAAAGCAGCTGTATTTGGAGATTTTGTTCTGCCATTTGATTCCTAAACAGATTTTTCATGACCAAATTAGAGAATGAAACAAATGACTATTCAAGAAGGCTTGTTATTGAATGAGGTTCTATAGTCCAGTGCCACAGCTTATGGTCCATATGGAAGCCCAGCTGAGAAATCCAGCACTGCTTTATCAGCCAAGCTACAAATATTTACTGAGAACAGAAGTCAAATGGGAAGGACTGTCTGATCCAAGCTATGCATGCGTGTAACTGCCCAAAGCATGAAAACAACAGTTTTTTCTCAATTTTTCTTGCTGTACGGGTGGTCCCCAGTGTTATCCATAAATAATCTTTTTTTTTTTTTTTTTAAACTTTGTACAGGATAAAGAGGATAATAACCATACCAGCTTCACCAACCCATGGAGAGAACAGCTGAGGAGAGCATGTGAAATTGCTGTGATGAATAACAGAAGAAGGAAAGGCTTCTTGCAGTGAGAGAGATCTAAGCAGCACATCAGGCCAGGAGGCAAACTGAGAGAAAACTTTTTTGGATGTAACCAGGTGGGTGGTTAGGATTGAATTAGGAATGGTGTATGGTGTTAAAGAACAGAAAGACAACAGGTTCTCTGTGCGAAAGAAAACCAAAGAAAAATGAATGCATCAAAATATGTGATTTAAACCTTGTCTAAACTAAGGAAGAAAGACTAAAGCGCTGTTCCAAAGAAAGAGCTTGAACTCAATCATAGAAAAGAGATTCTAAAACAGTAACAGAGAATCTTCCTCCTCTTTAGAGATGCTGAAAGAGAAAATAGCATGTGCCTTTCTATCAAAAACGTGTCTTTCCAAGGAGAAAAGACTTGAAACCTGAATACTTCAAAGATCTTAACCCCGGTGTGCTGTAGATAACTCTTCCAGTGATGAGCAGCAATGGTGGTGTCACAGAGCACTCGAAAACAGTGACCTGCAAGCCTCTGTTTCAGAGGCAAGACCAAGTGCTCTGTCTGCCTCAGACACTGAGCACACTGCTGATGTTAAGATGGGCCATGTGCAAACCACACCTGCAGCTCCCCAGCCTCCCCCCTGCCTTCAGGAGCTGCTGAAGATCCACCTAGCTCAGGCCAAGGAGGGACAAGCTGCAGTTGCCTCTGGCTGTTGGCAGGGCTTGCCAAGCTTTAATCTGCCTCTGGCCACACACCACACTTACCTTGTGAAGGCCTCAGGCTGGTTCCACTCTCTGCCACCAGCAGCAATTCAAATGCTAAAGACCAGCACATTGGATAAATATTAACAGAATTTCAGGCCAACAGCTCAGCAGTGAAACCCTGTCATGAGCTGAGGTTTTTTCCTGAGCAGTAGCAGTCTGTGGTGTGAGCTTGTGTCAGCAGCCTCTTCTCCATTTCACTAATGACAGCTGTAAACCTCCTCTATCAACAAGCTGGCTTAAGCTGTGACAGGATTGCCTTTGCTGTCTCTGTACACTTAGCAATCTCTTCCTCTTGCTCACAGTGTTTTGGATACTCACAGACATCATGGTGGGACACTGACTCTGCTGCTGGCTTAGTGATGAACAGATGTTAGGAAAAATGGTAACAGGAGAAAGCCTGATAAAAGCATTTTCCACCAGAGGCACTAAGAAAGTGCAGGAGAGTCTTTCCTCAGGTTGTTCAACAGCAATCAGTACAATATTGTTTAGGTCATTCTTCTACTGAGGTTTCCTCAAGCAATAAGTATGGAAATCTACTTTCCCATTAGAATATTAGTGGAGCTTGTGTAGGTGACAGTATGGCCAATCCTGGACTGGAATTTCAATACATTGAATCCTCTCTGAGCAGCCTAAAACTTTTGGGTAAGTACATTACCAGAAGAGGAATCTGTATACTATTCAGAGAAAGTATTATGCGTTTGAGAACACACTTGATTTTTAAGTAGTTCTTGAACTCCCAAGTGCTTAAATCACATCTGAAAGTAAAACAGTGACTCTTGAGTCAGAAGCTTTTGAAAGTATTATCCTCTGTGTTTTCCAGTTATGTTCCTCTTCAAGCACTTAAGTGATTTTTAAAGGCACTGATCACCCACAGGTTGTGTTGCTGTTCCTGACAGTTGTGAGCAGTCAGCACCTCTGGGGAAGTTAGAGGTTTGGTGCCTCAGTTCATTTGCCTGGATTTTAAAACTGTGGCCTCTGCTTTTATTGACTTTTGAGACAGGTGAAGTTGATAAAGTGAACAATATAAAAAGTGCAGCAGAGCATTAAAAAGCAGGAAAGATGATGAGAAGAGATTTCGGCCAAGATTAAAAGACAGGATTTCATTGGGATGTTTTCCTTATGCCAAGACTTCCTTTTTATTGCCTTTCTTTCCTCCATGTGGAGTTGCGCTGAAAAAGCTGCATCCTGACTCTCCCACACTCCTGTATTTTATCATAGTCAGTGATGCACATCCCTGTAAAAAGCATGTTAAATATTTTTGTGGTTAAATGTCACCTGGCTTGGTGGAAGCAGAAGCCTCACGCACAGAGCTTGTAGGAATGAGTCACTTTATAACTTGCAGTGTCTGCAGCTGCCCCTGCTCTGGACCTGTTCTCATCCTGACCCCAGCCAGGGCCAGTGCCTGGAGTCATTGAAGCCTGGGCTGGAGGATTCGTGCTCAGCACCCTGCACTGGTGTCCTGTGGAGCAGCTCTGCTCTGCCTCTGTGCTCTCTGCTTGCAGCTCCTCCTGCTCGGGCTCCTCTCAGGCTCTGGGGACTCTCACACATAATTTTGGAGGTCTGGACAATCCTGCTGCTTGGATCTTGGATAAGTTCAACAGGGTCAGACCTGGTTACTTCTTGGATGGAGCGACCTCCAAGGCAAACAGAGGTGTTAACCTCCAGGGAGTGTGGTGGTGATCTGGGAGGTGGCTCAGTTCCCTCAGAGTCAGGACTGAACTGGTCTCTCCAGGGCCACAAAGTGCAGAACTGGCAGAGATAACTTCCAAAGGTCAGGGCAGGATGGAAAACCAACATCTGTTTATTTTCTTTGCAAGGGCATGGGGAAAAGTTCCTGCCCTAGAAACAAGGCACTTCTGATGTGATTAAAGAACTCAACAAAACTCTGCCTCTTTAAAACTGGGAAATCAGCCTCTGGAAAGATCACACCTATGGGATTCCAGGAGGTCAGAAAACATCCTTAGGCTACGGATACTTCTTGCAACAGGTCTCCTAATTTCTCTCCTCTACTCATGGCACATTTTCTGCCCACAGGATCAGTCTGTGCAGTGCTAAAACTGTGCAAATGGATGGGACAGCTTCTACCTGCCTTCCTCACACTGCTTATCTAGGAACTGTTCCCCACTATGTGAAGGGAGAACAACAACTGAAAGTTTTTTCATCCCAACCAGGATTAAAACAATTCCTGTGCATGGCCAATTGTTTCAAGTGTCACTTAGAAGAGGTGTAGGAGCAATCAGGTCCGATGGAGATCTGATACAATCTGTGGTTTGTCTTAGGTTTTCACATAACAGGTTAACTTGGAATGAAATCCTCATTCTTGTTTTATCAAAATTAGTTTGCTCTTTCATCATTTTAGGTCAAACTTTCTTTTTGCTCAGCACTTTTTCCAAGTAGTAGCGGATGAAAGTTCCTGTAACATAAATCTTTCTGCCTCGTTGGACTCTTTCCTATGTATTACACCTGGCTCAAAACTTCAGCTCTTTAAATGAGAAAAGATGCTGTGGTTCCTCCCACAAAAGCTGGACATTGATGTCACTAACATCAGATTTACTCCCGTGAAATACCTTCCTCCAATCACCATATTGTTACAATAACGTGCCCTAAGGTGAAATCTACCTTTAAAGAAGATTCTTTTCTTCATGAAGGAGAACTTTTTGCTGATATTCCTCACTTGCACAGTCTATTGATCATTAATTTATTGCATCTTTCTGTGGGACAGTGCTGAATGCATGCTGCATTATAAGGTATTAAGTCACTGTTCATTACTGATTTATTGAAGCCTGCAGTGGGAACAGACTGAAACAGTGCTAAGTTTGAAACTCAAGTCAAATGAATGTAAAGCATATGCTCAATGTAAGTGCCTCTTTAAATGTTGTCCCAAGTGAAGGAGGGATTTCGCATCCTTAAGGATTTTGCCTTAAATCAGAGAGGTCAAAATTCAGGGGTGGTTTCACTGCATCAGCTCAGTAGAAATGAGCTATTTCTGCTCTTCCACTGGTGGCACCTCCCCTGCAGACAGGCACTCGGGTGCTCCATCTCATCTGCTGCTCTCTGGGTTAGTGCTGCAGCTCTTCACATACGCTTTTGCCACTTGCAGCTGGAATTGCCACTTCCTAGATTTTTTTGTGGGTTTAGGCATCTTCATGACAGCTTTACTGAATTTGCTCGTATTATGCTCTACCTGGCACTTCCTCCTTTTGAAGTCATTAAAACCAATTTCATATTTATAAATAAAGTGTCCTAATGCATCTAATATATGATGAGGTCTGGCTGCTGCCTGCTTTTCTTTTTTAATGTTTACGCCAGGTGCTTCTTGCTTTCAAGGAACCAAGCAATGAATAAATTTAACAGATATTTCTTTTAATTAGCCCCCAAAGAGCTAGCAATGAAAAACACTATCAGAAATATTCTAGTGCTTTGGAAAATATAAGACTTCTTCACAAAGCCTCTACACAGAATTACAGAACAGCAATAAAATCATCACTTGCATACAGAAATAGATTGTTTACACAGGGATCTCTTATGAACTGGCATTTATTATGATTAACTTCTAATCACACAAATGTTTCCACACATGCATCTGAGCAGAGCCACTGAAATCAGTGGGACAACTCTGCTGCCTGACATTAGGCACAGGCATTAAAGTTTGTGGGATTACAGCTCCATTTGTGTGTATCTCTAAGAGCTTTTCCTTCTCTCAGGAGGGGGAAGAAAAATTTATATTCCAGATTGGTGTAATTACTGTAGGACTTACAATATTGGTAAACTAGATTCTCTGAATGTCTGCAACATTTCAAAGTAGTTTAAGATAGAGGCTAAAGGCTGACAGTTTCTTATTCTGACTTACATTCTGCCTCCTCTGCTTTTGATTCTGCATTCAGAGCTGCCACAAGAATGTCAGCACTGCAATAAATATGCATTTATGTAGCACCTTTTTTTTTGAAGTTTTCTAAACACTTTACAGACAGCCCTTTATATTCACAGATCTTAAAGTATCTTAGAAATCTCTGTTAGTATTGTTTTCTTCCTTTTACTGAGGGAGCACCGGGTGTGTTTCCAGGGGAGCGATTGATCCAGGAGCCAGTGCTTTCAAATTAGCTAAATTAGAATTCTCCTATGAAAATTTTCTCCAAAAGGTCTCAAGTGGCTCTGAGGGAAAACATGAAGTTTTCATTTCCATCTTGCAGTGATCTGGTATAGGCAGGATTACACAGGGCTAATAAACTTCATGTGTGACAAGAGTCAGCCCAGAAAATTCCTATCAACCAGACACACAGTAATTGTGTCTGCCCTATGGCTGGGATATTGGGAAGAAAATCCAAGAATCCTGGCTCCAGAGTTGTTTGTTGTAGGTAGATGATGGGGTTGAGGGATGTGGTAATTCTGCACTGACTCTCTCCACAGGTCAGTTTTACACGTGGCTTTGGGGGAGAATGAATTCACATCCTGGAGTCTATTTTTTGCATCTGGTTTATCTGGGTTGCACTTGAATTGTCCCCAGGATTTCCAGATGATAGAGCAGACTGTGTGCCTCCCAAAATATCCTCAAAACCTGGAGCACTGGGCAGGGGAGAGCATGGAACTGCACATGGATCTGCAGGAACCAGCCTGCTGTGCTGCAGCAGAGCCTGTCCCTTTGGTGGCTGATGCTCTGCTTGCAGGTGGCACGTCCCAGGATCCACAGTCCTTCATTAAGGAGTCACAATCCCCAGATAATGGAGTGTACAGGGTCATCCCACTGTATTGATCCCATCCCTGAAATAGCCAGTTGAGGAAAAATCCTCTCTTGTTTCCCCCAGCCACATGGAAATTCCTTCATTAGAGAGCACTATAAAGCTACAGAAATATTCTCTTCCAGCAACATATTCCCCATAATGTTGTTATGGGAAGTAAGTGCCTTAAAAGTGGCAATCAATTCTTCTTTGAAGTCATTAACAACCAAAAACGAGTGCAGGAGTCGGCGTGAGAGGGCTGGAAATAGGAGAAGATTTAAAGTGTATCTCTTACATGTGCTCCAGCAGAGAGGAGGGAAGAGATCCAATTGCCTTCTTACCCTTGGAATTTCTCTGTTGGTTTTAATAGTCTGATACCCTAATGACAAACTCCACACACACTCTGGGGTATGTTCTCAGCTTAATCCATGGGGAGACATGCCTGTAATACTCATTAACGTCAAGGAGCGTTAGGAGGGATATAAATCTTTGCTCACTAAGATGTGAATCTAGACTCTGATGTTCACCATACAGCATCAGCTGCTGACTGAAGAATAAGAGGAATTCCAGCACCTAGAAAGTCTCCTTGAGAGTTCCTAGACTAAACAATCAATCCAGCCAAAAAAAATCAGGGATGAAATTTCTACTCCACACTTGTGGTTCAAAACACCAGCTGTGATAGAGAGTGATGCATATCCAACGGGCAGGCTCTGGCTCACACAGGAAGTCCATAAAATCCCTGTGAATCCCCAGCCGGCTAGACAAGCTCTCTAGTTCCACCAGAAACCCTGAAAAATAGATAAGCAGTGCATTTCTCAGTTAATTGTTAGTGCCATACGGCCCAGGAAAACATCACACTATGCACACACATAAAGAGGAATTTTGATGCCAAGAAATTAGAACTACTCTACAACAGACTTCTGATTTGTGATTTCTTTGGCACCAAGCCTAACACAAAATCACTGTGATTTCCAACTACAAATATTTTTGGAACCACCAGACTTGGTCCCATGTGTATGTTAAATGAAATGAATGTTCAAAATCCACAATAAAACTCCAGAGGGAGACTCTGATTAGAATATTAACATTAATCTTAGGAAGTCACTAGGAACCATTCAAGCTATAATAATAAATTGCAATAAAGAAGGAATATAAGGGCTTTTTTGCTGTCTGTTCAGTAAGCAGGTGTTACTGTGAACACTAATCTACACAGCACAGAAGTGAAGTGGTTGCCCTTAAATTTTCCAGTTGCGTAAAATAAATAAATGACATTACAATAATATGTACAACAATCCCTCTTATAGGAGCGTAAGTGTAGCTGAGGGACTGGTGCAGATACTGAGATAACGTAATGCAGCTCCCCAGGATAAGACTGGAAGGTTTTCAAAAGCAATCCTTCTCTCATCAGCTCCAGAGGCAGGAGCAGGAGTCTGAGTTCACTCCCTGCTTGGGGTGAGAGCCACCCCCAGGCCACTTGCTGGTGACAGAGTCCCTGGAACTCACCCTGGGGAGTCACAGATGTAAGGACATGATGCTGTCGTGCTACTCCAGCAAGGGGCTGAGCTGTGCTGTTCTGACTTGCTACCTGTACTGAACTTTGATGTTTCTTGGATCCAGGCTGAAGTGCTTAAATTTAAATCTCTGAAATGTGCCTTATGAGCAGTGCTTCTATTGTCAAAATGAACGGTCATTTCCAAAAGCAGCTTCCTTCAACTTGCACCAGTTGATCAGGACTGCCCAGCTCTGTCACACAGATGATTGTTCAGTGTTAAACCTTTATGTTCAGAAGCTTTCATCATCATCTCTAACATGGCAATAAAACTCTGGTTCTCAGTGTACAATCTTGGCTTGCAAAATTCAGGAATAAGGATGGTCAGGAGGTGAACCAAACCAAACTGAACTAAACCAAACCAAACCGAACCAAACTGAACCAAACCAAACGTTTTACTTTGATTAGAAGTTTTTTAGGTTTGGGGTTCTGAAATTTAAGTGGTGACAGAAAAGGTTTCTCGTTATCATTAGAAAATTGGACTCAAGTGGGAGTAGCACATGATTCATTGTATTTTCACGACTAGGTGAGAAATGAGGTGTACAGTAATCTCTTAATTCAGTAAAGTGCTGCTTTCCAGTTCAGGCACTAGGTCCCAGTGGTGAACATATTTCTTTTGTTCTGGAGAATTCATTTTTCACACCTGTCTATTTTGTGTATTTCTGATGCAACTCAGATTCCAGGAAGTCTGGGAGCTCCCAAAGCAAAGTCTGCTCTGCAGGATCTGTATCTCAGCAGCAGCAGCAAGGACTTGGAAGCTAATCCATGCTGAGCTGGATCATTGATTGAATCTTTGGGGATTCACTCAGAGCTTGTCAGGAAACAAACCCCAATCCTGAAATGGGAAGCAACAAGACTCCTCAAGGAACTTTTTTGATAACATGTATCAAGCAATTCACAAAGAACTGACCGAACTCTGGCTTTAGTGTGTTTGTGTGTCCCTGCGAGGAGTTTTCTGTGTGCAGCCTTGCAGAGCAGCAAAATTGTCCTTCCAGGTATGACACTGCTCTATTAATAGTCTATGAAGTACTTGGAGCAAATGAAAGACACTTCAGATGACTCTTGAAAAATGAATCAGTATCTGCTCTGAAATTGGACCCCAAGTATGGAATAGGATGTGTCTGTGAGAGATTATTTTGGGGCCATATGGTTTCTTACTCTGCTCCACACTCCTTTTCAGGAAACTAACAAGTCCCAGCACCCTGTACTCACTGGAGAAGGATATGGGAATCTTCTGGGAACAGACTCTGTTGGGCTGTTAGGAATTTTGTTCTTTCCTAACAGACAACTGCTCTGCTAATGCCACCTGACCTGTCTTTGTGGAAAACACTTGTGCAGGGAGAAGCCCTTATGCACCAATTCTTGTCTTCATCCTGCAAATAAGTTGCTGGCTTTTCTCTTCACCACTCTGCTTTTATCTCCTGTCCATCCTGTCTGACACATCTCTCCTGCTGGCTGCTGGTGGGACAAGCCTGTGATTTGTTCCAAGCAAACACATGTGCACAGTTTCCACCATTGTGTGGTCTCCTGTTCTGAACTTACCTGTGGGTGTTTACTTTGGTGGCATGACCTGGTATTTTGTAGCTCTGTATCTTTTTTTTCTCCTTCCTTGATATTTTGTTCCCCTCAGCCACGATAACTCTTCGTCAGAAGCCGCTGCATTTCTGCTTTGATCATATAGAACGCACTGTATAGCCTCGGGTAACACAGTGCTGCTTAATACAGATGAAATAGCTACAAACCCTCTTAGAAGTGGGGTTTAAAAAGGGATACCAGTGAAATCAGATCCCTCTAGCTGGACAGCAGTCTGATAGCAGAACAAGGGCTGTTGTGGTATTTGGCAGCCAGACAGTCTTTATTGTTATTAGATGAAACAAAGCTTGTGATCTTTAGTCCTTGACCTTCACTGCAGCAGCACACTCTTAATCAGACCTTAATTTAACACCTAACATGGGCACAGAAAGGCCCGGCCATGGGCTGCTGGTTTAATTACAAATAGCTGATATCATCCACACCAATTTAACCTCATTGCTGTGTGCTGGGCACGGGATGGGAATCGCCCTTCAGACGCAGCACAAACCAGCTCCCAACAGAAACAAACAGCAAAGGGCTGCTCAAAGTTTTGTGTGTTTTGTGTGCTCACTTAAAAAAAGAAATAATTACTCCTCTGGATACTTTGGAGGTGGTGTTACAACCTTTTCAGGGAGAGCTGGAATCAGCACGATTTACTAAATCTGTTTGCCCTTTATGCTTTCACTCTGGCATTTTAGATATTTCTAATATTTAAAGATCAAGCCTCCTGCTGATGGGATTCTCCCATGCACATTCATGGGATCTGTTGCTGTGTAGTAGCATCTGTGTAGCTGGGTAAGAAGTAATATTTATGTGTTTCATTATAAGATTTTCACATTTTGCTACTGCTTTGTGCTCAGTTCTTCACAACTGACACAATATTTATTTTTGACATTTAAATCCGAACAGTCATATTTTTACATGTTTTGACACAAAATTTGGTCTCTTTCTGAGTTAGTCTGGAAAGCTGAAAACACCCAAAATCTTCTTTCAGAAACAGGATTGTTTTGATTAATCAGATTTCACTTAAATTTTTTTCACCAAAACCACCATCAGCAAACCAAATGCACAACAAACATTGCAAATAATCTGCAGCTTTTTAGTGAAATCCCAAATTTTCCATGAAATCCCAGTTAAATACACAAAGATTGTTACAAGCATCACAGGTTTGCTTGAAAGAGATCACCATGAGTTTGCAAGAAGTGGAGGTCTACCTCTGGCAGAGCACCTAAATAAAATGAATAAATACTAATGAATAAAAATGATGTAAAATAACAATGAGCAGCAAGAGCTTGGTCTCTGGGATGTAGAAGACAGGTTCTACTGTCAGTGTGAGACCCTGCTTGAATCATATTGCTTCATTCTACAGGTGAACTCTGATGGCCCTTAATGAGGTTGGGCAAGAAATTCACATTCTGTGTGGTCTGTCCCACCTGTCTGCAAGAGGCCAGGTCCCCTGTGGCAGGGCTGGCAGAACAGGGCTGGCAGAACAAGGCAGGTGTGTCCCCGTGGTGCCTGCATTGCTGCTGGACTGGATCTGGGACACCGGGCAGGAACAGGCAGGCACTGGGATGTGCACTCTGTGCCCATGGAAAGGGGAGTGTGGATTGCCTGACACTCTCAGCGGGAAGCTTCTCACTTCCACTCTGCACAGACATGAAGGACTTCTCAGGATGTAAGAAGCAAGGCCCAAGATTTCAGGATGAAAGGAATTTCAAATCAAAATGAACACAAAACCTCCAAGGGAAGTTCTGAATAAAATTTCTTCTGTCGCAGAGGAAAGGAGGACTTTGCCCATGGAAATGCTTCTGAGCTTTAAAGGCCAGACCACTGACCATCTTCTCTGGTGCTTTCAGGGGCTGTTTGAATGTGAGTGCCAGCTAGACTGGTGAGCATGTGTTGATCCCCACCAGACCAGCTGGGAAGGGAACAAGTTCTTTGTGTGTTTAGCTCTCAGTTTGGTTTCTACATGGTGACTGCTGTAGTCATGTTCTGATTCACTTTGCACAAACTTTCCATTGTAGCACCCTTACACTGACTGAGTTTTGACTGAGACAAAAGGACTCGTAGTGTCAGAGCCATGGTGGGGCAAGGTTTAATCTCCAGCTGATGCTGTACTTACCCAAAATAAATATGAACAGCAGGTTGTCACTGGAACTGGAAAGAAAATCTCTATGACAGGCTTATGCTTTTTAAAAATCTATTTCAGTTTATCTTCTGCAGCTCTTTTGTATAGGTAATTCTTTCTGTTGCAGGGTCTGCTGAAATGTTCCCAGGCCTGGCTGGAGGATCAGTGTTGCTTTAAAACCTGAATAAACAGTTATACACCCTGGTAGCTTCAGATGCAGTAGCCAGAACAAATGACATTTTGCATGAATTCTTCCAAGTGAATTGCTCTGTGACCACTGTAGGCTTTTGAGTTTTTGACTCATGATATAGAACACTGCTAAAGCTTTTCTTGAAGAGTTCTGAAATGCCCTTCTTTCACCACCCTGATTGTTTCCCCAGTCAGTGCAGTTAGCTGGGAGCCCAGTATGGTTTCACTACTCCTGTGAGTTAAGTTTTGATTTGGGGTTTGGACTTTTTTGTGATTGAATGTTTTTACAGGGCTCCCTGTGACCTCACGCGGGGGCAATCGCTGTGTTGATTTACAGGAATGTAGATGGGCCTGCAGAAATGTCAGGGTCTCCCATTAAGATGTTTCTTTCACCTCAGCAGGGGGACTGGGTTACTGGAGTGCTGTTACTGTGATGCCCTGCAGTCAGTAACACAGCTCCAGAGCACAATTGCCCTGATGTATTCCAGCAGCATGGTGTTAATGTGCCATTGCTTCTCGGGATTTCAGCACCAAGGCATCACTTCTGTGCCTTACAATAACATGGGCAAGTGGGCTTCTGCTTTAGGAAAGCAGCATCAGCCCTGCACCCTGCCGTGCACTGGGGTAGGAGGACACCAGCAGCACTTTTCACACTGTGCCTGGATGTAGGACCTCCTCTCAAACTCCTGGGTGCAGGATGTAGGATCTGCTCTCAAAATTCTGGATGCAGGACCTGCTCTCAAACTCCTGGAGCAGGACCTGCTCTCAAAATTCTGAATTTAGGACCTGCTCTCAAAGTCCTGGAGCAGGACCTGCTCTCAAAGTCCTGGATGCAGGACCTGCTCTCAAAGTCCTGGAAAGCCTTTTTCACCTTTTCCCCTGCGGCCTGGCTCCCAGCTCAGTGGAAGTGAGCAGCACACTTCCATTGCTCTGGGACACCTCTGGAAGAAGCTGGGTCCATGCTGCATTTCCCTCTTTCACAGTGCCTAAACATTTGCAGTTCCATTCCCAGAGTGCAGTAAAAGTTCTATAAGTGCACTCACACATGTGCAGTGCAATGTGGGTGCACTCACAGAACATGTTTTGACTACAGTTCTCTTTCTGTTGGCATTTGTCTGTACCACCCAATGAGTATTTGCTCTACAAAGGCACCTAAAAGAGCAATTATATTTTCAGAAAGTCTTAGAAATTCTCTTTATGGGCAGGTATTTGTTATTCTGGGGGTTGAACTCTTGCAAAGAAAGCAAAGTTTCAGCTTTCTTGATAAAGAAAAGCAACACACCTTGTTCATGTTTCTCCTGATATTTTTGGGATTCTTATCATGCTTAGTGTTTTTAGGTGTGGAGTTCCCAAAGCTGGATGATTAGAGAATTCTAGCTTGTGTGAAACTCAAAACAGGAATTTTTGAGCTTTCATTATTGTAGAGAAAAGTCTGGGGGAAAATTGCATATGGAAAACAAATACTGGAATGCTAAAGAAAAGAACCCAAAGTCATGAGCCAAAGTGCTGTAATACTGTGACATAGAGACTAATTTAGTCCCAGATTCTCACTAAAAACTGCTGTTTTTTGAGCAAAATAACAATATTTTTAATTTTATTGCCTTAAGTATACTTAATCCAACATCAAAATATTTTTGCTTATAAGATTTTTTCAATGTCACAAATATTACATTCTATATGAAAACATAAATTTTCATTAGGAGCTAATTTGGTACAAAATCAAATATTAGCCTTATTCAGAGGTACTTGTATACCCATGTGGGTGTGTGGGTGTCAGTTTTTGTTAATGTCTTCTTATTTTGAGTTAATACTGCATTTTCATGCCTGATTCATGATTTTTGAATGCTTGAGCTTGGCAGCACTGAACACCTGCCTTAATTGTGAGTACTAAGCTTCTTTGAAATTCTCACCTATTTTAAAACTGAAATTTAAAATTTCAGCCATAAAAAAATAATCCTGGACCAGACAGGCCACTTGCCAAATCCTGGGCTTTAAATTACAGCCATTTCTTTTTATTACAGAGTTCTACAGAAAAAAGAAATAAACCCCAAACACCTAAACCCACAAATCTAATTACACCAAATGTGCTCCTTGGCCAAAGCCGAGCTCTGAGCTCAGCCTAGCCCCAGATGGGCCAAATGTTTTAGCTGCAAACTAAACTTCTGTAAAAACAGAAGCTGAAATAGCAACACAACAGTGATGCTTTATTAGCCCTCCAGGGAAATATCTAAATAAGCAGTAAAATTAATGAAATAGCATTTATAGCCTTTGTGTCATAAATGTATTATTTGTAAATAAAAGCAAAGCAGGTTCACTGTGGTAAACTGGCACAACTCTGCTCCCAGTTCTGTTCCCATCTCTGCTCCCATCTCTGTTCCCACCTCTGCTCCCATCTCTGTTCCCATCTCTGTTCCCACCTCTGCTCCCATCTCTGTTCCCACCTCTGCTCCCATCTCTGTTCCCATCTCTGTTCCCATCTCTGTTCCCATCTCTTTTCCCATCTCTGCTCCCATCTCTGTTCCCATCTCTGTTCCCATCTCTGCTACCATCTCTGCTACCACCTCTGTTCCCATCTCTGTTCCCATCTCTTCCCAGCTCTGTTCCCAGCTCTGCAGGGCCACCCCTGGGATCAATCCAGGCTGGGATGCAGGGATCAGGAGCAGCCCTGGGTTCTGGGCTCACCCCCCAGTGTGGGCAGCAGGTGAGGAGGGGATTCTGCCCCTCCCCTGTGCTCTGGTGGGATTCCCACCTGGAGCTCTGCATCCAGCTCTGGGATCCCAGCACAGGGAAGGACCTGCTGCAGGAGACCAGCCACAAAAATGCTCTGAGGGCTAAAAAACTTCACCTCTGAGCAAAGGTTGATGGAGTCGGGGTTTTTCAACCTGGAGAAGGCTCCAAGGATTCCTAATTGTGGCCTTTTGTTACTTACGAGAATGTTGGGGTAAACCCTTCAGCAGGTCCTGCTGTGACCATGTAACACAAGGAGTGCTTTGTCTTCAGCAGTGTTTGAGGGCAGGGAGAAGGGATTTGACTTTCCTAGCGCAGGAGGATGGAGCTGTGCACATTTGCATGCATTTTGCATTTTCCTGGTAAATGTCCCTACACTTTGGAAAGTCTAGCCCAGGAAGTTACATAAGAAAAATCAATTGTTATCGAATTTATACTCAGCATGTGAATCCTGTTTCAGGAGGCCTTTCAGAGATGGTCATCTCCATGCATTTGCTTGTTTTGGTTCAAAATATGAGGCAGGAGTTTTGTCTTGTTTACTGACTATACCTGCCATAGCTGCAGGCTAAATTTGCAAGAGAGAGAGAAAAAAAAAGAAAAAAAGGTGGAGGTATTAATTGTTCATTACAAAGAGCAAAAATTGTAACTAATCATGGCACATCACTGCTGCTAATGCATTCGAAACCTCCCTCCACGCCCCCAAACCATATGGGGGTTTAAAATGTAAATACAATTTGTAATTGAGAGCTGCATTTTATTACTTGCTTTTAAGAGGCACAGGACGCCTGTAACCCTCAATATGAAATTTCCGCTGGCTAGAAATAAATTCAGCTCCGTGTTTTGTTTTTATTCCCGCCTGGGAAAGGTAAGGGCCGGTCTGCAAGCGCTCAGGCTCTCACTCAACACCCGGGGAGAAGTGGCTGGGAGCTGTGGTTTCCAGTCACACACTGCCTTCCTCCCAAGCAAACGCTGCAGAATAAATCCTCAGAATAAATCCTGAGAGCTGCCGAGCTGCCACAGCCCGGGCTGGACTCGGTGGGGGCTGCAGGCATGCAGCCCTTGCCTGGATTTGCTCCTTCCCAGGACTGTGCTGCCTAAGAGCAGCTTTCACTGCTGGCTGCAGCTATTTCTCTGTCAGCCTTGCAATAGAAATGAGGTTGTGTGCTTGGGGTCTCTTGTACTGAGTGCTGCACAGCTGTGGAACAAGGAACAAGCTCCTGGCACAGGGAGAGGCAGATGTGAGCGCAAGGCGAGTGACAAGAAAAATACACAGAAAAAGGATGTGGGGCATTTTTCTTCTTCTGTGATATGGGAGATGTCACAAGGATATATGATTTATAGTTAGATCCTTTAGGGAACCAAACACTCAGGCTGTATTTGACTTAAATTAACCGTAGCAGGATTCCACTTCAAACTTTCAGGATTTTAGCAGGTTTGGGAATGCAAAGTTCTTAAATGGAGATGAAGGGTTTAGAATGGCACCACCGAAGATGTTACTCATGGGTACCTCTGTCAGCCTGGAAATAATCCCCTCACACTTCCTGTCCTTCTCTTTTCTGGCAGCTCTAGCTCTGGGAAGCAGCATGAAAAGAGATCCTCATAAAGAGCACGATAATCCTGCCTGCAGCTCCTGCAGGACATTGGCAGGGAAAGGAGAAAAGGAACTTATTCCCATTTTGGCTGAAAGGACTGGTGACCTCCACCTGTGCAAAAGTCAGGAATGTCTAGAAAATTAAAGCACAGTGAGGGTACAGGGATTTAAACAAAGATGGAGAAAACCCTCTGGATTTTGAGGTAAGCCATTACACCAGCTCACGTGCTGGTTGCTCACTTGTAAAAAGGACAGTTCAGGGCAAGGTGGACAGTTCCACAAGAACTGCAGGGGAAGGCTCGGGAAACTATCCAACCATGGGTGTTCCCGGGCAGAATTCACATCTCTGATAGAATTATTAGGGCTTATTTTTCAAGTAGGTGAATCATGTCCCATAGTTTTAGGAAAAATACAGAAAATAATCAAAACAAAACTGAACGTAAAATATGTACTGCTGTGAATGGACTAGGCTGCAATTTTGCAAGTTTTGAGACCTTGTGAGGTGCCTCATGCCTCACAGGGTTTAACTCTCATATGTTCTTCTCTGAGAAAGGAGGAAAGTATTAATTGTAAGAGTAGAAAGGAAGGCAGCCATGCCAGTGCCTGCCACTTCAGTGAGTACAAACTCATTCTGCTACTTCAAGATTTCTCGTCTGAATTAATGTGTAGGACATAATAACAGCCATGCTGAGAGTGAAATATTCCCTCTCTCATTAGAAACCACTTCTGTTCTTGTTGAGCTGTATCCTCCCACCTTCATCTGCTCTGGGTTCTATCCAACATTATTTACAATAATTGTATCCACCTTCGCTGTTGGATTTCTCAAAGGAATTGTGGCTAAGAGGGATAAAAGACATCTACACACTCAGTGGCTTTTTCCTCAAACAAATCAGGAAGTCAAGCATGGTTTACAACAAGAAAGAGCTACTTGAAGAGCTCTGGGGTGTATTTTTTTTAACCACTTAACGTTGCAGGACACCTCGACATCCTATCTTATACATGAGGAACTAAAATTGTACATTCTGTCAAGTAGATAAGTGACTTGATTAAAAAATCCCTGAGTATCCTAGAGCTCCTACTGAAATCTCAGGATACATAACACATTCCTTGACCTAAAGACTGGAGTAAGGTAATGTAGGAGTAAGGTACCCAGAGTTTGTCCTTCCTTCCATGATCTGTCAGGTAAGAAGCAGGCAAACTGTCCAGGACAAGTGTGGAGTGATGACTGGATTTGCTAAAGGTAATTCTTTGCACCTCTATTAGCCTTGAATATTTATCTGTTTCCTTATATAAAAAATAAAATTATAGACACCAAAAGCAGGATGACATGCAACTGATGCCTCCTTGCAGAAACCCTTTGCATTTCACACTGACAAACACTAAAATGCAAATGGCCTTTCTCTCATCACTAACCCACATTTATCCACGTGGGTTTCTGCACAAGTGCACAGCTACAGTGGCTGATGAGTGAAGAGGGGTTGGTCATATATAAACACATGAAACAAGAGGTAAAAATAGGGCTTAAACAGACTGTACATTTACCTGCCTCACTGAAGTGGCCATTCAGTAGGCAAAAGGGTGTCTGGCTTAATGAGGTTAATGAAATTTGGATTTCCTTCTGCCTGGCATATTTGAGAACCTTAGGTTAGGAGTTCACAGCAGATTTGCCTGGGGACTTTGCTTCTGTGCTCTCAATAACTGATACATACTTGTGATCAGTGAGTTCTGAATGGCATCCTTATGTCTCAAAGTGAACACAGAGAATTTGCTGGGTTATTTTGCATTTTTCCTTTCAATACAGAACGAGTTCAGTGCCTGTCATTGATGAGGAAGAGTTACTCACTCACCATAAGTAAAACCTTGAAAGAGGTGGCTATTTGTTAGTTCTGTCTTCCAGGGAGCTTGTTAAGTTTTTGGCTCCCTGTGGGAAGTTGTGGTGGCCCTGCCTCTGCAGTCATTGCTATTGATTGTATTCCAGCTATTGGTGGAAGTTGGAGACACAGTTATTCATGGTAAACACCTCCCAGTTTAGATTCCAAATATTTTTCCTTTCTCAAAGGAGATTTTCCTCAGTGCATTGCTCTTTTTCAGTGAGGATATCCACCCACAGGTGTGCTGAGCAGTACCGTGGAAGTGCCTTCCCCAATTATTTTAGGAACAGGGTGTGTGCTCAGTGTCCCCTCTTTGCAGGGACCTGGCTCCAGCTGACCCTGCACTGCCTGGGCCCCAGAGGGAGAGAGGAGTCAGCAGCTCTTCTCTCCTGCACTTGTTTTCCTCAGCAAGGAGCAGCTTCCCTCCCTGCTGAGGGCAGAGCAGATGGTTTGTGGAGCAGTGCCACCACAGCCTGCAGCCACTAGAGAAGGATGTACCTGGACCTGTTTGCTGCCCCTCCTTTCAGGAGACATTTTGGCTTGTAGAAGCCTTGGTCTTCTACTGAAAGGCACGATGTGGGTCAAGTCTGTTTCTTACAAAAGTTCAACCCTCTGTGCACCCAGATCATTTCAGTTTCGTCTCTTCTCATGTTCTGGGTTTTAGGCTTTGGGATTTAGAGTCTCTGTATGGCCAGAATGTTGGATTCATGGCACTGATTGCTTTTAAACCAAAAAGCTCAAGTTAAAGGTATTTCCTTCTCATACAAGGGAGGAAGACTAGTTCTTCAAGGAGTAATTCAGCCCACCTGAGAGGTAATTATTACAATTTATTGTTATTTTTCAAACCTTGCATCCTCTAAAACATGACTTTTGGGGTGTGGAGTCCTGCTTTTGGGATGCTTGTATGGACTAAATGGGAATATGCCACTGTGTCTGAGCATGGCATTTGCATTTCCTCCTGTTTGAGTGACTGTAGTGTGTATTTTCAAACTACCAAGGGATTTTGTGTTGCATTTCTGAGTACATTGGGGTTGGCTCACATGCATACATAACTACTGTCTGTGTTTTGAAGTGCCAGGAATATAAAATGGGTTAGCAAGACAACTGAGTCGAGCAGCAGGTCGAGACATGTCACAACAGGGTAATCCATCCAACAGAACGAGGATAGCTTGGGGGGTCCTCAGTTAAAAGAACCTGATTAGTCTCAGCTCAGAGTAAGGATTACCACAGCCTAGCAAAGGCACTCAGGCATGGCTCAGGGAGTCAGAACTGCAGGTTCTGCCCACAGCCACCAAAGTACTCAGGCAGTAATGCCCCAGTGAGTCAGTGTGGGGGCTGAAGGTGCTGAAGTATCCTTGTGAATGTGTCTGTCTGTTTTCTGAAGACTTTTACAGGAGGTGCTCAGCTCACCTCAGAGCTGGTCACTGTCAGGGTCCCACCCAGAGGTCCTTTACTGGCAGGATGTGCTGTCACCCCCTGTGACAACTGAGCCTCCCCTGCCAGGACAATCCTCCCTCCTGCACAGCTCACCTGCAGCTCCTGCACTGCAGTGGAACCACAGCCTCCAGCACTGTGGCCAAGCTGCTCTCCGAAGCTCCCTCCCAACCCAAACCATTCCATGGCTCTGTGAATGCTGCAAAGGGTCCAGATTCTGTCCTCAACCTCATGATGGACAGTCCCAAATGATCCCACTTTTCCTAAGAGGTGACAGAGGTCTGTCTTAAGCTGTTGTTTGTGAGGTCAGAATGTGGCACCTTTCTCATGTGCTGTGCTCCCTTTCATAATTTTAAGCCAGGTTTAGGTGTGTGGGTTGCTTCATTAGCACAAACACTGGAGTTTGTTACCATGCCGTGTGATGATTCCCCCATAAGGATTTTTTTAGAAAAGTGACAAAGGATTGAATTAGGAACTTGTGACATTTACAAAAAGTTGTTAAATGCCTTTGTGGCTCCTGGATTTACAGCCACTGTGCTGGAGGGATATTACCATATTCTGCATTCAACATCTGCAAAGCAATGCCAAGCTACTATATCCATAATTTCCAAAGTGACTATTTCAGCTGGCATTTTCCACTGCATTTAAATTCTTGAATTGTCCCTCGTTTGACAGTCTTTTTCCTAGTGCTCGTATGGATGGTGTAGCCTAAAATCTGTTCTGTACTCTGAGGTGGTACTGCTGCCTCTGTCCTATTCCACTCTGTGGGTTTATGTGTCTGCATTGGAGCATCACTGGCTCCAAATCTCAGTGTGATGTGACCCAACCAACTCTGAGACTCGTCTGCAATTAAAGCACAAACACCTGCCATGAATTTATTCACTGGGTCAATATTTAGAAATTATTTTCTGTAAACAAAATTGGATTTTGCTACGCTGATTTTTTTTCAGAGGAGGTAGAACCTTACATTGTAAGATTTCAGGTAAAGAGTTCCAATTGCTCACTCAAAAATTTTAGGAAGCTCCATGCCATATTGTAAACATTTGCAAAAATAATTTCTGCAAGACAGAAATTACAAATGCAGCAGATTAATTTAGAAAATAAGATCTCATCCTAACAGAAAATGTCTCAGTAGACCCCATCAAAACCTAAATAAAAGACAGAAATATTCAGGTGAAATTTCTGACAGGGAGAACTATTTGTCAAGTCATTCTTTAAAAGTTTTCAGTGAATGTAATTCCTTTCTGTGGGGATACCAGGCCAGAATGTTGGCAGATGTCTAAACCTCACCTGGTTTCCCGGAGCTCTTTAGTTTTCCTTTAACCTCCCTGCACTCCTGACTTCTGCTTTGCTAAACCTGAACTCCTCAGCAGGGTTTCTGGCCAGGAAGAACAGGCTTTGTCAGCAGAAACTAATTACATTCTCATCAAATCCTACCTTGCAGCAGTAATGTTGTGATCTGTCCCACTGCTTCCAAGGCCTCCCTGATAGTCCAGGCAGAGATGCTACCCTGGAATGACCAGCAGCTCGAGGGGGGAGTGCAGGGCCTGCTGGAATGTGGCATGTGAGGGTGACTCCACTGCCCACCCTGGCTCAGAGTCACTGGAGGCTGAATTCTGTCCCCAAGGAAGCCATGGCTTCAGTTGGCTTGGCCAACCACCATCAACATAAGAAAATATTAATAATAACCACAACAGCAATGCTTAAAAATAGGTTCTAGCTCAACCAGAAGACATGGGCTTGAAACTGATATATCAAACTCTATGGCCTGTGTTAGAGAGGAGAAGAGGCTGGAGATGGTTTATTGATGGGTTTGTCTGTAAAACTCTAGTGGAAATATGGTGGGTTGCATTATAATCCATCAGCTCAATTCCTTTGCTGACTGTTGGGTCTCCTGTTTTGGTTCTGCTGGATGGATTCATTGCCAGAACACTCCATTTTCACCTACTGCTGCCCAAGGCTTTCACAAATAAGGCTCATTGCTGCTTTTTCCACTGAGGATCTGGGCAGGATAAAGTAGCCAGGGAATAAAAAATAAAGAATTAATGCAAAAGGCTGGGATTTTGCTGTCATGTGCTGTAGCATTGTCTAGGAGAGACTTCCCACTGGGCCTGTAGATGCAGTTTTGTGCTTCTGCTCCCTGTCTGTGGAACGAGGAAGGAATAACAGCGAGTTTCAACCTTATGGGTGCTTTGGGAAGATAGATTCAGCCTTGGTTTTGAAATACACATCTACTGTGGTAATTAGAACAATACAATAGCAAATAAAAATAGGAAGAAGAAAAGTACCTAAGCCACAAAAGGATTTGTTTGATGTGCAGCAAATGAGATATGGGACCACAGGCTACGTGAAGAAGTTAAGAGAAATATTGAACAGCTGCTTTGCTACACAGACCTACAAAATGAAATGACATCCTGCAGGAAAAACAGTGCAGGCTCCTTTACTGCCCAGGAGGGCAGAGCTAAGGTTACAGGGACTGTAACAGTGTTGTCATTTCCTTACTCCCAGGAGCTCCATTTTCCAACTTGATGACTTTCCTAATGTAATTGCTCTTTATGTGATGACTTTTTAGAGCCTGATTCTTGCTAGTGTAAATCAGGAAGAACCCCCAGCAAATCCAACCAAGTGATCTCAGTGCAAAAATTTTGGGAGCCACAGCAGAATCAGGCATGCTCAGTCTGTAACCTTACTCCAAATTCTGCCACAAATGCCCCATGCTGGAATGGCAAGTAGGTATCAGATGAAAACACAAAACAATGACAACAGTGCATTTCTCAGTAGCCACATCATATTATGTCATTGATGTCAGGTTGAGTTATATTAGTCTGCTTTTCATTATGTTGTGTTATGCCTTTTGACATAATGCAACGCACTGTAAGTAACATAAAGTGACCTCCAAGTATAAAAGAGTACACAGTTTTTGTCAGATTAGATAGTGGCTATGAATTCTCAGAGAGGGAGGGGTAGCTCAGAGAAGAGGGTTTGCATTCAGTGTCCTGAACACCAAATGCACAGAACTTAATTAACAGTTACAGCAGCCCTGGCTGTTTCCAAAACGGTGTTTGTGTCTGCTCGGCAGAGAGAGGAGGCTCACAGGGGGATTTGCACTGTTTAATTTATTTAAAATTCTGCAGAGGTGTCTGTAATAGCTTCTTTTCTCTACCTGTACTGCAGGAGCTCTGTACACGGTGAACATAAGACTCGCTTGCCTGAGATTTGCTTTGTTGCCAGGCTCCAAAATACAATATTGAGACCAGACTTCCTGAGCAGCACGGGGTAACCTGTCTTCTCTATGAAGAATTTGATCAGTTACTGAGAGAACAACTGTACAGAGAAAAGAAAAGGGCATCATCATGGCTTTTAAAAGAACAGGAGCTCCTGATAAATATAAGGTGATTAAGGAAAAGTGGGTGGTTCAAGGCAAGTTGCTATTTTCTCTGGACGGTTTGAAATCCACCTTAGCTTGGTGGTTCTGCCTGGTGGCTTTGCTGAATTTAGCTGATGTTCTCCCTTTAGTGCCTTGGTTTATACTCCTGACCCAGGGTTTGCTCAGCTCCAGGACTTGCACAGAAACTTGAGTCCTTTGGTGTGAAGGATGGAATGCAGCTCTCCTAAAGGTCAGGGGATTGTTCCCCCCTATTGGCAGGATGCTCCCAAACCTGATCAACCACCACGGGTCTTCTCTTGAAGACATCCACCCAAAGGCAGGCCAGGAGACTCTGTGGGCAGGAGCAGAGGCCTGTTGGGGTATGAGGTTGGTCTCAAAAGTTACAATAACCTGCAATAGCCCCAATACTTACAGAAGTACTTACCATACATTTCCTACATGGCATACTCAGCATTAGTGGATTTTTTTCCTGGCTGCAAAAAAAGGCCACATTCCATTTGGCACTGCATCTGGCAACCCATCTCCCCACAAGGATTGTCCCTGAGACCTGTCAGCTGCCTTTTTACATCGTGAATGTTGTACAGATCAGAAACGTTCTCATGATCCATCTCAAAGATGGAAATTGCAAAGGCACATGAACACCTTTGATGTGGGCTTCCTGAGCAGTAATAGATGTGGAATCTCACTTAAAAAGGTCTTTTAAGATTAAAATGTAACATTACTAACAGGAATAAAGTGTAACATTTTGTGTGAAAACTCTGTACAGGTGAGCACTTAGAGCAGCACAGGAAACCAGAATCCAGTGTGTCATGTGCATTTCTTTATAGTTTCTCCATCTATAAATGTAGCATAAATTATTACCTTCCTAATTTCCAGGTACACAACATTCCTTTAGGTGTGTATGGGATGCTGCCCTTGTTCATTAGCCCATTAAATATCAGAGAATGAGCAGTTCCTCTCCTGAGCAGTGTGCAATAAAGCAGCTCCTCTCTCCATCCTGCCAAGAGACCTGTGCAATCAGACCCCTGTGACACCGACACCCACAGTGCTCTGCAGGACTGCACAGCTCTACCTTGAAGTATCATTTCATGGCTTCAGAGAGTCCAGAATTAAACATGAAACATTCTGCTAATCCTTGTTAAGTTGACAAAGAAAGCTGTTACCCTGTACATGATCAGCTCCTAAGGAACACTGTTCCCCTTGGTAGGACATCAGACTGTGCTCGTGGCCAGACACAGAGACTCAGCACTGGAAAATCTCACTGAGATTTGCAGCCAGGCTGCATCTCAGGAGACTTCCTATTATTTTTTTATTTTTTATTTTTTTACTAATAAATCATTATGTTGTCTCCTTCACAACACAGAGAGTTCAAATTAACCTTTCCCTGTGACAATCTGATTCTCTGAAGGAGTGTCCTGTTCTGTTGAGTCATGTGAGAGGAAAATACAAAGAAGTAGAAAGACAGATCAAAAAGGGGTAGCAGAAAGGGCCCTGGAGGCAGACTTAAGTTTGGTATTTAATATTTCAGGTAAAATATTCACTTAGCATCAATTATCTTGTTGGGCTCTTTTTTTATTTTTTTTTCCAAATGAAATTGCTTTCTGAATCAGCCAGCTCTCTAATTACCAGATTGAATGATTGAAATTTTTAGGGCAATTAAATTCAAGCCTTTCTTTTTCAGTCCTTATGTTATTCCCCCCTTCTCTCCCTCCCCTCTCCAGTCTGGAGCCTTTCTATAATTTGGAGGCAGTTGCAGAAGCAAGCAGACCTTTAAAGCCAAGATGTATGTCTCCTTTAATTCCTCTGTGGATTTGTTTCACAGACTAAGCAGAGAGGGTTCTGGTCTCTCAGGACATGTGCATTACAAACACACAGCACTGTGTGGGTTTTATCCCAACGTGTCATGTCATTTAAAAACAGCTTGGAAGGATTCATTTAATATAGAAATTCTGTGAAAAGATAAAGATCAATGCAGAAAATACAGGCACTATTGGAAAATGCCTGCAGATCAAGCTACAAGACTAAGGAGCAAATTGATAATAACAATGATGATTGATGGTATACTAGATAAGAGAAAACAAAACTCCCAATAAAACAATAGAAAAATCTGTTAACAGAGCTGCTAGGACAAAGCCATGAAATGGCTGGGTGGAAGGATAAGGATTCTTCCAAGAAAGGACACAAAATTCACTGGATGGCATCCCAGGCCCAGTGGACTCGGTGACAAAGCTGCTGCTCATTTGTCTCTGTTGTTGGCATTAGGGCACTGTTGCTGCTGAAGGAGTAACCACATTCTCACATGAAGGTTTGTGAGCTGTTCTGTGGATTTCAGTGGGACTATTCCTCCCTAAAAGTTAAGTGCATGTTTAACAGCTTTGATGAATCAGGATCTTACCCGGTGAAGACAACACATCTTTATCACAATAAACCTTGGAAATTGTGCAGGATTTCCCTCAGAAACCTCACTCTTGAGTTTTTCAGGTTTCCAGACCCAGCCTAGGACACAAACTTGGGGCTGCTCTCCAGCAGGCACTTGCAGGCAGAGGGACTGAAGGATTTATTTTCATGCTCTGTTACACTGGGGATTGGTATAATGTCACTAAGTCAGAACGATGAACACCAGGCTAACTTCCAACGTGTATCCACGGCAATTTCACTAAAGCCAGATGAGCTGGATTATGCCTATTTATTACTTAATTATCCCTGTAGGTGTTTGAGGTGCCCCACAACAGCTAAAGCAGTCACTGCCCTGAAGAGCACGCAGTCAGATCTAAGATTAGAGATGACAGCACTGCAAGGGGCTGGACCTGGAGAAAGAACAAGGTCCTTGTTCAACCAGAAACTTAAATGCACATCTGTCTCAAAGTTCAGTTAACTGGTAAAGCACTGCTGGGACTCAAGGTTGGGGTGACAGATGGAGAGAAGAATTTCGGATGCAGGTTCCTGAAAGACCTTCTATTTCTGCTGAATTGAATGTTCTGATGTTCCTGTATAGATACTCTGGGAGACACAGATCAGACCCTTAGGAACCATGATTTCATGTCAGTGGAATGATGCAATTTCATCCTGGTTAATGTTTTGGCCCATTGCAGTAATTCCAGGGGATGGAATGTGTATTAATGCCCATGAGCATTCCCTGAGAGACACAGCCCTCGTGGCTCCTACGCTGCCTCCTGTTTCCTCCTGCTCCCACTGCCACGTTCATTACCACACAGCTCCTTTTTCAGGCTTTGAAGTCCATGACTCTCCACCACTTTGCAGTATCTTGGGATACGGCCCCAGACTTCAGGCATGTTTACAGATTGGGGGAAAAGAGACCTGATCTGAGTCACTTTATTGCCATCTGCAGTGCTGCTTTCCCACCCTCCAGGTATAGATGCAGTTCTGCAGGGCCTCAGACGTTTTGCAGGAGCTCTGAATGCCTGAGCCAGGCTCTGGGGCTACTCAAGTGGCCAGGATTTATTGCTGGTTTCCCCAGCATTTTCTCAAGGAGAGTGTTTCCCTTCCTGCTTTTTCAGGATGCCATGTCCACTTAAAATCTCCCAGTGCATGCCCTGTGTTTATTATTTAGCAGTACATGGGAAATCCCCTTCAGCTGGAGCTTGCTGTGAGTGTTGCAGAGTTGTATCCCAACTGCCTCCTCTACTTATCTGCTGCATTATTTCTGTGAAAGCAAAAGCTGTGCATGGAACAGATGCTTGGAATGGTATTGGGATCCAATTACTGCACTTTTCCAACCTTACATCTATTGTCTAAACTTGGAGCAGGCATATTTTTATTCCTTGGTGACACTATATAAAGAGACAATTGGCATTGTGTTTGCTGGCTGGCTGGTTGGCAGAGAAGGGGTGGAAGGAGCAGCAGCACCATGGTAGGTTTTATCCTTTCCCATGTCTGTTTATCTCTGTGTTTCTTTCTGACTCTAATGATTCAAACAGAGGAGGAATGACCACACAGCATCCCATGAAATCTCATCTCATCTTAGTACCACATCCAGAATGCAGATATACTCCACAGAGTGAGCTGGGAACGCCCAAGGGCTCCTCTGCATGTATTTAACAAACAAAGAAGGCAGAGAACATAGATGAATGTGCAGAAAGGAAGAGCTTGTGCAGCTCTGTCCCACATTCACACACCTGGCATGGCTGGTGTGAGGTAGAATTAGGGTCTGCTGTAGTCTGATGGGGACTGAGGGAAAGGGATTGCTCTGGAACTGTGACTGTGTTGCTCTTGTGACTGTGGGGAGAAGTAGAAAGCACTGCAGACATTTCTGTGTCTTGTCTTTGCCCTGCTCACTGTTGGCTTTGAGCTCTGGGACTCCACCAGCCACCTCACTCGATGTGATTCCAAGGAGCAAAGATCTCCTGCCTAAGGAACTGTGGACAAATTGGGCAGATCTTTGTCTCCTGCAAATTCTGAGGAATGACTACAACAGTAGTAGGAAAAAAAAAATGAGCAGATGATTTTGTCTTTGTTTATTTTGCTCCTTTTTGCAGGTCCTTTTCAGGCTGTCTAAAAGCAATGCTGCCCAGTGGCTCCCTGGGGCTATGGAATATTTGATTGTGGAGAACACCAGAGAGGGAGTTGTATATGAAAAGTTTTCTCAAAGCTTAGTTCAAACTTGATCCTATTTAAGCAGGTGATGAATGTGATCCACGTGCTGTTCTGAGCAGGGCAAAACCACATTCAATGGCATTTCTAAAATCCGTGCACAAAGCAGGTTCCAATTTCAGCCACTGTGAGCCCAGTGTCAGTGGTTTCACACTAATCATGCTCCTCACAGGTGAAGGGACCAGTGCCTTGAGCTGATTATGCCTCTTCAGGTGTGGATTTACAGGTTTCCCTTTAATCAGCCTCAGTGAAGTCTAAGCCAGACCTTTTACTGGGTGGGGGACAAGTGCTGGGTCTTAGCTTTTCTTTTTCCCTTTTTTTTTTTTTTTTTTTTTTTTTTCTCCCAAGATTTCACTTATCAGTTTTTTTCCCAGCCTACTTAGTTCAATGACACACCAACACTCATTGATGTTTGAAGATATTCCAGGACATTCTGTGATGAAATGCTTAAGTTAGGAGACGTGAAAATATAGTGAGAGACTCGTCTGTCTCCTTGCTCCTAACTCAACTGAAGATGCTCTGTGGTGGTTCTTTTCATTGTGCCTTTTGTTTTGGGAAAATCTCTTCTGAGGTACCTTACTGTACAGGGACACATGAAACAGATTTAAAATGGAAAGAAAAAAATAGCCTTAATGAAAGAAAGCTGAAGAATATCTTTACATAAGGAAGTGATCATTTTTTATTAATCAGAGGGAAATGTATATGTAATTATGCTAGATGAACTCTGTGGGGAGGTTTTTTTCTCTCTTTATGATGTCTTAAGGGATTTATAAATATTACAGAGGTTTTATAGCATCATAATATTTCAGATGTGCAGTAAAGCTACTTTCAAAGGATTAGTGCAGACAAAGCAGCATAGTAAAAAATAATTACAAGTCAGCCAGTGCTACTAGGCTCTGACATCCAGGGCTGATGACAGTGAGAGAGGCAGGGTTCAGGGAGATAATTTTTCTAACAAGAGCAGACCACACAAGTGCTGTGGAATGGAGTTCTGAGAAGCGTCTGCGGCTCCCCGTTTATTCCAGGGAATTTCAGACAAGTGGGGTCTGTGATGGCTCCCCCTGTGCTCTGTGCTGGGCGGGAGAAGGAAGGGCAGAGGCACAAGGAGGAGATGGAAGCCTTTTTCTTATTCCCCAAACATTCCCGTGCTTGTTCAGTTCGAGTGACACCTCGCAGCACATTTCTGTATGCTGAGGAGGGGAACTGCGTGCCCAAAAATAGCCTGCACTCTGATGGACTGTGCTCTGCAGGCTGGAATGTGCCACCTGCACAGAGCACGGCACCGGGCACGGCACCGAGCACCGAGTGACCCCGGCAGCGGGGACGGGGCTACCGGGGCACTGCTGAGTGTGAGTGTGAGTGTGAGTGTGTGTGTCTGTGTCTGTGTGTGTGAGTGTGTGTGTGTGTGAGTGTGTGTGTGTGTGAGTGTGTGTGTGAGAGTGTGTGTGTGTGTGAGTGTGAGTGTGAGAGTGTGTGTGTGTGTGTGAGGTGTGTGTGTGTGTGTGAGTGTGAGTGTGTGTGTGTGTGTGTGTCTGTGTGTGTGTGTGTGTGTGTGTGTGTGTGTGTGTGTGTGTGTGTGTGTGTGAGTGTGTGTGTGTGTGTGTGTGTGAGTGTGTGTGTGAGTGTGTGTGTGTGTGTGTCTGTGTCTCTGTGTGTGTGTGTGTGTGTGTGTGTGTGAGTGTGTGTGTGTGTGAGTGTGTGTGTGAGAGTGTGTGTGTGTGTGAGTGTGAGTGTGAGAGTGTGTGTGTGTGTGTGAGTGTGTGTGTGTGTGTGAGTGTGAGTGTGTGTGTGTCTGTGTCTGTGTGAGAGTGTGTGTGTGTGTGTGTGTGTGTGTGTGTGTGTGTGTGTGTGTGTGTGTGTGTGTGAGTGTGTGTGTTTTGTGTGAGTGTGTGTGAGTGTGTGTGTGTGTGTGAGTGTGTGTGAGTGTGTGTGTGTGTCTGTGTCTGTGTGAGAGTGTGTCTGTGTGTGTGTCTGTGTCTGTGGAGTGTCTGTGTGTGTGTCTGTGTCTGTGTGAGAGTGTGTGTGTGTGTGTGTGTGAGTGTGTGTGTGTGAGTGTGTGTGAGTGTGTGTGTGTGTGTCTGTGTCTCTGTGTGTGTGTGTGTGTGTGTGTGAGTGTGTGTGAGTGTGAGTGTGAGAGTGTGTGTCTGTGTGTGTGAGTGTGTGAGTGTGTGTGTCTGTGTGTCTGTGTGTGTGTGTGAGTTTGTGTGTGAGTCTGTGTGTGTGAGGTGTGTGTGTGTGTGTGTGTTGTGTGTCTGTTGTGAGTGTGTGTGTGAGTTTGTGTGTGAGTCTGTGTGTGTTTTTGTGTGGTTTCTGTGTGTGTCTTTTTGTGTCTCTGTGTCTGTGTCTATGTGTTTGTCTGTGTGTTTCTATGTTTCTATGTCCGTGTATCCATGTGTATGTCTGTGTGTATCCATGTGTCCATGTCCGTGTGTCCATGTGTCTGTGTGTCCAGGTGTGTGTGTGTGTATCCATGTCTGTGTCCATGTGTCCATGCCCGTGTGTCTGTGTGTCCAGGTGTGTGTGTGTGTATCCATGTCTGTGTCCATGTGTCCATGTGTGTGTCTGTGTGTTCATGTGTCCATGTCCGTGTGTCCAGGTGTGTGTGTGTGTATCCATGTCCGTGTGTCCATGCGTCCATGTGTCCATGTGTGTGTCTGTATCCATGTGTCCATGTCCGTGTGTCCAGGTGTCCGTGTGTCCATGTGTGTGTCCATGTGTCCATGTGTCCGTGTGTCCACGTGTGTGTCCATGTGTCCATGTGTGTGACAGCCCCGTGTGTGCAGACAGGGGCTGCTCATTACCTGTCCACATGAAGGAGAAGATTTGCTGGGTTGGAAGAAGCAGCTGTTGAATGTTGTGTCACCTGTAGAATTTTGTCTCATCTGTTGGATCTGGGGTCCTCTGCTGAGCTTGTGGTCCTCGAGGTGTTGGAGTCTGGGGCTGGAGAGGCTGGGGAGGTTGTCTGCTGCTCGGGGCTGAGTTTGGGCAATGCCTTCCCCTCTGCAGGAGGAAAAGGAGACTGTGACTGGGGAGGGTTTTCTGCAGGGTGCAGAAAGCTCCAGTGTCCGGGTGTGAAGCAGAGAGGCTGCAGGCCAACAGATTTCTGTATCTAGCAGGGATCAAAGGTGTGTCTGTGTGGGTGTGTGCAGGCTGGGACTGCAACGAAATGGAGTGAGGATGGGAAGGGAGGGGTCTGTTTGTGACTGCAGAGCAGGTAATAAAAAGATCTTCTGTTTCTCACTTCTGATAACGTGGTTCATTTGACTGATCTGAGGCTGCTGCCTGTTTGAAATGCAAATTGTGCCCTTGGAGCCCTGTGTTGCTTACTCTAGACTGTTCCCTCAAAGGCACACACATGGGTTGGCCTTGTGCTGCTCACCTGCCATGGAAAGGACCTAAACCATTCTAAAAACCAGTGACGTGTCCTTAGCTGGGATGTTTGGTGCAGATGCAGTGTAAATTATCTCAGCAGAGCTAACCTGGGAGACAAAAATCAACAAACACCCTGCCCCATGCAGCAATCCCTTGTCCAGGCCTGAGATGTAACTTGTGATTCAGAAGCTGTATTTGATGATAACAAAAATTTGAAGACAGGAAACGTCAGAACTGAGATCCCAGAGTGGATGAAAAACAAGGAGAGTGTGTGATGGATGAAAAAGTAATAGTAACTGAGAGTTAACATCATACAGTGGATCACAGCAGGGGACAGAGTCTGAGCAAAATGATGGATGATTCTGTCTTTTCTGTAGTTCTAGATGTAGTTGCAGAGGAAGGAAGTACAAAATGTGAAAGAGTAAAAACCTGGTGGTATCTTATGTCTTCTTTGTCCTGGACTGAATAAACTCTTTAGGGTACGAGACAACAGAATCAGGCTCTAAACAGTGTCCACTGCTGATTCTCCCTGCTTGTCCACTGAGGTTGTCTCTGGTAGAAAAATTAGAAAAAACAGTAAGTGGCTGAGTAGGGAAGTGTTTCTGCTTGTGTTTTTGACTTTGCTGTCAGGAATACCATACTGTGTCATCATTAATTATTAAGAGTATTTTCTGAGGGGCTTAAAGCATGGTGGACTAAACAAGGAAGCGACCAAAACAAATCAAACCAAACCAACCAAAGCAAAGCAAAGCAAAGCAAAGCAAAGCTTGATTTGTGGCAGAGTGCTGCCCATCTCTCCTGACTGCCTGTGGAGACGTTCCTGAGCTGCAGGAAATTCCAAGTGGAGGTTGGTTCCTTCCTGCTTACTGAAGAATACAGGTGTGCCCCTGAGCAGCCCCTGAGGGACCTTGCTCACCCTCCATAAAATTTCCTGCTTTTCCATATTTTTATGGGTTGTCTGCAAAATTCACTGAGGGGTGGAGATGATAAAGCTCTGCAATAATCCAGTGTCATGGATCTGCTCTAGCATCACCTCTTTATGAATTTATCAGGACAAACAGTGCCTCATGTTCTGTAGTAAGAACAAGGTATTTTCATCTCCTTCCTCCTTCGTATGTAGAGACAGAAACTGATTCCCCACCCCCTTTTCTTCTAGGTCAGCCTGAAATCAAATTTCCCTCTGATTCACTTGAACATCCCCCACCACACACACCTTTGCAGCATATAAAAAATGGATCCCGATTCTTACATCCAGAGGGGCAAAGGCCACACACACTCATTGTCTCTGCCTGCCTGTGTCCCTGCACACCCTGGTTCTTTTGGGCTCCCTGACACTGCCAGAGAGGAGAAACATAAAGAACCTCAGTGAGGGAAACTCAGCTCAAAGAAAATGTCTGGTACAACAGAGTTTTCCCGGGGCCAGATTTTGGTATGGCTCCATTTCTTCATTTAAAGCCTCTAAAACAAACCAAAACCAAACAAACAAAACAACAACAAAAATAAGACCCTTTAAAAATCCAGGCTAATTGAAAGAGTGCTAACACTGGTAAGACAAATGAGTGATACACGACAAGCCTGTGGTTTCTCCTCTAAAGTGAAGTGTTGTTTTCTTCACAATGGGATGATTAATACGCTCAGGCAGGAATATTAATAGGCTTGTTCAGTTGTTGCAACATTCTTCCCACTGCTGTGCTATTGAGGCCTCGGAATCTGAGCCCAGGGGACCCTCAGCTCTTCAGTTTCTCATCTGGCACGTTTTGTATGTCAGTCTCACAGCACATGTTGCAATGAGAGCTGCTCTATCTCTGCAAAGTGCAGCCTGGCACACTTTGGTTTCGAGAGTGGGGAAATCAAGGCAGGCAGAAGTGATGTGTCAGTCACCCACTTTCTCCTCTGTGGGTCACCTACTAAATCCTTGACATCTTAGAAGCCATATGTTTGCTCAGTTCTGTGATGTTCCTTTTAATGTGCCATTCTTTCAGAGGGAGGCTCTGGAGTCAGAATCCTGATTGTGTTCATTAAAAAATTCTGGAGTGTTTGGAACTGTCAGACAGCAGCACAGAACTATTCCATTCTCAGAGTTACTCTTTTCTGTAACACAGACCTATTTCTGTTCTCTTAGAGCTGTCTTTTAATTCAAGTTACCCACCAGAAAGACAATGAACTCTGTTCTGTTTCTCCTCCACCTACTTCTCCCTCAGCCTTCCTCCTCATAGCTCCCCAGAGCAAAACTGGGGTGCAGTTCTTACTGGGATTATGCATTTCCTGGCTTTTTAGGGCAGGTAATATGCATTCCCAGTACTGGGAACTGGTAATCCAAGATGTTTTATGTTGGATGCTACAAGACTTAGCTTGAACCTGGTGATGGAAACCAACCCCAGCTGGCAGCTGTTCATGGCCCCCTGTGAAATGTATTGGTGGTCTCAGCCCCCTCCCATTTATGAGCAGGTCATAAATAGGATCCATATCCAGATCTTTATCAGAAAAACTAAAAATTGATTGAGCATCATGGGCACTGATCTCCTCTGTCACCTCTGAAGACAACAAACCAGAGAGTAACAGTGAACAAATATGTTAGGATGAATTTTTCTGGTACTTCTTCTAAGCTGGAAATAAATTTTTTTAAAGGGCCCTCCCAACCCAAAACATTCTATGATTCTATGATACTGCAGTAATTGTTCCCTGTATAATCAGTTTTCAATCTTCTTTGCCTTGAAAATGACTTTTCTAATGTACAAAAGCTTTTTGTGTGGTTTTTGACTTGCTGGTCTGTTTCTAATAGATATTGAGCTGCAGCTTTTGCATTTATCTGCTCCTTCTTTTCAGATATAGCCCTTGCTTGAGGCCTTACAGCCCAGAGAACCCAATAAACTGAGGACTAATGGAGGAATTGCCAGTGTTTGGCATTTAGAAGAGCTGGACCCCACTGTCTGTGGTTGTGTGATAGCTGAAAAAATGCAGATGGTTTGCTAGCACGGGGAACATTTATCAGGCTGAGCATGGATGCTGTGTGTGGCCACAGCAGAGCAGAGCAGGAGGAGGGCAAGGCTTGGTTTGTGAGCAACCCCAGCAGCCCCAGTGCCCCACAGCTGGCAGTGCTCCCCCTGGGGAACATCTGCTTCCCCTTTACCTCAGGGAACAAATACATGGAAATACGTGGGGTTGCTCTGAATATTTCCATTCGATGTGGAAGTGTTGAAAGCCTCCTCCAGGCACCTCACGTTATGTGGAAGATTGCCCATTACTGCTCAAAATAACACTTATTTCATGTGTAGGAGGAGGAGGGAATCTGTTTATTCCAAAATCAATATTTCTACATTCATTAAACATTCCACTTATTAACTTCTTTTTTCCATGCCTGTGGTGGCATTCTATCCTTGTTTTTATCCTCACTACAAGTATATTTTTTCACTTAATTTCCATTCCTATTTCCAGATTTTAGTCCTTTGAATTAGCTGATAGGAGCTTGACAGGTCTGGAGTGTGGGTATGTGGGACAGTGTCTAACATTGCCCTAATTTCTCCCCTTCCATATCCTGGGATCTAAACCAGAGTGGCTGAGTGCAGAAATCTGCCTGGCAAATTAAATTGATCAGACAATGTATGCTCCAAACAGAGTCAAGTGGGAATATTTCCTTGAGCTGCTCTGCTCCTCAGGATATTTGAAATCAGTATTGAATTTGAACTTTCACAGGCCTTTTTATTTTGATAAAAGGAGACAGTAGAAGTTGCCTTCTGTTTCATGCAGAATAGCCCAAACTAAGTAAGACTAATTTTCTGTGACACAAGAACCAGGTGGGACTATGATAATGAAGTTTAAAAGTAAAAATGATAAAGAAAAAAGTAATCTGTCTGGAAGGGAACTCAAAAGGAGATGCAGCTCATTATCCTGCCCCAAGTAAGGATAATGCTGTGGTTAAAACACTTCTGTAATCCTTTGGAATTACAGATTTTATTCTTTACTGCAGAACAAGAACTATATTGTCTTAGGCAAGCTGGTTGGGCCCTCGTTCAAAGATATTTAATGAAGCCTAGCTCTAACTGATTTTTAGTGAGCATTAGATTCTTAGATATCATTGTAGCTCTTTCCCCAATCTTTCTCTGTCTCAGCCTCCAGACTTGAGAATGGTTATAAAAGAAACCTGCCCTTTCATTTGAGATGACTATCTTGAATATTAAAATAACATGGTCTGGTAAGGAACTGCACTGCAGAGCCACAGGTTGGGGCAGGAACGGAGACCCCAAGAGTAGAAGGTGTTCCTGCTTGGGGAGGATTAATCTGTTCTGTCAGTGCTGGTCCAGACCAAGCAGACTTCTAAACATTTCTGTGTGAGTAGGAAATGATATAACTTCCCTTTATAGTTCCTGAGCTGAGTCTTCATGCAGGGCCTTGTTTTGGAGCCTGGCTGCCAGTCCCAGCATGGGAATTGGGAAGAAGGAGCCCTTGTAGGCACTTACCTGAATTCTGGAATTTCTTGAGAACAGGGGGCTGGGAATTCTAGCTTGCATCTCCAAGTGACACCACTCCACCCCAAGGGACAGCACCCTGAGCTCTGCAGGGCCAGTGTGGGGTTTGGTGCCTGTGTGAAATGGTCTGGGACCCTTTGAGGTGGAGCTGACCCTGCCCAAGGAACAGGCAGCTCCTCGGGGGAGCCACAGTGCCCAGGCAGGATGCTGGGTCACACCTCAGGTCCCTCACCCTTTTGAAGGCAGCACAGTGACAAACTGCTCATCTGAGCTGGCAGGTCCCAGGACACAGCAGGGAGTGGCAAGAAGCCTCAATCTGTCAATTAGACAGCAATTTTTATACCTTGTATGAATACATATATATATATATATTCAATCCTATATGTATATCTAAATCTATCTGTCTATAAGATTGAATTTTAAAACCTTGTAATAACAAAGCACAATCCTCTTGTATTACTTGACTGTGTGTTTTTTACCTTCTGTTGAAGATGTAATTTGTTTTCATGGGTGCTTAACAGACAAAGGGATATGCATTTGATCTTCTTATTTGTATTACAGGCTCCCAAAAAGGCAAAGAAGAAGATAGAAGGTGGTTCCAATGTTTTCTCTATGTTTGAACAAACCCAGATCCAGGAGTTCAAAGAGGTTGGTCACTACTCTGCTGTTCTCTGTAGTCTCCTGTTATTGCTAATGAATAACATAGGTTTTGTTTGTAATCCTTATTCAATTCTCCATCTGCTTTAATAGAACACACAGTTGTTTTCTGAATCATCCCTGTGGTTTTGGCTGGTAGATCATTTTCCTTGTGTGTTTGTTTGTTCTTTCTTTCATTCTTTCTTTCCTTACTTCCCTCCCTTCCTCATTCCCCTGTTTCAAGCTCTAGACTTATTTATAGAGCACCCAAGCCCCCACCCCAAAATAAAGGAAAAGCATCATCTCATCCACTTCAGTCCTGATTCAGGAAAACACTTGAGCACATGTTTACAGTTAAGTGGTATTTTAAATAAGAATAGTCTTACGTGCTCAAGTATTGTCCTGAATAGAGATGCCAGCCTGAGCCAGGGCTTTCATTCGTGCTCTGTTCCACAACAGCAACAAAAAATATTCATCTGTGCCCTTCTAGTGCTGCCCACAAACTAGAAATGAAAATGCCAAGAAGCCCTCAGCTGGCTTTCTCCACAAATACCAATAAAACAAGACAAGATGTGGAGATTTTCTAAGCATCTTCCAGCTCCCAAGGGATTTGGTGTTCTGTGCACTGCAGATTCTTTGACCAGTTACCTGTGAAGAGTAAAACTGATGGGGTGGCCTAAAAGCTGGAGCATATAAAAGACAGATGATCTGTTTGATGAGTTTCTGCTCCTTTTCTGTGTGGATAATCCAGAGTGTCCATGAGACCACCACATTCTGCACTGGTTTGTCATTTTAAATTACTGATTTTTTTCCCCATTTTTTCTAACTCATATCTCCAGAGCAAATTCCAGTGTGATAAATGTCTGCTGTTTCATTTTGTGCTTTCACGTGGCTTTCCAGTTTACTTTTCTAGGAGATTCCCAGCAGGAGAGCTCAGTGATGAACAAGACTAAACCCCAAGGCAAGGACTGGGAATATGACCCAGCTGAATTAATTGGAACCACTAATCATCTGCCCACAGTCAATGGGAACATTTGACTCTCTTCTCCCACTTTTACATATCCTAGGAATGTCCATTTCATTTTCTCCAAGAATTACTGTTTGAAGATGCACCAACAAAAAGAACTGGACAGTTTGCCATTATTTGATCTTCTCTAGATATGATAATACCAGGAGCATTTCTAGGGGATGGTGGCAGAATAATGGCAAAAGCATGAGGCACTGGAGTGGTCGAGTGAAACCCAAAACCATGTTGTGTCTAAGAACTGCATATTTGGGACACAGATTTCTGAAAGGCTGGTTTGGATTAGAACATTTTTATCTAAAGATTTCAACCAGCTCATCAGCAAATGTTTCAGCATTGCTGTTATGTTATTTAAAATTCATCCATTACAGTGCCTGATGCTCTTCCTGTCTCCTGTGAGCTGACTGGGTTCAGTTTTGCTCTTCATATTTTCTTTCTCTTTTGCTTCCAAATTGTGGGGAATCACCATTTAAAGCAAGGGCAAAACATCTCTAAAGAGTTTGGCTTAATTTTTTGTAAGGGGATGGTTTGGAAGGTAAATGTAAGATTATGAACATAATACTGAAAGGAGCCTCATGGACAAACTGGGCTGTGAGGCTTTGCAAGAAACTGCAGGTGAAAATACCTGAAGATATGTGGAGATAACTTGTTCATGGGAAGAAGTGCACCCTGTAGGGCAGCAGACTTTAAAACTCTGCAAGTCACTGCAATCTCAGGGGAACACTGCCTGAAGAAAGAATAATTCCTGGCCATGGCAAAGATACTCTCCCATATTGATGTGCCTGTCAGAACCAGTTTCAGAGTCGTGCCAGGATCAACTAATATTCCCTATAGCATGACCAGGGGAATTCCAGGTCATTAAAATCTTTCCAAATCAATGAAACTTTATAAGTGTGATGGCAGCCAAGAGATGGACACACAAATGGGTAAAAAGAAGGTGAGCAGTTAGCTGGCTTGGTAAACAGTGGTCAGAGCACATGAAGTTTGTGTTGGCTGAAAATTTAAAAAACCCAACTGTTTTTTTTTTCTATCAAAAGTCAAATTTTGCCTGACAAGAGTATTTAAGGTCAGCATAGCAGTGTCAGTCAGAGCACACAGCAGAATCTCAAAGATGCAGTGTATTGGAAAGGGGAAAAAAACATTGAATAAATAATCTTATGGAACCTCAATTTCTCTGTACTTTTGGAAGTTCAGCTCTCTCTGTGTGATGGATCATTCCAAGGCCCAGGAGGAATCGACTTCAGGTTGATAGCAGAGAGATATCCACAGAAATGAAATATTTTACAGAAACACTTCAGCCTCATTCCAAGAATGGGTTATGGGGAAGGTATAAACACAGAGCAACCTCTGGCTAAATCCACCCTGACTAAAGCCTCCCTAATTCAAACTTTTATGGGTTAAGGGCTGAATGGCTGGAGCTGTCAGCATTGGCTTCAGCCCAATGCACGCTGCACTGAGCAGTAATTTAGCAAGAAGAAGTTTGGGTGGGTTTAATTAAGCCCCTTGCCAAGATACAGCAATGTGTTGAAAGTGAGGAAAGTGCAATGATGTGGAGGAATCAAAAGAAGTTAAATATTCCTTTTTACAGCATGAATATCATCCCCCCATGGACTGATGTGAGGGACTGGAGCACTGTCCTGTGCAATGGAAATGGCAATACCTGTTCCTTTTCCTTCCCACAGGCTTTCACCATCATGGATCAGAACAGGGATGGTTTTATTGACAAAGCAGACTTGAGAGACACATTTGCTGCACTAGGTAAACTAATAATTCAATACTTAAGAGATATGCTGTCTCAATTTCAAGCACAGAGGGAAGATTGGTATTAAAATGACAATGGGGGAAGAAATGAGACACACAAAGGGCCAGAGGAAACCTGTTCAGTTTGACCTTCCTCCCTGTGGTAGTTGGGATCTCACTACAGAGCTCCAGCTGGAAAGCCTCCTGAGCAGGGAATGGAATGAAGGTCTGACCCCTCCCCTGCAACTATTTCAAAAGAAGCCCACCCAAGCAGGGGTCCATGCCAGGCATTTCTGATTTGCCTCTGAACTCAGGCTTCCCAGGCTGCACCTTTTTCATCTGGGAGCCATGGAATATGCACTGATTAGCACTGCAGTCATGGACTAGCTGCCCCTCTGCCCACACAAACCTAGGAGGGCTTCATGTGAGGTTCTGTGCTGCTGGGAGTTTGTGTGGGGTGAAATGTGCATGTCATGAGATTAGGTACTGTCCATTCCATGGCTATCACAAACTTGATCATATCAAGCAGATTAGAACAAATCTTCCCAAGGAAAAAAAAATATTCAAGCTCTCATAATCCCAAACCTGGCGTTGTATCCTTGTTGCAGCATTTGAGGCTCGAACAGTGATGTAGGCATTTGGGCTTTTGCCATCTGGAGCTTATTAAAAAGAGCTTGATAAGAATCTTTAGTGCTCCCCGGGGTGGAATCAGACGCCAGCAGAGTCAGTCCAAGGAGCAGAAGCTCCTGAACTCTTTATTGTGACAATGAGGTTTGCAAACTTTGGCCTGTAGCTACTGTTACCCTGAAATATTTATTTCTTAAGGCCAAGTTCTGCTATCTTTCCTGTTCAGTGAAGCCTTTCAATGCCTATAAAGTACATTCACAGCAAATTACCACTCAATTTGAGGAGGGTTGCCAGGGTCTAAATTCTCATCAATAGGGCTGCACAAGGATGGGGAAGGGATACCACTACTCAGCTCATCCATCTGCCCTCTACTCAGAGAGGTGTCTCAATATACAGGAGGGCAAAGACTGACACCTTGGATTCACTTCAGTCCCTTTGATCTCTGCTATATTAATATCAGTCAGGCCCATATTTCACCTGAGGTAAAAAAAGAAGCCCCAACCCAAAAAGCAGTTTATTTGGAAGTGCCCCTTGTCTTGTCCATTGCTGGCCATGTCTGTGTTATTTATCCTTCATGCTCCTTCAGTCACCCTTTGATCTCAGAGCCAGCCCTGCCAATTTCTTTTTCACTGGGGTATTCAGGACTTGTGTTCTACCACGTTATTAGCAAAGTTGCACAGAGCCCTGAGCTCCCCGGTGGGAGGAGATGAATGGGAATCGTTTTTTGAAACACAATTTGTGATTTATTATGAAAAATGATCTCTGCTGCAGGTCGTCTGAATGTCAAGAATGAAGAGCTTGAAGACATGGTGAAGGAGGCGCCAGGTCCTATTAACTTCACTGTCTTCCTTACTATGTTTGGGGAAAAGCTGAAAGGTAAGCACCTCTGGGGGATTGGAGAGGTATCTGTCAAAGATCCTCAGCACTGAAATATCTCAGCACCTTGCAAATTATAATAATGTCTCCACAGAACAATGCTTAGAGGCAAGGAGGGATCTCCAGGTTTGCAGACAGAGGGGAAGAATGAAAGGCTAAGGGATGGTGCAGAGGACAATTCAAAGGTGTGATTTAGCTTACACAAGCTAACATGAAAGGGGTGAGTTGGGGTCCAGAAAGTGATGAAACCTCAGCAGCCTGGAGCACAGTGCAGAGGAGTTACTCACCATCAGAAGGCTCCTGGGCTGAACTCATGCTCATGCTCTAGTCACAGCACTCCCAGGGTTAGCTGGTTTCAAGCATTTCTGAAAACCCCACCCTTTTTGCACTCCTTTGTCACATTAGGCAAACATGGGCTTCCCTCATTTTCAGTATTCATTGTAACTCAGTAGCCCAGCCTCAGTGTCACTTGAGGTCAATAGTGCTTTTGCCATTAGGTGAAGATTTCACTGAATAACCCCTAATGGAGTGGATAAATTGAAATAATTACATTTCAGTGGATTTACAATGATAAGGGAGAGGAATTTTACCCATTGCTACAGAATATAGTGGGAACACTGTGGGAAGTTCAGGAAATGTGGGCAGTTAATTTGCTGTGTGAGCTGGTAATTTGGTCATGTCTCTTCTCCAGTTAACAACTGGAGAGGGGTGTGAGGCCAAGACAGAACTCAGTCATCTTCCTACAGGCATAAGAGAAAGGTGAAAGCCTTCAAAGCAGGGCTGGCCTTAGCCAAGCACATTCCAGAAGTTTGTTAAAATAACTAATGAATAGAAAAATGGAAAAAACTGATCCTATCTTCTTAAAAACATTTATTGTTTTGTTGCCAGGCTCTGGCTTTATATTGCTGAACACAATTGCAGTGAAGGGTTTTCTATGCTTGGAATAGAAAACAGAGAGGTCTGAAAGAAAGAATTCGTGTAGTTGGTTCTGGAAGAAAGACACTCTTGCTAAAGAGGGCAGGAAGTCTGGAAAGCACAAGAGGTGATGGAGAAGGCTGACTGAGGAGGGGATTTTATTGCCCAGACATCAGCCTGTCTGTGGTACCTCCACCAGGACATTCCAACTGCCTGCTGGCAGAGTAGGGAGTGCCCTGCTCCATATTCTTCCTCCTGGGATGCATGAATGTTCATTGCGGGGTGCCCTGCTGCCCAGTCCATTTGTGAGCATGGAAATGAGCTCTTCCTCCTCTCCCCTCTTCCTCCTCTCCCCTCTTCCTCCTCTCCCCTCTTCCCCTTGCCCTGTGCAGTTGCTGGAGCTGGCAAAGCCTCAGGCCCTGCCAATCCAGTGGCCTGAAAGCAGAGCCAGCACAGGAAGGTGAATGGCAAAGCAGAACCCTCTTGTCTGTAGGTTTCCTGTTGGCTACTAGCAAAGGAGGAGGGTTTTTCTAATTTCCATTTGGTGAAGGGAAAATCACAGCTGTGCTTGTCATGCCCTTCTGGTTGGGTTTGTCATGCAAAGGAAGCAGAGCCAAAAGACTGCACATTCCCAATCAAAACTAATTGGGATGAAGAGCCTTTGTAGTGCAATTAGAAAGGGAGAAAGGGCTAGAGGAAGTGGATATGGCAATTTTGCAACACTCTTTATTAGCTAAGTACCACTCAGAGAATTTGGTGAAAGGTGCTTTCTAAGTAAAATTTGTTGTGCTATAATTGATTTCTGTCATAAAGGGGAAGCTGGGATTTTCAGGATGAGCTTTAGCTTTGTATGTTGAGATTATGATGCCAGATGAACAGCTAACAAAACTCGGTTTATGTTAATGCCAACCACATGGAGCTGCTTCTACAGGGAGTCAGAATAATACAATTTGTACAGAAAACAGAGATGCCGCACATCAAAGAAACCACTTTATTTACCAGCTAATCAATAAAGAATGCCTGCTGCATTGCTTCTCTTCAAAGCCAAAGTCCAAGGATATGACAGAGTAGAAAATGTAAAACACAGTAAGGAAAAAAAAATCCCCCCCACAGCGGTGACTACTTAAAATGCGGCCCTCTCCTTGGAGCTGGGGGATGTTTCCCTCCATGGGACAATCCAAACACTCATTAAACACCAATGCTCTTTGTATTGATCACAGATTCATTGCACTTCCAATACATCACCTACAGCTTGGCAAAAATAGTGTACATGGCCATGGTGTGGCAAGGAGGAGGCCATATAGCCCAGGTTTGTTCACTGTTAGATCCTCTAGGATCCTGCTAATCCTTGTGAAATCCTGCAAACAAAGCAAACTGTGAAGGCATCAGGAGTCTGTAGAGCAGGGAACCTTGGCTGGGTTCTGCTCTTGGCTTGGTTCTACCTCTGCCAAACTTTGAAACAAACTTTGGATCTGTGACCCTTTGTGTTGTTTCCTTTTTTAATCACTCTTTCAGCATACCAAATAGCTTCATTTTGTCCATGGAATCAGTTCATCTGCTTGTAAATTGGGTTTCCTACAGTTACAAAGATTTGTATTATGTATACTACAATAATATTTTGAAATATTGGGGGATAGTCAGGAACAGAGTACACAGTGTATCCTTTGGTGTGGGTTGAAAATGAATGTACTCAGAATCTGCAGTATAACAGAACAGTCAGAAGCCCCAGCCAAGATTAAGGCACTGTGAAAATGAGTCCCTGACACAAATGTTTTCCAGTCTTAAGAGATGGGATAGATAATGGAAGAAAGAAAAGGAAGACCATTACAATCATTTTACTGCTGAGAACAGAGGGACAAGGATATTAAAGTCATACCAAAAATCTGTGGCCCAGCTAAGAGCAGAAGCAAAATCTTGTGGCCACAGTCTAGTTCTTTAAACCATCCTATTTCTGTGAGTAACATTTAATGAAGAGACACTTAAGGGGAAGGGCACAATGGGATACAAGTGCAGATCACCATGTCACATTGATCATCCTGTTCCCATTGCATTCCATTGGCATTTGGATTTTATGATGAGCTCCACTTCCTTTAGTGAGGGAAATAACCTCTTCTCTATATGGCCAAGAACAAGGAACATCAAAAAGTGTTTTTACAAGGAACGTACAGTGCAAGATTAAAGGAAGCCAGTGAGGGAAACAGTTTGTTATATTTTCATTTCTGAAAGCCACTAATCCTCTGGGTACTGATATTGGAGACCAGTTCCTGGAAGTTTTCTCTCCTGCAGACATAGAATAGATATGAGTTATTATTTTTAAGCTTCTGAGCATTGAACTATTCACCTCTATTGTTTATCTGACATGACAAATGCTGCCGACTTAGGGAACCTTTGTCTCCAAACCACAACTGCAGAATTCTCCATTTTGCACTGTTTTCAAGTGAATGTAATTACTTAGCAAGTATTCTGCAGCCAGAGAAATACATCCAGGCTTCTAAATTATATTTCATTAATTTTAGGCACGGACCCAGAAGAAACCATTCTGAATGCTTTTAAGATTTTCGACCCAGAAGGAAAAGGCCGCATAAAGGCAGACTAGTAAGTTTATTTCAAATCTTTTAGAAGAATAACAACAACAATAATAATTGCACAGTTTTAAAGAACTGCTTAAAAGCTGTATTTTTCACAGTATTTTAAGAGGCAGAGAAACACTTAGCTTTGTAAGCCAGAGTTGAAAGTCTGGACTGTTATGAATGGGTTTGTATACCAAAAAGAGATGTTATTGTCTTCAGACATTGCAAGAGCCAACGGAAATACAATCACATGTAGGCCATTAGATAGCCTCTTTCTGAAGGTCTGGATATAAATTGACACATGACTCTTCGTAAATTAACTCCATATGCAAAATTAAAATGAATGTCTGGTGCCTAACTCTCAGTGCTCGACTAAAACGGGAAAGCTACTCCCCTCTTTTAAAAAGTGATCAATTTAATTAACTCTGAGACGTGCTTTTAGTGCAGGACGCTTTCCTTTTTATGTGTTTATCATCTGAGCCTTCTGCCTCTAGAAATAATTTGCTGTAAAATTCCACTAGATACAGCGAGAGCCAAACCAAATAAAACTATTAATAATCTGGCAATTATTGTCAATATGGCTATTTTTAAATAAGGAGGCAGAACCTAATTTGTATTCATATCCCATTGCACCAACAAAGCAATGTAAAAGGACTTTAAGAGGTATTGGCACAAATGCAAACCCTCCTTGCACTGCCAGAATGGTGGAAGCAGGACTTTCAGGTGAGTGAGATAAATGACAGCAAATCAGGGCAGGGGGATGAGCAGGTTGGACCTATTGCTCCAGAGAAGTGTTTTATATACCTAGACTTATGTATATGTTTAAATTTGTTCATATGCTGAAATTTCATGGTGAATTTGGGGTCTGTACTTCTACTGCAGCAGCCATTTCAGGTAGATTTTTATAAAGCATGATATGGATAGGAAATCTATCAGGGAACCATGAGTTACAAAATTGTATTTGCATTTTTATTTCTGCTTATGTTATGGCAGCCTCTGACCAGAACCCCGTGGAGATTTCCATGACATTATCTGCAGTTATTGGTGAAAGTTCGTTGAAAATGTAGAATTCCTCTACAATATATTTTTCCCTTACCAAGGGCATTTTCTATGGCAGTACCCCAGTGGGTCTGAGAACTTTTGCAATATGCAAAATAAGAGAGGCAGTCCTTTGAGTAAGAACTTCCAAATTAATTAAAACACAAGTGGATGTAGCAACCAGTCAGGAGGAACAGAGGGTTAAGAGTTGTCCTGATGGTTTTGGGGTTAACATCACCCAAGGAGCTTGGGAAGAACAGGCAGGGGATCATATCAGAAGTGACTCCAACAACAGAATAAATGTGGCCGGTTGCCAAATAGGGCAGATCACACAGCAGTGAAATCACAGCCATGAAATACAAACTTCTGATACTCCAGATCCCATGAAATGTTATATTTCCCACCACTATCTGTAACAACATCCTGCATACAAAATCTGCAGCTTGCCACCCTGTGTCCAGCTCTACATTCCTTGGATGCTGGAAGCCAGTTGGAGTTTGGGGCAAATTAGGAATGCAGTATCACACTCCAAAATGAAGATGAGAGAGAAATATTTTATTTTTCCTTGATGGAAAAGGTCAACCTTGTCCCCACCCCCACTGTACTGCTAACATTAGACAATTGTTTTAGTTCATCACCACAACAGAGCATAGTGTTTACTTATTAGACCCGAGGGTAATGTTGATCATTACAGAACAAACCATTAAATCAATTCCGTGGATGTCTTTGAGGTTTAACTTCTATTCATATGCTTCCAAAATGCAGACATTTGAAGTTTCTAAATAATTTTTCTGTTGGCTCATGCAGCCATTTCAATGTGACAGTTAATGCTAATAAATAATATTTCTCCGTATTAAAAAATCCTGGAATGTTTCTCTCCAAAACCAGCCATGCTGACCTTTTAATCAGAACTTCTTTTTTATGTTCATAGAGTTAACATCCTTCTGGGGATTTTTATGTCTCTTCCCTCTGCATGTTTTCACCTCTAGTCTGGAAGTGACTCACTTAGTCCATGTGATGGTAGCTGGGATGGAGCCTTCTAACCTTTCCAGAAGCTCCAGGAGTTTATAACTTACTTCCAAATTCAATGACAGACTTTGTTTGTCTGCATCATTATACCACACATAAAACCCTGCCCGCAGCATGATGTCAAAAAGAGAAAATGCTCTCGGCCCCGTTCTCAGCTGCTGTAAACTGGGGCAGAGTTTGGAAGGTTGGGTGATTCAGCCCCAAGTGCCCCTCGTGGGGCACAGTGAGTCAGACCAACACCAACTGTGCCCAGTGCTGAGGCCAATGAAACTTCTCAGCCTTGGGCCAGATGAAAATGGGCCCAGGGGATGGAAGAGGTCCCAGGCAGGCTGGACTTTGGAGGAGTTTGACTGAGCTAGAGATGATTCTCCCCACAGCTGCAGAGCTCTGCTCCTTCCCACTCACCTGTTTTCCTCCAAGACAGCACTGTAGAAAGGGCAAAACCAGAGGAAAACCAAAAACGTCCCAGAGATTTCACAGATAATTTTTTTTAAAGGTTTTTAAAATATCAGAATGCAACAAGGTATTTGTCACTGTAGAGGGAATTGATGTGAGCCAGGACAAGGGATAGCATTTAGACTCCTAAGTCAAGGCAAATGGATTTTTTTTTCACAGAAGACTTGAGGTTTGGTTTGGTTTTTGGGGTTTTTTTGAGAAGAAAATAAGCTCTCTAAAGAAAACAAGGTACAAAAAGAAAAAAAGTACATTATTTCTGGCTTTGGAAATCGTGAGTGTTTGTTTCCCTATAAAATAAATAATGGAAAATGTGCATAGATCCTTTAGTCAGTTCTTCTTCCTTATGAGTGTGCCAGAGCCTACTGGGCTGTGCATCAGAAGATTATAATTAGATATTTGATCTTTTCTTTTCCCCTAAATACTTTAAGCATGTGAATAGAAGACACACGATGCCCAGATCTCTTTTTAATTCGGGCTTGTTTGCAATGAAGTTTATTTGTGACTTCTGACAAAATTGCTGTAAGTGCTTCCTTCTATTCACCAAGCTCCTTCCTGGATCACACTTCCTATTTACATTTGCTGGTGCTGTTTGTCCAGGGCATATATATCCAATAATCAATTTGTGCTGAGGGGAATGATCTCTCTACTCTTGCACCAACTGATCATTTGAGAATTTGCTGTCAAAAATGCAGTCACATACCAAATGGCCAGAGGAACAGAACAGAAACAGAAACTTGAGACAAAGAGATGAAGAAACTTAGCTAACTACAGAGAATGGTGAAGTAATGCAGGACAAGTACATCCAATAGCTTAAGCTCTGTCTGTGACTACAGAGGATTTCCCAAAGCTTGCACAGATATTTTCACACTTGTCCTTGTGGGTAAGATCCTTATTCATTGCCCAGAAACCTCTGTTTTCAATTTTCCCTTTCAGGGCTTCCAAATGTGCACTTGATATCAACAAGAGCTGCAAACTGGGATGTGTGGCCTTTTCCTGGGGAAAAAAGTCACATTTCTCAGAGCTGCAAGGGCCATTGACTTTCCTCCTGTGCAGTGTATGGGAGCAGAAAGGGAGGATTCACTGCTTTGCCTGAGCTTCTGCACCCACAGGAGGTGAATTGTGCTCCCCTGGAAGTGTTCCTGTTCAGAAATCAGAAATCCTGTTCTGATTTCTGTCATAAATCGTTTTAAATATTTCATTTAAAAAGCAGAAAGGGCTTCTTCCAGAAGAGCTGCTGCTCTCGCTCCCCCACAACAAATTCTTCAGAAAAAAACAGCCTTTTTTTTCAAATCTACAAACCAAACCAGATTTCCGTATTTGCCTCAGCTTTTGTTTTTGTACAACAGACTGCTCACCTGTTATCACAGCTTTACAGTTTGTTTTACTGCTCCAGAACTGTGTCTGATAATGTATAAGTACATTTGGTAGTGACAAAAGGAGACAACTCTGCCTCTTCAGCGTGAATGAAAACTGTGAGATTAATATAGGAATTCTTCTACAGGAAGGGGGAAATGATTGGTGTTATTGAAGGGATGTTTATGTGAATATAAGTGAGTTTATACTGGTGGATGTCCCAGCACGTGGTGCCTGTGCTGCCCTCAGCACATGAGTAACTGGGGGAGGTATAAAGACATTTTATCGACAGGGTTTAGACTTAAACTAGGAACAGAAATAATTCTTACTGGCTTTTCTATTCACCTCTAAACTTAGGTAAAAAAAAAATAAAAAAATAAAAAAAAAAATTACATGCTCGACTGCCTTCCCACAATGTGTTTAAAACAGAGGGTGAATCAGCTGAGAGCCTGCCCCCAAGATACTCCCTTTGATGTAATTGCCCGGGCTGCAGGCCGTGTGTGGGATAAGCTCCGTGGTGCAGAGCGCTGCCTGCAGCTCAAGCGAGCGCCCCGTGAATGCAGCGCGGCTGGAGCAGCCCCACCGCCTGCCCCGGGAGGGGCTGCATGCAAATAAAGGATTCTCGGGGATGACTCGAATAGCGGCCGCAGCTCTCTTTCAAGTCCTCTTTCTCATTTCATGCTCTGCTCCTTTCATCCTCAGATTTTACAGAAAATATTCTCTCTTGGTTTTGTTAAGTGATCCAAACTTTAAGCAGCAAGTGAGGAAACCTACCATTTTAGGTTAAGATAAGCATACAAAATGGTTGTATTTCAATTACAGTAATAACCTTAAACAATTTTAAACCTCTATAAAATGTGACAAAAGGGAAATAAGTTGGCAGAGCGAGGCATTGACGCTGATGGGTGCCCACAGAAAATCTCTTACAATATCATGTAAGGATTAACAGCTCTAATTTATGCGGTCACACAGATTTTCTTTCATGCAACTTCAGGAAGGATCTTGCCATCTGAATTGTCATGTGCCATTATCACCCTTTAATCAGGTTATTTCGTTTTATTTGAACAGCATCAAAGAAATGCTTATGACACAGGCAGACCGGTTCAGTCAAGAAGAGGTAAGGAACTTTATTCAAAACAGGAATCCAGCCCCAGCTCCTGTTCAGCACTGAGTCCTTGCCCTCTTTAAATGCATGAATTTAGCTGAAATCCGAACTGAGAGGAGGTTGATGCCAGCTCTGGCAATTAGAAGCAATTCAAAGCATTTCTTCTGAAGAGCTCCATGGCTAAATCAAAGTCAAAGAGATTCTCTGGGCTCCCATCCCAATGCAAGTGTGGCCTATCTGGTGCTGCTCTTCCCCACGGGCAGCTGGGCAGCTGATTGACTGGAGTCCGAGGGGATTTGGGTGGGGACTGTGTTCTGGTTTCCATTCCTGTGAGTTACTTGGTTTGAAATCTGAAATGAGGTACTGACTGGTTTGTGTGAGACTGAGCATGGATGCTGCTGGCTGGGAGGAATTTAGGGGGACTTAGAAGAGGAGATGGAGTGGAGTTGGTGTGTCAGAACAGAGACTGCACTGGACATTTGTCAACCAGGGCTTACCTGGGTTTCAGGGAGAGCTCTTTTCAACAGGGAAATTGTGGGATTCCAGCAGGACTCTATTAACCAGACATGTTCCACCTCCAGTTTCAACTTTACCAAGCCCAAGGAAAACTTTTCCGTGGTGCTTAAAGGGCCAGGGCACCAGGGAGCTGAGCTGGGCTGAAAATGGAAAGCTGTCCATGTTGCTGTCCCACAGTCTGTGACACTCACCTCTGTTTGCTTGGCAGATCAACCAGATGTTTGCTGCTTTCCCTCCAGATGTCTCTGGGAACCTCGACTATAAGAACCTCTGCTACGTTATCACCCACGGGGAGGAGAAAGACTGAGAGCAAAGGGAGGAGCCTCTCCTGTGGTGATGAACTGAGTCATTTCATGATGCTCTCCTGTACAAGACAAAGGGCTAAGCATCCAGGATGTGAAGCCATGTGCTCATCAGAAGAGAACCAATAAAATAACTGAAAATAGATTAAAGTTATTTAATGCTCCTGTTTTTCTGAAATATCAAAATACCAATTCTGTGAGGGTTTTTTCCCATCTTTTTTTTTTTCCTGTCAGTGGTTTGAAATGGAATTTTCTTGATGAGCTGGTGTTTTTGTGATTTATTGACAAACCTAATGTTCACCAGATGGTCCATTGGGCACTGCAGTCTTGCTTAACCTCTTGTCTTTTATACATAAGCTCCATGTATTAATTGAGAATTCCTCTAACTTATTGCACCAGGAAGAGTGTCTGGCAAATAGAATTATGTTCCATTCCACAGCCCCTAGCAATGGAAGTGTAAAGAAAGCAATCTTAAGCTTTTGTAAATATGCAATATGCCCTCCCCATCTCCGTGATGTGGTCAGTTCCTGAAACCACTTGACTCATTTGCTTTGGTGCAGAAGAGCAGAAATAGTGGAATATTGGCTGTTCCTCCCATAGTAAAGTTTACCTAGGTGCACTGAGAATCCAGGAATAATGAATCTCCTCCTTCAGAGACGTCTTTATTATGTGGAGGAGGTTGTCCCTGACATAACAGTAACAGCTGGTCTGTCACCCATCACCCTTGGGTTACAGGTGAGACCTGCCACAGCAAGGGTGTGTTTGGCCAAAGATCATCTAGTCGAGGGACAAAGAGGGCAATTTGGGAACTGCAGCCCATGAAAGCAGATTACCTCTCACTTTTCTAAGTCCAAGAGCAGCCTGGTTTTTAAATGGGCTACAGTTTCTTGTATTTAGACTTCTAGGAACGGGACATATTCTGCCTATGTGGAATATTGCATGAACACTTCCTGCGTGGGAGGCAGAAGGATGCTGCAGCCAAAGGAAAACAAGCTTCTGCTGTTTTAACAGCTCATGAAAATGCTTTCCTTGTGCATCAGTGCTGCTGGAGCCACAGTCCCACAGACGCTGAGAGGAAGCAACAAGTCACTTTTTTTTCTGTTTCCATCTTCTTCGGCTTTGGAAGAGATCTTGAGGGCAACGTGTTGAATTCTGCCCTCATCAAGAGGGGCAGAAATTCCATGAGAAAGCTCTGACATCTGCATGACTCAGGGATGTGGCATTCACCCCTACCTGCATTTTCTGTTGTTCCAGCAAAACCCTGCACTCTGTGCACTTCAATAATAGGGAACAACAGAAGTGAGAAGGCTCTTTCTTAGCACACAGAAAACTCATAAAATAAACCTCCCCCTTGCCCCTGCGTGCAGCAGCTGTGTGAACATTCCTGCACCAGCACTCTTTCCAACATAACAAGTTGATTCCCTATTGTATCTGCTAGGAATTACCTCTTTTAAAAATATCACTGGACACAGCTGGGGCAAAATTCGCTCCTTTCCTGCTCAAATCTTGCTGAAGGTGTGGAAAAGGCTTTAGCACTTCTTGCCACCTTTTCCTGTAAGAATTGAGGGACACCCAGAGCTGTCCCTCCCAACACAATGAGCAGCCTCACTGGGCTTTGGTGACTCAGAAATCTTCCTGCAATGCAGGAGTCCACCCCACCTGTCCTCCCACCCCCTGGCTCACTCACCAGCTGAGCTGAGCTTTCCTGCACAGGCCCAGCTTTTATCACTGTTTCCCACAATGGGTTTTTTCTCCCCAGAATGTTTTTCCTCCCAGGACCCTCATGGGATGGGGTTGTAAATTGGCAGTGGGAGGTCATGAAGGTTGAAGATTTTCTGCACAGTCAAAAAGGTGATTTATGTATGAGTCTCTGCTTTAGGCTCTTCTGCAGACCCAAGCAAGTGACAGCTCCTCTCAGCAAAGAACTGAGCTGGGGAAGGCTGCAAAATGGGTGTTTCATTTGCAGTCTTAGTTTGGAAGTTTCTTGAGAGGGGGGTCTGTAAAATGTTCTTGTGTGGCACAAACACACGTAGTAAGTATAATGCCACCTTGTATAAGCCCCACAAAATCACATTCCCCACCGAATGAGTACTGGGCTGAAGTCACTCAGGCATCAGATGTCAGACAGTGCTTATGGTTTTTACACTGTGTAAAATCACTGTAGATTTCAGAATAAGGCTGAAGAGGAGATGAAACAGCATACAGGCTTACCTTTGGCCTTCAATCTAGAGAGATTTACTTTTCCTCATGCAAGCAGGTAGGTAAAAACTTGGAGGATAATGCTCTTGAAAGATGAGGTCACACTTTTCCATCAAAGCACAGTTTTTGATGAGTCCTTTTTCATCTGTAACTGCTGCATGACTCTTTCCAGTGCAGCTCTGTGACTTCTCAGGCTGATGGGAGTCTGATCTGAGCAGTCCCCACCTTCTCCCCTTCCCCTGCTGCACCCACTCCCTCCCTCCAGACAGCACTCAGCTCAAACACACACAGCAGGGGCTGACTGAGAAGAAACCTCCTTGCTCTCTAAATTTCCTTTCTGGACTCTGGGAGTTGCATCCCTCTTTAGTTCTGCCTTGTTTGGGTGTTGCTGAGGTCACTTTACCTTGCCCTGCAGATGGGGCAGGAGCAGGGAGCTGTGGGGAGGATGGAGAGCAGGATCCCTGAGCCTGGATCAGGTTGAGCCAGGCTTGATCAGGAGGAGAGGTTCAGTTTGGAGCATTGCAATTTTGCAGCAAATTGCTCGATTGCCCTTACTTACCTTGAGCAACCTGGGTAACTTTTTTGGAGGAAGCTAAACCAGAGGCTCTGCTTGGAATTCAGTCCAAATTCCCTTGGGTTCCTGGTGGGACCAAACCAGGGTGCAGCTGTGATGCCCTGCAGCACCAAACACTGAAGCACCACCAGGGTGCTCCCAACCACCAGAGACCCTCTGAAGTGGTTTGTGGCTGTACAAAGCCCGGGTTCCATCTGACCCTGTGTGCCTTCAGGCTTTTTGCAGTTCTGCTCCTTCCGTGTTGCTGCACTTTTATCTTGGTTCAAAATCCATTTCTTACTTTTTTATTTTTTTCTGTTTGTTGCCCCAGAATTATGGCACTTCAAGGGCAGTGCAGCTGAGGAGCCTCTTGCAGATTTGTTGAGGAGATCTTTGGATTGGGCTATGCCACCAGTCTGGCTGCACCTTGGACCCTTGGACCATCATGCAAGACAGTTGGGGTTGTCATGCTTCCCCTTCTATGAAAGGGAAGGACAAATGTTCAGATAAACATCATGAAAATATTCAAGATTCAAAACAAGCCTGTATCAACCCCAATTTCATTTCAGTCTCCATTTTCACAGGGGGACATAGGGCTATGCTCATGGGGTTTGGATGCAGATGCAAATAACCAAAGGGAACAAAGAGCTCCGATTAATTCCACAAAACAGATTTTCACCAAGCATCATTAAAATGATCAGATGGGAACTGAACTTGCATGAACCCTGGAAGTTTCTCTTCAGTGTCAGCCCTTTCACAAACAATTACTATTTGGATGGGAAAAAACAAAGAAACAGGGTAGAATTGATAATGTATTTTATTAACTCTTGAAAGTTTAATCCCATAAACCTTTCTGAAACCTTGTGAAAGTGTAGAGCAGCCTTTGAAATAGACTGCAGATAAAGGTTCTCATGAGTTCCCCCAGTTTGTTGTTCTGCTTAGAGGCAGGATTGTTGTTACAACGTTTGTCTGACCTGTCTAAACTTTGTAGGTAGCCTCAAGTCCAAAGCTAGCCTTAGATTTATGCTTTTTTTCCCCCTAACCTAAATCTTCCTGTCTGCAAATTAAGCCAATTTCATCCTTTGCATCCTCTCTGTAATGACGTTAGCACAGAGGAAGCCTGTTTAGTTTTCTTTTTTCAATATTCTTTTTCCAACTTTTCCTCCCAGTAATCTTTTCTCCACTCCTAATTTTTCTTGCTCTCTTTAGGAATACCTTATATTTGTGCATATTTTGGTTTTAAACATCATATGCCAACTTGGGCACAAAATTCCAGCACCAGCAAGATTGGAATAATTATTTCTGTTGTGTGTAAAAAGCCAAACAAACCAATCCCCCTCCCCGTGATTCAGCAGCGCTGAAGGTTATGAATGTTTCTAGGCAATGTGGGTAGAAGATTATTCCAGACCTCTCTTCCTTAATAACTGCTTGTTTCTGATCGCCCTGTAGCTTCTTCTGTCTATCCCAGAAAGTTCCTCAGATGTGATTCCCTCTGCCTCTGTTACCTTGGTAATGTGCCAGCAGGGGTTATCTGAGGACACACCTTGAATTTTCACGAATGTTAACGAGGTGTAGATTGTCTGGAGCCTCCTTTTCCTATCTGAAAACAATGCCAAAAGTGTTTAACATTTTCTTCATTGACCTGGGCGATGGGACTGAGTACAACAAAGCCATGCTCTTCCCAGTGGTGTCCACGCACGGGATGAAAAGCAATGGATGTGCTGGAATACAGGAAAGCCCCTTTAAACTCTTGAACTGTGAAGGTGATCAGATATCAGCTCGGCCAGATAGATGTGGAGCTCCCAAATATTGCTGGAGACACCCCAAACCCAGCTGGATTTGGCCCTGGGAATCCTGCTGCAGCTGATGCTGCTCTGAGCAGGTTTGCTCTGGGCAATCCCCTGTGGTGCCTTCCCACTGCAAACCCCTGAGCTGCTGATGGGGTGACCCGAGTCAGCCCTGCCAGCACAGCCCGGGGCACACTGCCCTGGCACTGGGTGGCACCTGAGCAATCTGTGCTGCACTTTGAACCTCGGATCCTCTCCTGAGCAGCTACAGCCTGACCAATTACTCCTTGAATTTTACTTTCTTCTAACATGTAACAACCTGCACTGATCTTTAGTTCCTTCTCACTGGCTTTCTATCTCCCTTTCAATTTAAAGCTGTTCTGAATTCTATCCCAGTCCTCCAAACGCCACATAAGCTGCCTTAGCTTATAGCCCATCATCCAGAAATTTTGTACGTTCTGTTTCACTCTCCAAAATGTTAATATTGAACAGTATCTGACCCTGGGACAATCTCATCCTCCTCCTTTTCCTTCTCCCTTGTCATCCTTGCAATGTCTCCTGATTTTATCAGTGCTAAGCCACGTTGGACATGTTTTTAACTGTACTCAGGGGCACTGGTCTTTGTCCTGCCTGCAGGTACAGAGAGAGTTCTGCACCTTTGGGCTTCACCTCATTTCCTCCTCAGCCTGTTTGAATTCAGGTAGTCACCAGCAGGATGTCCATGAGCCACATGTCTCTGAGCCATCCTATGACAAGGAGAGGGGATTTCCCACTGAGAATGGGGAAAAACCAACTTCAGTCCAGCTGGGGTATATGCAAGAGTAAATCCTCTTGGATTCCTAAAAGGGAGCCCATGGTTTGCACCAGAAAAGTCTCCAAACCTCAGGGCCATGGCTGAACCTGGGACATGAGTTCCCAGCCCAGGAAGGGACACTCCTGGGATGCTGGTGCTGTGCAGAGCTATCTGTCCAGCTGCAGCATCTGAGGTCCCTTCCCTGCTGTGGAGCCCTTTCCCAAACTCCAGACCTTGGGGGCCATAGGAAGGAGCCAGAACCTGGATCCCTGCAGCACCTGTGGGTCTGAAACAGCAATTTCCTGACACACAGATCCGGGACGTTTCACCAGAGTTGTGGAACCTGGGGGATTCTCACGTGTCTTGACTTCCCTTTGGTCACTTGGATGTGGTGTATATTCAAGGAGGCTCCTCTCTGCAGGGCTTCTCTTCAGAGGCTGAAGGGAGAGAGGTCCTTGAACAGGCATTTTGTGGCTCTTAAGCTCCTCTCTCCTCTGATTCAGCCCCCACAAGCCCCCTCCAACCCTGCTCCTGGGTGCAAAGCAGGAACCCAGGAATGCTAACTCAGGTATTTCAGGTCGAGCATGGCAATACCGCCTTCAGTCCTTATCAGGTGAACTGTTGCCATTTGTTACTGTCCCTTTCAGTTTAAATGATTGCTTAATGTGCCTGTTGACCTGAGAAACATAAATTTTTTTGCAAAATAAATGAGCAAGCTTGTGTTTGGTCAGCTGCTTCAGCAGGAATACAGAGCTCAGATGCCAGGCAAAGCAGGATTTTAAAATTTTTTTATAATGATAAAAAGACAGCAGCTGCCCTTTCCTGGGGTAAGAGGACTTATGTAAAAGTGAGGGCAGATCCAAGCAGCTTTGTCCCTTTAAGATTTGGAAGCTGCAGGTACCACCACAGCTGTGATGAGTAGAAAGTTCATGACCAGAGAGTAGGGTAGGATGGGGAGGGGCTTCCTCTAACTGGCCAGAAAGAGATAAATCTCCATGAATTTCCTGGTAAGCCAGTGCCTTTAAGATATCAATGTAAAAAGGATGCAGACTAAATAGCAGCCATAAAGGTTTTTGTTGTTTGGTTTTGGGTTTTTTTTTGTAGAATAAGCATTAGCCAGTTTCAGCAAGGATGGTGCCCCTCCCCAACCAGGATAAGAGTGCAAAGGCTGTGACAGAACTTAATGCTTGGAAAAATAATACTGGTGTGAACCAAGTGCTGAAGCAGTAGAAGTATCCATATTTTGTCTGGAATTGCAAAAAGCCTTATGGAAATACCAGTGATTTCTTTTTAAATGGGTGCAACAGTTCACCCAGCTTTGTACAAACAGGTAATGCTGAAATACTGCGTGTTACTGCCCTGCAAAAGGTGGCAAAGCCCAGTTTTGTTGCAAGGTGAAGCAGGTGTGTGGCAGTGTGTGCAGCCCCCCGGGGCTGTCCCAGCCTGGCTGCTGCCAGTGTCCCCCCAGTGTCCTCTGCTGTGGCACCAATGCCACCAGCTTTTACCTCCCCACCCTGGCTCTGGCCAGGGCCCCTCTCCCTGTGCTGAATGTGAGCTTCTTCACCTGCATTTTTACATTAAACTGCAGGCTCATGAGTCCATGCAAAACATTTTCAGGTTTGCTAAATTCAAATCCCGATTTGTTAAATCCTGTCACGCCTTGGAGCCGTTGCTGAAGACAACTGGGGAGGATTTAACACAACCTGTCTGAAACCTTCCTTAGCTCAGGTGTTTCTGCACCTGGGGAGGAAAATCTGCTGGAGCAGGGTTGGCAGCAGGAGCTGCCCCACGCCTGGAGCTCCTGCAGCCCCCGGGATCCTTGGCAGGGCTGTGGATGTGCCCTGCCCAGGGAGGATGAGGAGGATGAGGAGGGCTCACCCCGGGGCTGCTCCACGTCCATGCATGGCCAAGGTGGAGCAGAGGCCTCGGCATGGCAAGGAAAGCTGGAGTTTTTTTCCAAGGAGAATTTTAATTAGAGGCTTGGAGGCCTTGGAACAGCCCTGGATTGTGCCTGGGGAGCAGGTTCTCTAGGGAAGGTTGTGGGGGTTTTGTTGTTTTGTCTTCCCTGGGTTGTGAGTGACTTTCAGTGCCCTGTTTAGTCAGCTGTGGCTGATTATAGAAAGTAACCCCCTGGCTTTTCATATAACACAGAAAGCTTATCACCTTTTCCAGCCACTACAACACTCATTAAAGTCCTGGAAAAACAACCACCTGCTTCTGCTGTTGAAGGTCTCCTGTGGTTTGTGCCTGCTGCAATGGGTGAAGCCCTGGGGTGTCCTTAGGGCAGGGCCTTTCCAGGCTGCCTGCCCGTGTACCTGGCTGGAGGAGGAGAAAACAAAAAATCCTTATTTTTATGCCAGATGGATCCCTCTAGTTATGTTTAATTCTCCAGGTAGAAACAGTGCAAAGAATGGAGCCCAGTTCTTCAAAGCTCTGCTGTCATTGGTTTTCCATGTTAGGACTGGGAGGAAAATAAGAGGCCTGGGCCAGTTTAAGTGCTGTGGGTGCTGATAGCATTTTGGGGAAGGGCTGATGTGAGGAATGGGATTTTTGGTGCTTTTGTTACATTCAGTGTAGTGAGGGACAGACCAGAGGCCACTACAGCCCTCTGAAGTGATGTACTGGGTCTGAACTTCTTCCTTGAAGAAGTCACCCTTCCTCTCATGACCACTGTGTTGGTGGCTAAATTCACCGGATAACTCGGGTACATGGAATGTGTCCAGTCATTCAAAACCCCTGTGGTTTCACTCAGAGCTCCGTGCAAGTACCAAGGCATCCTGCTTGAGCTTTGGGGTAAAAGTAAAGCCCCAGCCCTGTGGGGGGCTCTGAGGAGGGGTCCCTCAGCCTCCCCTGTGACCTCCCTGGGCAGAAAGGGGCAGGTATGGATTTGGGAACAGCTCATGGAGAAGCGGCTGAGGCCGAGGCGCAGCGTCAGCCCTCTCACCCAGCCCAGAGCAGCTGTTCCCAGTAAAACATTGACTCCTCAGATGTGGGTGCCTGGCTGATAGCAAACAGCAGGAGCTGTGCTCTTAGACCACAAGGAAGGCTGGGGTGGATTCTCTGGTGTCTCATAAACACTTGAGTTTGGTGGAGCCCTCAAGTGCATCCCTGTCCTTTCCCCAGCTGCCTGCACTGTGAAACCCACAGCAACTCCATATCTTTGAAACCTCTCCCACTCTGTCAGGCTTGGCTGAGGTTTGCGTGTGGTTATTAGAGCAGAGGACAGGCAAGTGCATGTTTTATTGTTCTCCATCCCCCCCCCAGTGTGCTTTTTCATGTGTGTGCATATATCCCGCCGCTCCCGAATCAATTTGCTGTTGAATCCTTGCTTTAGTGTAGTTTAACTGGCAGGGTTGGGAGCTTGGAGCCTTTCTTTTCTTTTCTTTTTCTCGGAGTTGTTTCCATCTACTGTTTAATAAATATTCCATTGCTCAATAACGGGAGGTAGAAAATGAAAACCCAAGATCATCTTTTAAAGGATGTTAATGACCATGAATGTAACCAATATAGTTAATAACAGTCCAGGCAGAGATGGAAGACCATTCCCTTCTTTTGAGTGAGGGCCAACATAGCTTTCTGATTATCCCTACTAGAGAGGGATCTGGATATTAAAGGATAAGTCATGCTAAGTATTTCCTTCTTAGACTCCTTTTTCAGCTATGCCTACTGGTTTTTGTCATCTTTAAAGGTGTTGTTTAGCCTGGTTTGAATTACTTTAAACCAAAAAACTTTTAAAAGACAGCTCTTGAATCCATGGAGATGTTTGCTAAATCCTTTGATTAAAGGGATGGTGTTTTTCATCTTTAAGCAACATTTGGAAACAAAACTAAGAATTATTGTTAATTGGAAGTGTGAAAGAGAGGGATGAGGACTTCAGATTTCAGAAATCTCTGCTTGGTGGAAGGGGTAGCGTGGGTTTGGTTCTCTTGTGCTTTCCTGAGTGAAACATTGGGAGGCTCAACACTGATGTACCACATCATTCATCCCAGCATGGAATTCCGGGGGGGGGGGGGGAAATAAAATAATTGTTTCCTTTCCATAAAGCAAAGACCAGTAGAATCCCCCCATTTTCACCCCTGGAGCAATGAGAAGATAAGGAAGCATTGGGGCTCCACCTCTTTCCTTTGTCCCTGTATTCTTCAGTCTCCTCCTCCAGCCTAGCTGCCTCTTAACCTCATTAATACTTTGCTTTGATGGTCTTAAGTTCTTGACAATTTATTCCAGATGTTTGCTACTTTGAGTGAAATAGATTTCCCAAATTTCCTGTTTACTCTTAATGTCTTTTGTCTTTTTCTCCTCTGAAAGTGTGACATTTTTTTTTAACCTCTTAGCAATCCAGACATGTTAGTTCACTGTTCCACCCCCTCTTCCTCCTGGCATCTCCTAAAGTTTGTGGTGCTTTCCACAGAATGCACACTCCTTTTTTGTTGTCTTCTTGTGGGGCAATCTTGATCTTTTTCACCTTCCTTAATTCTGCACACATGAAAGTCTGACTCAAAAGTTTCTGAGGTGTGTTTGGTGTTGCTTTTTTTCCCCTATGGGTGCACACGCAGAGGAGAGCAAGAAAATTATGGAGAGAGAAAATAAAAAATCACACTTTTTAACAGGCTCCAGACGGAATGTCCTTCAAACGTGGGTCCTGCTTGTTCCTTCAGGTGCTTTCCATGAATTACCTGGAGAGCTTTGCTCCTTGAGCTGCTCCAGGTGTAGAAGTTGTAGCTGCTGTTAACAGGGTTGGCAAAATTCCCTGCACCAGGAGTGCAGTTGGAGCAGCACAACTGACCTGGGAATGGCTGTGCTCTTGGAAGTTCCCACTATGGCAATAAAAAATGTGTCCATTTTAAAGTGGTTGTATGGCTTTAATTATTCTGCTGTTTTCTTTAAAAATAAAACCCAAAACAAAACAAACCTTTAAGTGAACCAGGTTTTCAAGTACAAAAGCTGTGCCTAGACCAGGCCTTAGGCCTCAGTCTTGCAGGCACTTTCACAGGTGCTTAACTTTACCATTATGAGTAATCCTATTGATTTTCAACGGCACTGCTCAGGCAATAAAGAGTGGATTTGTATGATCCGGGCTTACCATGGGGAATATCAGAAGTCACCCTTCTGAAATTAATGATTACATGGGTGTAAGAAAAGTGTCCAGCCCAGGATTTAGTTAACATTAATAAGACTTTTGCTTGTAGGCTTCCTTTGAAGTATTTAGCTGTCCTGTCTGCTCCTTTGAGTGCTGTATCTTGAAGGCCAGTCATTTTTTTTTTTTAATTTTTTTTTTTTTAACTTTTGTTATGATGACCTGCAAAATAAATATTCAGGTAGGACTTGGTGTGCTGTGTGTTTCTATCTCTTGGCCACTTGTAACTTTCCATGGAGGCTCTCCAAGTGTCAGTGCCTTTACAATGTCATTTTTGTGGTGTCTGACACTGGCTGAGCTCACTCTGCACGTTTCCAGCCTCTGGAGCTCTCTTTTCCATCCAGTTGCCTGTTTTTGTGAAACTCGTGGCAACGTGACAGCTCTGAAACTCCTGTCTCGCTCTCAAATTGGGCTGAAAGCAATCAACTTATTCAAAAGTGATTAGAGATGCATGCTCATGCACACCATGATCATATATATGCAGTATTTTTGAAGGAAGTCAGGCAGAAAAAATAAAAAGTGATTTGATTAGGGATAGATGCATTATAATGTTTCATGAGCTTGAAAAAAAAATTGCTTTTCTGTATGGCTGGTCTTACAAATATGCTTTACCACAACTTATCTCTTACCCTTCTTAACAAAAACAGGCATAAGACTGCTATTTATGCAAAACATGAGGGAAAGGTTCTCCCCCAGAGGATGGTGGGGAACAGGATCCCCAGGGAATGGGCAGGGCCCTGAGGCTGCCAGAGCTCCAGGAGAATTTGGGAAATGCTCCCAGGGATGCACAGGGTGGGACTGTTGGGTGTCTGTGCAGGGCCAGGGGCTGGCCTGGATGATCCCTGTGGGTCCCTTCCAGCTCAGGACATTCAGTGTTTTTTTTATGAAATAGAGATGGACAAGCCTTTTTGGAAGCCACAGAAGGAAAATTCCCCCTTTCAGTATTTCAACAATGTAAGTGTGGGCTTGGCACCAGGGCTGAGAGCTCTGTGCCAGCTCCAGACACGGTGGGTGAGACATTTCAGGTGTTTGCTGGAGAAGGAAATCTTTGCCTTCTTAGAGAAATACTTGGGGGGAAATGGCCCTGTTGTGTTAAAGCACCAGGAATCCAACATCCCAGCCAGCTCTGCCCCAGCTGCCTGTGCAGCAGATCACCAAAGGAACAGGGATTTGACTCAATCCAGCCTCCCCTTTAAAAGGGCAAGTTTAATTTAAGGAGTTTCAAAATAGGAAAAGAAAAGCAATAACTCCCCCCAGGTACTGAGATGAGGAAGAGAACATCCAGCTTCAGCTGGAGCATGCAGGGAAGGCATGCCCTGTGTGAGAGGGTTTATTCTGAGCTGCAGCACCCTGCGCTGCACAGCACCGAGCGTTGCAGCCCCAGCTCCCAAACTGTGAGTGCTGCTCACACTGCAGCTGTGCAGGGAATGCCACAGCTTTGCCTGGCAAGAACCTGAAGTGCAGGTTTTGCAGAAATTGTGGAGAATCTCCATTGAGCTCAGCAGGAGCTGGAGCTGGACCATGCTCTGGCACCGTGGGATGCACGGGGGACCAGGAATGAGGATGCAGGACACCAGGTGAAGCCTGAGTGTCCCAAATTCTGCCACTGACTCAATAAACTCTTGGACAAGTTGTGTTTGCACTTGCCTGTCTGGTTGGTTTTGGAATAATTGTGGCACTTTTGTTAGGATTCCTGGCACTGTGCCAGGGATGCTTTGCAGGAGCCCCCAAGACCCCCAGGAATTCCCAGGTAGGTGATGATAACCTGCACAGCCATTATTTTCCTGGCCCGTGTGGAATTGCCTTATCCAAATCCAATCTGCATTGAAGTTCACAGAACAAATATCACAATTTGAAGCTCTGAAAATGCTGCTTCTTTCCTGCTGCTCAGCAGTTTGCTGCTGGTGTTGTTCTGCCTCTGCCTTGGGGAGCTCTGGGGGGCTTTGGAAGGGGATAAAGGTTACAGCTGGTTTTTCTCCCTCCTGTAGGTGGTAAGACCAGACTCCTGGGTGCTACCAGGAATCTTGCACCTTTCCCAGGGATCAGGATGGGATTTCTGGGTCTTGGACAGCCCCAGGAGCTGCTGCCACTGCCTTACTCCTTCTAAGTATTGTTCTTGGGGCACTGCCACTGCTACTGCCAGGACTTGAGGCTCCAGCTCAGCCCCTGCTGGCACTGGTGCTGGCTCAGATGCCTTTTTTTTTGCAGCTCTCTGGTCACACAGTTGTTCACTGCAAACCTGAGGCCTGGGAGATCGGGCACTACTTGTCTTAATTTCTTTTCTCCTCTCCATTTGCTGTTCACCATTTTGGAGATGAGTATAAAGGGAGACACACTGTGCAGAAATAATGTTTATTTTGGGAATGATCCATGAGGTATTCTTTCATTCATAGCCTTTGGTTAGATTAGGGCTGAATAGTGTGTCTATGTGATGCCAAAACAATTAATTTGGATTTGAAGGCACCAGCATTCTGTGAGAAGATCCAGTGAAATTGGAGGTTGGGGTAGAAAAATGTCTTTATTGGTTTGTTGGAGCTGTGCAGCTGTTGTAGGATTTTGCTATTAGCCTAAAACCCAATTAATTCCTTTTCCATCTCTGAGATGCTCCTCAGGTCCTGCCTGCAAGGAGTAGGATCAGCCAACATTCTCCATGCAGGACCTTCCTCTGTGCTGTGTCATTTGGCAAAACAACACAGTAGAATCTCCAGTGTTGGTTACAAAATACTCACAATGGGCATTTAAACACACTGAATTTGCTAATATGTCTCTTCATAACTTTTATGTCTGGAGGCCCCAGCTGTGATCAGGCCCTTGTTGTGTGAGATGTTATGCAAATACATATTTTGTATAAACAGGATGATGAAATCGCATGGAAAACTTCATAATCAAAGCAGAGAAAGAGCAACAGGGAAAGAAAAAATCCACATGGGGTTGCTTCTTCAGGGTCATGTGGTGGCCCACTGGCAAAGGCAGGCCCAGCAGTGGGTCTCCTGGGCTCCAGGCTGGTCCTTATCTGCTGTGGCATCCTGCCTCTTCCCAACCAGCCCTGTGCTGTCCTTTAAACTCTGCTGCAGAGCTGCAGCACTGAGGGGGTTCAGCTAATTCAATTTACTCCTCGTTTGTCAATCTGCTGCCCTCCCCAGAGCCCCGTGGCTGCTCTGTGCTGCTGGGAACTGAGCTGGGCTTGTTTGGTTTCCAGAGAGGACACGGAGCAGAGCTGGGATGCTGCACTGAACAGAGGAGATGCCATCCCGAGAACAACTTGTGGTCACATGCCAGGCTACCTGGTTTTAAACTGTGTCCAACTGCCTGAGCCAAGCAACTAAATACTTCTGAAACTTATTAAATTAACCAGTTAGACCAAGGCAATATACAAGGTACACAGGCCAAAGAAAGCATTGTGGGTGTAACCTTTTGAAGGAGAATTATAGTTGCTGCTGATCGGGCTGTTACAGTAAATGTGCTGTCAGTATTTCCATATTGGTCTCTTTTTTTCTTTCTTTCTTTTTTTTTTTTTTTCCTCTTTCTTTTTCCCTGTGTGAAAAGGTTTGCACCTCATGAAAAGGTTTTCATGTGCTGTGAAATGCAACGTGAAACCACTGGATCTTTGTTACCCAAAGAACCTGATCTTTGTGACCCAAAGAATCTGCGCTGTTCGTACAGGGAAGGAGCAGCCTTTAAAACTGGGCTTTGACCCTGATGCCAGCCACCCAAAGGTTTGGGGGAGTTCAGCTCTCCCTCTTGTGGACAGTATTCCCTCTGGTTGTTGTTCAGCACTGGAGAGGTGACGAATCCATGGGTCAGGAACACCTGTGTGGCTCAGCTCTGGGGACACAAACAGCTTTGCTGTGTTTGTGGTTTGTCTTGGGGAGCCTGGGATGAGGGCAGGATGCTGCTGCAGCCCCACAAAGGGCTCTGCTCCTGGGCAGGCTCTGTCTCAGCCCACACAAACGTGCTGCACTTGATTAATCACCTTCATTATGGTCATATTCTCACCCAGCCAGGAGCAGGGCACTGTGCAGAACCTGCCTCCCTTTGTTTCCCCTGGAACTGCCAACCTGTTCCCCCAGGCCACACCTCCTTTCTAATTTGAGTGACAAAATTAGGGAAAACTGGTTTGCATCTTGCTCTTGCATCCGCCTGGGCATGTCTGGGAATCCCTAAGAATGACTGAATTCAGTGGTTTAAACCATTTTTGGGTTTTTATTACACACCTCCCACAATAACTCTGAAGCAGCTTCATAATGGAAATGCTGACACGACTCGATGGCCTCAGCCCGGGGAGTGTGTTCCACCTTCTATTGTTTGCCTTGGCCTCTGTAAATTGTATATTGCCTCAGTTTAATTGGTTAATTTAATAAACTTCTGCAGAGCTGTATCAGTTGCCTGGATTAGCTTTTATCCACCAGGCTGATGAAGAAAGTATAAGTTTCAAAAGCTTTCCTGTATGAAGTTAATCAAATAAAAGGTATCTCCTACTGTACTTTGCATGTATGTCTTGGAAAGATGGCATGTATTGACACATTTTTACAATTAAAGCATTTAATAAAACCCTCTAAAAAATCGTTGTGTAGCTTTAAAAAAGGGAATTTTGTGCTTAAGGCTTCAGAAGACACATCTGAATGATACCTTGGGACAAATGGTATTGGAGATGGACTCTTGGGACTGCAGAGGGGGAGAAAAGGGGGGAAACCCCAACAGAAATGATCATGCTATAAATACGTATTTTGGTGTTGGCTTTTCACAAATATTAAAATAAATGTTGTAAGTATGATAGTTTTTCTGTAGTTTTTTACTGTGTTTTTACTGTCTGAATAGACGTATAAGGGGTTTTTTTTTTGCTGTAGTTTGGAATTTAGGTGTAGTGTGTTTCAGCTGCCTGAGTAGATAACTTCCAAAAAAGGCCCGAGTGACTCTCAGCATTCTCTGCCTGTAGAAAAGAGACCAAAGCCCAAATTAAAAGATGATAAGAACCAAATAAAAGTAGAAGTTGCATTTGACAGACCCAAGGAGTGACCATGCAGAGCAGTTCCTGGAAAAGTGAATGTGCATAAGTCCATGCATGAAGAACAGGATAAAAAGGGGGGGGTTCCAAGACACTGGGGTGCTCTTGACAATGTGCCAAGGCACCCAGCCAGCCATTTAAAAATTTATTTTATTTCTCTTTTTGTCTCTATTAAACATTTTTAAATTTTACCAAGAAAGTGACCCTCGTTTTTCACAATCAGAAGGTGTTCTGGAATGGAAGTCCTGCAATCCAGCCACGTGTGAGCCTTGGGTGACCTGCTCTCATTCTCTGCTTCTGGCTGCAGCTCCTCACACCCACGAGCAGATCCTTTCACACCTCTGTGCTTTGTTCCCAGCCTTTCCCATTCTGTGTCTCATGGTTCCAGTTTTGAGAGCTGAGACTCACGGGTGGAGCGCAGCTTTTCCTTCCCGGAGCTGCAGCAAGGAGGAGCAGAAAGCTCAGGAGCTTCACCCTGGAGCAGCCAAGCCTCTCCCAGGCCAGTGCAGAGGCCCTGGAGAGGCCCCATGTGAGGGAGGGTTTGCCTGTGATATCTCTGCAGAGCCCAGGGCACGTGTACCACCAGCCCATCTTCAGCTATTTTAATCCGCAGCTGCATTGTCCCAAGGTTTAGGGGTATTCATCTATCAAGAGTCATTTAGATATACTTGATCATGCCTCAGGGCAGGGGGACGGCCTAGGTTACTTCTTGATATCCCTTCCAGCCCTGTTTTTTTATGACTCTATTAGATCTGACAACAACAGAATCGTATACTTTGTTCCAAAGGCTCCGTCCATTAATTAGTACTTTGTGGTGCACGGCTCCTCTTCCCTTGAGGAGCTCTAAGAGGTTGACAAGTGCTAATTAAGTCCTACAAGAACTGGTGTGTTGGGTAATTATTATTTTACAGGTAGAGAAACTGAGGTGCAAATGTAACCCACAGGAAGTTTTGGGACAGAGTCTCACTTTGACATTTAGCATTTTAGCTGCTTAAAATTCTGGCTGGGCTGTGCCTCTGGGCTGTTGTCAATGGGGAATAAGGTGATGTTTCCCTCCTCCTGCCCACATCCGAGCCAGTCAAGGCTGTAATGGGCTCACCAGCCACGTTTGGGCTGCATCAGCACCAGAAGGGCACTGCTGGTAAAATGAATCTGGCCTGCGTGCCAAAAATAAGTTTATTTTTTCTCTATTCCCTGCTACCTGGACTTGCAGAATTACACTGACTTTAAAGGGGAGCTGCCCCAGAGCCTTGAATCCAGCCTCCTGTACGGAGAGGGAGGTAACCTCATGCAGTCCATGCCATTGCAGTGTAATTTTCAATCAAACAGTTGCCAGTGTAATTAGTCTGCTCCAGGGTTCTCTGGTGTGGAGTGAGGCGGCCAAGTGGCATTTGAGAACACTTGAGGAGGAAAGGGGCTAATTAGCTTAGCTCTGGGTCAACAGCACCTCAGGAGCCAGGCTGGGTCTCTCTGGTGGCTCCTGTTTGCAGTTCTCTGCTCAGGCAGCAGTGCCTGGCTGAAGGAGGCTCTCTGGAGTGGCTGAGGAGTTTCTTTGGTCCTGTAGCAGGGTCATCACCCCATCCTGCTCTTCCATCTGTGACACTGCATCCCTGAGAAAGATGACATGTGCTGGTTTACCCATGCTGCTTTTGCTGTGTCTTCTGCATCTCATACCTCTGTCCAAGGTTAGGGTTTGTGTAGAATTCCAGGAAAGCTCACTGGTTCCAAAAATAATATTCCATGTCCTTAATCGAATTCTGTCCTGAAGACTCAGTGAGTCCACTGACGTCTTTGGGTCTGGGAAGTCTGTGCACAGGGATCTGAATCTGAGCAGCTGTGGATTCTGATGAAGCAAATTTCATTCCACCACACCAATCCTCAAACCTCCCATTTGTAAATTATCCAGCTGAATTCCCACCTTAGGTCTGCGGTCACAGTTAAAGATCAATTTTACGAGAGCCCTTCCTGGCTCCACCTGAAACACACATTAAACACTGGCGAACCAGGAATGCAGACCTGAAAGTACAAATTCCAGGGTGGTAGCAAATTTGATGTGCTGCAGAGGGGCTGGTTAGACAAGTTAAACTCCAATTAGCAGCTTTCGTGTGATGGAAATTGTTGTCTTGTTGCCTCTGTCCGGCCCTGTCACGCTGCTGCACATCAATTCTCTCCCCTCCTGCAGGGTGTGGTCCCCATGAGCGATTGCACGCTGTAATTTGTGGCGCTGCTCAGTTTAACAGGACCACATCTGCCAGCCCGAGCCGTGCCTTGGTGAGAGGGTGAGGTGCCTGTTGCAGCCAGGAGGGTTTTTCCCTTTCACACATGGTCCCTGGTAATCCCACAGGCTGGGGTGTGATGCAGCTTCGCACGGCAGCACGGGCTGGCAGGGAATGGGCTGCTTTACCAGGAGGAAATGGTGGGAAGGAGCCCCAGAATTGTTTGTGCCTCGTTTGTTCTCCTTGATGAAGAGGTTTTTTTGACTGGGATGTTTGGGCTTTGCAAGTAATCTTGTCCCAGATGTGGTGGACGTGCACAGGTGTTCCCTGTGCTGTGTGAGGCTTTTACACCACGACTGGACAGATCCCATCCACAGTCCCTGGCAGTGCCCATTTTGGGGAATTCTGCCATAGGGTTGCAAACCTTAAAGAAACCATCCGTGTGGTTTGGAACAACTCTCCCTCTATTGGAGGTGTCGGAAATGGGGCTCCTTTCCTCTCAGGGGTGGCTCTGCAGAATGCAGAAAGGAGACAGGCATCTCCCAGCTCTTTCCACGGCAGCAATCCCAGCCTGTTCTGCTGGAGGGGGATGGAGGAGCATTGGGAGTGGGTAACAGCCCGTGGTTCTCTCATGATTTCAAGCCAAAAAGGCTTGTGAATGGATATCAGCAATGAATCCTCCCCCTTCCCCACTCACTGTGGGCCAAATCTCCTAAACCTGGCCCACCCTGCTGTGTGTCCAGATCTGGAGCCTGCTCCCACCAGGACAGGCTGCATTTTATGGCCGTGCAGGAGGGTGGGACCACTGAGGGAAGGTTCAGTATTGCAGGGCTGCAGCTGACAGCCTGGCTGAGCAGACTGGGCAGTCCCCAGCTGCTAAGAGAGCAAAGCAGTGAGCAGAAATGTCCTTGAGCATTGCCAGAACGGCCAATGGATCCATACCCACATCCTAGCAGAGCTGGGCATTTCAGCCTGAGCATTCATGTGAAATCAGAGGTGAAGGGCTGGCAGGGGACAGCAGCAAGGCAGTCCAGGGGATTTAACCACCCCCTCTCTGTGCAGCCAGCCCCTCTGAGCACGTCTGTGTCCATCTGGCAGGTAATTAGCTGGATCTCTGGTGGAAGAATCACTGAAGGGATCCCTCTTGCCACATCTCCTCGTAAAGTGACTACTCTAATTTTTGTGACATCCAGCTGGAGGGCTCTGTATCTGTCGTTACAGACCATTAAACTCCTTCAGATCCATCTCTATATTTTAAGTAGTTTCTGACCCCCGGATGACAGTGGCTGAGGGGGATCTGATTTTTAAATTTTTTAATTTTTTTTTTTTTTTTAAGGAACATTTTCTTGGATGGAATGAGTCAGAAAGTTTTTGGCTAGGGAGGGTGCATGTTCACAAGCTCCTGTCCCAGCAGGCTGGGCATGGGCAAAATCTGCCTTTGTATTTCCCAGAATACAACAAAATCTGTTGGATTATCCCTGACTTTACCAGCAAATGGGACAGTTTTGTCTCCAGCAAGAATTCCTCTGGTTTCTTAATTACAGAGGTCTTGGTACTGGTAGGCACAAATTTTCCTGGAATAGGCAGTAAGGAGTTGAAATGCTGCAGGGAATCAACAGGCAGAGCAGTCTGCTCCAAAAAGCTGTAATGAAAATGTTTCTTAAAAAGCTCCTTGGATTCTGGAGGGTTGGTGATAGTAGTGAAGGGACCAAAAAGGGGAATTGGTTCAGGTTGAATCAAATGCTGTTTGACTCAATACATAATGCTTCCTTTCATTAAAGTGCCTGCAATATTTTCTTGTTAATTGAAATTAATTTATTAATTTCAGTTTGAAAATGCGTAAGCACTTTCAGGCTGATGATTTTATTTTTTCAGCTGAAGTGACAAACCCAACATAAATTTGCAATGTTTTTATTGACCCAAATGTGCCTGTTTTCTTTGGGCTGGGATAAAAGTTTGAGCTGAGAAACTCTGCCTGCTTCTGATCTGGACAACACCTTCTGCCCAAGGATACTTTCATTCATGAATAAAGGGATAAATAAGGGGACTCAAAGCCCAGGGAAGCAGTAGATGCTTTGTGAGGGCTGAGGATTTCACACAAAGAAAGAAAAACTGAAAGAAATGGGCAGTGCAGATACATTAAACCAAGGTTTGTGTCCCTATTGTTACAATTTCTGGGATGGTCCTGCATCCTGAAGTGTCTGACAGTGGTGAGCTGGAGATTTGCAAAAACAATAATGTTTCTTTAGAGAAGTGTGGGGCAGCAGAGGAGTAGGAGATCTGACCACTCCAAACCACCATCTTCATCCTTCACCTTCTAATCAGTGGTGGGAATGAGGTCCCAGTTGCTCATTAATGAGCCTTCAGCCCCAAAAATAGTGCCCAGCCTTTTTAAATTTTTTTAATGGCTAAAATAAAGGGCCCTTTTTTGCCTTTGTAGAACCAGCGATGAAAAGGTGAAGTATTCTTTAGTTGTTGTCAATAACAACAATATTTTCTCCTTGCAAAAGGACAATAGGAAAAGTTTACAACACTAATTGTCAGTGGAAGCAATTTTCTAAAAAGGGGGGGTCTCAGCTGTTTAAATATTTACTTTCTGGTGCTTGATTAAAAGCTAATTAGAGAAGTATGATTTTATGTAGTTTCTAAATCTGTGAAATCTGGTGTCACTCAAGGATTGAGCTTGTAATTATATACCATGTGTGGGAAAAGTCCTATTGACAGTCCTCACTGATGTCCAAAGAAACAGCTGGAGTCAGTGTAAACATGGGACTCTGTGGAAAGGATAACTCACTGGGGGCCTGTAGAATTTTTCTCTAATACATATTAAAATTTTACATAACAAGTATGGTGTATTAATAGATCATATTTGTAAGTTGCTATATAAACAAGCCTATAAATATATATTACCTATTTATTAATTTGATTTCATAAACGAAACTAATGAGCTGAAACTTGAATTCCTGCTTCCTGAACCACTTGCTGGAAATCTGGAGGCTTCGGGGGTCTCTTCTGAGAGAGGCAGAACATTTTTCTGGAAGGTGTTCAGAACTCAGACGTGGATAACCAAATATAAGTCGGATTATGAGCGTGTGTCGTGTTTGGTGTTTAATAACGCTGAGACTTTTCTGGAAGCTGCTGCTGTGGGGTGTCCAGTGCAGACCCGGGTGCAGAGCTCCAGCTCTGGTGCCATCCTGAGTCCGTGCAGGGAAGTGCCTTTCCCAAGGCTCTCTCTCCATGCCAGCCGTGGTTTGGAGCCTCTCTCCACAAAGAAATTGTGTTGTAAAGTCGGCAGTGACTGAAGGTGCATTTCTGCCGTGCACAATTCCTCCTGCCTGGAAATCTTCCACTGAGCCCCTAAAGGCACAGAATAAAAAAGGTAAAAATGCAGGATGGCAAGGGAAGGGCAGAGGAAATGCTATTCTGTAGGAAATCAAAATGCCCCGACCTTCTACAAATCAGGAGCAGAAGAACAGTCTGCCAGCGACTACCTAGTTTGGGAGAGCGATGGTTTAATCACCAAACCCATTTTGAAATATATTTCTAAATAAAAAAAAAGCGTTTTGTGCAGTCGCAGTAATTACTGGTTGCTCTCTTGCAATAGCCTGCAGAAAAGTAGCTCATGCATTTGACAGCAAACATGAATATGCTTGTAGAAGTGAGGGGAGTCGTTGGGCTTGTGTGAGCTTGAGCTCCCGAGAACAGCCCGGGAAGCTGAACACGGCAGCAAGTCACGACTTAGGGCCACGACTGAAGTCGATGGGAGTTTGTGGGGATTAAATCCTACAGAGAGAGGGAAGGCCCAGCTCATTTCCAACCTCCCCAGTGCATGGGCACGTTGCAGGGGCACCCCTGAGACCCCACAAAGCACAGGGAGGTTTTCAAGGACAGTGGTCGCAGCAGCACAGCTGTGGTTCTTGGAAGAACTGGACCTTGCTGTGGAAAATGGTGATTTGAGGTTGTTGTCCACATGCCTGCTTTGGGTTTGCCTCTGACTTGAGTGAGGGCAACTTCTGTCCCATCCTGGAATTCCTGTAGGAGGAAACATGATTTATTCATGAGGGTGAAAGGAGGGAGGACTGGGACAGATCGTGCAAATACTGAAAATGTCAGAAAAGCAAACAAAAAGGTGATTCAGTTTGCTTCTTGCTTTTCATGGGCCTACCCTGATTATTCCACCCAGTGAATTTTCAGGAGTATTTATTGGAAAGACTTATAAGGAAATATGGCAAAGCTTGCATGGGGAGTGAATTAATTGCAAGAAGCTCTGTGTGTTGCTGATTCTCTTGTATACACCTGAGCAAGGGACAGAGACACCTCATGTGACCACCCAAAGTTTCTACTTTGGCAGTTTGAATATTTTAGATTTTGTTTGGACATTGGCAAGTTACAAAGAGCAAACATCAGCTTACAAATTCTTCCCTCACTGTGGAAAAATTCCTCAAATGAAAGGTGGGGAAGAAAGCCTTGGTGATTTGCTGGAAGTCTGTTGACCCAAGGGGAAGGTAACATGCTGACTGGTTGAAGATGAGGTGTATGAATTCTGAGAATTATAATTCATGCTATAGAAATTAAACGTCCAATCTCTCCCCATTTTTCATTTGCATCATGAAGTGCAAAACACAGGATTTTACAGCTCAAATACCCTAAATTTCCTAATTAATGGTCAATTTATATGTTCTATTTACAGGATGAGTGTTTCACTCCAGTTCTGGAGGAACGAGCAGGTTTTGCTTACAGAGACAGAAGCTCTGCTGCCTGTTGGATCTACCCTTGAGGATAGAGAAGGACAGTGGAAGTGATAAATGAACTCTTTTCTCCCTAGCAGGGCTGAGCAAAATCCTTTTGGAGCAGGATTTTCATCTCCTTTGTGTTTGTGCTCTCTAATGTTATTTCTTGCTGCCTCCTGTACAGTGCAGGATTGCTCAGTCCCTGGCATTACCTCAGATATGAATATGACAATTTCCTGATAGATTGTTTATCAAAGAAAATATTATGTCAATAATATCTAAAAGCTGTAGCAACCTTGCTCCCAGCCCCGAGATGTAAATACTCTGTTATCTCATGGCACAGCCTTAAATGACGCCACACATCTTGAAATAACATGTTCCAATGTGTCAGAGGAAGAGATTGTTAAAGCCTTTGCCTTATATTACGTGCCTGCTAGCAAATGGGTGGTGAGAGACCCAGAGTTTAATTTTCCTTTTCTCTCTCTCTTTTTTTTTTTTTTTTTTTTTTTTTTTTTTTTTTTTTTTTTTCTTTTTTGATGTCTATTAGGCAGATCGTGCAACTATCTTAACACAGCTCTGGAAAACCTGTTTGCTGGCTTACTCACAGCCCCAAATGGCTTTGAGTTGCAAGAGTGTGGTGCCTAACCCTTGGGGGGAAAAGAAAAACAGAGCAAACCCAACCCAGTGCACCTTCTAGAACAACATCTTCCGAATTTGTGAAGACTGGGGGGAGGGGGGGAAGGGAAAAATGGTCTGTGTGTGAAACCACGAATTATATTATGTCTGCCAAACCCCTTTGAGAATTGGACCAACTGTCGGTTCAAATGATTTGTGCTTATCCAAACTTTACTCATCAAAGGTTTTTATGAGTTCACTTTGGCAATGGCTGTGTTTTTCCATGTGGTGAAATCATACACCTGGAAAACATGCAGCCAAAATGGTGTGGAGCCTGAATAACTCTCCTTGTTCTCCAAATGCTCTTGAGTTTTAAGCATCATGGTAGTTAAAGTGTTTGTGGTCCTATAAAATTTGTACAACTTTACAGTAAACCTGACTCTTGCATAACCCCCTTGGCCAGATGATTGGCAGCTTGGTTGTGATCTTGTAACACAAAAGGTAACAAATATTGGGCTTTAGCTTTTACTGTACAAAGGGAAGAAAGCTGAAAATCTTTACCTTGGTACAAGCCGTGCATGGTGGCACGGAAAACATCCTGCAAAGAGGCAGCCTAGGAATAATCCTGGTTTATGGTGTTTCACTAATACAGAGCCCTACCCAGAAGCAGTTCTGGGGTGGACAACAGCCACCAAGACGATTGTGCTTCCCAGAAGTGATGGGGAGAGGCTGATGGAAAACAACAGCAAAAAATCCAAGAGAAAGGGAATGTTAACAGCAGCTTGACGTTGACCTTGGAGTCACCTTAAGCAGTCTGTTGTTTCTCACAGCCTGCAGCAAAGCCAGTTATGTTGCCCTCCTCATTTGCAAGTTGGGCCCTCCTGGGACGTGTTTGGAGGCCAGCCTGCCTTCCCCGTGGGCAGGAGGGAGCAGCAGAGCTGGGGAGGAGCTGGGAGAACTGGTGGGGTTGTTGTGGGTTGGCTGCTGTGCCTCAGACCTTGCTGGCTCCAGATGTGGTTCAGAACACCAGGCTGTAGGACTGGCAGCAGAGGGGAGACCTGGGACTGAGCAAAGGTTCTCAGATCTTGGTGGCAACTTGTGGCTTTGGCACCCTCAGGGTTAATCCCATGGGCATCCTGGGCACTGGGGAGGGTCTCTGAGCATGGATGAAGATGTGCAACACTTTCTGTTTAACTGGGGGGCATCCTTCCCCAGCTGTGTAATGGGATTTTTTCCCAGCTGTAATTAAGCTGGAGTTGTCTAAGAAAAAGGGCGCAGCATAATTCCCAAAGCGGCATCGTGAAACGAAAGATACATTAAAGTGGTGTAACAAAACTGGCGAAGTTGCAAAGAATTCCGGCTACAGTGAGTGTCAGTTTCTCGCCTGCAATGCCCAGTCACTTGTCTTTCTGTTTACACAACAAAACAGCCTGAAGAGAGTTAATATGTTTAGAAAACGGCACTTGCGTGTTTTTCTGAAGGGAGAGGAAACTCAGCAAATTGATGTGACTCAACGAATTGAGGCTCCCGAGCCAACCACAGCTGTGATTAGGCCATGTGCAGATTGGTTTGGAGGGCACTGGCCTCTGGCCAGGGAGCTCCTGTGCCTTGCAGGGAGCACAGGGGCAGAGCTGAGCGTGGGGATGCCGGGCGTGGAGCCTGCACCACACCAGCCCTGCAGAGCTCTGCCACAGGGGCCTCGGAAATGGCAGGGATTAGCAGTAATAGGGGCAGCCTAAAATGGAATTTAAAAGAATGTGAACGGCTTAATGGGAAAGCCATGAATAATGGTGCCTAAAACACCCGAGCTATTAGTTCACTTCCCAGCAGTGAACCTGGGCACAAACCCGGGCTGCTCCTGCCTGCTGCAATATAAAGGTCTTTGTTCTTGCCTTTATATAAGACCCCACCTAATATCTTGCAGCCTCGTGTGTGTTCTATGCACACATTTAATTTAGTTGTTAAATATTGCTCCAAAACTCACACGTACACCTAAAGAACCGTGCATTGTCAAACTGGTTTGAAATCCATAAAGAAGTGGTGCTAGGGAAGGCTTGAAAGCTGAAGAATTAAAGAGCATTCCTTTTCATTTAGTAGCCTTGGAATATGTTAGGAGGAGAAAAGAATGAGCCTGGTGGCTCACTGGGGTCTTGTTTCCTCTGTTGACCCGGGATGGGTGGAGCAGGATGGGGAGGGTGTCCCCAAGCCCTGGAGAGAAGACCTTTGGGGTTTAGCTCTGGGACAGAGCTGTTGGATTAACCCTCCAGGCTGTTTAATCCATTTCAAATACATATTAGTGCTTTTTCCCCTTAAGCTTTAACCTCACAGGCCTGAGCAAACCCTTCCTTGAAGGGACTCACTGCTGTGAGGTGTGGGACCTCTCCTGTGGTGTCCTGAGGCTGGGGTGGGTTTGGGTGGGTCTGGGGGCTCAGGGGTGATCCAGGGAAAGGGTAGGAAGAGCTGTGAATTACCACAGAATCTCAGTAAGGACAAAACACCTGGATTGTCAGGAAGTCAGGGGATGTTCATGAATATCAGTGCTGGAATGATGATTTTTTTATTCTTTTTTCTCGGCGTCTCCTTTTGCATTAGGACAGGAATCCACACAGAAAAACCCCAAAGGCCCGGCCCTGAGGAGCCTGCAGATAAAGTTACACAGCTCACACATGAGCTGCCCTGAAAGCAGAGGGGAGGGGAAGATGCTTTTCATTTTGTGCTGAGTTGTTAACTGGGAGTCACTTTGCCATGTGCTTGTGGGAAAGCCCAGGGAGGAGGTTTTGAGGACAGCCCATGGAGTTCCCACTGCTCCCCCCCCCAAACCATTCTCTGGCATGGAAAGCTGACCCTGCTGTGAAAGCACCACATGTTGGAAGTCTGCCACATTTTATGGGGAATTCTGAGGAAAAATGCTCAGTCTGTGCCCTCATGTCCCTCTGCACTGCGGGGACAGCCACTGCTTCCCTACCACATGAGGGGTTTGTAGGGATTATTCTCATGATTATTTGCATTGTTGTTATTATTTCCTAAGTGTTTGGGGTGCTGGAGTGGTGGCAGAACCTGACCCAGCTTTGGGTGATGGGCGCAGGGGGTATGGGGAGTTCTTCCCCAGTGAGCAGAGGTTTCTCTGCCTGCTGTGGGGATTTTCAGAATTACAAACTCTGCAGCTGTGTGGCTGTGGCCACCCCTAGGCTGCTTTAGCTCCTGCTGAAGTTGTGCCCTGCTCCTCACCTCGGCATCCTCTCACTGCCCAGCCAATTCCCCACAGAGGTTTTCCCAGAGGCTGCAGAAAAGCTACTCTGCAGCTCCAGCTCTCAGGTGCCCATTACAGATATGTTAAATACATAAATTAAAAACATCCTCCCCTGCTCCTGTCCTCCCCCACGTCGTCTGGAGCACCCAGCACATGACCTCCTGCTGGCTGGGGCTGATGATGCAAGGGTAGGGATTACTCCTGCTTGCAGGAATTGCATGGCAGCTCCAGCCGTGTGTTATAATTTTGTGCCGGTCGGCGCCAAGGCAGTAATCTCTGAGATAGCCTTAGGAGCAGCTTTGCCATGAGATCTTAGCAGTGATATATTGTCTCCCTGTGAAACTGCTGAATTAAACAAGTATTTGCAAATTTTCATGAATGTGAAATTCCATCCCCCCCCCACCCCCCCGAACAAAACTGGGGAATTTTCTTGAATCTGTGGAAATGACAGATGTGGAGAAATCCTTTGGTTAAAGAGTCTGCCCTTTTAAAATACCCTGCCCTCTGTTACTTTTGTTTCTCTGGGAGAGATAATAGTTCTAAAAATTCCAGCATTATGGCTCAATATGTTCTGAGGGGAAAGAATCTGTAAATCTCTTGCTATGAACCCAGGAATTTTGCTCTGTAGTGTTCCAAGGGTGAGCACCTGCCTCATGTTTTACTGAGTGAAGGAAGTGAAGTTTATTAAGCCTGATTTTTTGTTGACTTTATGACTTAGATGTCATAGTTATCAAGTTCTTTGTATTAACATATGATAATTTCTACCTGTATCGATAGACAATTATAAATGCAACTGCACTGTATCACATGATGCTAAATATGTGCTTCATCCTTTGTTTCTTGTGAACCTGAAACCTGGATCTCCTGCCTTCCCAGGCTGTCTCTATTTTAGGGACTACAAGCTTGAGGCATCAAAATCTTCTCTGCTCTGTCTGTGGTTGTCACAGGGAAGTGGATTCTTCACCCAGTCAGGCCAGTGAGGGGAAGAGCCTCCCTCCAACCTGCAGCTCCTCTGGGGAGGTGCCACAGCCTCCTCTACCTCTGGCTCTTGTGAGGACAGTGGGCACATTCTTCCATTTAATGTGTATTTAGAGCAGTGCTGCCTCAAGATCAAAAGAATTACTCTGGATTTGTACCAGGGTAGCTAAACATGGAATCATACATAATTCCCAAGCACATTTGTCTTGCAAGAGCCACACCTGATCTGCCTCCCAGCTCTTATTTACATAAGACATCCTCGCTGCGTTGGGAACATTGGGGTGGGGCTGCTCTCTGCCAGGGTGGGCAGAGCCTGGACCCCACCTCTCTGTGCCCGTGGATCCCGACTGCTCCCAGCCCTTCCTCAGACAGCAGGAGCATCCCTCTGCTGGGCTCGTGCATTTCTGTGCTCGTAGCACTAACCTGTTTTGTGCCTGAACACAATGGGATAAAATCCCACACGAGAAAGACGTATCTCGGATGTTTCCAGGATGTGTACATCAGTGATGCATGTGTAGTTTCTAGCACAGAGAGGATTAGAATAAATGCATTCTTAGTAGATACTGTTTTAATCTTCCAAGCTAAACTTAGATCTCGGACACCTGTCTCTGCAGCAGTCTGTCTCTTGAACTCATGAATTTTGTGCACAGCTGTCAGTGCTGTATGTGGGGTTCTCTCTTTTCAGCTGGCTCTATTCCCAGTTGGCTGAAAAGTAGGAGCCTGTCTTAGAAAGAGAATTTCCACTCCTGCATACTTTGATGGAAACAAGAAGATATAAAACAAGATTTAATGACCTAGGTTTTTTTTGAACCATTTATTAGCTGTTCTGTACATACTCAGTCTCTGGGGAACTAAGTTACATATTATGATAAGTATAGAGTGCTTGTTCCCTATGGACTTTGTTTCATGATTTATGTGGATAAAATAAAGCACATAAACCACATAAATTACCTTGGATAGCTTACTTTGAAATAGGACTCCAGGAAGTGCCACGAGGTGGCCACATGAAATGCTGACCTGAATCAGTGGGGCTAAAATGGGCCCAGCACCTCCTGGCCCAGCCGAGCCCTTTCTGTAACTCTGAGACTGAAGGTTACAAAAGCAGGAGAACACTTGCTCTTGGGAAAAACATCCACCTGTGTCATCTTCATTCCTTGGGGACCGCTGAGATGGGACATGTCACAAATGCTGCCCCAGGAGCAAAGAGGTGTCTGCAGAGATCTGCAGTGTGGCTGACTGGAACTGCACTGCAGTGCTCCTTGTGGGTCCCTTCCAGCTCGGACATTCTGTGATTCTGTGACTGCCTCCTTATTTTCTCTGAGAAAGGGCCACCTGAGACTTTAAACCCCACCTTGCTCTACTCACCCTCATTGGGTGGGAACCAAATCAAAGCTGCCCAAAGTGAAGAGTCAGATCTGCCCCTTGTGTGGGCCTTGCTCTTGGCTACTCAGGTACCTTCAGCCCTCCAGGCTGGGTCACTGTAGGTGGAGCTCCGGATAAATGTCCAATTTGTGAAAAAGGAGGTTTGCTTTCCTGGTAAAATTTAAAAACGTTTAATAGAGACAGTAAGAGACATGGAAAATAAAGCAAAGGTTGATATGGCTGGCCAGGTGTCTTGGCACCCCAGTGTCTTGGAAACCCCCCCTATTTATCCTGTTCTTCATGCATGGACTTATGCACATTCACTTTTCCAGGAACTGCTCTGCATGGTCACTCCTTGGGTCTGTCAAGCGCAATTCAACTTTTATTCAGTTATAATCATCTTTTGATTTGGGCTTTGGTCTCTTTTTCACAAGTGGTGAATGCTGATGGTCACTCTTTTGGGAGTTATTTTGTCTATTCAGGCAGCTGAAACACACTACACCTAAATTCTAAACTGCAGCAAAAAACTCATTATACATCTATTCAGGCAGTTAAAACACACTAAAAACTACAGAACAAAACCCCACATCATACTTATTCCTTCTAACATTTGCAAAAAGCCAGCACCAAAATATGCATTTATAACAAATTCAACCTTCTCAGAAGCAGGAGTAGTCGTGTGCTCCTGCTCAGAGGGAGATCTTGCTCTCAGACTGCTTGCAGAATTTAAGAAGCCTGGTGCTTTATGAGGGAATGGTAAAAGCAAAACCTTTTTCTCTGTGGGCAGTAACAGGGCAGGGGAGGCATTTCCAGGGAGAGGCTCACGTGGAGATCAGGGTTGCAGAGTGCCAGCAGCTGAGGTTTTTGCCATGCTGTGAGTGTAAAGGGAAGTGGGACCAGGTCCCAAAAGGTCCATGCCACTTTCTGCACAGCACGAGCCAGGCTTGGAGGATGTGGCAAAGCTGGCAGGTTTAGCCGGGCTGTCTCTGGAAATGGAGATTTCGGGGTTGAGGAGAGAGAACTGGTTTTGTCTCTTCTCTTTGCAGGTTTTCTGTGACAACACTGTGGGCACAGCAGCCCTTTTGGGGAAGCAGAAAGCAGGACCTGCCCTGGGTGAGCAGGAGCCGGGCACCACGGCGAAGGCGCCAGCCCCAGCCCTGGATCCTCCCTGGAAAAGAGAAGCAGAACCGGAGGAATTTGGCTGGTGTGAGATGATACACCCACACCAGCAGATAATGATTTGATCAATCGGCAGCCTTGTCAGATCGGACCCCAGATAGGGTGGCTGCGTGCCAGGAGCTGGATCAGAGAGACTTTGTTTGATGTTATCAGAGCACAATTAGGTTACATGCTTTGCTCCATGGCACAGGCCAAGTGCTGGCAACCAGGAGGTGAATTTCCCTGTCCTCGGAGGCCTGGGCACACCTGGCACCTCTGGCCACCCTCTGCTGGGGCTGGGGGTTGCAGAAGGGGTGGCAGCAGGGCACCCTACAGTCCCTGCCCGGGTTTTGGTTCCTGTCAGCCAGCAGATGAGAGAACAAGTAGATTCAGTTTCAGGAGACCTCAGGGCTTAGTAAAAAAGAAAGCTCAAAGGAATTACTCTGTAGAAGAGTAAAATACCAGGTGTAACATGCAGCTAATTATGCCACTGGTTTACAGGATGGATTTTAAATGTTTCTTTCTGAAAAGCCTGAAAGGAAAAAAAAATCAAAGGGGAAAGATTGAAAAACAAGTATGAGAAGATATAAAACAAGATTTATATCTAAATAATTTCCTCTAATTGCTGTTAGAAGACATTAATTTTCCTTTTGATGCTCCACTTTACCTTAGGCTTTGCTGTACCTGCCAGGATGGCAGGGAGTCAAAGAGGATTAGCTCAGCAGCTCTCTGCCTTAGTAGCCTCTGTAAAAGATTTAGCAATGGGAAGAATATACAGGTTTTAAAAAAATCCTAATTTAAACAGGCCAACGTCAACCTTCACTTATCCCATGCAATCATGATGACTTTACCAGCATCCTATGGGTACAAATGAGGCAGAACCTGGGTTTAGAATGCCAGGGGGGTGCGTGTTTCTTTTTAAAATACAGAAGTACCAGGTGTACCTGTGGCTGCAGAGGTGTCAGTGGTGGTTTTAAAATAATTTCAAGTGAGAAACGTTTTGTCCATACAGACAGCCAGCCTAAAGACCAGTTCCAATTAAGGTCTGCCTAAACCTTGGTCTGGAAAAGACTTAAATAATGTAATGCTCAGGGATGAGCTATCTCTTTGCTAAGAGGGGACTCTGCCTGGAAGAATCCAGAAAAAAGCAATATTATAGTATTTAATTTGCCCAGATTTTTATAATTTTTTGTTCAGGCTTGCACATGTGTGGGCCATCTCTCTGTATCTAGGGTGGCATTTGGGCTGTGATTTCTGTTGTCTCTTTTCCTGTCTCCTCCATCTGAAGATTGCACAATTTTCTTGACAGGGATTGGAGTGCGGAGGTTGCAACTCCCCTCAGAGTTTGCTTGCTGAGCTGAGCCTGAGATGAGCTGAGCCTGAGATGAGCTGAGCTGAGCCTGAGCTGAGTCTGAGCTGAGCTGAGCCTGAGCTGAGCCTGAGCTGAGCCTGAGCCTGAGCCTGAGCTGAGCCTGAGCTGAGCTGAGCTGAGCTGAACCTGAGAGGAGTTGAGCTGAGCTGAGCCTGAGCTGAGCCTGAGCTGAGCTGAGCTGAGCCTGAGCTGAGTCTGAGCTGAGCTGAGCCTGAGCTGAGCCTGAGCTGAGCTGAGCTGAGCTGAGCCTGAGCTGAGCCTGAGCTGAGCCTGAGCTGAGTCTGAGCTGAGCTGAGCCTGAGCTGAGCCTGAGCTGAGCTGAGCTGAGCTGAGCCTGAGCTGAGCTGAGCTGAGCCTGAGCTGAGCCTGAGCTGAGCCTGAGCCTGAGCCTGAGCTGAGCCTGAACTGAGCTGAGCCTGAGCTGAGCTGAGCTGAGCCTGAGCTGAGCTGAGCTGAGCTGAGCTGAGCCTGAGCTGAGCTGAGCTGAGCCTGAGCTGAGCCTGAGCTGAGCTGAGCCTGAGCTGAGCTGAGCCTGAGCTGAGCCTGAGCTGAGCTGAGCCTGAGCTGAGCTGAGCCTGAGCCTGAGCTGAGCCTGAGCTGAGCCTGAGCTGAGCCTGAGCTGAGCCTGAGCTGAGCTGAGCCTGAGCTGAGCTGAGCCTGAGCTGAGCCTGAGCTGAGCTGAGCTGAGCCTGAGCTGAGCCTGAGCCTGAGCTGAGCCTGAGCTGAGCCTGAGCTGAGCCTGAGCTGAGCCTGAGCTGAGCTGAGCCTGAGCTGAGCTGAGCCTGAGCTGAGCCTGAGCTGAGCTGAGCTGAGCCTGAGCTGAGCCTGAGCTGAGCTGAGCCTGAGCTGAGCCTGAGCTGAGCCTGAGCTGAGCCTGAGCTGAGCTGAGCTGAGCCTGAGCTGAGCCTGAGCTGAGCTGAGCTGAGCTGAGCCTGAGCTGAGCCTGAGCCTGAGCTGAGCTGAGCTGAGCTGAGCTGAGCTGAGGTGAGCTGAGCCTGAGCTGAGCCTGAGCCTGAGCTGAGCTGAGCTGAGCTGAGCTGAGCTGAGGTGAGCTGAGCCTGAGCTGAGCCTGACTAGCTGAGCTGAGCCTGAGCTGAGCCTGAGCCTGAGCTGAGCGCTGACAGAGCCTGAGCTGAGCCTGAGCTGAGCCTGAGCTGAGCTAGCCTGAGCTGAGCCTGAGCTGAGCCTGAGCTGAGCTGAGCTGAGCTGAGCCTGAGCTGAGCCTGAGCTGAGCTGAGCTGAGCTGAGCCTGAGCTGAGCCTGAGCTGAGCGAGCTGAGCCTGAGCCTGAGCTGAGCTGAGCTGAGCCTGAGCCTGAGCTGAGCTGAGCCTGAGCTGAGCTGAGCTGAGCCTGAGCTGAGCTGAGCTGAGCTGAGCTGAGCTGAGCTGAGCTGAGCTGAGCTGAGCCTGGGAGCTGAGCCTGAGCTGAGCTCTGAGCTGAGCTGAGCCTGAGCCTGAGCTGAGCCTGAGCTGAGCTGAGCTGAGCCTGAGCTGAGCTGAGCTATGAGCTGAGCCTGAGCTGAGCCTGAGCTGAGCTGAGCGAGCTGAGCCTGAGCTGAGCCTGAGCTGAGCTGAGCCTGAGCTGAGCCTGAGCTGAGCTGAGCCGGAGCCTGGCACCACTGCCAGCTGGGTGAGCCAGATGCTTTTTCTTTCACCTCTTGCCTTGTCAGAAATTTTCAATCTGAGGGCGCTTCTTGGTCTCTGACTGCACCTGAAATGCAGGATTGCTTTTGGTGGTTGTGGCAGCCACTTCCCAGCCTGACTCCGAGGCACCGAACACCCGCTCGCTCTGACGGGAGTGGGAAAGTCCACATTCCTCGGGCTGTGCTGAATATCTCAGCCTGGAAGTGTTGTTTATCAAAACTTCTCTCAGATGAACCTTGCGGTAATTCTCCATTAATTTATTTCCTCCAGTTATTACAATGAGTTCTGCTCAGGGGTATCCTAGAAAACCACTTGGAAGCACCAGTGGGGAGAAATGAAGTGCGGTTGGCTGGAAGGAGCACTCTATGCCACATCACAAGACTTGATCTCCTGTTTTCCCACTGCTTTAATCTATTCTGTTCTCTGTGTAGGGCTTAAACAAAAGTTACCTAAGAAGATCCTGTCTCTTTGTTTTTGTCCTGCATATCATTTTGTAGGAGGCAGCAGTTCCTGAATGCAGCTCACAGCTCAGCAGTGGTGCAGATTGGCCTTCTGGGTGAACAGTTCTGCACACCAGTGCAGAAATAATGAGACTCAGAAGGTGCTTTTAAATTGCAGGTTGAAGTTATGAATAAATCCCCTCCTTCAGATGGAAATATAGACATATAGAGTGTGTATTAACTGTCCAGTTCACTAAGGTCATAGTTTTCATGAGAGTCATTCTCATTTAAGCACTAATAAATACCCAGGCTGTCCAAAGGAGTTTTAAGTGTCTTGAAGAAAGACACTGGTTGCTGAGCTCTTCTAAAAATCTGGTCCCACTAAATCAAGAGCAGACAGTCTCTCTTATTCATCTCCTTGTCTGGTGGTGGTTAAACAAATGCTTTTGAGTCTGAGGAACATTAAAATTCTGCAGCTTCCATAAATGACTTTGATTTCAAGATGAACAACGAGATGTTCCAATCAAAACCAAAACCACTGCAGAATGTAGCATTTGAAGGAAGCAGTGCTAATTTCTTCAGAAACAAATGTAGAAGTCAGTAACATGAAACAGCTGACCACGAGCCAGATGCTGCAAAGCGATAACAAGGAGTTCAGGAAGCCCTGATAGCTTTGGCTTTCCAGAGAACTCGAAGATCCATATGTGTACCTTTAGGGCTGGAACTCCTTCACTGATGCAGTAGTGCTCCAGACACAAAAATAAGAGCAGACTGTGCTTGCAGACACTGGTGAGTGAGCACCTCCTCACTGTGGGGAGTACAACTTTTGTCCCTTTGAATATCAAGTTAGGAATTAAATTATTTTGCACAAAATAAAGCAGCTACAGAGTACAGTTGATAATACCCAAAATACTTTCATCTGCTTTGATGTGTTTCATGAATTCCTCTTGCCATCGTATTTAGAATAAGCTCACAAACCCCTACCAATATTACAAAATAACTACTCAAGGAAACATGCATTATTTTTAATTCCACATTCCTGCTCAAGAAACTGTTCAGTGCCCCCAAATATGACCATGCCCTGTATTAAATCCATTGCATCTTGCCTGTATTCTGACCCATTGCACACTCTTTAATCACAATTTGACCAAATTTGACACTGACTAATGATGCAGACTCTGAACTAAGTAACAGTGGTTGGAATCTTAAGCAATACCAGAGTTACTGTGACTTTCTCATATCAGACATGTTCTTCTAAAGACGTCCTGTTCTGCTGTCAGGCTTTTCATTCTCAAAACAATAGATGAGTGTTTGGGAGTTGGGAGAAAGAAAACCAGTCTCCTACAGGAGATAAGATCTGATCTAGAGACCTTGGAAAGAAAATACGGCAATATTTATGGTTGCTGGAGTGGCTGCTCTGTATCTTATTTATAATTTTTTAACATTTATCCCAATATTGTTGCTCAAACAATTTTTTTGCCACTAAATGTTCTTTCCAGTGAATCCAATGAATGGTTTAAATATTAGAAGAAATGGGCAGAATCTCATAGAACCTCCTACCTGAGGTTGTATCTGTTGATAAAATGATGCAGATGCTTGAAGCTGGTGATTTGTGATATTGAGGTTTCTTTGCACTGGAGGGTGGTGGCTACAAATCCCTCCCTTGAGGGGCCTTGTTCAGGGTGGGGGCCTGTACAAAACAAAGGGAATCATGTCCAGGAGCCCCTTGGAATTCATGGGGGTTGTGTGCTCCTGCGTCACTCTGGGATCACACACACAGCCCTTGGGAAGGCAAAGGCAGGAATTTGCCATTTTCCAGTGCTGCCTCGTGTCCTACCCAGCTGGATGATGCACGAGCATCCTGTGTGTGACCCCTTTGCTGGGGGAGGGAGGGGTGCTGGACCTGGAGCACTGGGAGGAAGACCTCACATTCCAGTAGATAGGAATGTGCTAATAGCACATGTTCCTTTTTATCTTTTCTTCTTTTCTTTTTCTTTTTTTTTTTTTTTTCCAGGAGGGGCAGCTGCCAATATTTCACAAAGCAAAACTCTCTGCAGGACTCACCTTCTTTCCCAGTTTTGAACATTATAACTATTATTTAATCTTTCAAAATAACACTGTGGCTGAAATCCCCACTCTCAGGATGCAGTGCTTCTCAGTCTTTATTCAGCCTGCAGTATGGATCTTTGTTCCATGTTTTTACACCACAAAAATGCTGTGCTATCTCCATGCCTTTGAGTTCTTCCCTCTTAGAAATTTACCCCGTTTCCCCACATTTGGTGACTTAATCCAGAGCCACGAACACTCATGACCTTTCAAAGTCAGTCCCAGGCTCTCTGAGTGACAAAAAACAAATTAGGGAGTGATTTGATTTTATTTTTAAGTAGAGGTTTATTTACTTGCCTGGGAGCCTGGGGCATAGCCAGGGAGAGACCCGAAGGTGTTCACAGCCCTGGTTGTGCCAGCTGTGCTAGACAGTGCTGCTGCCTTACATTAGAAAAACTTGATGATTAAAAAGAAACAGCTAGATATATCTAATTTAATAAGATACAACCCATGTGGATCATAAAAGGGAGATCATAGCTGATTAAAACTGCATGAATTGTTTTAAGTGCATTCCTCAATTTTTAGACTAGAACAAAGGAGATGACCTGATTTATCCTGGAATATGGAGATAGATAAGAGCAACTACCTCGACTAGACTTTTCCTCTGCCAATTCAGGATTGTATATTTAAAAACTAGTCTGGACAAACACTAGCTGTGTGCCAAGCAGCAATGTTTCCATCACTTCCCTTGGAAGATTATTCCATACACTAATAGATCTTGCTGTCAGGAGGCTTTTTCTTACAGCCTAAATCATTCACCTCAAAGCATTAAGGAACTCAGGCAAGAGTCTAATGGGTTGGGGTTTTTCCCTTGTGCCCTGCTCCTCTCCAGTGTCTCCAGGCTGTAGGCATGGTACATGGAGCTGCTGCTGAGCTGGATTACCAAGAGTTTGGGAAGACTCTGCATGAAACAGGCTGCTCTGAAATGCCTGCCTAGAGACTGGTAAAAAATTGGCTTTTGGACAGAAAATAGAGGATGTCGCAAGCAGGAAACAGTTCAGGATGGGGAGGTGTGGCAAGGTTCACTCTTAGCTACGCTTTTGTTTCCCTTTTACATTAAAATGGTCTTCACCCATTCTGGGGCTTGAAACAAATTGCTGTTGAGAGAAAAAGAGACCAAAGAGAGGAGGTTTTTCAGTAATACCAGAGCAGTGCTTGACTGACCTGTCTGGGTGTCTGTCCTTATCCCAGCCAGTCCCTGTTGTGGGGCAGGACCCTCAGCCTTACCTGCCTTGGGTTATCTGTAAATAAATACAGCCAGAGCAGAAGGAGTTTAAACGAGCTGCCTTAACGTATTGGTCTGATAACAGATTTATGGGACTGTTTCCACTGCTGTGAATTGGCCCAGCTCCACGGGCCGAATTAGGGCTGTGCACATTTACACCAGCCGAGGATGTGGCTCATTGCCTTCCATATACCAGGAACTCTCGGGCCAAAAATAGCCATGGATACCTTGAAAGGAAATGCCATGTGAAATGCTGACTGAGAACAAGGCTGTTGGGAGGAGGAGGAGGAGGAGGAGGGGAATGTTGGGGTGACTAATACTCAGCGGCCATCTGCACAAATTGGTAGCTGTAAAGAAAAGCAGCGAGGTTATTGCAGTCTATATGTATATATATAGATAGCTAGAGATATTGAAGCATTAAGTGTAAAGTGTGTGGATACTCTGTATGGAAGCATTGAGCATTAATCAGTGGGGAACAGGGAATGGAACACGTAGGCCATTGTGTGAGGGTTTGGTTCCCTCATTACGGGGAGTGCGGCGCACGCCGGAGCGCGCGGAAGGGGCAGCGCGGGGCAGCCAAAGTTATTCAGGGATTTGGGGAATGAATTATAAAGAAAGATTAGCTAGGCTTGGCCTCTGTAACTCTGAAACAAGAATTGTTGAGTTGAGCAGCTTGCTCAGGCACGGTGATACTGAATTGGGAGCTCAGGGAAATAATTCCTTATCTGAGCTCTTTGACGGACTTGCTGGGAAAAGCACCATGAAGGATTTGGAGGGTGAAGCTCTGTCTCCTTGTGCTGAGGCTGACCCTGGAGCCATGTGTGGGATTTGAGTGCAGGGACAGATGACAGAGCAAGGGGAGTTCAGGCACCTGAATTTCGTTCCACTTTTGAAGTTACAGGATACTTTTGTGGCAAGGGAACTGCAAGAAGGCGAGACCGTGGTCCTGCTGAGGTTTGGTGGTGCTGGCTCTCACCAGGGCACTACAAATTCCTGCTTTGTACTGGAGCCTGTCATTGGCTTTTCAGGATTTAAAAAGGGTGACCTTCAGGCCTGGCATCAGGTGTGTTTTTATTTTCAGCACACTGTAACTTTCACTGTGGTATTTCCAGCTGGGTTTTCTGGAAAGCTTTTTGGAGAACCCATCCTGGTTTAGATTTTCCATATTGAGGACCTACTTTCAGCCTACCCTTATTATCCTTGGGAATCAAACCAGGACACTTAACCTGTCCATAATATCTTAGATCCTGTCCATACAATGAGAACAGGAATGAGTGTACTGTGCTGTGCAGATCTGGATATTTGTGACCATCTCCACATGTGTGGAATTTGTGGTGTAAATGAACATCTGGAAAGGGATTTGAGGTCCTTGGGTTAAAGGCCCATCTCCTGTAAAACACCACATTGTGGTTGTTGTATTCCTCCTCACTGAGGAGCTGTCAGTGCCACTTGGCTGATGAAATGGCAGAACACCAGTGCCAGCACCACTCCATGGAGCAGCTCCCAGGAATCCTGCTGGGCCCTGGTGCTGCTCCACTGACCAGCTGCTCATCCCAGGGCTCCACAAGTGCTCTGCCCCTCACTGTGGGCTCCAGAACTGCTCAGGAAACTCCAGGAGATCCTCACCCACCTAGTATGGCTGTATGGACAAGGCCTCCATGATTTACTTAGTTTCCTGATTTCCATCTTGGCCATGTTGGAAAACGCTGCACTGGTGTAAAATTGCTGCACATGAAAGCCCAAGGCTCTGTCTGTTATTCCGGGTAATTCCCACCATTCCCAGCCCTCTGCTCTCCCATCCAGCCCTAGGAAAGGCTCTCACAGATTTGTGTGGATGTTTCAGGGGGTCTGTACCATCCCACAGACAGGCAGGAATAAGTGTTTAATAATAATGAAAATACAGCAGTGTGTGCACATGAATCACATGAATGTTTCCAGGGCTGGGGGTGAGAGGTGGAAAGGAAGTTGATCTGAAATGGAGCCAGAACACACTGCTGGTGTTTTAGCTGAGGACTCTCTGAAAAATGTGCTCCTTTCTTGGGGCTGAAGGCTCCTGAGGAGCAGGAAGGGTGCTGGCAGAGCCTGGCTGGAGTGAGCAATGGAGATGTTTGGCACGAACTGTTTTTCCTGGTGTGCCACAGGAGAAGAATTGATGGAGGTTGTTGAATCCTGTGGTGGCCAGTCCCACCTCCCCTGGCTGGCTCTCTCAGGCTGTCTCTTGCTGGTTTTGTGTAGGGGGCTGCAGGCCACCCCTTTTAAAGTTAATTTATCTATCTATCTATCTATCTATCTATCTATCTATCTATCTATCTATCTATCTATCTATCTATCTATCTATCTAATTATGTATTTATTTTCTTTACCTCAGAGTGGCCATTTCTGAGTTCAGCAAAGCTTCTCTGCAATAAAGGGAAGCCCAGACAGACTTTGGGTTCTCCCTGTGAGGGGCACCCAGCAAACCCATCCCATGATCTCCTGGGGTTAGTCAGCACTGCTGGATGTACCACATGGTGAACTTCAGGTGCCTGGTCTTTACCTGGTATTGAGGGTTTTGGTTTTATACTTTTTTATTTTTTTCCTTTATCCTCAGGATAGTTCAAATGTTTTAATTACTCCAAAGTAAAGGAGACATCTTTTAATGTGAAGGCTACCCCTGCACATGTGAAATATTTAACACTTGGTGTGCTGAGACTTGCTCTTCAAAGCACTTTCATTAGCTCCAGGGGTAAATAATGTTTGGCAAGGATTATTTAGCAGGCACCAGAAGGAAGGTGCCACCAAACAAGGAGATCACCCAGACACCCCCCCAGTTTTCAAATTAATTTCAATACACCTCATGCACCTTGTTGTACTGTGCTGCTGAAACCTGGGAGGGGCACACACTGTGTCCATGGCAGGAATCTCATTTCATCTTGTAAATTTTATTAGCATCCTTTAATATGTACCAAATATTCTATTGGCATTTACAGAAAGAAACCCACTTGATTAGATTGTAGAGGCGTGATTTGGGACGTGCATATGGTTAAATCCCTCATGTTTTCTTTACAAACTAATTCCTGGCCAATTTGGCTACGTGAGTCAAAGCCTTAAATGGCTCCCCAGCATTGAAACTTTGTGGAAAATTTTAGTCTCCTTGATGAAAGGCTGTATCCACAACACAGAGATCTTCTGAATCTTGGTATAAGTGCAATGCTGAAGAGTTTGTTTTTTGAAACAAAAAAACCAAACCAAAACAAAACAAAAAAACTAGAATTAGTGCTGTAATAAAGCAGACAATTTAAATGCAAACTAAAAGGAAATTAATTTTAGGGGGAATTTTTTGATCCGCCGCTCCCAAGAAAAGTTCTTTTTTAATGTTTAAGAAATTGAAATACTGCAAGACACAGGGGTTTGGCCAAAAATACTTTTGTTTTTAGGCATTTGGTTTTTCAGGAAAAATAGGACAAAAATTTTCCACCCAAACCAACACTTTTCACAACCTTTCATGTTTCCTTGGAAATTTTCCTTCCAATTTGTTTTTGTTGGAGAAGTCGGGCTCCACCCGCCCCCGGGGAAGGATCCGCAGCCTACCTGACTGGAGTCCTCAAAAGCAGGTTAATGCAAAGTTCCTCCACTTAGCTGAGCTCTGTGGGCAGAGGAGGGTTATCCTTAGCACAAGTCACGGATATTCCTGGGTGTCCTTAACCCTTCCCTTCCCAGCCTTTGCTGGGGCACCCTCCCGGTTGTCTGCACAGCTGCCAGGTGTGACTGGGGGCATCCACAGGGCTTGCAGGAGCATTGCAGCGCTTGGGAGCTCCCTCCTGAGCTCAGGCTTGGAGGGCAACCCCTGGAATTGCCAGGGAGCCTCGCAGAGTGGTGCTTCTCTCAGTCCTGAGCCCCAGGGCAAGGCTGGCTCAGTCCCTGAGGGGCCACAGGGTCTCGACACAGGAGCTTTGCATTTCTGGAAGCTGGAGGGCAAAGGAGGAGCCAGGAAGGAATGCAGAGAGGATTGTTCTTCTGCTGGGAAAAGGTGTTCTGCAGGCAAAAAAAAAATAAATTATGGCAGTCCCCAAAAGCTTTAAAGCTGTGGTTTTCCTGGAAGAGTTCTGGCTCCAAGGAGCTCCTGCTGTCACTTGCAGGGTACGGAAAGCATCGTGCAGAGAGATGTGCAGAAGGCAGCCTGTCCCCAGTGGGTTTGGTGACTGAAGGAGGGCTGTGGGGGTTCACAGGTGTGGATTTACTGGGAGCTGGGCAGCAGGAGGGCAGTGTCTCCTGGGTGGATTTCCCTGGGCAGCAGCAGCAGGGCAGTGTGTCCCTGGGTGGATTTCCCTGGGCAGCAGCAGCAGGGCAGTGTGTCCCTGGGTGGATTTCCCTGGGCAGCAGCAGGGCAGTGTGTCCCTGGGTGGATTTCCCCGGGCAGCAGCAGCAGGGCAGTCTGTCCCTGGGTGGATTTCCCTGGGCAGGAGCTGGGCAATGTGTCCTGGGTGGATTTCCCTGGGCAGCAGCAGCAGGGCAGTGTGTCCTGGGTGGATTTCCCTGGGCAGCAGCAGGGCAGTGTGTCCCTGGGTGGATTTCCCTGGGCAGCAGCAGCAGGGCAGTGTGTCCCTGGGTGGATTTCCCTGGGCAGCAGCAGCAGGGCAGTGTGTCCCTGGGTGGATTTCCCTGGGCAGCAGCAGCAGGGCAGTGTGTCCCTGGGTGGATTTCCCTGGGCAGCAGCAGCAGGGCAGTGTGTCCCTGGGTGGATTTCCCTGGGCAGGAGCTGGGCAGTGTGTCCCTGGGTGGATTTCCCTGGGCAGGAGCTGGGCAGTGTGTCCCTGGGTGGATTTCCCTGGGCAGCAGCAGCAGGGCAGTGTGTCCCTGGGTGGATTTCCCTGGGCAGCAGCAGCAGGGCAGTGTGTCCCTGGGTGGATTTCCCCGGGCAGCAGCAGCAGGGCAGTGTGTCCCTGGGTGGATTTCCCTGGGCAGCAGCAGGGCAGTGTGTCCCTGGGTGGATTTCCCTGGGCAGCAGCAGCAGGGCAGTGTGTCCTGGGTGGATTTCCCTGGGCAGCAGCAGCAGGGCAGTGTGTCCTGGGTGGATTTCCCTGGGCAGCAGCAGCAGGGCAGTGTGTCCCTGGGTGGATTTCCCTGGGCAGCAGCAGCAGGGCAGTGTGTCCTGGGTGGATTTCCCTGGGCAGCAGCAGCAGGGCAGTGTGTCCCTGGGTGGATTTCCCTGGGCAGGAGCTGGGCAGTGTGTCCTGGGTGGATTTCCCTGGGCAGCAGCAGCAGGGCAGTGTGTCCCTGGGTGGATTTCCCCGGGCAGCAGCAGCAGGGCAGTGTGTCCCTGGGTGGATTTCCCTGGGCAGCAGCAGCAGGGCAGTGTGTCCCTGGGTGGATTTCCCTGGGCAGCAGCAGGGCAGTGTGTCCCTGGGTGGATTTCCCTGGGCAGCAGCAGCAGGGCAGTGTGTCCTGGGTGGATTTCCCTGGGCAGCAGCAGCAGGGCAGTGTGTCCTGGGTGGATTTCCCTGGGCAGCAGCAGCAGGGCAGTGTGTCCTGGGTGGATTTCCCTGGGCAGCAGCAGCAGGGCAGTGTGATCCTGGGTGGATTTCCCCGGGCAGCAGCAGGGCAGTGTGTCCCTGGGTGGATTTCCCTGGGCAGCAGCAGGGCAGTGTGTCCCTGGGTGGATTTCCCTGGGCAGCAGCAGCAGGGCAGTGTGTCCCTGGGTGGATTTCCCTGGGCAGGAGCTGGGCAGTGTGTCCCTGGGTGGATTTCCCTGGGCAGCAGCAGGGCAGTGTGTCCCTGGGTGGATTTCCCTGGGCAGCAGCAGCAGGGCAGTGTGTCCCTGGGTGGATTTCCCTGGGCAGGAGCTGGGCAGTGTGTCCTGGGTGGATTTTCCTGGGAGCTGGGCAGTGTGTCCCTCACCCTCTGCTGATGCACAGGTGGCTCTGAGCCCGCCACCATCCCCGTGCCACCATCCTTGTCACCTGGCCCTAACACTGAGCTTTCCCTGCCTGGATTCCCTCTGTGCTCCTTTGGCTTTATCCTGTTAGTTCCCAAAGTGTGTTCAGATGTTTGTCAGGAGCACCAAGATGTGCTATTTTTACAGAAAATCAATGGGGTTTTGCTATTAAGTGCTTTCACCTGAGTTTTTTGAAAATGTCCCCCTTCACTAAGGAAACAAAAGCAGAACCCCGTGTGTGGGTGAGGCAGGGGCTTCAAAGTGGCCCCGAGGAGCCGGGAGGGGCAGGAGGACACGGCTGCAGCTGGAGCTGCATTAGCAGGGCTGGGATTTCCACTGAGAAAAGTTCACACTGCTCTTAAAACGTTTATTCTCACAAAGTGAGGGTGCTGCAGAAGCAAAACACTCAGCCTTTTAATGTCTTGTATAATTAAGGACCACTTTATTTTCTCTTTTTATTAATGACTTACCTTTAATGTTAGCCCGATGACACAGTTGTGTAATTTAATGTGAAATGTATTATTCAGCTCGCCGCTGCCTTACAGAAAGGTTTTGACAGGCTGGAATGGGTTTGGTTTCAGGACAATAAACCATCTTTTTTATACATGTTGGGAAGAAACTTGAAGGAAGTGAGGTGGTTCTTTCAGTAGTTTGATGGGATTAATTTTTTTAAAAGAAAGTGTAGCTGAAGGAGAAAAATCCAGTAAAGGCCAATTAGTTGTTCAGTCCCCAAATCAGAGGAAGCATTTAGGCATATCCTTAAGTCTCACTGGGACTTGCCTCAACGAAGCCTATGCTCTCTTGACTAAATACTGAGTTTAAGCAATTATTTGCCCTTTGCATAGTGAAAGTTGGAGAAAGAGATCTAACATCTTTTATTAAACCAGGGTTTTGTAAAGCACACAAGCATGGCCTCTGTCCTTGGAAATGCCACTTGGAGGCAGCTGAAGATTAGCAGTTGCCTGAAGTTAAACAAATTTAGGAGTGTTCTTGTGATTTTGTTGAACTGGGGGGCAGAAATATTAATAATTAAATGGGCTACATGAAGAGGCTTCCTGTGGGAGCAATGGATTTGATTCAGTGACCCAGTCCTAAATTCCATTTGCTGAAACAAAAAATCTTATAGGGGAAAAAAATGAGAGAAAGTTTGTTGCAGCATTGTGCTTTAGACTTCATTCCAACTGAGTGAAAATGTGGAATCTTTTTTCTGGTGCCATTTTCTTAGGAATCAGAGTGCAGTCAGCCTGTCAGTGACTCTGGATCTGATGACTGATTTCTCTCAAATGGGATGGTTTGGGCAGAAAGCTGACTCCTCTGGGATGAGGAGCATGGGGAAAGGAGAATTCCCAGACCTGGGTCAAGGTCTGCCATGGGAATCTCAGCACTGAGACCCCAGAGCATCCCTGGGGCACAGAGCAGAGGACACCTGGCCCAGGGTGAAGCCCTGGTGGGGAGGAGCACTCAGGCCATGGCACACACCCTCTCTGCAGGGCTCTCCCACTTCATTTCACTGGTTCCAGCTGCCTCAGCTGCTGGCCTTGATCTCGGATTTCTGTACAGGCAAGAGACTTATCTGTACCTATGCAAAATCAGATTATATTGTCTATCCCTGCCTGCATGACAGATTCCTGAAAGAGAGTGCTTAGGAGCAGTTTAAATGCAGATTTCTGTCCAAAATCCAAATCTTTGGTCCTGCATTGTCAATTCCTCCAGCACCCCTGCCCAGATGAAGGTAATTTGTATTCCCTGTAAACCTGGTCCTAGAGTATCCATCCATCCATGCCCGGAGTGTTCCCTGCCTGCATTCCAGCAGCCTCAGCCAAGGGAGGACGCATCATTGCTCTTGTGGTCAGACTAAAGGAGTGACCAGAGGTGCACAGAGGGATCACCTGAACACAGACACCCCAGCAGGAGGTTAACCCCTAAACCACGAGGGTTTTTCTTCCTTCCTGCAAAAAGCAGATAATTCAGAGTCAAACACATAAAGGAGGGAAGAGAGGTCTGCACTCAGGGCAGTGCTGTCTGCTGCCTGCCCTGCAGCTCTGCCAGGGCCCTCCCAGAGCTGGGTGCCAGGTACAGGGGCAGGCTGTGAGAGGAGCTGGTCTCACGTCCTGTCTGCATTAGGCAGCACTGATATGCTTAAATTATGATCTTGCAATTAAAAACTGTATTAAAATCTTCTGCTGGTTCTGGAGTGGGAAGCTGTAGTAAATCAGATAGCTACATGGAGACTCTTAGACAAGTTACAAATTATTCATAACCAATTATGTAAATTCCTCTGGAGCTGTAATAGTAAAAAACATCCCAGAGCCCTGTACAAAAAGTGGGTTGGTTTGGGTACCCCCAGAGAAGGAGCAGCACTATTATTGTTTAAGTCTACTCTGTAAATGTGTTAATGGATCCACTCTGAAGAATCTGAGGGGAGAAAGAACAGACGCAACCTATTAACTGCCCATGTCCTAGTAATCATCGAATAAATTGACTTTTATTGTATCCAAAAGTAAGAAATCTTCTGGGATAAAAAAACCTTTTGCTACTTGGCTGCTGATAATTGGAATCAACAACTCAAGGAATTAAGGAGGCTAGATCAGCTACATGCTTTTAAAATGATTTGTAGCTGATGCATTGCCAGTTATGCACTCCATGGGCTAATCTCTAATTGTTTTTTCATGTATGGCTCCGGCCTGAGTGGGTGATTTATTTGACACACGGTTTGATCTACTCATCACCAGCCCTTAACATACAGAGTTTGCCATTCCAGATTGAGCTCTTTGTCCAACAAGTCCCATCCCCTGCCCTTAGCAGGGGCTAAAAACACTCTTGCATGGCAAAGGGCTTGGCTGCTGCTGCAGTGGTGGTGGCAGGGATGGCTCCTGGTGGCCCCATGGCTGTTCAGACACCCTCTGGGGGCTGACCTCTGTGTGACAGAGACCAGGGGCACATTCCAAGGCTGCTCCAGAGCAGGAGTTGTTGCCTCTCCGGGGTTGCATTGGTCAGGATGACCCTGAGATGTATAAAAGTCTCTGTCTCCCACCCCAGCTGTTGAAGAATGAGTCGAAAGTCTTTGGTTGATGCTCTCAAGGTTGTTTTATTGCTTCTTATCTCAGATATTTTCTGTCTGGGCTGCTGAGGTCTGTTCAGCAGGGCAGCCCCAGGCACACTCTCTGCCCCAGGGGCAGGCACTGATTTTTATACTACAAATTCCCTGTTAGTTATTTACAGTGATGATCCAATGCCCATCACCTGTGTTAGACAGTTCCATTCTACTCTAATCCAATCCCCAAGTGCCACCATCACCAAGAAGATGGGGTTAGGAAGAAGAAGGAAGGAGGACAGGACAACACCCAAATCCCTCCATCTCACCCACTAAGCCCCCATGGTAAAAATCCCCAAAATTTCCCTTTTCACTCTACAACAACTACTATCATGCTATCTAAACTTTTGTGACTTTTAGTTCTTCATTCACAGGTGGTAATTTGTTCCAGGGGTCAAACTCAAAGCCCCAGGGGTCTCAGCTGCTGCCAGGGTCTCTGACCCCCCTGCCAGGGCTTTGGAGCCCCCTGGCTGGAGCTGGGATCATCCAGGACTGTCAGACACATCCTGGGTTCTGACAGTTGCCTGTGTTGGTTTCTGGGGAGCCAAGGGGCAGCCCCAGGACCCTCCTGAGTCAGGCACCAGCTCAGTGGCCGGGAACCCTGGCGAGCCCCGCTGTGGGAGATATTGAATCACTCACTCTCTCTCTCTCTCTGAACTTGTTTCCACCCACTCCTTCTCTTGCATAATTAGTCTATAAGCTCTCCAGGGCAGGGACCATCTTTTTATAACCTGTTTTGTGTAACACCTAACACACAATGGGGTGCCAGTCTCACCTCAGGCCTGCAGGCACCACGCTGCTGAGGATAATTAGTATTTTTTTAGGCACCACTGTAGTACAAATAACCAGGGTGTTTTGTTGTTGTTATTTATTCTTGGCCAAGGCCTGGTGAAGGCAGCAGATCACAGAGGACTGTGGACAGGCTGAGTTTAGAGAAGAGCAGACTCGTGAGCTTGTGGTGAGGATGGAAGGGCTCTGCAGACCTCTGCTTTATTCCCAGCTCAGCTGCTTCTCAAGTTACTTTTAACTGTCCACTTCATTACTTCTCACCAAAGTTTCCTCGCTATGAAAAGCGTAATTAAGGACCAGCTCTTTTGAGAAGTTCTGTTAGAGGTTTGGCTGGAGCAGAAAGAGTAAGAAATTAGACATGGCAAATTCAGTTTAATTGTTCCTTGCCCTTGTGCAGACCAGGGGATGTTCTTACAGCCCTTCTGTAACGTGTTTTGCTGTGGGTGGGCAAAAGCTGGGACAAACCACAGAAGACCAAGTGCCAAAGTGTGTGTGTGTGCTCGTCTGACCAGCTGGGTGTGCATCATGTGCACGAGAAATAACCCTTTTTTTTCTTTAAATTCACAGAACTGCTCTTTGTTTCCTTAATCTCACCGTGGATGGCTTCCTCTCTGCGTGCCCGTGCTGTAATTCCCCCAGTAGACATCTGTCAGGAATACACAAAAACGAGCACAGCTTTGATGCAACAACAGAATCCTGGAAACTAATCAAGAAAAAAAAAAATTGCCCTTGTAAAACTGGGTCTGTAATTATTATGGGAGCCAAGATATCGAGATAATAAGGAGACAGCCCTAAATAACTTGGGGGAATTACAGAAGGTAATAATGTACTGCACCACTGCCAGACAGGGTTAGACAGACAGAGTGGCTTTGGGTTTTGGCCTGGGTTCTGCATTGTGTTAAGGCTGCTCCAGCACTGCCAGACCGAGGGAGGAGTGTGAGGAGAGGGGCTGTGCAGGTCCTGCCCTGGGCTGAGCCTTCCTGAGCACCACGGGGGCATCTGCAGCTCCTCAGCCCCCTCATCCTGCAGCCTGGGCATGCACCCCAGAGCTGCTGCAGAGCCCTGGAAGCTGCTCAGGCTGGGGGATCAGCTCTTCCTTCCTACGCCAGCTTGGCCTTGACATCTCATACCCACGAGATGCTCCGCTGTGTGCCAGCAAACCTGCCCTGAGCACAGAAATCTCCACAGCTGCCCCCCTGCAGCGTGATACCAGCCATGCAAAATAGGCAAAGGGTTACCAAAACCAAAAAAAAACCCGAGCAAAACTGTTGCTGTCTCTGAGGGAGGGAGTGTCAGCTCGGCTTTGCTGGTTATGGTAAACTGTTGTACACAAGCTCCTCTCCTCAAACAGGAATCTCTGTGCCAGAAAGTCCATGTAGTCTTGGAAAACAGATGGTGTGGGAGCGAGCTAATCAGGAGTGGTTGCCCTGCTGCATGTGTGTGTTGCCAGAAGAGTCAAGCCAAGCTCCCGTTGCTTTTTCACAGCCACCTTCAGCAGGGCAGGAGCAGCCCAGGTTCCCCTGCCCAGGAAATGAGCCTGCAGCTCCCGAGAGCTCTGGCAGGGACAGCTCAGCACTGCGGTGTAGACATATCCTTTGGGTGTAATAACAGTGGGGAGATGAGATATGTCCTTTGCAGAGGGTTTGGAGCAGCAGGGTGCTAAGATAATACAATCAAGCTCAAAATGTACCTGGTGGTGGTTTCTAACCCTGCTGGTATTTCTCCTCGGGGTTCAGTGTGTTAGGAGAGATCAGGGGCGTGTTTTAAAGTATGCAGAAGCCACAACCAGGAGTAAAGACTTCCAAGGATCTTAACACTCGTTTAGACAAACAGAAATCACTCGTTGCAGCAAAGCTGCCCTGCAAACTGGGGGGCTGGACTCCTTTGGAAATTCAGCTTTTAGGTGTCATCGATTTACTAATCACCCAGACAAGATCTCTGCATCTTTTTCAGCAAATCAAATGCTATTTAAAGACACAAATCCACACTTATATTATTAAACCTAATGTTTCTGTTTTGCAAGGCTATTCCAGCTCCAGAATGGGGATGTACAGCTGTTATCCCTTCGTGCTGACTTAAGTCCTCAAAACTGAATCTCAAACAACAACCTCTTCACTTCTCCACTTAATCTTGGAGATGCACTGAAATATTCTGTGCCTTCCTTAAGCAGAAAGGAAAACCCCATGAGTTTCAGGTGTGTGAGCACTGAAAATCCCAGTGAAATTCCACTGAAGAGGCCCCTGTACAGCAGCACTTTCCAGGGACACTTCCTACCTCTCCTTTAATGTCCTCATACTCAGTACCTGGAGGAGCATAGCATGCTACTGCTAAGTGCTTTTAAATGAGGATTTTAAAACTTCTCCCGTGGTTGCCCCTGTTGATTACAAATCTGGGGTTTTTTCCCCGCCAAGACCCAATGTTTTGGCTCCAGCACCCTCATCAGCTGTAATTACTGTGCCCTTTTACATGGAAAATGTGATCAACTTCAGCTCCTCTGAGCTGCTTCATCCAGCTGCACCTGTGGCTATGGAGGGACTGGCTCATGCTGGAAATTCTGACTCGATCAGAATGGCAATTATTAATCCTAGGAACTGCATTAAAAATATCTCCCTTTTTATTAGCACTATTAAGAGAAGTCTTATTCTTGATGATCTGCTAATCGCTTGTCATGTTAATTCCAATGTAAAGTATAAAAGCCCTTCTTTAGTTGAGTCAAAATCATGTGTTCAAAGACACAGGAATATAGTTGATGAATTAATGTGGTTTGACTGAGGGTAAATATGGCCAGGGCAGATCCCTGCTCTCTTTGAATCCTGTTTAATTCACACAGCAAAGTGGCCATACACGATTTGGATTTCAGTGGGTTGTGCTGAGCACTCATGGCCTTTGCAAATCAAGATTTTGAGCTGAGCTTGATGGGTTGTTGTGTGGCACTCTGCTGGTATCAGCAACTCTGCCTGTCCTGCATCCTGCCACAGCTCACAGCAGGGCTGGGCTTCTGCTGTGGCTTCAGGCTTAACAAAAGTCTCTCCTGATGCGACCAGGAGGAGCAACTCAAAAAGTTTGCTCGTTTAAATACCTGCTTTTGGTACTTCAAATAAATTGAGGGTAAAAAGGCAAAAGTTCGTGGTGTCTGTGCACAAGCAGGAGAGGGAGAACAGGAGCAGTTCCCAGGTCGTGCAGCAGCCCTGGAAGGCACTGCATGTTTTCCCTCCTCTGCAGCACCAGTTCCAGAGGCAGAGCCAGCGTTCCCTGGTCTAAGCCCTGTGCTCAGGTCAAACCTGGCCAGGCAGATGGGATGCCCAGATCAAGCATCACTTGTGACCTTTTTTCCATTCCCACTGCCCTGCCTGTGCCTGCTGGGCTGTCCCAAATCCCTGTGTGCATCCCATGTCCTTGAGCCTCCAAAATCTGCTGGCATGGAGCAGAGGTGGGGCACAACAGCCTCCTTTGCAACCACCAGTTTTGCTGCCTCTGCTTCTGCCTGGGTGGCTCAGCAACCACAGCTCTCATCATTAGCAGCCACTGGTGGGTCCCAGACTTAGCCCTGCCGCCACAAACCCTCTCTTTTGCTCCAGCTTTAGCAAGTGGCAACTCCCTTAATTACACATTTTTCTCTCCTCCACCCCAGCTACTGCACCAGGGGCTGGGGGAGGGAGGGGAGAGAAGAAAGAAGGAATCAAGGGGGAAAGTTAAATGAAGAGCACTGGGGTCCATCCTGCTGGCTAGAGCATATCTGTTCCCTGCAGCAGGAGCTTGGCAGGAGCCCTGGCCAGGTGTGTTTTCTACTGGGGCCGCAGCTTAGGGCTGGATTCTGGGGCTTCCCCCATCTCTGTCCTTTTCCTCCTGCTCAAGGAGGCTTACAGTGGGACTCCCCTGCTCTGGCCTGGTTTGGGGTGAACCCAGCTTTGCCCTAAGCCCACCACCATCTCCTCAGGCATCCTCCAGCCCTGGCCGGGGCTTTCCAGGTGCCTTGTTCCTCCCTGCTCCTCTTTCTCTTTCCTTTGCTGCCCTCTATCCCTCAGCCTTGCTCTGCTGCCTGGCACATAAACCTCGAATTTGCTGCATAGGCATAAAATCCTGTGAACTGCTGCACCTTTTGCACATGGATAGGTCAAAAAGAAGTGTAGCAATTTGCTTGAACATGTGCACGGGCAGTATTAATGCAGATCAGTTGCAAGAAATAACGTAATACAGATTTGCCAACGTATGTATTGCATAAATGCTGACAGGTGCTGACAGAAGTGTGTGCGTAAACATTTAATAGCACTGTTAATTCATAGCACAACAGTTGCTGTTGGCATGGTTTGGAATTTATTATATTTTGCTATTTATTCCTAGTCAGCTTGTTGTCCATCATCCTCCCAGATGGCATGTCTGCCGCCATTCCTTCCTCCTCACATTTGCATGATGCTTTGCCTGGGAGGAAGGCTGAGAGCTCAAGTTGTGCTTGCAGGCTCCAAAGCCTCCTTTCTTGTTCAATATAAGCCCACTCAGTGAAGAGTTCCCCTAATCTCTTTATATCTTAATTGCTCTCTGTGAATCGGGGGAAATAAATATTTCATTCCCTTATAGATGTGTTTCCCTATTCTGTTTTTCTTTTCTAATCTGTTCAGATCGCCATGGTGAAAACCCAGCCCCACTGAAGGCAAAGACAAAACCACCACTGATTTCAGTCTAACAAAGATTCACCTTAACTGACTCTGCCTAAAAGTCCAAGATAATCATCAAGGCTCCTTTTACAGTCCCTGATGAAATACACTGGCACCTCCAGCATCAATCCACCCTCCCTGTCTCAGAGAGATATTTTGGGGAGGGATGAATGGCCCTCCAGAGGTGCCTGTTTCCCTCTCCAGTCACCACAGCAAAAGGTACAAACCCCAGCTAACTTTTAGGTGGCTGTTTATCAGTTGAGAGTGGCAGGGATGAGTCCTTGCACTGTTATAGTCCTTCCTCTCTCCCAGAGCCAGCATGTTCCCTGCTGCAACACTGTAAGTATTTATATTGAGATTTTCCCCTCCCTTTCCCCCTGGGAATGACACCCAGGTGGCCTTGGACAGTGCCTGGCTCTGGCTGCAGGCTGGCACCCCTGTGTTCATCCCTGGCAGGTTTCAGGAGCAGCAGGAGGAGGTGGATGGATACACTGAGCAGCCTTTAGCTGGGTATTGCCAAGGAAAAACTGAACCAGCCCGTGGGTTTCACGTTTGGCTTTTCTCAGTGGAAAAACTGGACAATATCAAATGACAGGAACAGCTTTCCAAAAACATTTTCTTTCCAGCAGTGAGTGAGAGGAGCTTTTTCACTATTAATCTCCAAAGGTACACAGTAATTGGTCACGTTTCAGGTGTGAGGGGCAGTAAATGGGGTCTCTGTGGGCCTGCTCATGGTGGTCTTCAGAAACATGGGAATAACGAACAGCCACATGTGACAGCCTCTAGGACGTGTTCCTCACTGTTTTCCCCCAAATTCGGGATGCTGGTTAGGAGGTGGGACTATCAAGGGCAGCCTGATGGGGTTCATTCCTTTAATTTCACCAGGAGCCCATAGGAACTGCAGTTGTGGCAGGGGGTGGTGCTGCCAGGCCAGGGTGGCCATAGGTGCTGAATCCCAGCCCTGAAAGCTGCTGGGGTGTCCTGCTGACAAGTGAGAGGGAGAGAAGTTTCTTGGCTTCAACAGTCACCACACAGGAAAAGTCAACACGGAGAAGAAAATAAAGCCCTTGTTCCCCTGAATTGTGAAAATTGTTTCCTCTGTGGGTGTAAATGGATGGGGGATATTCTGATTTATCAGGTAAGGATCTGCCCTAACGTGCAGTAAAAGCTTCAAGTTCTGGCTGTAAGTCAGGGGCTAGTCCTTTGGGTAGTCACAGAGGAGGTTTTGCAGGGGGATCAGAAGGTAGAGCCCTTGGGAACCCTAGGAAAAATAAACATAACCCAAAAAGCTGTGAGAGATTGTGTGACAGCCTCTGGTGAATGAGAAGTGACTGAACACCAGGTTTTTCTCTTTCACAGCCATAAACCCAGGCTAAGGAGCCTGTCCATTACATCTCTGCTGTGGTATCACTCCCGTGTTTGACACTGCTCACATGATCTACGAACTGGGGCCTGGTTTTGATTTAGCACTGTTTATTAACTGAGCAGTGCTGACATATTTTAGTGCAACATATAAAATCTAAGGCTTTTTCTTAAGCTGAGGAAATGAGGTTATGTGACATTGATCCAAAATGGAGGGGAGTATTTTAGGTTTCACATTAACAGACAAGGGAGCAGAGACAGGGGAAATGCAGTTTTTCTCCTGTCCTCCCTGCCAAGTCCTCTACAAATGGGGCAGAAACACCAGGTTTCAGTAAAGTCTGGTGCAGATTTAAAACCAGCTGCAAATGGCTTTTGATCATTTTGTCATGTGTATGAAAGATTGTAAGAATCAGTTTAAAACCTAAATTGAGACAATAAGAAATTCAAAATAACGTCTGCTTGAGTTATTCAGCTCTGAAAACAGAGGGACACAAATGTCCCATGGCTACAGTGAAGGTACAAGATGTTGTCCCCATTAAATGGAAGAGGAAGCTGAGGCCAGAAATGGGGAATGGTGATGCAATGAGTGGAGAAGAGGTTGATCCTTCAGATTTTTGGACCTCGTGGAATCCCACTGGTTAGGAATGTCAGCTAAGGGTAACCGATTAAGGAAATCTCGAGCTCACTGGCACCAAATAGTGCTCTGCAGACAGGCAATGACAGGCCATTACTAGGCCTGGTAATATGGATTTGCATTAACTGTTTGAGGTGTTTTGTAAGGCCCTTGGCCGCCTGTCAAAGCACTAAAGCTGGTGCATTGTTCCAGCACTGGAGTTGCTGCTGTTGGTGTGAGTCCAGAGCTGCTGGGGTTGTGCAATGCTCCCAAGCCCTTGCTTTTCTCCTGGTTACCTCTTGAATGGAAGTCCTTTCCCTGGTTTTGATAACAGCTATTAAATTTGGCTGCACCCACTCAACATTGCTGTGCTTCTTCTTGGAAATAAGGCAGCACTTGTGCAACTTCCATTTCTCTGTCCGTGCAGAGCAGTTAATTTCCATTATTGAGGTTTCCCAACATCTTAGGCGAGTTGCATTAATGGGCCTTATCTGTGATAACCAGTGCAAACTAGTGCAGGAAAATCCGTGAACAGAGCCAGCCCTGTTTAATTCAGCCTGGTGAGTGAACCATTAGCCTCCACCAGCATCTCTCAGCTTCCTGCTCCTCCCCACACCTCTCCTGACCTCTGTCGTGGTGCTTGGAAACCCTCTGGCTGTCCTTTGGTCCCTGTTTCAGCTGGAGCTGCCTGTAGGAGGTTCTCACCATCAGCTACTCTGTGATCTGAGCAAGCTGTGCTGTCATTCCACCAAATTCCCTCAATTCCCACCAGGACTGTGGGGTTGCCCACTTTCCTCCTGCAGCCAGCCCAGAGCTCCCTGGTGCATCTCCCCTTTCCCATCACTCTAGTCACCCCAAGAAGAAGGGTTGAAGGAGCTCACACGTTGCCCCATGTAATCTCACTGCTAGCTGACATTTCTCCTCCTCCTCCACTCATTTATCCCAAATCCCTTCCTTTTCAGATCCCTTCATTTCCTCCTGCTCTCGGTTTTAAGCCTTCTCTTATGTGACTTAGTGTCTAGAACAGCTTCCCTCTGTACTCCTCTCCCCTTTCAAATCCTTCCTTAAACCACAGCCACTTCAGCAAGTCCTCCTTTTCAGAGCAGTAATCCCCAGTTATGCCAGAGCCCACAAACATTATCTGGTGTCATGTCAAGCCTGTGCACAGCCTCTGAGGGAGGCTGGGCAGGTCTCTGAGAGGGAGCAGAGCTTCTAAATCCCTTTGAAATGGAACACAAATCAGGTACCTCATTCTCTTTGGTGTCAAACCCCGTTCTTGTCCCAGGGCAGGGTGTGGATTTAGGGACAGGATGCAGCAGCACCATCCAGAGTGTGAGAGGTTTGTGTGGAACCACAAATCATTTGGATGTGTGAGTTAAGGGCATGTCCCCTGTGCTGGTTTAGATGTGTCTCATGGGGCTGGTTCTTGCTCAGTTGCTCATTTCCAGATCAGAATTTTGAGAGAGGCAGAACTCACGAGTGCAGTCTCCTGTTCTGGATTCCTCCATAGTCAGCCTCTATCTCCATGTAAGTAAATGGGATTGCTCCCAGTGGGATCAGCAGCAGCAGCACTGTGGGTGCTTTGCTTTTTGGCCACCAGCTGAGTAACAGGTTTGCTGTCAGGGGCATTCCCTGTGCTCCCAGCAAGGCTGTTGCTCTGAGAGTCCTGTACAGAAGGTGACACTGAGCATCATGGAAATGTCAGGAATGCTTAGCCCGCTGTGCTTCTCAAAGGGAAAAACATTGGAGCTGGGATCTAAGATGAGGGTAGTGTGTTCAGAGAGGGGCTTTGGATTTGGACTAGGCATGGGTGTGACTATGGGGCAGCCTTGTTGGGTGTTGTCTAGAGGACAGGGCAGAGATGTAATCAGGTGATGGAGAGTCTGCTCCTACACCCCCAAAAAGCAGAGTGTTCACAGGGGGCCTAGCAGCACTGGGCTCATGAAAACTCTGTGGTAAAACCTCTGTGAGGAGGTTCTCAGGTCTCAGGCCCTAAACACGTTGTGACCAATTCCATTTGCTCCTCACACTGATTTAATTCCCAGCAGCATCGTTAGGAGCAGCCTGTGAGTGGCTGCTTCTCCTGTGGCTGCTCCCGGTGCAGCTCCCAGGTGACCCTGCCTGATCAAAAGTGCTGCCCAAGATAATGTGAACTGTCAGTCATGGTCAGGCCTTAATGAGTGCTGGATTCAGCTCAGTTAGAAACCCACTCAAAGGGAAAAAAACCCCTCCTGTGTCCATGTCTATCCACTGGAGTAAAACACAAGTGTCCTGGGAAGGGGCTGTGGCACACGAGCTGACAGCAGAGCCCACACACCACCTTTGTGGGAGACGTTCTCCTACTTTAGAAAGATGAATGGTAAAAGAAGGAGAAAAGGCTATTCCTGATCAATTGCCAAAATCATAAAATGCAGAGAAAGGAAGAGAGGAAGAAACCAGCTGTAAACGTAAAAACCAGCATAAAAATCCAGTGAGTCCATGCTGGAGCTGGGGATTAAACCCAAGATTGAAAAACTCCAGTAAGTTCCTGTGATGAGCTGACTCCCTGCTCTGGGTGCTCCTGTGGGGAGGCAGCCAAGGGTGAGAGTGGCCAGGCTGGGCTGTGAGCAGCGCTGTGAGCAGAGCTGTGAGCAGAGCTGTGAGCAGAGCCCTGTGAGCAGAGCTGTGAGCAGAGCCCTGTGAGCAGAGCTGTGAGCAGAGCTGTGAGCAGAGCTGTGAGCAGAGCCCTGTGAGCAAGCTGGAGCAGAGCTGTGAGCAGAGCCCTGTGAGCAGAGCCTGTGAGCAGAGCCTGTGAGCAGAGCTGTGAGCAGAGCTGTGAGCAGAGCCCTGTGAGCAGAGCTGTGAGCAGAGCCCTGTGAGCAGAGCTGTGAGCAGAGCTTGTGAGCAGAGCCTGTGAGCAGAGCCTGTGAGCAGAGCCCTGTGAGCAGAGCCTGTGAGCAGAGCTGTGAGCAGAGCTGTGAGCAGAGCTAGTGAGCAGAGCTGTGAGCAGAGCCTGTGAGCAGAGCTGTGAGCAGAGCTGTGAGCAGAGCCTGTGAGCAGAGCTATGGAGCCCTGTGAGCAGAGCTGTGAGCAGAGCCTGTGAGCAGAGCTGTGAGCAGAGCCTGTGAGCAGAGCCCTGTGAGCAGAGCTTGAGCAGAGCCTGTGAGCAGAGCTGTGAGCAGAGCCTGTGAGCAGAGCTGTGAGCAGAGCTGTGAGCAGAGCTGTGAGCAAGCGTGAGCAGCTGTGAGCAGAGCTGTGAGCAGAGCCCTGTGAGCAGAGCTGTGAGCAGAGCTGTGAGCAGAGCTGTGAGCAGAGCTGTGAGCAGAGCTGTGAGCAGAGCTGTGAGCAGAGCTGTGAGCAGAGCTGTGAGCAGAGCTGTGAGCAGAGCTGTGAGCAGAGCCTGTGAGCAGAGCTGTGAGCAGAGCTGTGAGCAGAGCCTGTGAGCAGAGCTGTGAGCAGAGCCCTGTGAGCAGAGCTGTGAGCAGAGCCTGTGAGCGAGCAGCTTGAGCAGAGCCCTGTGAGCAAGAGCACTGTGAGCAGAGCTGTGAGCAGAGCCCTGTGAGCAGAGCTGTGAGCAGAGCTGTGAGCAGAGCTGTGAGCAGAGCCCTGTGAGCAGAGCTGTGAGCAGAGCCCTGTGAGCAGAGCCTGTGAGCAGAGCCCTGTGAGCAGAGCTGTGAGCAGAGCTGTGAGCAGAGCTGTGAGCAGAGCCTGTGAGCAGAGCTGTGAGCAGCAGCCCTGTGAGCAGAGCTGTGAGCAGAGCTGTGAGCAGAGCCCTGTGAGCAGAGCTCTGAGCAGAGCCTGTGAACAGAGCTGTGAGCAGAGCTGTGAGCAGAGCCTGTGAGCAGAGCTGTGAGCAGAGCTGTGAGCAGAGCTGTGAGCAGAGCTGTGAGCAGAGCTGTGAGCAGAGCCCCGTGAGCAGAGCTGTGAGCAGAGCTGTGAGCAGAGCTGTGAGCAGAGCTGTGAGCAGAGCTGTGAGCAGAGCCTGTGAGCAGAGCTGTGAGCAGAGCTGTGAGCAGAGCTGTGAGCAAGAGCCCTGTGAGCAGAGCCCTGTGAGCAGAGCTGTGAGCAGAGCTGTGAGCAGAGCTGTGAGCAGAGCTGTGAGCAGAGCTGTGAGCAGAGCTGTGAGCAGTGCCCTGTGAGCAGAGCTGTGAGCAGAGCTGTGAGCAGAGCTGTGAGCAGGCATGTCCTGGCAGCCCTGGGGATTTGAGGATCACATCCCCTCCTGCTGCCACGGGTACTGGGAGCACCTGAGAGTTCCCCATGGATCCAGCCTGGGCTGGGGTGGTGCAGCAGGAGGAGGATGAGGATGGGTGACTGGAGAGGATGGACCCTGAGTGGGCACAGCCTCCCCATTCCAGCAGCTCTGGATTTATTTCTCTTCAGTTGCTGCAAGTCAGAATCCATTCTCTTCAGTCTCATTCTTCCATGCTGTGACACCCTTAAAATCCATGCTACATTTAACTTTTTATTTCCATTAATACCTTTTAAAGTGATCTAATGCAGACAGATTACAGACAGTGAGGGTTTCTGTCCTTTGGTGGAAATACCCTGTTTAATAAAATATTGAGACAGACTGGCCCCTCCATGCATTAAAAAAGCAAGATACACTACATTTAGATGCTGTGACAGTAAAACTCTATAGACTTATCAATTTTGGACAGTTGTGTTTCCTAAAGTTTTCAAATCACTTTGCAAAGGCAGCCAGCTCTCCTGGTTTGGAAATCAGAACCAGTTGTTTTTGCAGTTTGCAGTATTTAATGTAGATCTATGTAAATTGCTAGGGGAGGGGGAGGAGAAGAGTTTGATCTTAAAATATAATTTGGATTGTTCTCATCTTTTCTTGTAAAGGCTGTTTTGATCATTTGTTGCCACCTCCCAGTTTTCAAACATCTCAGTCTCAAAAAGTTCTGATACTTTTAAAGATAAGGATCAAATTTTATGTATTTTTGTCTCTTAGTTCTCATGCCTTTGACATTCAGGTTTGCAGACTTCCCCAATCAAAGGGCTTTAACATCTTTCCTTTTCCTTTCCTTTTTTTTTTTTTTTTTTTTTTTTTTAAATGAAAACTGACATTCTCATTTAATAATGTGACTCTAGGAGCCAAGACTTTCAGAAAAATGCCAAATACCACAATACCTTTGGGAATTTGCAACCTTATTATTAGTAATGGCCGCCTCTTACTTCTCTTCAAGCCTCCTGAGATTTTGTTGTTTCATCTAAATCCACCCAAATTCTGTGATCTTTAAAAGTGGGAAGAGTGGAAAAGAACTTCCTCAAGAGAAGAACTGATTACAAAGCATGGCTCTAATTTCCAGTTTGAACCTCTTTAAACATCAAATATTTTCTGGTGTAAGGTTTGGTTGCTTGAAATGTTTTTCCCCCGCTTCTTTTTTGCTTTGCTGGTAGAATGAAGGATTTGATTTAACGTTATATGCCTGGAAAAAATAAAGCATTTAATTTACATTTTACAAGGCAGTTATTGCAGGTTAATTAAATATCAATTGAGTGTTATAGGCCATATTAAGATTTATTAATAACCCAGCAGATAAATCTCCTTGGAATTCAATTAAATGAAAATCACATAAAAATATATGTGCAATTTTATTCATATAATACATAAAACTTGTGAATTATTGTGCAGCATTGTACAGTAAGTTGATTAATGGGAATTAATTGCTGAAATGGAAAAAAATCAATTTAAACTTCCTGTAGCAGCTCTAAGAAGCTTGGTATCTTCTCCCACACCCTTGGAAAGCTTAGTCTGTGTCTGCACTTAGGCTCTACCATAGGATGAGCCTTGGAATAATGTGCTTCCTCTCCTCTCCCCTGCTCTAGCTCAGTGTTTTGGGCTTGGAGACAGGGACCAGTCCCTGTTGCCAGTGTGTTCTGGGGAGTTCCTTGTGCCACTGGAGCTCTTGGAGGAGAGGAAGGAGCAGCGAGGTGACCCCGGTGGGTGCCCTGGCACTGGAAGCACCCCTGGGCTGGTGCCTGGTGCCACAGCTGGCAGGGCAGGTTCCCAGGATGGAGCTCTGGCTCTGTCCCGCATTGGCCTGGGCTGTTGTAGCAATGGACCCTCTCCACCTGTCCCAGCAGATGTGGAGCCTTTGGGGTGCTGCTCCCACCCTGTCCCAGCAGATGTGGAGCCTTTGGGGTGCTGCTCCCACCCTGTCCCAGCAGATGTGGAGCCTTTGGGGTGCTGCTCCCCTGTCCCACAACCTTGGGTGTCCCAGTCCCACAGATGTGGAGCCTTTGGGGTGCTGCTCCCACCCTGTCCCAGATGCCGTCGTACCTGTCCCGAGATGGCCTTTGGGGTGCTGCTCCCACCCTGTCCCAGCAGATGAGGAGCCTTTGGGGTGCTGCTCCCACTCTGTCCCAGCGTTCCCAAGGCAGCTCTGCCAGCCAGGCTGGATCTCTGGGCAGATCCTTCTCCCAGGACCAGCGAGGGGCTCGAGGCCCTTTAGGGGAAGCAAAGCTTCTGACATCTCAGGAGAGGGTCAGGAGCTGGAGAATCTCTTCCCAACCCTCACAGGCCATGGGGGCCTGGCCTGGTGCCACCTGCTCCCTGCACATCCCGAGCTACACACTGTCAATACGAGATTATGTTCCAATTACAGGACCAGACCGACTGGTTTAACTCCTACCCTGAATCTATTTTGCTTTATTACCATGCCCTGACTCTGTGACTGATGTACCAGACACCAAAAGAGATGGGCTCTGCCCAGAGGGCTTTGTCTCACAGGAACACGCCGGGAGAAGACCGAACGCGGCAGAAAATGCAGATGAATGAGTAACTCAGTCGAGATTTTCTTTTTAATTTGGGGATTCTTCGCCTGGTTTTGTGTTTGGCTTGAGTTCTAATATTGCTAAATTTGCTTCCTTGAGACGTTGCACAAGAACAGAGACTTCCAGAGAAACTCAAACAGGGTTAGGCATGTGGCTCTTTGAAGTGTGCGTGTTGGGGGTGAGCGCTCAGCACACACACGGGAACACTCCTGGAGCATGGAAAACCAAGGGAGAGCCCTGCTCCAGCTCACCCAGCCACTCCAGCTGAGCTGGGGAAGTTTAGCCACGGTGAAAATACAAGCAGGTGTCAGTCCTTGCTCATCCTCCCTGCTCCTGCAGCAGAGATTGCCTGCATCTGTCTCCTCTGTGCTTCAGCTCTGCTTCTCCCTGCAATAGTTGTCAGGGATATTAGCATTAAATACTTACTGCCTGGCTTAACTAAGGGGTAAGATAGGATTTAATTTGTATGGCTGAAATCCAATTATATAATGGAGCCCCTGGGGGAAGCAGTTATACCTGCTGAATCTCTTGGATGAGTAATTGTGCACAAAGACTCCTCTCCTGAAGTAGAAACAGATCTGAAATATTTTTTCTTTTCTCTTTTTTTTTTTTTTTTTTTTTTTTTTTTTTTTGCTGCTGCTGCTGTTACATAATAAGGCAGAGACCCTGAAAAGAAAAGCCAATGACAACCCAATGCAGTAGAAAGAATTAAAGCATTGCCAGGGGAAAACAAGTTATAATCTGATAAAATCAAGGATCTAACAGGAAGTCTGCAGCAGCATTAGCTTGGAGGAGCCAAAAGGCAGGGCAGCCAAAGGAAGCTTACTCATCTTTTTGGAAAATAGCACAGAAGCTTTGCTGTCTAACTTTCCCCCCTATTTCTACCATGACCAGGGGAAGGGAATCCTCTGGTTGCTCAGAGCTTGGGAGATGAGTAGGTATTAAAAAAGATGAGCAGCCAGCTAATTCAGATACTTTTGAAAAATCCACCACTTAACTACCTTTGAAAATCCCTTCTGCTTATCCTGCATGTTATCTGCACCCTGATAAGCATCAGAATCATAGGTGATGATGAGCAGGACAGGAACAAAAGCATGATGAGGTTCCCAGCAAGGTTTCTGAAAGCAGGCAAGCTTGTAAGGCATTAATCTCTGGGATAGTACTGGGGCTTGACAACTCTCCCATCTGATATCTGCAGCAGCTCCAAAACCCATAAAGGAATTCCTGAGGGACTGGGACTGAAGGCATCAGCCTGTTGTGCTTGTGCAAGGCTTCTCAGAGGTCAGAGCGCCAAAATTAATTCTATTTTTAAAAGCAAAAAGCAAACTTTTATTCTTCTCTAATGAGCTCTGAGTGGAAAAAAATAATTTCCTCAGCGTCTTAGATTATAGGGCTACATGCAGATAAAATGGTGACTGCTTCCAGGCAGAGGAGGGAAGGCCAGAATTCCCAGTGCCAGACAGGACAGACTCTCCAGCCTGGGCAGGGATTTCGGTGCTTGCAGCTGAATCCCGGCGAGGCTCCACGAGGAGGGACCTGTTCCCAGCCTCGCAGCTCCACCCAGTGGCTCTTTTTCGGCAGGATAAATCCATATTTTCAGAGGCATCAAAACCTGTTGAGGCCAACGCTGATGCACTGTGGAGATGCCCTGGGATGTGCATGAGGAATTGAGGGTGTATTTGTGTGTCAGATTCCTAGAGTTGTCAGCTACCATTTGGATAATGGTAGAAAACTGCAAGGAGACTTTTAGTGAATATAGAAAAATCAGAAATCTTATTATCCCCTTTCTTAGCAACACCACCACCCAGCACAACTGGAAGGAGGAAAATAGGAAGGAATGGTAATTTACACACTTCACCTTTTCAAATTCTCTATGAGCAGATTGCAACATTTTGGGCCAAATTTATTTGTTATATGAGCTTAGTAATGAATTACTAGAGCAAATGATTTCTGATTTGTAAGCTCATTTTGAAGAAGAATTCTCTTGTGAGTGCAAATTTTTGGGAAATTTAACTTGGCAGCTCTCACTGTATTTCTCCACTTCCCTTCCTGGGTAATTACCAGGACTAACAGGAAGCAAATTTTCATCATTTCTATCAAGGATGCCATGCTGAAACTTGCTTTTTCTAGGAGTATCAGGGCACATGTAATTAAAATAAGCTTCTGTTTGTGCATGTGCACAATTTTATTCCAGGAACACTCAAGAGATGGGTACAGAGTCACAGAACATAGAGGTGTGATATTAACAGAGTTCATTTTCAATTTGAGCCAGTATTGTAAAAATATCCCATTCCTCCAGGCTCAAGTGAAAACTGAAAACTCAGTTGTGCATAATGTAGATTTACCAGCCTCCCTACAAGTCTTAAAAATAGAGAAGCTGATAAACTGAGAGAAACCACAGTTTTGCTGTGAATCTCCTGGAAGTGCCCGCCCCATCTGTGTGAGGAAAATATCATCTGTGAAATGCTGCTCCCAGATGGGCTGTGCAGCTCCAGTGCCACGGAAGGAGCTGAAATGACCTCTTCCTCCTGGAGTTCAAACATTATTTAGCATAAATGCAGCCCCTAAGGCCTTCACTTGAAGTTGCTTTCTGCCAGCACAGCAGCTGAACATGGGCTTTAATCTGCTTTGCTTTGCCACTGGAGTGCTCTGTGGTAAGAGCATACAAACTATGTGAATCCCACCTTTAAGCTTGTAGACATCAGTTCTCCATCCATCCAATTAAAAGGTAAATCAGCCCATGGCTTGTTAGGACAAAAGGTCTGGGGTCTTTCTTTTATAGGGATAATATTTCAAAATAGCTATTCAGTATTCCACATGTAAAGAATAACGGGAAGCATCTTGCAAAAGGCAGTTTTGGAAAAGAGATTTTTTTTTTTTTTAATTAAACCCTAAATCAGAGCAAGAACCTGCTGGGTTTTACTTGTCCTCCCCAAAACTATCACTGCAGAGCCCTTCAGTGTCTGAGGCAGGTGCAGCCACCCCACCAAATGTCTGAGACAGTGGCTCCCCAGGCTGTGGAACAAAACTGGTTCACTGATTTTACCACAAAGCTGTTTGCTGGGCACCATCTCCCACCTGAGCTTGTTCTCTCCTGCTCCCACCCGTGCAGTGCTGGCACCATGGGGCTGAGGGAGGCCAGCAACCCCATGTGTGTGCAGGGAAGGCTTCAAATGCCCATGGGACACAAAACAGCTGAGGTTTTGGCATGGCAAGGGCATGACTTGCAGCCTGGGAGTTTTTCTCCTTCTCTGTCTCTGTTCCAGGGTTTCTGTGTTTGCAAAGCTCCTGCCAAAGGTCCGTGCAGGTTGTGAGGCTCAGGTGAAACCTGCTGCTGTGATGAGCAACCCCCTTACCCCAAAAGTGCTTTTTAATTCTTCTTTTCCTGCAGCTGGGGGGGTCCCAGGCTCCCTGCAGCTGCTCTCAGCCACTGGGCAGCCCTGAGCCTGCTCTCCTGCCACGTGAAGAGGGGCTTGTACCCGAAATGCCTGGAGGCCTGGTCAGTCTGGAAGGAGAAGGAGGTGGCTATGGTGTTGAGCAGGGGCACACTGAGGAAAGGCTGTGGCCTCCAGCAAGGGGGCAGGGTGGCCCTGATGGCCCTGTGCACTTTTATCATCAACCACACCTTCCAGAAGGGGATGTGTGAGCCCAGCCTCACCGAGGGGTCTGCACTGGACAGCAGCTGGAGCCTGACCAGGAAACCCTTCCTGCTGGGGGTGTCATCATAGCAACAATACACCTGTCCTGCAGCAGCTCTGGCTTCAGCTGCAGGTGCCTCGCTGCAAGGACGTGCATCCATGCCACGTTCCCTGGAGAAATAAGAGAGGGAGAAACACAGGCATTCAGGAGGAGCTCAGTTTCCCTGTTTACCACAGAATGAGTGTGTTGGATCTGCCAGCTTCAGGGCTGGGAAGCAGGGAGGCACTCATGGTGTGCTCAGCTGTGCTGCAGAGAGACTGAGTAGTTGATGCAGGCTTCCACGATCCTTTAAACCTCTGGTCTCCCCTTTGAGCTGGACAATTAATGTGCCTTGTGATCCTGGTTCATGTGAAGCTAAGGGGCAGTGTTTTGTAGTGAGAGCAGGATGAATAGGAGGCAGTGCTCCAGGGTTTTATCCCTGCCTCTGCTGTGAGCCTTTGAAGGAGTCACTTGATTTATCTGGGCCTGATTCTTCTCTTAACAGCATTTTCAAAATCTGCACTTTTGGAAAAAGACATATAAGTGTGCTGCACAGAAATCACTGAATGCCTGCATGATCTAATGGTGAATTACACCCCCTGAAAGGCACCAAAACAAACTCTTCCTATAGGTTTTGTGAGTAATTTATTGTGCTTGCAAGAACTGCTTATCTAGTGCAGCCTTTTCTGTAAAGAACTTGACAAGTAGTGGAAGTTTAATTTTTTTCTAATGAAGAAGTGTCTTTTCCTAGCAAAAACATTTTAAAAACACAGCTGGAATTTCTCTCTGCCCCCCATATATCCCTGAAACACTTAAAGGGAAGAAAGAAAACCCTTCCCAGGAAAACAGTCGTAATAAGAAACTGCTTTTAAAATCCTTTAGCCAGGCTAAGTTTTGTGGCTCCAAACCCATTTGTGCTCATTCACCATACTCATCTCTCTGTCTGGGGGATTATGGCTAAGCTGACGTGTAAAATCCCCTGTGACTAAAGCTGGTAGCACCCCGTGCAGAGAGCTCAGCCCTTCCCTCACCCACGTAGGTGTGATTGTGCTCGGTGTCCTCAGGCTCCAGGTAGTGCAGGACCCCATTCCTGGCTCTGGCAAGCAGCTACAGCTCCTGCAGGAACACTGCCTTCTCGCCATAAACAGTGTTGGCACGGAGGATGCAGGTCTGGAGTGTGCCACCATTGCCCAGCTGTAAAATCAGGGAGGGATCCAGTTTAGATGGATCCAGAGGTGGAATCTCCCACAGTGACCCTGGGTTTCCCAGATAAACCCAAACCCTGGGCATACTGGTCTAGAGGAGTCAACATTTGCAGAGGTGCTCTGCATGCTTGGCACCTGCTTTGGGCCCCTAAAAACACAAGGAGGTGCCCAGTTTGATTTAATTTTTTTTTTTTTTTCTCACAGCTCACCTGCACCCATGTTGTGCTCCTTGAGAGGTGCTGGGTGGAGAGGGCTGGTGGCATGAACTCTTCTGCAGTTGTGGTGTATAAAAGAGGATTTGCAACGACCAAAACCAGGTACCATAACCCAACTGGCTGGCCTCAAACTGGGACTGGGGGAGAGATGCTCCAGGCAGTGGTTTAGAGCACAAGTCTCATTTTCTCATTGTCCTTCACAGTCTAGAAGAACTCATACATCTGCTGACTTCACTGCCAGCCTGAAACACTGAACAGCTGCCTTGGGTAGGGGGCTGGCTCTGCGTACACAGATTTTTTAATTCTTAGAATTTTTAATTCTTAAGTCACTTTGGAAAGCCTGGAAATTCCACTTTTTCTCCAGTGTGAACTAGGTGAACCCAGTTCCTCCAGCCCTAATTTAGCACAGCCCTCCCCAAAGTCACACTCCTGCTGGAGCTGAAGCTGTGAGGGGAGCACCCCTTGGTCCTGGGGAGTCTGGCAGCTTCCTGCTGGAGTGGGAATGTCAGGCTTTGGGAGGCGTAGGACAATGTGGTTTGTGCATCAACTGCAGGCAGCAGCTGCGGGGTCTTTCCAACCATCTCCCTCCTTCCTCTGTCCTGTGCTGGAATTCCAGGGCTGCTACCACTGGATTTTTTTTTTGCACCTTTTTCCCATTGGCTTCGAGCACGATTTTTTCCGCCGTGGCTTCTGTCTTCCCGTAGGGCAGCTCCACTTCCCCGCTGCACTGGGAGTCCTCATTCCCTCTGGAACAGATGGTGGGACACAGAGAGTGGCCATGTGTCAGGTTTTATAAAATATAAAATTATTAAAAAATGCTTTTCTCTTGTTGTTTTGTTTCTCTTGTTTCCTGAGGCTCCTGATCTCAGCTTTCACCTGACTGTACTTGTCTCTGTCTCTGTCTCTGTGAAGGCTTTCTGTTTTCCCCCAGCTCAGTGTCTGAAGAAGAGGTTGAGATTGTTTGTTCTCATGTTCAGGAATTTTTTTATTCTTTGTTATCTCATATTTGTGGCCCTGGCCTGCTGAGTTCTTTTTTTTCAGGCCAGGTTGTGTCAGACTCTCTGCCTTTTGGGACGGTGCTATCTCTTATACTAAAAATTACCTGTGCTTTATTTACAACAACTCTCCAATACCTATTAACTCCATTGAACAGTGCACTTTTATTCTAGACCAACCAAAATGTGCCACACCACTGCAGCAGATGGAGAACAAGAGGATGAAGAAGAAGCTCAGGGGCCCCATTTCCTCCATCTTTGTCCCCTGTTCTCACATTTTAAAACCCCAAAACTCTACTTTCTCACCCTGTGATATGTTAATTATCATTCTACCTAAATTCTTGTAACTTATAAATCTTCCCAGGACAGTCAGAAGGATGTTCTAGTTCCCACAGCCATGGAGCAGAGCACAGGGCTCAGGGACTGTGGCTGGGGGTCTGGAGGGAGCCCAGCTGTCCCTGCCCACTGGCCCTGTGGCCAGGGGCAACCATTCCCAGGCTGAGAACAGTCCAGGAATGGTAGAGAGCAGGGGGCTCTCTGCTTCCCTCTGGTCTGAAGTAAGGATCAGAGAAGGCACTTTTGCATGGAAGTTTATTCTTCTGAAGGGGGTGCAAAAGAGGAGGCAGGACCCCAAAGGCCAAGCCTTTATCCTGAGTTGTCCTGGGGGTGTTCCCATCAGGGGACAGGTACAGTGGGACAGGGAGTGGCCAGCCAGGGATAAACCGAGCTATTGGGGGTTAACAGGGAGATTCTACTGGAGGGTAAACAGCTTAACCAACCCAATATTCGATTACCACAGGGGACATCTGTCCCAGCCCACTTTGCTCGGCTCTCCCTGCTCCCCAGGGATTCCAGCTGGAATTCTGGGCTCTGAGCTCCTGAGCAGTAAGGCCCCAAGGCACACCAGGTGGTTTGCATGGGGCAGGGGTTTCTCAGAGCTGGATTTAGTTTTGTCTAATGGCACGATTGAAATAACGTTCCATCAGGCACATCAGAAGGTAGCAGTTACATTTTTAAGCAACTCACAGAAGCTGAGCAAGGTAGAGCACAGGAAGATGGAGGGCAAGAAAATGAGAGCAATTCTACTTCTCTTTTTTTTTTTTTTTTCATTGGAGGCAGAGGAAAGCCTCTCATGAGCCGTAAACTAAAAAGAGAAACTGCTACTTAATTTTCTCACAGAGTTGATTAAAGTTGGGAGGCATTTGCTGGGGATGTGGTGGAGCTGCTGGAGATCTCCTGGAAGCCTTGCAGTCAGCAGGGTTGTGCTGGGATTGCTCCTTCATCTCCCCTCTCAAATTACCCTGGAGGGAAGGAGAAGCAGAGGAGCCAGGGCCAAGGACAAGCAGGAAACACTGGGTTGTCACTATGGAAGACAACCTGCTCCTCAGGCTGCCAAGGGCAAAGCCTGGGGGATCTCACATGGAACTGGCCTCACAAGGCTTGGAATAATTCCAAGGAGAAAGCAGAAAGCAGCTCTGTTCCCCAAAGGCTGTCAGCGTTTTGTCCCAGTGGTTTTAGATCAGCCTGAGGCCATCAGGGGGTTGATTAAACATCTCCAGTGGGCTCTGGAGTGAGAAAACTTGGCTAGCAGCACTGGGAAGGAACATCCACTTGCTCCTGTGCCCCCCTGCATAGCATAGTAGCTCTCTCTCCCTCCATGTGCTGCTGGAGATTTTCTTCCCATTTTTAAATTACTTTATCTTTTGCTGTCTCAGAGAAATCCACCCTGGCAAACGAGGATCTGCCAGGCACGGGGTACCCCACTCAGGGCAAAGAGGAATCCTCACCCTTCTGGGCTAGATGGGCTGGGATGCATCTCCTGGCAGGGTTCAGTGTCCTGTGAGGACTTCACAGAGCAAATCTGCAGCAGAGGTGTTTTTGTCAAACACTGGGCCTTGGGAGAACCAGCTCTGACTCAGCTCTTTGACCTTGGGCAAGTTGTTTTCTCTTTTCTGTGCTCAGAGCTCCCTGTGTAAAACGTGGCTGATGCAGTTGCCTGGCTCTTGCCTGTTCAGCAGCCTGGCATGTTGTGTGTCAGATATCCCAGCTGAGATCAGGCTCTCCTTGCACTACAGCAACAGAAATAAATTAGGAGCATCAGAAAAGCAGGCTCCTCACACACCCTGGGCTTCTATCACAAAACCCTCCTCTCCTCCCTGTGTTCACAGAGCAGGAACAAGAGACAAACCAAAAAACAATCAAGACAAAAGATTGATTGTGCAAGGTTTGTTGCAAGCCCAGAAGAGGCCCAAGACAATTAGTGGGGGTTATCTAGAAGTTCTAGTTTTAATTGTTTTCTGTCTTTTTTTTTTTTTTTTCCTTTCTTTTTTTTTTTTTTTTTTTTTTCCCTGCAAATCATTTAAAGAGCAGCGGCTTCTCAAAGGGACAAACCTGCCTGCTGTTCCTGGACTCTGCTGTGTGTGCCTTCCCCCACCCCTCTGAAGCTTGGTAGTAACAAAGAGCTCAGCATAATGCTCTTGCTTTTCAAAACGATGCCAGATAAGTGAACGCTAATCAGAGTGGAGCAGCATTGTCAGAAGGTATCTCAGCAGTGCCTGTCTCCCAGGGATTGAGACTGACAGAGGCATTTTCTATTATTGTGGGATGCTGAGGTGTGAGCATTATCCCTGCGCCCATCACCCCGGCCAGAGCCTCCTCCTGCTTTGTCTGTGCCAATTCCCCAGCACGTAAAAGGGAGTTAAATAAATTCTGTGAGGAGTGATGCAGAAGGGGGACAGAGGAAAAGGAAAAGGCAGGCAGGATCATGGCCTGTGAGGGAGAGAGCAGAACAGATGGGTGGGGATGGGGTGAAGAGGAAGGAGAAAGGCATCACCTGTGCTTTCAGTCAGGAAATCAGAGCCATGTTGTGCTGCTCCCAGTCATCCCTGGGCTCCCTGTTGAGACAGGTGGGGTGACTTTTTTCTGGGGGGTTGATACTTCCCCCATTATCTAATTCCTTTTGTTTAAAATCAAAATAATTGGAGAACGAAGACCCCTCTCTAAGGCTTCCTCTCAGGATAATGGGAGAATCTGAGTGCTCTGCAAAATGAGTGAAAGGCTCTGGGTGTGGGTTTGTTTGTATTTGCGGTGGGAAGGCTGTCCATAGCTCCATGAGCACCAGCCTGGGTGGGTTTTACTCACCCCTGCTGGTGCCACCATTACAAGCCAAAGGACAGGGCTCAGGCAAGATCTGGGGCTGATTTTTTCAAGACATCTGTTCACATCTCTCTCTTAAGACACAGGACTAAAATACTGACACAAATGTGTCTGTATCTACATGAATTCTTAGGAAATTCTTGCTAGTGACCAAATTCCATAGCTTTGCAGTGACACAGTCTCCAGGGCTTGTGGTCCCAAGTGGATTGGGTTGCTCTCATGGATTTTTTTTCATAAGCCAGACATTTATTCTACAGATTTGAGTGCTTAGATGATTTTCAAAACAACTGGCTTATGCCTTGACTTACTTGTGAGCATGAAATTTGGACATGTTGGTAATTTTAAGTTATGTCTTTTCTAGCTGGGCTCAAATTTCCAGAGCCAAGTGACTGAAGGCAGCTGTGTCCAGCCTGGCTGCCTGTGGAGACACCACTTCACTTGGAGCCAGTTCCCCTGGCGCACAAATTTGAGCAGTTTGTGTGGCTACAACCAAGCATGAAATCAGCAAGGAGCCTTCCAAGAGTACACACCAGACTGACCTCAAATGTAACCTTAAACTTGAACCCCTGGTCTTCAGAAACATCAGCCCTGCTCCCAAGGTGCAGGTGCTGTTGCCTCAGGAATACAAAAGGTGTCCTGATGCTGAGCCCTGAGCTGGGGTGTCAGCTGATTGCCAAAGTCACTTCTGGACATCAAAGCAAAAAAACCTTCAAAATTGTTGTTTTGACCACTGTCTTTGCATTGATCCAAACCCCACCTTTGCCAGAGAGGGTTTTCTAAAGGTCTGCTGCTGCTCCTGGCTCTGTGGGTCAATCTTGTGGGAGCCACAAACAAAGAAGAGTTGAGCATAGTGCCTTGAAGTGGTGACATCCAGGAGCCAGCCCCCAGGAGCATGTTGCCAGGAAGAAGGATTTTGAGGGATAAAAATCTACAATTTACAGGTCAGAAGCAGGTAACACAAGGAAGTGACTACCCCTGAGTCCTGCAGGGCAGGTTCACACCAGTGACTCTGTCCCCTAAGGCTTCATGGCCAATTACATTTTCTGAGATAATGCTAGATGAGATTTGCCCACATTTGATAACAGGAGCTGGGTCCAGGCTTGCCAGCAGTTCCCTGTGGAGCTGGGAGCAGCAGGGGCAGTGTGGTGGGAGCATCACCTGCCCTTCTGGTGGCTCATTGTGAGGGAGAGCAAAAACTGACCCAACAGCAGATTATAACTTGGCCATATCCCAAACTCTGAGCACCTGAAACCTCATCTGCAAATGATGTTAGGGCTCAGAGGAGCAGGGCTGCAGATCCAGGGACAGCCTGGCAGTGCAGCTGGGCCACACAGCTTGGGGTATCACTGGCCAGGCTTAGGCTGGGAAGAGCCATGGCTCCTAAAGGGGCAGAGCAGCAAGGAAGGGTTTTCAAGAGAGAGAAGAGGAGCAGACAGGAAGGGGAACACAAATCTTCTCCCTGGTAGCCACTGCTCAAATCTCCCTCTGGCTGCAGCCCCATTGCTGTTTGACTGGGCAAATAGAGCAAGGGGGAAGATTTGCTGAGCTCACCTGAGCAGGGGCTCACAGGAGGCCTTGGGCCCCACGGATGGAGCTGGTGTAGAGCAGGTATGGGATGCTCAGGACACAGCAGGCCTTTAACACATTTTCAGTACCTGTGGGACAGGATGGCAAGCACACCCTTCAACCACCTTGCCTTGTTTCCTGTTGTGCAAATCAAAATAGGTTCCCAGGCTTTTCCCAACCTGGAACTAATCCATCTCTTTTAATGGCTGAAAATGTGTAAAGCCCCAGGTCAGGAGGGGATGGTTTATAACAAGAGTAGCAGTCACATCCACAGCTCTGATGTGGCTGAACCTCCATGGCCAATGGCAACCAACTAGGATTTCAGAGCTGCTAACAAAGGGAAGCTGAGGGCTTGGGCAGAGCAAAACTCCATCTTTTTTCATTTGTGGGCAGATTGTTGGTGAACTGCAGCCTTCTGGCAAAGGATCAGTGTTTTAGTTGCATGTGTTGCTCTGTAGAAGCTCTGCAAGGTGCTACAGGGTGAAATCACTCCATCAGACTTCTGATAGCTGCAGAACTTAAAATAATGAGGGCAGCTTAAAAGTCTACGTGAAATGCAGACAAATCCAAAACATGGTTTGCTTTAAGGAAGGTTGTTCTGGCTGAACTGGGTCAGTGTGTGTGGTTTAATGTGGTTATTTTGGTGGGTTCAAACAATTTATGGCTCTTACTGGGGTGTTTTTTGCATTCATTGTCATTTTGATCCAAGTTGATCCTGTGAAAGACAAGGGCTGAGGGCCTTCAGACCTGATAATGCAGATCTGAAAGGAAGCAGCTCCGAGGGTTGGCTTCCAGAACCCTCCACGCTATTTGTACCTGGCTAAATCTGCAGATCTTGTGGGGGAGGGCTTGTGATTTCGCTTCTCTTTGCTGTTAAGGGCATAATCTGAAATTACCAAGGAAATCCTGAGTTTAGGATCATTTCCAAGCACACAAATCCATCCGAAATCCCGTTGGAAAAGAATCAATGTGCTTCTCCATGAGCCTATCACAATATGTAAAGCTAACTGAGAACCCCTGGTGAGAAACATCACTGGAAACAGCCGAGTTAAAATCCATTCAGCTTAACAAAAAGCAGATTAAAAACTCTCTAAGTGACTAGATGGAAAAAATAATTCTTGTAGAAGAGAACAATTCAGTCAACAAGGCTATAACAGGATTCAGCAGCCAGTGGTTGAAACAGAGGAGGGAACCAAAGCAGAAGATGTAAATTTTGGCCAGAAATGATAATTAACCATAGCCACACCACCACTCCTCAGCATTGTTATGGCTTGCTGAAAGCCATGATAGATAGCCCATTAACTTGCACCCTTAATTTGAGGCAACAAGTCTTTTGAAAAGGAATGGTCCAATTTAGCCACAAATTATTGGGCTTAGGGCAGTAATTGGATGAATTTCTTTGGCCTGAGCTGCACAGAGGAGCCAGCTAGAGGATTATATAGTTGACCTCTCCTGACTGTACTTTTTCCCATGAAATCTACAGCAGGTATCAAATACCATTTTTATTCTTTTATTTGCCATGATTTTAATAGAGCACTTCAGACTAATCTCTCAGCTCAGGATTTTGAGGAGCCCCAGTGAGGGCAGCAGCCCCAAATTGGGGAGTTCCATGTGGAGCCATCCAAGGGGAGGCAGAAATGCAGGACAGGCTCCTGCTGGGCCATCCCAGACCGTGCTCCTCAAGGAGTGAATCCCTGTGTGTGTGTGGTTTTCTGGGAATGTCACCAACCCCTGCCAGAGGTTTGGTTTGCTGGGGAGGGGACCTGCCTGGTGTTCAGTGCTCTCTGCAAATCCTGCCTGTGCTGAAGCACAGAGCTCACAGCGACAGAGAAGGGGAAGAGCTCACAAAGCCACTAAAAAGCAGCAGGAACCCTCGGGCCCTGAATATTCTCAGAACACAGAGAGCACAATACAGGCTCTTAAAAGCATCGAGTTTTGAAAACAACTACAGCAATGAAAAGAAGACTGGAATTTAAATTCTGCCCTTGAATGTATCAGCAAATAGTTGAAGCCCTAAGCAGTAATCGAGTTGGAGATGTATATATACTAAAAAATATATAAAATTCCTTCCTTTTGGTTAACGACTGTTTTAGTAGCTAACAGCCTGAGGTACCACTGAAATTGCTGCTGTAATAGGGATTTCATTATTTTTATAGCCTGTGCTTATTTTCTAGATTTATGAACAAATTTTCTCTAAGCAGATCTTGCACCTAACATGAAATTGGCTCTTGGTGGTAGGAGGATAGGGTTGTGGAGCTCTCAGTTACATGTGGCCTGTCAATACATGATAGCTGGGAACTCTGACTAATTAAACAACATCACTCTGCTAATTAGAACAGCATCCCTCCCTTCTGGTGGGTGCAGTTCAATGGGTACAGCCTTGTGCTGGTATAGACAGGGCAAAATCCCTGGGAACACTATGAGCTATCTAGAACAGGGTTTAATTTTAATTATTGTCCTTGCCACACAAAACAATTCCTGACCACTGTTAGGTGTAACCTGAATCACCTCAGTGCCACTGGGGCAAGTTCTACCCTGGACCAGAACAGCTGTGCCAGAACTGAGCCCAGATGTGCTGAGCAGTGGAGAGGAGCAATGTGGGCAGTCCTGAGCAAGGACAGAGAGGGCAAGGGAGAAACTTCACCCCTGGAGAGGGGAAACTTCACCCCTGGAGAGGGGAAACTTCATTACTGGAAAGGAGAAACTTCCCCCACTGGAGAGGAGAAACACTCCCCAATAGAGAGGAGAAACTTTCCCACTGGAAAGGGGAAACTTCACCACTGGAAAGGCAAAACTTCCCCCACTGGAAAGGAGAAACTTCCCCCAACAGAGAGGGGAAACTTCCCCCAACAGAGAGGGGAAAATTTCCCACTGGAAAGGTTAAACTTCCTCCACTGGAAAGGGGGAACTTTCCCCAACAGAGAGGAGAAACTTCCCCCACTGAAGACGAGAAACCTCCCCCAACAGAGAGGGGAAACTTCACTGGTAAGGAGAAACTTCCCCCAACAGAGAGAAGAAACTTCCTCCACTGGAAAGGTCCTGGCCCCTTCTGCCCCTCAGGCTGAGCGGGACCCTGGAGTGGGGAGCACAAGGGCGGGTGGAGGTGTGTGCTGGAGCCTGCCGTGTGCCTGCCCGGGCTGTGTGAGGGCAGGGCTGTGTGCGGGGCCCTGCCTGAGGCTCAGCCCCGACGCTGACAGCGCTCATGTCCCCAAGAGCCCCGTGCCCCTGCAGTCCAGCCGGGCGCATCCCAGGGGCGCATCCTGCAGCGAGCCCCGCTCACCGATGTCCCCTCGCATCACTGTCACACCAGTGCTGCCTGCAGGGAAAAAACACACAGAGGCAGGGGGGGGAAAAACAGCACAAACCGGCATCCTCACCTTCCTGCTGTTATAAATGCGTATTTTGGTGTTGGCTTTTTGCAAATGTTAGAATGTTGGCTTTTCGCAAATGTTAGAATGAATGTTGTAAGTATGATGGCTTTTTCTGGAGTTTTTAGTGTGTTTAACTGTCTGAATAAATGTGTAAGGTTTTTTCCTTTGCTGTGGTTTGGAGTTTAGGTGTAGTGTGTTGCAGCTGCGTGAATAGATAAAATAACTTCCAGAAGAGGCTCAAGTGACTGTCAGCACTCATTGCCTGTGAAAAAGAGACCCGAGCCCAAATCAAAAGATGATAAAAACCGAATAAAAGTGGAATTGCACTTGACAGACCCAAGGAGTGACCATGCAGAGCAGTTCCTGGAAAAGTGAATGTGCATAAGTGCATGCATGAAGAACAGGATAAAAAGGAGGGGTTCCAAGACACCGGTGTGCTCTTGACAGCGTGCCAAGGCACCCAGCCAGCCATTTAACCTTTGCTTTATTTTATTTCTCTTATTGTCTCTATTAAACATTTTAAAATTTTACCCAGAAGATGACCCTCGTTTTTCACACTGCCAAGTGTGGAATGCCCTCTCTGCAGGGCAAGGCACAGCGCTCTCTGACAGTGGCTGCACCATTCAAATCCAGCACGCCAGGGCTACATGCCATTTTTTTAAAGTTTTTGAGCTCCAAGAAGCCAGGTTTGCATCTGGTTTTAATTCAAGACGGTGCTCTGCATCAGATGTGGGGCAGAATCAGTGTCTGTCCCTGCAAATCCCCAGCCTGGCCCCGAGGGTAGCCCTGGGAGCAGGGCTGCCTTGGCCCAGGGCTGGAGCTGCCCTGAGGGTCAGGGAAGCTGTGCTGGACTCTCCTTCAGACAGAAGATTTTAGGGCTTGCTGGGAATAACACCTGGTGATTTCAAGAGACATCACACTGAGCTTTGTTTAAATTGCAGATTTAAGCTGTAGATTAAGAAGGAAAATAACGCAACAGGTTGAAAAATTTATTAAGAAACTCCTCCCTTAGAGCCAGTCAGAATTTTCCCCTATTCCCTTTTTTCTCCTCCTTCTTCATCCTCAGAGTAGCTGTTCCATACATGCCTACTCTTGACATCTACTATTAATTTTCCTGCTTTGAGACACTGTTGTAACATTTAAATAGGATTTTCCCCTTTTTCCTTTCCCGTAGTTGGGGATAGACCAGGGAGAAGCTGGCCTGAGGAGCCTGTACTCCACAGGGATTTGTGATCAGCCACTCACAGGGCTGTTTTGGGAAGGAGAGGTCTCCTCTGCCCTGGGCTGGCAGCAGCCTGGGGCCAGGGTAGGAATTTCTGGAGGATCAGACAAATGAGTAGCTCTGGGAGGGGTCTGTGGCTCCGTTATGTTGTGAAAACTCCCAGAGAAAAGCCAACAGGGCAAGGTGGGAAGAGGATTATTCCCCATGATCCAAGCCCGCAGATCAAGTGGCTGAGTGTTCTCTGAGCAGCCTGGGATGGAGGAGGAGACAGGAATTTTACCAAAGGGTCAGGCTGCTTTTCTTAATTAGCATGGCCAACAATCAGTGGAGTCACTCCGAGGAGTTTTAATATTAAATTAATTAACATTGAGGATTAATATTAAATTAATTTAGTAATAAAGCACAGTCGATTCAGGGAGAATAGAGGGTGAGAAGAAAGGAGCTGCTCATGCAGCAGAGGTAAAACCCGTGCCTGGAGGACCAGAGTGCAGGGCAGGATGCTGTGCTGAGGGGTAGAGCAGGATGTCTGCAGAACCTTGGGGGATTTTTCTGCTACTCTGTGGTTTGGGAAAGCCTGAAACCCATCAGGCTGAAGTGTTAAATAGTCTTTTTCACACCACCTGTGTTAAGGCAGCTGGTGTAAAGCAACCACAAGGAATTTTCAAATTGATAAGGCCTGATGAGCTTTTCCCAGGGCTCCTGAAGAGGTGAGGGGTGTAAGTGCAGCTTTAATGTGTTATCAGCTACTTTGGAGAACTTCTGGAGGCACTGGGAGAGTTCAGCAGAGCAAATGAAACACTTGTGCTTCGAAGGGAGGCGAGGATGAGGCAGGAAATTACAGAACATTTTGGTTTCAACCCCAGGAAATTCAGGAGCAGGCGCTCAAGCCACGTGTGTGTGTGTGAGCACCTGTGGGCTAATGGGGAGAATGGAAGCAGCTGACATGGATTTGTCAAGAACAAATCAAGCCAGATAAACCTCCTTTGTTCTTTTGACAAGGTAACAAGCTGGAGGGATATTGTGGAACAGGCTGATGTCATCTATCTCGATTTTCGAAGGGCTGTGGAAACTCAGGCTCATTCTCACAAGGAGTCAGTAAAACATGGGCTAAATAAGCCCCATTAAGGAGAGCACAAAGCTGGCAGAATTACAGTTCCCAGGGAATTGCCAGCTGTGGTAGGTGGCTGCCCTGGGGCTCTCCAGGGCTTATTGCTGTATTTGAGTCTTTTTGATTGTTTTCATCAAGAATCTGGCAGATTTGTTCATTAAATCAGCAGATAACATCAGACTGGGAGGGACCGTGCTGGAGGATTTGAGTATGAGCTGAACAGAACTAACCGAGTCTGGAGAGGGGAAAAAAAAACAACCAAAAAAACAAAACTTTATAGGAACAAAGAGAGGTTTTTGGGTTTAGCAGGGAAGAGGCAGCTGATCTTCATGAAGGAATTAAATTGGGCCAGGGCAGCTCAGGAGCTGTTGCTTGTTGTCAACTGAAAAAAGGCACAATTGCAGTGACAGGTATAAGAGGAGGATAAATTGCAGGACGGAAGGGACAGATCCATCAGCTTTTTGCAGCAATGGGAAGGTCTCAGCCCAGAATTCAATGCCCCCCTTTCAGGCAGGAACAACGCCCGTGCCCTGCAGTGCTGGATGGAGCAGAGGAGGAGGAAGGAGAGTGTGAGAGCTGCTTTAGCCTAAAGCAGAAACCAGTATGAAGTGGAAGGATGTGGTTTGCAGATGGTGAAGATTGTTGTAAAAAAAAAAAAAAAAAAAATTTCACAGTAATCCTGTAATACCTCTTCTACCTGTAAGTTTAGATGGGGAATCAAGGAGCCAGACTGTACCCACTGCCTGGTGGGGCAGAAATAAATGGGGTGGCCTGAGGACAGAACAAACCTCTCTGGGGAAGGCTGTGGCACAGCTGACCCTGCCTTGGGCTGGGGTTGGGGTTGGTGTGGCCCCTCGGGTGCTCCTGCCTCATTTTCTGTGGTTTGCTGGGGTGTCAGGCCACAGACCTCTCCTGGAGCAGGGATTTTGGCACCTCCCTAAGGTTCAAACAGCTTTTTCTTCAATTATGGGTGCTTTTAAGGTAATTGGCTCCCTGAAACCTGGGGAAACCAGTCTGCTGAGTTCATCTGCCAGGGAGGGTTTCTGATTGTGATATTTCCCTGGGAGTCTGGACTTGCTGTGGGTGCATCTCTTTTCTGTCCATATCTCCCAACGGGATCTCCCTCAGCATTTTTTGCCTCTCTCAAAGCAGGCTGAGGGTTTGGGCAGCCAGAGACAGGGGACCCAGCCCAGCTTTAGCTGAGCAGAGCACCCTGAGCTGCCTTGGCTTGTTTGGCATGGGTATTCCTGAATCCAGTAAACAGGTTGTTTTCCCCCAACAAATCTCACTGTACTCAACCCTGCATGAAGGCAGCTCTCAGAATATGATCAAATGGATTAATTCAGTATCTCTGAGTGTTCACTGAGACTCACCTCTTCCTTTTTTAAGGCTGCTATATGTTTCTCTCAATTATTTCCATAATTTATTTCACAATGCCAGCAGTAGGTGCTGAGTTTGATTCTGTTGCTGTCAGGATTTTTTGTTCTTTTCCCCAGCAGCAGTGGCTGGTTGGAGCAGCTCAGGAGGATGTGTTTGAGCCCCTTTCTGTCAGACTGGCTGAGCAGAGGCAGCTGGGCAGCCAAGTCTCCCTGTCACAGCCTCCTGTGCATGTGGCTCCTCACAACTGATCCCTGCCTGGGGCTCAGAGCCTCACTGGGAGACATCTCATGGGTGATACATCCCTAGGGGGCTTTTCCTTGGATTTAGTCCTATGCTGTAAAACCTCTGAGCTGGAAGCTGTTCCTCACCCAGTCTGTTTAATCCAGGTTCCTGTCCCACCCCTGTAACTGTGGCATCTCCAGTGCCAGGAAAGGGAGGGTTATGGACACTAAATAGATGCTGATGCCCTTTTCTTACATGTGCTGAGTTTTTCTACTTCTTCTCTCACTACTGAATCAAAAACTCTGACTTATTTGATGTAGTCTTGTCGAGACAGGAGCTCTACAATCCTCTCCCCCACAAACCCACATCCTCGTGTCACCAGGTAGACCCAGGCCCCATCCATTTCTGAAGATGTCTTTGTGGCTGAGGAGCAGAGAGAAGGAGGCTGCCAGGATCTTGTCGTGCTCTCAGTCACTGTTTTCTGAGCTAAGTCTAAAGTTTGGCTGTCAGAACGCTGCTGGGTGAACATTAACTCCAGCTGGTTACACATAAATCAGGTTTTCCTTGGCACAGTCCCACAGTGCTGCCCCAGGCCCTTCTGGGCTCTCTGCCTCAGCCTTTCCCTGCTCCCATGGTAGCCCATGGCCAGTGGGGCACATCTGCCTTGCCTTGGGGTGTGTCCAGTCTCAGGCCAAAATTTGGCTGCCAGAAGTTTTCCCACAGGCAGGTTTGTGAGTTGTGGGTGCTCTGGGCTCAGGGCAGCTGCTGCCAGTGGGGTGCTGCAAGGACCTGTTCCCATACCCTGGTGATTTGTAGGGAGGCTTTGGAGCAGCAAAGCCTTCCTGTGCTGTGTCAGGAATGGGCATCTGGGGCTTTGTGGCCACCAAATCTACCAGCCTGAGCTTCTGGAATGGCTCTCCTGGATGGAGTTGCATACATCACACCCCCCCTCTCTCTAAAAAAAAAAATTTAAAAAAATAATAATATATATATATATATATATTTAGGAGGAGAAAGACCTCTCATCATTTGAAAACTGTATTGGAGTGCAAACTCTGCCACCTCCTTTGGCAGAGTCTTCCAACCATCAATTCTCATCTCTGGTACAAGTTTCACCTGCCAGCCCAGGGCTGACACACCTTTCCCTGCTCTGCTCTAGACAGTGTGTGCTGTTTAGTTTCCCACTGGAGTCCCAAAATGGGATCAGCTTTGTGCAAGAGTGCTCGATCCTGTCCTAAAAGCGGGATGTGGCAGGGGAAAGACCCTCCCTGTTTCTCTCTGCCTCTCCCAAAAAGGCTCAGAGATAACAAAGTCAGGCCTGATCAGCTCCCAGGCTCTCCTTGATGCCAAGAAAACGACATCCTTCAGTCTGAAGAGTCACATTTTTTCCAGTCCATCTTTGAAGGAGCTTGTCAGTGTTTCTGGTGAATGTTCTTAGAGGGTAAATAAGGTAATGTAGTCTCTCTGCTCATTTCTCCTTTATTCAGTGTAGTAGTTGTCTTTCTGTAGTGTTGCTTGGGAATTTGAGGGTGTTTGTTCTTGTTTCAGGTTCACTGCTTTCCCCATCCCCAGGCTGGAATGTGGAGCCAATTCCAACTACATTCATGGCCAGAGCCATTCTTACCACAGTGCCAGTGCCTGGCTGGCCAAAGAGACACTGTGCTGAGCATGAGGTCAATGAAGAGTTAAGGCAGTGAACTCCAAAGTAGCTGTGCTTTCTTTGTGAATAAATAGTTTTCTTTTAATCAGCTCCTGCTAGGAGTTCAGTGTGTTCCCCTCTGCCATTGATTTTCCTGGGCTGTGTTGAGCTCTGGAGAAGTCAGCTCCCCTCGCTGTGATTACAATCAGTGGCCATAATGGCCCAGAGACCAACATGGGCCTGATGTTAATTTGGTGCCTGGCAGACCAGCACAGCCACAAATGTCCCAAGAAATTAATTTAGCCTTTTATCCAGCAACTCCCAATCTGTGCAGTGGTGATTAACACAACTGCCTTCCCTCAGAGGACTTTCTGCAAGGATAAATACATCAGAGCTGGAGGTGTTAGGATTCAAAAACTGAGATAAATGCACCCTGAGAGACCCAGAGAAGTGCTGCATGGGAATGTCTGGTATGAGGTGACCTTGAGCGTGTGCTCATCAGTGATGCAAACCACCCTGGGAAGCAGAGGCCTCCACTCTGTGGGCATTTCTGTGTTTACAAGGCTCAGCCTGTGCTGCACTTTTGGTATCTGCATCTCTGCAGTGTAATCTGATCAGGAGGGGGAAAAACTGGCTGGGATTTACATATCTCTTGTTTTCATTGGGATATGAGAAACAAGTTGAGAGCCCAGAGCTGTGACATCTGCGACAGGAAGAGCCCAGGTCCCCCCCTACAGCCCCCCTCTGCTGCCACAGAGGTGTTGCATCTCGAGGGGCAGTTGTTCCCAGAGCAGGAAGGTTAAAGGAAGGTCTTCACCCAGATCCTCCTCTGGCAGTTTGAATTGCCACGAGGGATGATGACTCTGGGGGTCTCTGTAAGCTCAGAGGCACAACCTGAGAACACCAAAGGCTGCTGGAGGAGGCAGATGCCCAGGAGGCACCAGGGGATGTCAGGAGGGGTCTGGGCAGCCCTTGCTGTCTTAGCTGAGCCAACTCGACTTCCTCATACTGTAAGGAAACTTTTGGGAAGTGAGGAACACTGCAGAGAACAGCAGAATTTACCTTGCACTGCTGGGCAGAGCACAGTTCTCTCTCTGGCTTGTTCCCCCCTCACCATCTGCTGCAGCCACCCATCCTCTGAGTGCCCTGGCTGAGCCCAGGCAGGGCTGTGACCCCTGGCTCTGCCCTGACACACAACTCCTGCAGGAGCTGGAGGGCAGGACTGCAAGCCTTGGGGAGAGCCTCACTCTGTAGGGCACAGCAAGGTCCTCAAAGGTGAGGTTACCTGAGAGGAGCTAAAACACCTCCCTGTGAGGGCAGGATGAGCCCCAGTGTTTGGGATGTGCTCCTGTGGTTGAGATGTGCTCCTGTGGTTGGGATGTGTCCCTGTGTTTGGGATGTGCCCCAGTGTTTGGGATGTGTCCCTGTGTTTGGGGTGTGTCCCTGTGTTTGGGGTGTGTCCCTGTGTTTGGGATGTGCCCCAGTGTTTGGGATGTGTCCCTGTGTTTGGGATGTGCCCCAGTGTCTGGGATGTGCCCCAGTGTTTGGGATGTGTCCCTGTGTTTGGGATGTGCCCAGTGTTTGGGATGTGTCCCTGTGTTTGGGGTGTGTCCCTGTGTTTGGGGTGTGTCCCTGTGTTTGGGGTGTCCCAGTGTTTGGGATGTGTCCCTGTGTTTGGGATGTGCCCAGTGTCTGGGATGTGTCCCTGTGGTTGGGATGTGTCCCTGTGTTTGGGATGTGCCCAGTGTTTGGGATGTGTCCCTGTGTTTGGGGTGTGTCCCTGTGTTTGGGGTGTGTCCCTGTGTTTGGGGTGTCCCAGTGTTTGGGATGTGTCCCTGTGTTTGGGGTGTCCCAGTGTTTGGGATGTGTCCCTGTGGTTGGGATGTGTCCCTGTGTTTGGGATGTGTCCCTGTGTTTGGGGTGTGTCCCTGTGTTTGGGATGTGTCCCTGTGTTTGGGGTGTGTCCCTGTGTTTGGGGTGTGTCCCTGTGTTTGGGGTGTCCCAGTGTTTGGGATGTGTCCCTGTGTTTGGGGTGTCCCAGTGTTTGGGATGTGTCCCTGTGGTTGGGATGTGTCCCTGTGTTTGGGATGTGCCCCAGTGTTTGGGATGTGTCCCTGTGTTTGGGATGTGTCCCTGTGTTTGGGATGTGCCCCAGTGTTTGGGATGTGTCCCTGTGTTTAGGATGTGTCCCTGTGTTTGGGATGTGCCCCAGTGTCTGGGATGTGCCCCAGTGTTTGGGATGTGCCCCAGAGTCTGGGATGTGTCCCTGTGTTTGGGTCTGGTGCCTGGGAATGCAGAGGTCCCTCTGTGTCTGGGATCTCTCTGTCCCACACCTGCAGAGGAGTCAGTCCCACCGGGGGCTGAGCTCAGCTCAGGTTTAGGCAGGAAAAGCCCTTTTTGCCCCTGCAGCCCACAGCAGGTGCCCAGAAGCAGAACCTTCATGCACATCTTGTTTTTAAGAGCCCTGCAAGGGAGCTTTCCCAAAGGGCAGGCTGAGATGTCAGGAAGGAAAAGCAGCTGCCCTGATTCCAGGCTGCAGTTTGCTTGAACTTGCTCTGAACTTTTAAATAGAGGACACCTGACATGACATTCATTTACAGTAAGTTTATTTCTCAGTGCATTACATGAAAGGTCTTTGGTATTTGTGGGTCCTTGAATACTGCTCCCACTCTGCTCCGTAAGAAAATGCTGAATACAAAACATTCCATATACAGTAACAAACCCCATAGCAAATAAAGAGAAATAGATATTTTGAACAATAACATAGCAATATGAAAACAGATAAGTAACCATGCAAGAGGTGGAACAAACAGGTTTTGTTTACAACAAACATTAAAGCCTGCCATACATGAGTTCATCCTGTCAGATGAGATTTAGTCTCTCTCTAAGTTAAGAAATTACACATGATTGCAAGATGCTGCCTATGGCTGCCCTATGAAAGACCAAATGGTTGTAAAGCTGATCCTCAGGAGAGAAGGAACGGTCCGTTGGCACACATATGAAACACACTGATATAAATAAAAAAAGCTACTGTGTAAAATATCTGGTGAAGAAGTTACCATTTCCTTCTGTGGCCTTGTGAACAATTATAGCACCTTTCAATCCCTTGGTTTCACAGGAAGCCAAGAAATCTCAGAGACTCTGAGCAGTTTAACCCCTACACCCCCAGTGGAATGTCATCTTGAGTCAGAAGCTGTGAACGTGGAGGAGGATGGGTTTCCAATCATTGCATGGGGAGGGAATTCCAGAAGCTGATTGTCTTCAGAAGCTTTGTCACAGTGCTCAGGGTGCCTCATGGCACATGCTGGAGCAGAGCCCACACAGCACCAGCATGTGCTGCTCCAGGGCTGGAGCTGATTTTTAATGCCTGTTCCCTTAAAAGCTGATGACAAAATGACCGTGGAGTTTGGTGAGGGCTCTTCTCTCTGGTTTGTTCCTATTTCCCTGGGTTGCTATCAATTCCTTACTGTAAGTGCAAATTAGACCCTCTGGAGAGGAGCATTCCCTGCCTCCCCGGAGTTCCAGGTTGCTGGTGAACATGAGGGTGCATGACTTGCAAAGGGTTTTGGTTGTGCAATGTGCTGCTTCTGGTTAGCTCAGGGCAAGGAAAACACTACTACTACCAGAGCTGATCCAAGTCTAAACCACACTGGAGCTCAAACAAACATCAAGAATTTCAAAAAAAGTCTTAGGGAAATAAAAAGGGAAAAAAAAAAAAAAGGAAAAGAACACACTATGGTATTGCACAGCATGTATGTAAGATGAAGCACTAAACATTTCAATTAAAATATATTTCTAAATGAGCACGCATTCAAAATAAATCCCCTAAGTTACATAGACATGGCAAGAAGCATTATATGCCCTGGCTGAAATGAACCTCAGGATCCTGCCCATGATGTGGTTGGAGTGGTTTGCTTGGACATCAGTATTATTAATGTCAGTGTGTGAGGCTGTGCTCACCTTTAAATGAAATTAAACTGGGGCAGCACAGCAGTGTGGTCCAGCCCTCGTGTGAGTGGGGAGGAATAAACCCCAGCAGAGAGAGAAAGTCCATCTGGTATAACCCTGCTGTCCCCCAGTTAAAGATACAGTACTTCATCAGAGAGATGGAGCTAAACAAAGCAAGGAGAAACAATTACATAGCTCATACTATCAATAATTAAAGTGGTCTCAACCCAAACCTAAACAGCCTTTTGGCAATTGACTTGGCAGGATTAATTGCAAACAACTTCCATTAAATTTTCATTTTGTCTTGTCAGTAATTTGTTTTAAATTATATAAAATTTCAAATCCTTGTCAGTATGAATGGCTCAGCAATGTGGCTAAAGCATTAGCACTCACCAAGCTCATGCAATAGCTTTGAATTCTGAAGACAAACTTGGAGAAGGAAAGATTTCTCTTTCAGTTCAGTATGAAGCCTCTGAAATGACAGGGAAGTAAAAATGGCCTCATTGTATTCCCTCTTCCCCAAATCCAACCCTGTAACTACAGGACCAGTGAAACTGAATTTCCCCATTTCCCTTTTTAAAGATTGCTTTGGCTGGGTCTGGCTCCTGAAGCTGCCAGGACAGACTGTTCCTATGGCCTCGACTACAGCTGGCACCAGCCTGCCCAGTGCACGAGTTTACACTGAACTGAGATTTCTCCTCACTCTTCAGGCCTGATTTTCCAACACCAGCTGGCTGATTTATCTCCTGGAAGCCACCAGAGAGGTCTTGCAGTGTCCACATGATCCAGACCAAGATGGTCCGAATTCACCACAGAGGTAACCAAGTACTTCTCAATTCCTGCACAGGAATCTGCCTGTAAATGAGGAAACTTCCTTTTTTTGGACATTAAGTATTAGATGGAATGATTATTCCAAGAATGTTCCCATGGCTGCACCTTGCTTGGCCACAAGCAGAGCTCTTGCCCTGCCAGTAGAGGAAGGAGGGACAATGGCTCTTACAGCACCACAGACCCTAATGCTGGGTTTAGAGTTAGTGCTGGGTGTGAAACTAAGAGGCATTCAGAGAGGCTTTATTTCCTTCTCCAAAGGGGTTGCAAATACAGGATGGCTCCTTGTATTCAGCAACCTGCTGCACTTGAGTTTTACTCATTTTCTTGTCTCTCTACACCACACTCCAGCTGTAACTCAGAGAGCAGCCAGGCAACTGCCCACACTCCTGCAAAGCTCTGGGCTTGTTTCTTGGAGATGTCCCATGGAAAACTCAATCACTGAGAAGCAAACCTGGCCCAGGTGGGCTGGTGCTGGATGAGCCCCACCACTGGCACTGGCCAAGCAGGGTGAGGATGCAAAAGCAGGGCAGGGCTTTGCTTCCCTGCTGCCTCCAGCACAGCTGGCTGTCACTCAGCTGCACAGCAGCAAAGGCAAGGCTCTGGGGCTTGCTCAGCATCAGCTTATGCCATTTCACCTGGCTGGGCAGGGCTGGACTCCAGAGAGCAGGGCCAGGTGAGGGCAGGGAGGATTCAGCCATCCTGCAGGAGCCTGTAACCTGCTGGTTTGTGGAAGTGCCAGGCTCCTCAGAGGAAGGACTGGGGTTGGAGGTCTCTTTTGGTAGCACTGCCATGTTTACAGTGGACATGGACAGTCAATTAATTGTGTGGCTAGTGCTGGGCTGGCAGAGCTCCTCCAGTTTTAGCCTCATTTCCAGGGGGCTTTGCCTTGGGAAGATCACCTGGGGTGGTGAACCCAGGGACTCTGGGGTGTTTTCCTTGTTTTCCTTTCTGTTTTCTGACAGAAACACTGCAGCAATGCAGCCTAGCTTGCTCACTCAGCTGTGTCCTGCACAGGAACCAGAGACAGAGGGGCAATAACACAACTCAGTTTGCTCACTTTTTGTCCTGGGCTGAATTTGAAAACTGTCAGAATGTGGGCATTAAAAAAAAAAAAAAAAAAAAATAGTCCAGTCAGTCTTGTTGATTAATCTCCCTTCTAACAAAAATCACTGAATGACATCAGCTTGTCCAACCTGGTTAGCACAGCAGGTGGAGTGATTCATTTGTCACTGAAGGGCAGGTTCAACTTCTTAAACCTGGAAGCTGGTACTTCCCCTAAAATAACAAGTTATTGCAAAAAGTAAAATGACTCTGTATTTAACTCCCAGTGCAAGATAAGCTCTTGACAAGACTCTAATTCCCTAGGCTGTGGTTTGCTACTACACTGTCTCCAGATCCAAATGGTGAGGATTTACTCACAAGATTAAAACAAAACACTGTGAAAACATTTTTCCTGATTGCTGTAGGATTAAGAAACTATTGCAAAATATCCTTTTCTGTGAATAATTACTGCCACCACTTCAATTAATTATCTCTGGATGTATGCACAAGCTGAACACAGTATGGGAAAATTCTTGCACAATTCCATCATATCTCATACAAACTGCTCTATGTTTTCACAGAAACAGTCTAAACTCTGAAGACAGACAGAAAGCCAATGTTGCCATGAACTTTTGCATCAAAAGTCCTTGTTTAGCCAACCACAAATAGAAAAAATGTCACTCACATGAAATTAGAAACATGAAAAGCCAGGATTTTGTTGCTAAAGTCCAGAGAGCCGCCTGAATTTTCAGAGTAATACTTTTCAATCTACTTTGTATCCTAATTTGTTCTTTGCTTAAAAGAAATCCTTGCAGCTCATGCTTTCATGGCCTGTGGAAGTCACACCTGGCAGTCAGTGTGACACCAACACAGGAAATAAAAGCAGATGCCTCCAACTGCAGCAATGGGCAAAGGCTGAGGCTTGGCTTTGGGTCTGGGTGGGATGGGTGGGCTTGGCCAGTTAAGCAGAGCTTCACTGAGTGACTGTCAAGGGCAGCGAGGGAACAAGGGCAGGGTTAAAGCCTCGAGGCACAGCCAGGAGGTGTCTCCTCTGCAGGCAGCTTCTGAGACACCTGACAACTGCTATTGCAAAGGCAGAACAACAAAATCAAGGAAAGCGTTCTCAAAACCCTCTCTGAGCTATGGATAAGTCATTCCCTGCAATCAGGGCTCAGCATTGGCCAGGGATGGAAACCCAGCCACCAACACTGCAGCCTCCCACCCACTTCATCTGCAGGGTGCAACTGAGCACTGGGCACTGTATCTTTAACTGGAGACCAGGCAGGGAGGACACAGAGATGCTCCTACTTCATCCAGTGGCTCCTCCTTCTGGCTTCACCATCATCCAGCAGGGAAGAGAGGATCTGGTGGGCCGGGGGCTGCCGGGGGCCTCCTCGCTTGATCTTGATGCTGCTTCTCAGGGGGGAGCCCGGGATCACATCCTGTCCAGAGCCTGGCTCAATGGAAGACAAAGAGTCTGTAAGGAGAGAAAGTCACCAGAGAGCACTATTTAAAAGGGGAGGCTGAGGAAGGCACTCATGGGCCCTTGTGAGTGGTTCCTCTTCTGGGAGCAGAGTGCTGCCTCCTGTTTGCTCTCCATGCAGGAAGCAGCTTTGGAGCTACACCTTTGCTGCCATCACACTACTCCTGCATTAGATGTTTCCCCTCTGCTCTGCCTGAACTCTTTGGGGTAAGTGCTCCTACTGCAGGGCCTGTTCTCCTTTGTAGTTTCATTTCTAAAGTGCTGTTCTTGTATTGATTTTAAATTTACTCGGGCTGCAGCACTGCCCACAGACTCCTGGTGTTGGAGGATGAGCTGGTGGTCAATGGGCAGTGATGCTCTTAGGGTTCAAGTACCATTTCACTCCTAGTAAAGGACATTTGGGGGCACTGAAAGGATTGAATGGAAGCATTGACCCACCCTGGGCTGCAGCCAAATCAGCAATAATGCTGGGAATGAATGGTGGCTGTCCCTGCAGCCAAATCAGCAATAATGCTGGGAATGGATGGTGGCTGTCCCTGCTCCCAGAGCGCCTCCAGGTAATCACCTCCTGCTCTTCCCTCAGCTACCAAATTCAATATACACTGCTCTGGGCCACTCTTCAGCAAGAGATGCTGGTGGTTTATCTGCCTCATCATTTCCAATGCCCCAATTTCTTCCTCCTTCTGCCTCCAGAGCTGCATGTTTGTGTTTCCCTGCCAGGAGCCCAACGTGCCAGCCTTGGTTTGATCCCACGAGGAGTGTTTCTGTTTCCAGGCAGCTTTTGGCTGCTGGAGGGTTTGGGCTCTGGCTCCTGGCACCAAACCCTGCCAAACAATTTGGGCTCTGCTGTGTCCTGTGGGCTGCTCTCTGCAGCTTCCAGGCCAGGTCAGCTCCAGCTGCCCTCCCAGTGCAGAGGAGAGGTTTGTTTGCTGGGATGTTTTGCCTCGTTGCTTGGGTGGCTGTGGTTCTGGAAACCATGCTCAGTGGGAAGTTTCTTGGGAAAATGAGAGCATGGGATTGGCATTTCTGAGTGGGGTTTTAAAGCTGGGCTGCCCTAGGACCTGTGGTCAAATCCTTAACACCTACACTGGGAACATGACCAGACAGTTGGTGCTGGGTGATTTAAACCTCTGTGGTGCCTTTCAGTCCAGGGAGGTCTGTGCTCAAGGAAAATATTTTTTTGTTATTTAATGTCTTTTTCTCTTTGTTTGTTGGGGCTTTTTTAGCCATATACACAAAGATGAATATAATTGCACAAGGAAAATATGCCTTACTTTCCAAGTTCCCTTTCTGAACAGTATTTTTGTAGGGGCTAAAATACGTATGAAGTGAAAGAATAGAACTATTTGAAAGCACAGAGTAGAAATACAATTATCAATACTTATGGGACCAAAAAACCCCTAAAGTCATACAGTATAGGTGTTTAAATATGACCTAACCTCAGTGCACAATTAAAAAACATCCATTTTTTGCTGATGCAGTTACACTGTTATAGAAGTACACATTGGTGTAAATAACTCATCTCCATCCCAAGCAGTAACAGATCAATACAAATGGTTTGCTGAAATGACTGTTTCAAAATAACAGCAGCACATGCCTTGTTGCTGCTGTATTTCCAGACAGAATGTGAAAAAGAGCTAAATCAGGCAGTTCTGCTGGGGCCAGGCTGTGTGAACCCCAGTCCCAGGGCCTACAGAAGATCCTAAAGAGGTCACTTTTTGCTTTGTACCACTCTAAGTGAAGGAACAAAGCCAAAGACAAAGGGGGCCCAGGCCCTGGGTCCTGTAAACCCCCTGTTCTTAAGCATTCATCCAGGGAACTCCCCTTTCCCTCTTCCCTGCAGATCATCCCAGCTGCCATGGATTGCTGCCAGGGCATCTCTCTGGTACCTCCACCAGCTCAAAGCAAAGCAGCATAAAAACACATTTTTCAACCCTTGCAATGAAAACATGAAGTGAAGCAGGATTAGTGCAGGGGTAAGGTCAGGGTGAGTGTGGTGGAATCACAGGGCTGTGATTCAGGGTTTCCCAAAAATCTTATGCTGTTGATGCCTATTGGTTTTGGCAATAGCCCTTGGAGCATGAGGCCACCAAGCAGAGCAGAGCAGGCTCCAGGCCAGGCCAGCCATGCCCTGGCACTGGAAGGGTCCAGCAGCAATTCCAGCCCAGCTCTGCAGGCTCCAGACAGGGCTGGGATCCCACAGTGCTGCCTGAAGTGCATTATTACTGTGTAGTGAGGCACTGTCAGGACTGCTGGGCATTTTAGCTATTTAGCATTTCCATAGCTTAAATCGATAGCCAAGGGCCACATCCCAATAAAAGTGGATGCTGATCTGAGGGGAGGTGTGAGATGGACTCACAAGCAAGGCCAGGAATGAGGTTCCACGTGTCAAGGACAGCAAAGTGCTCTGGGGCTTGGTCAGTGCCAAGGAACAGGTTTGCTGCTCAAAGGCTGGCATAGCAGAGCTCAATGTTTTGCCTCTAACTGTGTTTCTGAAAGGGGAGAAACTGGCACAGCAGGTTTTGGCAGCTGTGAGAGAATTGATCCTGGGCTACCCCAAAAGGAGCAGTCTGACAATAACCAACTTCTGTGACAATAACAACACCATGCTGTGGTTAAGGGAAGAGAATATTCTCTAAGGGATGATGTACACACTGTACCAGTGATGGGAGAGCCAATAGCCTCAAGAGGTCACAACAATCTATCTGAATGTAGAACATGTGGGACTTTCTTTAAATCTGACTGTGAAGATAGGTTTCATGTAAGTTATGATCACAAAATGTTCAGGGATCACTGATTTTCAGGGTGACATGGCAGCACTGTCTGGGCTTGCTCTGCAAACCATGGTGCTGCACCAGGCAAGGGCCTCAGTGGTGTTCAAGTCACTTGGAAGATGCTGTTAACAGGATTAAATGATCTGGCCTAGAGACTTGAACAAGCAGCTCAGTGGGAAGCTGGTGGATGATCTGTGCCACATGGCTTGAGCTGCTGCTCGTGACTTGGCTGCCTGAGCTGTAACAAAAATCACTGTAAGGGTCATTTCACCTGCTACTGGGAAGCCAGAGGAAGTAGTGCAGCTGGTGGGACTCAACAGTTCTAAGCACCCTAAGTCATGGCACCTAGTTTTGAAAATGTGGCTTGAACAGGCACCAGAGAGCTCAGGAGGTTGGGAGGGTGTTTAACCACCAATGCTGAACAGAGCCCATGGTTCCTTAGAGAAGAAAACCTTAGCAGTGCTTACCATGAATTCCTATCATGTGCTCAAGGATTAATACCCTCTCAGCTAAAATCTTCAGAGCCTCTCGAAGCTGTTGGACACCTTCCCCCTGCAAGAAAGAAAACAAAATTAACACTGGAGTGTGTTGCAGAACAGGCTTCTTGCCCACAATGTCGCTTTCATAGCACCAAACTCTGCAGTGTGGATGTTTAAAAAGATGCAAAAGAGATATAACCCAAGTAGGAGGGCAGGGGAAATCCCTATTCAAAGAGCTCCTCATGTTCAGGCTGCAGTTTGTTGTCCTTGTCACCTTAGGTGTAGGCTTGGAGGGCCAAAGAGATGCTGGGAAGTATTTCAGGGATTGAGAGCAGAGATGCGAGAACTCCAATGCTCTGCACGTGCAGTTTGATCTCTTCAGGGATAATAAATCTCTACTGGGAGTCTGTCCCTCAGCAGGTGGAAGGGACAACAGGGAAGCAATTCCCAACCAGCTCCTTGTGACAGAAGAACCTCTGGGGACTGAAGTGTTCAAGAACATGGTGACAACATGGCCAAGGAAATCTCACAGGCCAGGGTTTCTGGCTCTAAATTCAAACCCAAGGCTCACGTCTCCACTTGCTCTGCACATTTAACTCTGGACTCACCCTCTGGCCCACCCAAACCCACCTGTCAAAGGGAATACGGTTGAAGGACAGCAAAGTGACAAAACCAAATGTAAAACAGCAGAAACACATCCTTACATCAGTGCCTTTGTCACCTTCCTCACCCTTCTTGCCTGGTTCACCCTAAAACAGAGGAAGGGAAACTTGGTTACACGTGGCTGAGGACCCTCCCAGGACCCCCTTGGATCCCTCCCCACCAAAAGAGCAAATTAAAGAAGCATTTCAACAGCAGAAAACACACGGACAGGCACAAGGGCCAAAGTGCTCTCCTGAGCTTTGCCCTGGCTCCTGTCAGCTTCCCTGGAGGTCACCACCACTTCTATCACAAATGAACTTGTCCAGGAGTGGCCAAGCTGCAGGAGGAGCCACCTGCCATGGCCTGGGCCCCAGCAAGGCCACAGCTATCTCACTGGGCTCTCAATGAACAACACTGTATGCTCAACCACAGAGAAATTGCTCCTTTCCCCCAAACACGCATGTTTTCATCTTGAATTAGAACTGAAAAATCCTCCATTCTGCTTTCATTAATTAGTCACATCACTTTCTGCCTCTGAAGATGCTCATTAAGCTTTTCTTGAACAAAGATCTCTCTGTGCTGTGAACACTGCTCTCATGTTTCCCCCCCAACAAGGAAGTTCATGCACTTTCTGAAGAGCAGATGACAGGGAGAGATTAAGCTCTAAGCTAGACACGAAACAAAACTAACAAACTAAAATAAAGTGGAAAGGCTTGGGCTCCTCAAACTTGTTGGACATCCCTGAGGTATTTGCAATAACCAGGTGAGCACAGGAGGAAGGAGCAAAGAAAAGGTTGTGTGAATTGTATGAAATTATGAGGTGGAACCAAGGAAGAGAGATGAGAACCCTCCCAGAGGCTCAGGGACTTCTCTGGGAAAAAAACCAAAAAAAACCAAAAAAAAACAACCCCAAACAACCCAAATTTTCTCCACTAGATCTCTGTCAGCCAACCTTCATCACCACTGGTTTGTGTGCAGTGACTGTATGTGCCAGTGTAGGCATCTCCTCTGTTCATCTGTGTGGTAACTGAATATTGGGTTGGTTAAGCTGTTTACCCTCCAGTAGAATCTCCCTGTTAACCCCCAATAGCTCGGTTTATCCCTGGCTGGCCACTCCCTGTCCCACTGTACCTGTCCCCTGATGGGAACACCCCCAGGACAACTCAGGATAAAGGCTTGGCCTTTGGGGTCCTGCCTCCTCTTTTGCACCCCCTTCAGAAGAATAAACTTCCATGCAAAAGTGCCTTCTCTGATCCTTACTTCAGACCAGAGGGAAGCAGAGAGCCCCCTGCTCTCTACCATTCCTGGACTGTTCTCAGCCTGGGAATGGTTGCCCCTGGCCACAGGGCCAGTGGGCAGGGACAGCTGGGCTCCCTCCAGACCCCCAGCCACACATCTGTTCAGGTATTGCCAAAACCTCATTTGGAGACATCTCTTTAATCTCATTACAGAGTTTCCAGCTCAGCTTGGCCAACCAAGGGGCAGAAGGGGTTGAGAACAGCTGATGGACTTTGAGCTGTTTGACTGTGGCCACCTTTGGGCTCTGTCGTGGCAGGAACTGCTGGGGCCCAGGCAGAGCTGTGTGTGCCCAGCCCTGGCCAGAGGGATCTGCAGGCAAAGCCCAGAGGGCAATGCCCTCCAGGCCAGCCCAGCACTGTGCTCTGCACCAGGGGATGTTTCATTTGCAGGGGGATTCCTTAAGGGCAGGGGGGCTCTGGATCAAATGCCTGGGCTGGAGGCAGCAGGGCTCAGCACTGAAGCAGCTCCAGGCCAGCCAGGGGCACCTGCAGTGCCAGGCACCAGCCCCACCTGAGCCTGGCACCCACCCACGAGTGCAGCACTTACAGGAAATCCCTTAATGCCCCTCTCTCCAGGCAGACCTGCTTGCCCCTGTTGGAAATAAAGGCAGTGTCATTAGGAGATACTTCGCCACTTGACAAGAACACAGCGTAATTTTTACTAGAGGAATTAAGATGGCTTAATGAAAAAACCTTACACTCGGGATAACGTGGGGAAAAAAATTTCCCTTGACATTATCACTTACAGACAGCAAAAGGGGGTTATGGTTTTCTGTCAAGTATCAGCTCCAAATCCCATCAGACTCGGGAGGAGCTGGGTTGGATGCAGAGCTCCTGAGCTCAGTGCCCTCTCTGTAAGGCGATTAGCAGGTTTTTTGAACTTTCCAGCAGTCAGTTACATTATACCAGGAAGGAATTTGGCTGGAGATTTGTTCCTTACAAAGCCACTGCATTCTTCTCTCTGGTAGAAGTGATGGGCTGCTGCTGCCCCAGCCAGAACAGAGCCCAGGACTCCCACCAAGCACTGATTTAATCTGCTCCTGCTCCACACACACCCCACAGCTACTGATCAAAACACAGGTACAATATTTTGGTTGGTTGGTTTCTTTCTCCTGCTGTGCTAATTTTCACATTGTTCTCAGTAAGGGGTTTTTGTTCTTTTTTTTTATTTTTTTTTTAACAGAAACAGTTTGAACTAGTACGTGTTGGTTTGGGGCAGAATGAAATGCCATTGAACTGAACATCTTTATTTCCCCTGTTTTCCTCCACAGTGCTGGCTTCCCACCCCAGAGCAGCTGGGGCAGGGCAGAATCCCTGACCAGGAAATCAGTTACAGGTTATTTAGTGAGAAAGCAGGAGCTTGGGAAGAAGAGGCAAAATGTAAAAGCATTTATAGAAATCCATTAATAAAACAGCCACGTATTTCCCCTGGTTCTTCTCCTGGAGACACACACAGCAACAAACCCACCCTTTTTTTTCCCCCCCAAAAAATACATATATGGGGGCAGATTTCTGCAGTAGAAAGGGAGAGCTGCTGGGTTTGTGTCCATCACATTTGTATAAAACCAAGGGGCACCTACAGAACATCCCCATGGAGGACTGAATTCCTATGGCATGCCTTGCCAGCACCAGGAAAAGGCTCCTGTGGACAGGGAGAGCTCAGGGAGAAAGGCCCAGACTGTCTGGTGCTCCCAGTATCTCCAAAGGATTCTGCACTGGAGGGAGCAAAGCTCATGGAAAAGCACAGGCAGGAGGAAAAATCTCAGAGAGGAGCACAACAGCACACTGAAAATACACAACCAGGCTGTGCTCCGTGTCCAGGAGGAACAAAAAGGATGTTATCAGCTTAAAGGGGATCAAAGGATCTTTAGGCTGGATGTTGGCAATATCCTTTAGCCCAGGCCTCCCTGGCTGTTCTCTGAAGAGTGCCTGGAGATGCTGAGGAGCCTCCCTGGCAGGGGCTGGGATGAGCAGAGGCTGAGTGTGAGCAGCACATCCAGGAGCTGTGCTCTGACTGCTGCAGGTCTCTTCCACAGCTGTTCTTGCCGAGATTAAGCAGCAAGAATGTATAATAACATCTTCTCAAATCTCAGTAGATGTTGTAACCCCCCCCCCCCCGCTTTTCTGTGCAGCTGCACAGCTCCTCTGCTCGAGCCCTCATTTGTACCCACCAAACCCAAAACTGCAGCATGTAGTTGTCAAAAACAGCATTCAAAACCACACTCATGAAAGACAAAAAGCACACAGAGCACCCTACAGAAATTCTGACAGAAAAAGCTGTCAGCTTCCCTTTCCATGCTAACAGAGGATGGACTGGAAATGTGGGGTTTTTTTTCTATTTATCAAGACATTTTGATATTTGAAAATCTCATTTGTCCCAAACCTAAGAGAAGAGTTACAATTCTAAATCCCTATCAAGGAGGGAAAAAGCCAAATTCTAAGGGATCTGTCTGGAGTGAACGGACACAATGCAACAAAATTTTGTATCAAGTTAAATGTAGTGGTAATATGGTATATTAGTAGTAATACTAGTAATCTGGTTGACCACAAACCACACCAAAATGTTAAATGAATCTTAGAGGAAGAGCTTTCTCAGTTTCCTGGGTGGAAATGTGACACTGCCATTCACGATGCCCTTCTATTCTTTTTTAGCTGAAAATAAAGATTGAATGGCAGTGAGATGTAGGTGGTAATCTGTGCATCCATCTCACCAGTTAATGTTTTGCTCTCTATTAGAATCTTGAATTCTAGTCCCAGAACTCCATCAGTCTACAATCTATTTGTAAAGCCATGTCATGCCCAAACTGGCTGAGCTGCACAGGGAAAGTGTCACAAAAAGTGACCAGCAGTCACTCTGTCTTTCAGGGAAGTGCAAGTGATTTCTGTAGTGTGGGTCTTTCAGGCCTGAAGCTTCTGAGTTTCTAAAGCTCTGTTTTTTCCTGATGTTTTGGGTTTCTGAAGCTTGTTCCCACAGCTTGAACATAAACATCAGGGGTTTTTTTTTCTGCAACAATACTAATGTTTGGAATTCTTTCTGTGGGACAGACTTTCTTTTGATGTCCCTCTGGTTTGGCCAATGTGGGTGAAGAGTTCTGTCACTCCTGCACCAATCACAGTGGTCTGTCAAAAATGTATAAAAGGGGAGTCATTGTTTGAATAAACAGAGTCAGATTCATCTCTCCAAGCTGTTTTAGAGAACTTTGTGTGGTGTGTTATTTGCAACAGCGACAATTTCTTAAGTAAGAACAGGACCAAGCACCCAAAACTAAAATAAAACAGAGATTTCAAAAGGCAGATGTGCCCCACCCTCAGATATCTGCTGCTCCTGATCCCTCAGCAGGGGTGAAAGGAGCACCTGGGGCTGCTGCCCTTGCACAGTCTGGGCAGAGGAGCAGTTTGGCTGTTGCTGGTTATTGCCACCGATTTGAGAAGTCAGCACACTGAAGTTCACAGATCTGCATTTGTCTGCCTGGGCTCTTTCAGGCTGGGCTGGAAGGGGGAGCAGGAATGCAGAGGAGGTTCTGTCATGAGGAATCAATTCACCTCCAGCCCCTGTTCACCTCCCTCTGTGGATGGTAAAATGGCACTTTTCACAATGGAAGAAAAGGGAACTAGTTTCCCACAGCTGTGGCAGGAGGCCGTGGCCTCTCCACTGCAGACATCCATCATCTCAGAGGTACCAATCAACGTTTTCCTCCTTGTCTCTCTCCCCTCCTCTGCCTCTCCCCACGCTGAGGTCTCAGTGATTCTCCACAGTCCGTGGTGCCCATTTCACACACTGAAGGGCTCAGTGATCCTCCTCCACCTGCTCCACTCACAAGTGATTTTGTGCTCCTAGACTCACCCAGAGGTTTCAAAGACCATGCCCTTTTGGCAATTAAGCTGAGCATTAGCAGCCAAAGGCCCAAATGCCACTTTCAAACCCTTCCCAATGCTTGAATGCTGGCCTGGGTACCTGGCACATTTATGCCCTTGTTAGACATTTCTCTGGTAGTTCCTAAACTTCACCAGTTTGGAAATAACCATCAAGCAGCCTTTTTGTTCTGTGCTAAGTTGTCAGCACTGGACAGCCCACTAAGGACTGAGGCATATAAACATTAAGAACATGACTTCATTATTCCTAACATGTTAAGAACATCATTTGACCTGGAGAATGACTTTGGTTCAGGAAAAGTCTGGCGAGTTTTTAAAGCTGTAGTGGCACAGAAGGAACAGTTCAGTTAGACCTCTCAAAACACTCCACACTAAACAGCTTTGGCTGGTGGAAGAAAGCTGGTCTCCATGGGCCTTTATACACCATGTCTCTGCTGCCTTAATCTCTTTAGGGAATACCTGACTTTGCAGGGAATTCAACTCTTTCTCTGCACAGGAAACCCTCATCTTGGTTCTTGCAGAAACCCCAGAAACTCTGCATTTAAAGCTGGTGGTGGCTGTAGTCCCTGTGCATCTGTGAGACCTGAGCTGTGTGCAATTGCTGAGGCCTCACCCCCCAAATACTGTGGCAATGCCTCTGTGCATGGAAAACCTTACTCTCTCTCCTCGGTCTCCTTTGGATCCTTTTGGTCCAGGCTGTCCTGGAGATCCTGGCAAGCCCTAGAAGAGATGCAGAATGAGAAGGAGTTAATTTCTGCTGTGCAACCTTTGTTTAGGTGTAGTGAATACATTTCCCAGTGATCCTCAGCTCCTGAAAACCTCATACACCCATGAAGCAATTGGGCTGGATTCTCTTTTCCCCTCAAGCAAATACAACAGGAGCTCTGTTTGCAGATAGCCCAAGCCCTGCACTTTCTGCAGATCCCTCTGCTTGGGTCTTTTAATGCACTGCAGGCCCCTGATGTAACATTTTTTGGGGTCAGTATGACAGGACAGTTTTGTTCTCAGTTACCAAGAAGAAATTAATGCACAGGTAGTATGTTTAGCTTAAAAATCCTCACTGCTTCCCCCCACTTCTTAATTGCCTCAGTGGGTGGCAGGAGCAAGCACACATACCTGAAAATTAATTGGATTGTGTAGTGGAAATTATTTTGAAGCTATTCACTCACCCTAATAAACAATTTTCAAATTAAGCCCAATCTCTGCTAAGAATTTTACTCCCTGGGTTGCACAAATCTATAAAGCAGTCACCAATGGCTAAGAGGGGCACAGTCTCCAGATTTCTACTAATTGAACTGCTATGCAGAAATCGATCCAAATTCTTAACTTATCCACCCAGAGAAGCCACAGTTATTAACCAGACCAAGAGAGAACAATATTGTTTGTTTATATTCAGCCTGTCACCTCTCCTTCTCCCCACAACCATGCACAAGATGCTTTTTTTCCACCTCGAGTGACTTGCACGTTGTCTTGGAGGCTGCAGAGTGAGTCTGGAGCTCCCCTCCAGGCCACTGGGGATTTAAGCCAGCCTGGTTAGGAACAGCCCCCCAGATCCCCACATCAGCACCCAGAGAAATGAGTTTTCTAGCCAGAGAAATGAGCATTGCTGTGAGGAGCTCAGTGCAGTGGCCCACGGGGGTGGCACACATGTGATTTAAGGGTGAAAATGAGGAGCCCTCTCCCAGTTTCAGCTGGGAGCCAGCAATGCTCACCAGCAGCACACTGCTCCCTGCCTGCAGCCAGCCCCACCAGCTCAGCTGAGCTCCCCACCAAGGATTCAGAGGCTCAGGCCTGGTTTAGGAGGTTCCCTGGGGCTGCCAAACGAGGCAGGGCACAGACCAGGCTTGGCTCCATGTCAAACATGCAGCATGAACAAAGCCCAAGTGTCCACAAGCTCCTGAGACCTCCCAATAGTGTGTGGTGAGACAGGGATGCTCAAGAACACTGAATTCCACATTGCAAAAAAGAAGATTTACAGTGTGTGCTGCATGTCAAAAAGCCAGACCCTGCTGCAGAATCTACTTATGAATTGTGAATTACCTTACATTTAATGATGTTAAACTGTATCTGTCATTTGGCTGCCAAATCTCTCACTGTGTTCGTATCTATCTGGAGTTTCTCATTGTTCTCCAGAGCATTCCCTAATTGAAAGGATTCTGCTACACTGGCAAACTTTCCTTAACCTGTTATCCATTGCTTCTTCAAAGTGGCTAATAAACACATAGAAACCTCCTCTGATCAGATCTGAGTTACATCTCTCTATAAAGTTACTTAACCTTTCTCTGTGCTCTCCAGTCTTGAGGGATTTCTTTGAAAAATTTGATGCTGCTGCTTTACTTCCACATTAAGCAACATTCTTCCCTAAACCGAGTCCCTTCGTATCAGCCAACCACAACCTGGAGTAGTCTGGCAGTTCCCTATTCATGACTTCACTTTTTTCCATTTAACCAGCTTTTTCCATCCATGTGAGTACTGTGCTCTTCTTCTACCATAAGTCTGGAGTGAGTTTTTCCCACTCCATTATTATCTCCTCCCTCCACAATGTTTGTATCAATAAATAATCAAACTGATGGGAATTTGTGATACTTTTCTTGAATAGAAAGTGCTATGTCTGGGAAAGTAGGCTTAACACGTTCACTCTGGTGAATTGGTGAATTCCCATTGATGCATTTTTGTTCTTTTTATGTGTTCCACAGGAAATGCAGTATTTTTCTATCACTGTGTTAGCAAGGCCCATGTCAGATCCTTTGCTTCAGCTCAGGCCACAGTGAAATGTTTTGACACAACAGCAGCACAATGTATTGTTATGATTAAGGGAAACTCTGAAAAGCACAACTGTTTCAACCTCTCAATCCAGAATGAGAAAAAGGAATTAAATCTCAGATTTCATGGGGAACAAACCAGCAGATCTAAGATTCCTCTCCCCCCTTGTGCAATGAGATGATGTTTCACCCCTGAGCCCCCCTCTGCCCTTCACCCCAATCACCAAAGGACCTTACTTGTGATCCAGGGGCTCCAATGGGTCCTGGGGGCCCTTTGGGTCCTGAAGCACCTGGTGGCCCTGGTAGGAATCATAATTGAAGACAATTTTAAGGAGACTTAGAAGGAAGAACCCTAAATTCCAAAGGCATGCACTTCCTTTCATGTTCTGCTGAGTCTCTCAATGAGTGAGAACCTCTCACAAACACTGGATTACTGGACACCCACATGCTGCCAGAATACATCCCCATGCCATAGGGGGGATGTTAGACCTCTGGGAGGAAAAAAAAAAACGGTGAAAATAGGCAGGAAGGATGTCAGGAACATCCACATTTCCATCCCTTGGAAATTTCAAACTAGATCCATGGAACAGCTACATGAGAGTGAGACACTGCAGGTGCTGGTCCTGAAACAATCTCAGGAGATAAGGGAAGCCCCAGGGCTGCTGCACTTGGTCTCTCTGGAGTGTCAGAAAGCTGATGATGAATACAAAGGAGCTGGAGTTTGGCCAGAGTCAGAGCACAGGCTGAGTGGGGCAAAGCAAAGCTCTCTCTTGGTCTTCACTCACTCCAGTGACAATAAATTAATTTAAAATCCGTATCACAGGAGAGCTGCTTCCAAGATGAGTTAAGCACCATCTAAACAGGTCAACTTGTCTCACACAGTCACTTAACAGATTCATTCCTTTTGAAAAAATAATTATATCTCAACAGTAGCTGTTAAATTATACCTGCAGATAGGAGACAGGATATTTGCTTAGCCTGAACTTAGCAATACTCTCTGCTTTAGTTGTCACAACCCTTGAGATGAAACAATGTGGACATTATACACAAAGTACAGCTGAATCAGCCTTAATCATTAATGCACCATACAAATGCTTAAGTCAAAGAATAAAGGAATTGAAGGATAAATGAAAGGCCCTCATAATGAAAGGAGAAGCCTTTTCTGCCACTAATGGGAGTTCACTCCTAAATATGCCTCATACACGGAAGTGCTGACATTTGCAGGAACATTATCATTTAAGCCACCCATCAGCACAGAGAGAAAGAAGCCTTGTCACTGAATTTTCATCTCAGGTTCTGATTTCAGTTATACTGGTGAAAATTTGGAGTAGCTCAAACTGACTCCAAAATCTTCACAGACATCATAGAGCACCTGGCCAGACCCTGTTTGGTGGAGCCCTGCAGTGGCAGGACAGGTTTGCAGCAGGGGGAGAACAGCTCTGCTCTCAGGAAAGCATCACTGGACAAGCCACTCTTAAAGACAGCTTTTAACCAGCCCCTTTCTCAGATGTGTCCTGCCAAAGGAAAAACAATCAGCTGTAGTCTGGGTTTTCAGGCCTGGAGTTTCTGAGTTTCTAAAGCTCAGTTTTCCTGATGTTTTGGGTTGCTGAAACTACTTTCCCAGGAAAGAGAAAACACCAGGATTGTTTTTGTAACAATATTCATGTTTGGAATTCTTTCTGTGGGAGGGATTTTCATTGATGTCCCTTTGCTTTGACCAATGTGGGTGAAGGGGTTGTCTTTTGTTCACCAATCACAGTGGTCTGTGGAAAAATCTATAAAAAGGGAGTGATCCCTGATAATAAACTGAGTCAGATTCATTTCTCCAAGCAGCTTTGGAGAAATTCCATGAGGAGTTCATGTCATGTGTTATTCTCCACAGTGACAATCAGCCACTACCAACAGATAAAACCCCAGTTACCTCTTGCCACCCTTCCCAGTAAGGACCCTTCCCTCCCTGCAGGCACCCCCACCCACCCACTCTCCCCCAGAGCGCCCTGGCCCCTGCTGCCCCCTGCTAGCCCAGCCCTGTCACCTGGTGGCCCCACGGGCCCCGGGGCTCCCCGTGGTCCGGGCAGTCCGGCCATGATGGTGTCGATGACGGTGGAGGCCAGCTGGGGTTCTCCATCTGCAGCAAGAGCACAGGCACAGTCACTCTCTGCACAGGCCTGCTGCCCAAGGGCTGGCAGGGCTGCAGGATGCTCAGTTTGGGCTCCAGGAGCACTTGCCCTTTGCTCCCAGAGGGCTGGAACCCCTCGTCCTGCAGAGCTGCTCATCTCACCCCTGATGGACAAGCTGTCCTGTCTCTCGAAACCTTGGTGATTTACACACCCTGTAATCCTGCCCTGGAATAACTGACTGTAGTCTGGGTCTTTCAGGCCTGAAGTTTCTGAGTTTCTAAAGTTTTGTTTTTCTGGATGTTTTGGGTTTCTGAAACTTGTTCTCAGAGTTTGAGCATAAACATCAAGATTATTTTTGTAATCCAGATGTCGCTGTGGCAAATAACACACCACACGAGATTTCTCTAAACAGTTTGGAGAGATGTATCTGACTCTGTTTATTTCAAAAACTCATTCTCTTTTTATACATTTTCAACAGACCACTGTGATTGGTGAATGAGTGACAGAACTCTTCACTCACATTGGCCAAACTAGAGGGACATCAAAAGTAAGTCTGTCCCACTGAAAGATTTCTAAACATAAGTATTGTTACAAAAATAATCTCGACGTTTATGCTCAAACTCTGGGAACAAGTTCCAGAAACCCAAAACATCACGGAGAACAGAGCTTTAGAAACTCAGAAGCTTCAGGCCTGAAAGACCCAAACCACAAACTGACCCCAAATTCACCATCTCCACACACTCCTGGCCAGGAGGAGTGTGGGACTCCCTCCTGGTCCCTCAGGGACCTGCTGAGCCTCCCTGGCAGCCCCCAGCCCAGCCAGCTCACCTGGGCAGCTGCTGCTGTGAGAGGCCCTGAGGTCTAAGGATGCAGGAAAGCCCAGGAATGGGTGTGCTCTGCCCCCTCCAGGTGCTCAGGAAGCTTTCCTGCCATTTAGGATTATTTTAGGTGTTCAGCTGGGCAGGTTCACTGAGCTCTGGGAAATGGAGAGAATTGGAGGTGGAGCAGGGAAGGGAAAGCCAGCAGCAGGAACTGATGTTTTGTGCTTTTGCTCATCTTTCTCAGTTCTCTCCAGTCAGGAATAAAACTCAGCAGCCTGTAGCTGTCCATATCTTCCCTCAACCTGGAGCCAATAGGTTCCTATTCAGTTGGCAGCTGAAGAGAAAACCCACAACTATAAATAAAAAAACAACCCTCAGTATTTATTGTGTTGCCAAAACCATATTCAACAACCCTGTTCCCTGTGGACCTGTACTGTGGCACACCTGGAATCTGGGATGTACCTGTATGGCAGCACATTTCATCTGAGCACCCCACAACACTTTGGGAAAGTTGTAGAAACCTGGAGCAAAAATTCAATGAACAGCCAAGACAAGGCCACAAAACAAGCAAGGGAACCCCAAATTCTGGTGCTACCAAGGCTTTCTATCCTGACCCTTGGCTGTAGGACCAACAATAAATTTCCTGTTTAACCTGGATGAAGATGTTGGCTCCTGGTCACCAGGACGGCAAACCCTCTGAAAATCCCACATTTTCCACAGCTGGAGGCTGCCATGCAGGAGTAATGTCCACCTCCTCCTGCCCATGACCTCAAACTTACTCATGTTTCCTTCCACCATCCCTGTAACTCAGCACAGTAAAATTCAGGGGAATTTTACTGGGCAGCAAAAGGCTGGGAATGTCCCACTGCAAATGTCAAGTGACACCAGGAAGGTCAGAAGGGTGTTTGCTGACTCTGCAGAGTCCAGCCCAAAGGCCAGGAGGTGAACTCCCCAGAAATTTTTGCAGACACATTGCGAAGCCTTCCCAGCTTCTGGAGCATTGGCAACGATAGAGAGAACTTGCAAGCCAGTTGTTTGAAAGCAGTTCCCAGGGAAAACTGTGCAATGGCTTTGACTGCCAAGGATGACAGGATATCTCTGCAATGCCTTCTGGCAGCAGGACAGCACAAGATCCAACCCAGATCCCTCTAAGAACCACATTTTGTGCCTAAAGCCTGAATGCAAACAGGTATTTATTTGACTACTGTTTCTAAACCCAGTCAGCTTCCCCCTCCTCACAGCCCTGAAACAAAACAACTGAGACTCTTCTCATGTTCAGGAGGAAAGGTACCCCAGTGAAGTGTGTAATCCAATTAATTTGAGTTTTATTTGACCATGTCAAAATCCATCACAGCTTGGGAGTAAGATGAAATTGGGAAATGAGCATCAAACAGCAGTGAAGGCATTAACAGTTGCAGAGCCTTTTGCTTTTAAAGTGATCAACAAAATCAACTGCACATCCATCCACCGAGAGGGGCAGAGGATGGACTGCAGACAACCAGGATTTATTTTCTGCTGGAGGTAAACTGGGGACAAAGATTTGGGTTACAAAACATTCCAGCTAAATGGCACATTATTACGATGACAGAGTTCCTCCCACAAATCCACCCATCCTGACATTTGACTCAACGTTATTTCTGAAAGGTGATTCCATGATTGTGACACAGAAGAGAGCTCTGATCAGCAGCCCCTGGCTCAGCAGCTCCTGGCTGGCCTGGGCAGCACAGGACTGTGGCACATTCCTTGATTTCTTGCTCAGCTGCCTGGCCAGGCAGGACTCACTCAGCCCCAGGGGTCCTGCCAGGATCAGCTCTGAATGAAACATACTGGGAGTGAAGTGTGCTAAAACACAACCCTCAGATTGTTTTCAGGGATTGCCTCCATGTTCTTGTAAAGCAGCAGGAAGAACTTGTATCTCCTTATAAAGTCCCTTATAAACAGTGGGACATGCTGGGGCTCTCTGCAGCTGGGGACTGTTAGAGCAGCCACAAAATAGCATGAAATGGTAGCAGGAATCTTTCCTTCTCAGCCACCTCCTGCACTGACACAGGCTCTGCTGGGCTCAGGAGCTTCATTCCGTTTCAGTGCTCCTGGGTACCCCAAAGCAGCAGAAAATGCTTCATTGGAGACGACCTTGATACTGAATCTGCTCCTGGAGCTTTCCAACCCCTATCCAAGCCAAGAGGAAGAGTGAAACCAGTGGGGCCTGGCCAGGCAGGAGCACCTGTGTTCTCTGGAAGGGGACAGAGCCACCCTGGGACAGCACAGAAATGCCCTGAAGGACAGGGTGGAAGCTGCCCAGCCAGAGCAGCACAGGCAGCTCAGGGCACACTTTGAAAGGACTCACTTTTCTCAATTCCCTTCCTCTTCCCCTTCCCCTTCACTTCCTCTGCTCTGCTCTCCTTCCTCAGGATGGGCCCTGCTGGCAGCAGGCACTGGGATGCTGCTGCACAAATCCCTCCCTTATCACCACTGACATGCTGGGCATGCACTCAGCTCTGCCCTCAGGCTGCCCAGGGGAGTGGGGGAGTCCCCATCCCTGGCAGTGCTCAAAAACACTGTGTGGCTGTGGCACTTGAGGACATGGTTTAGTGGTGCTGGGTTGATGGCTGCACTTGAGCTTGGAGGTCTTTTCCAACAGTGATGGTTCTCTGAAAACAGGTTAATTTTATTTCACGTGCCCTTTGCAGATCTTTGAGATGTAAAAAACAGCTCCAGAGAGAGAGCTGCATTCTTTTCTCTGACTATTCCCTGGAAATCATCAAGGTCAGCACAAGGAATAGGTCTGAGCTGGCTCTAGACCATGTACCTGATCACACATTTTTAAGTGGCAGGGAAAGTGAGAGATCCCGGTAGCAGCAGCCCCAGCAGTGGGGAGCAGCAGCTCAGCTCCTGGACAAGGGCTCAGGTTTCTGACTAAGGGATAAATTCCCCCATTATAGCCTTGATTTGTTGAGACAGGATGGAAATGAAGTAATCCTGTCTTATTTTTTTTCTGCTACCTGATCTGGAGGGAGAAAAATGGGACCATTTCTTTTACCACAGCACAGGGAAACTGTGAGAAAATATTTGTCTCCCCATTTCTGGCTTCTGTCTGTGGATAAATATTGCCAACAGGAACTTGTTTCAATTAATAAAGGCACAGGCATTAACCATGTTCAGGCAGAACGAAACTCTGTAAAATAACAATAACCTGATACAGCTCTCACATCTCATTTCCATTACCAGGAATATACTTCCCTCTGCTGTCAGCAGCTGGAATTTTGTGTTTATAGTTTTCAGATGTGCTCCTTTCAAAACAAGTAAATACATTTAAAATATCCAAACAGAATTTACAAGGCTAAGTTTTACTGGTGGCAGAGGATCAGATTTCCACCAGCCTGTGGGAGGCAAAATGGTAAGAAAATAGACTTGATATTGCCAGAACATTGTCATGGCCACATAGATAACTTATACTTGCAGCTGGATTTGTATTAAGAAAAAGTGTCATGAAGTTTGGGGCTACTCCTTCTGCAAACCAAGAAATCCCCAGGCATGGAGGGAGGAATGCCTAGGGATGCCCAGGGATGAAAATGGAACAGTCAAGTCCATGTGCTGGATGAGTAACAGAAATAATTATCCACCATTTATCCTCTTCCCATTTGGGCACAATCCTGAGTTCACCCTGCTCACACATCAGCTGGGAAGGCCGTGCAATCAAAGCCTTTATTCACTTTTTAATTGACCCACTACTTCACAGGAAAGAATTTCATTCAAAGGGGTTGGAGGGAGGGGGCAACAGAAGCCCCCAACCCATCCTTAGGGATCACCTGGAATAAAAGGCAGAATGGCCCCACTTGGTGTGACCCTGAGAGGAGGGAGGCAACTGAATGCAAAACTTCCTTGTTCCCAGGCTGATGAATGCAGCTTGTTGTGTATTTTGTGAAAATCTTAGCACTGAATCTCAGTTATTCATCATGCCCATACACCCTAAGTAACTGAATACAAAATCAAGCTGTTAAAATTCTCCCTAAATTAAAAATACATCTGTTCCCTTTTGGGAAAAGGAGCGGGAAGGGAAGGGAAGGGAAGGGAAGGGAAGGGAAGGGAAGGGAAGGGAAGGGAAGGGAAGGGAAGGGAAGGGAAGGGAAGGGAAGGGAAGGGAAGGGAAGGGAAGGGAAGGGAAGGGAAGGGAAGGGAAGGCTGTCAGACATGGGGAGACTCAGTAATCCTTGGCTGTAACTAAGACAACTGATCTTTGCAGCTGGACAGGAGCAGCAGAGCTGGGGAAGAGGCACAGCTGAAGGCTGGGGGAGTGGAGATGGGAGACCCAACAGAGCTGGAGCTCCAGGAGTTCACAGACCAGCGGGAGACACAGCTGAGCTCTGGTTCCTCATTATTACCTGCCAGCTACACAGGGCTGGACCAGAAGAATCAAGCCCAAATCTGAGAGTGTTCCAGCCCAAGTGCAGGATGTGCCTTTCCTAGAAAGCCTTTTCTTGCCCTGCACAGCACAAATCAAATATATTTTTTTAAATAAGCATAAGCACAAAGAAACCCTGCCCCTCGTGTTACAGGGAAGGGATAAATCATGGTGTCAGTCTGGACTTCCCAGTCTATAATTCTGTGTTTTGTGTGGATGTGGGATAATGTGGATGCACCAGAAACACAGGTGGGAGTTGCATGTGCAGGGGCAGGGAAAGAGACATGTTTAACAGATGTCCTTGTTATAATTCCAGAGCTGCAAATCTCTGGGCCTTGCTGATTCCTGAGCAACCCTGACACTCCAACACAACAGTGGCTCCAAGAGGGCTCCAACCCCACAGCTTCTGTGCACCAGCACCTAATCTGCCACCCTGGATTCCTCTGGCCCTCATCTCTCAGGTGATGCTCCCTGTGCTCTGTCATTTCACCACAGACCCTCTTCCCAGCAGCCACTCCTGATGGAAGCTTACAGGATACTGAGCTGCCTCCACAAGCTGTGATGAACCTCAAAAAACAGGCACAGAGAACAAAATCCTCCAGAGCCTGCTCTCGCTGACAGTTTAGGAGAGCAGGGACTTTGTTCTCCATTTTGGAGAGGTGAACCCCCAGTAACTTCCAAGATGTTCCATCTTGAACAGGAACTTCCAAGAGACCCACACAATGCAGGCAGATTGTCCAGCAGCTCCCAGAACCTGGCAGAGCCTGGTGGGAGCAGAGCTGAGCTGCTCTGTGCCTGCCCCCTCTGCTGATGCCACAGGAGAACATGGGATTGAGGAGGGAACTTACTTTCTTTTTCAGCTGTGGGCTGGAGTGAGTAGAGAACCCCTTGCTGGAAGGTGAGAGGGAGGCTTGGGGTGGCTGGTGGCCCTGGAGGGCCTGGGGGACCTGGGATCCCGGTTTCTCCTGGAAGTCCTCTTGGTCCTTGAGGTCCCAACATCCCTGTGCAGAGGCAGGAGGATGTGTTAATGCCTTTGGGGATGTGCTAACGACACTATCATGCAAAAAGGCAGCAAGAAGACAAAGGATTTCTGTCCTGAACTGCAGCTGTGGGAATCAGAGGGGCAGGGAAAACAGAAACACCTTCCCAATATTCCTTCTTTTTGTTTAGCACCTTCCTCTGCAAAGGAGAGAGATGGCTTGGCTCAGAGGTGCTGCCTTCGAGCAGCCCAATTGCTGAAAGAGTGAAATCTCCCCTCTCCCTGAGGTTGAGTGAGAAACTACAGGCAGCAAAGTGTGAAATCAAATCCTCTTTCCCTCCAGGTACACCTGTGTCACCTCCCTGCCAGGAAAGCTTGGGAAGCACAGGGCAAGAAGCAGAGTCAGCCCAGGAGCAGACAGATCACATGTCCTGTGGGGCTGGAAGGGTCTCGTTGTAAACTGAGAAACCAAAAAAAGCAGACACATCCTTGGCCAGACTTTGGCCACTGACAGCTTGCCAGAAAGTGCCAAAAAGTGTTCAGGGCTGCTCTCTTTTAAGGCATGCTCAGAGTTTTAAATCTTACCCGAGCTCAGGCTCACAAGGCACAGCCTTTCAGACACAGAGAGCACAGAGCCTGAGGTTTGGCACCTATTGTGCAGTATCGCCTCCATCAAAACATTCAGGAACGTTTGGGGAATGAAGAAAGACTCCTAGCTCAGGAATGGAGTGTTCTCTGAAAGAATGGCCTCATAACCTTTTCCCTTAACACACAAAAGCATGATTAGTTTGACATCCTGGCATCTGACAGCTTGACACAAATGGTGGAGAAAAAAGGGAGTTAAAACAGGCACCCAGTGTGAGGGTTAACCAGGGAATGCTCTGCTCCAAAGGCTGACAGGTCACAGGCTCTTTCTTACAGCTCCTGAGCAGGATGGGGAAACATGATCCTGCTCTGCAGCTTTCTGGGACAGGCTCTCTCCAGCTCCACAGGAAATCCCGGGGTCTGTCATTGCTCGTGCAGGTGGTTGCCTGCCCTGGGAGCTCCTGGCTGATTCCAGCTCCAGGGGCCTCACTGGAATGGATTTGAGCCCAATTGAAGACACTCAAATCTAATGTCTGGCCTTCTCTGAGCTGCTGTCACAGACAGTTTGTAGGAAGTGAAACCTCTCCTGTCTCAGCAGCACTGCCCTTCCCCAGGACTCACCTGGTGGCCCTGCTGGGCCCCTCTCACCGGGTTGTCCCTTCTCTCCTTTTGGCCCTGGTGGTCCTGGGAGCCCCGTGGGTCCAACAGGGCCTGGGGGACCAACCTGTCCTGGAATCCCTGGAAATATTCAGAAAGGAGATTAGCTGGGAGTTAGGACACTGCTGAGGTCAGAAAGGCTTCAGCAACCTCAAAACCAGAGGAGGGGAACTCAGTGATGAAAAGGGGGAGAAAGGCAGCAGTGCACAGACAGGGTGGCACTGGTGACACGTAGGACAGACAAGCCAGACTGGACTGTGCTTCTCCTCTTCTTCCTTCAGTCCTGTAAGGGAAAAGCACATCCCCATGCACAAGACCCCCCAAAAAGTCAGCAGGATGTGCACCTCCAGCTGGGATGTACTGGGCAGAGCTACACTGAGCCTACACTGGCCCTGGCCCCTGCCCAAGGCCTGGGCAGGGTCTGGATGTCCTTTGCTGGGTTCATCCACACACACATAAACCCCAGGGCCATCCCAGTGTAACAAAATACACAAAACAGATTTGCCAAAGAAAATCAAACCCTGTCTCCCACTGCACATCACCCAGAGGTTCTCTATCAATGACGTTTCCCTGGTTTCTCCTGTGTTCATTCATCTCACAAGGGCTTCATGTTGTGCACAAGCTTTTTCACCCCAAAATGACATTAATGCTCCCCCACTTCTGCAGGAAAGGGATGTCAGTAATGTGTATCACTGAGCAGGGTTCCAGGGTGTCTGGAAACACCAGGAGCAGGGATTGCAGCCCAGTGTGATTTTTCTTGGCAAGCCCACAGAAAGCCCACAAAAGGTGCAGAGGCAGCATTAGTGATCTCAAAATCACTATTTCTGGTGACACTAAATAAAATCTTAACATTGTTTGCCCCAGACTATCAGAATAATAACAACACTTGGCAATTTTATAGTGTTGTTCAGAAGAACACTGCTTATCCTGGGCTCACAGGGAGAGACATTTAAACACTGTGCAAACAGCACTGAAGCTTTAATGCCCTGGAGATGTGGGCAAGTGGGTCTGTCTGCTCAGATTAAGTGGTTAATGGTTACAATAAAGGCATTAACTGTCAGAGCCAAGAGAGTCAGAGGTTCCTGGTTTCTGGGCTACCAAAGGGCTCAGAGTGTTTGAAAGCAGTGGCAGATGCAAGCTCCAAAGCCAGAGGGGGATCAGGATGAGTCCAAAGTTCAGTGCTCAGATTTCAGATTTTAGTCCATGTATTTATTACAGATGACCACAACACAGCAGAGCAATATAAGGTTTGATCAGCTCTTAAGGAGTGAGGATCAATCACTCCTTTTGATGAATTAGCTCTTTCTCCTTCCCAGGTATCAGGAGAGGTACTGGACCCCCCAAACCAGTGCCAGCAGAATATGGGGGTGGAGAGCATGGATGGGAAGGGAGGGAGAGAAAATAAAAAGGAGAAAAGCTGGACAGCACCTTCCCAGCTGCTACCAGGGAACAGGGCTGCACAGTCACACCAAGGCTCACAGATCTGCAGCTCCCACACTGGGATCCAGTTCCCACTCTAGATTTGGGATAGCTCACCTGGGGTACAAACCCTCATCACCCCAGACATCCATCTAAACTCTTAATTTCTCAGCACAAAGCAATAACCCCCCAACATTAGACCCCCTGGAAAGATTCCCCTTCCTCTCTTCTTTTTTCCATTTTGGAGAGATGTCCAAACTGGTTTTTCTTACAAAAATGAAATATCTCTGCCTTCAATCCATGATGAAACTGGGCAGACTGTGGAAATGACATTTCTCAATGGCTTTGAGCGGGTACTTTTGCTGCACTCAGTCATCAATAAAGATCTGATTTAATCTCAGTATTGAACAAGGAATTAAGGCCAGGTTTTAATTTGGGTCAATTTGCTTATCCACAGGACACAAACTGCAGCCTTTTCTAGGGATAGAAGGATGGATCTCCCCTGGCAGGTGATCAGGGGCCCTTTTAGGAAAGCAAGAGCATTTGTTCACAGCATTTGAAACAGCTTCTACCCTAAAAAATCCCAGCACACCTGAAACTTCACTGCAGCAAATTCCAGCACAGGGGGAGGAACATCAGAACCTGTTTTGCAAGCACAACACGCTGTGCTGCAGTGTGGGTCAGAATATTCCCTCACTTGTGTAAATCACCCTCAATCCCCCAGTCCAACCCTGTAACTCAATCCCATGAAGTCCTGCAGAGCAGGAGCAGTGATTTCCTGCAGCATCCTCAATCCCACTGCTGCAGCAGAGCTTTAGAGAAAGTGGCACTTCCTCCCCTGGAGGGGGAAATGCTGAAGGAAAGGCTGGAGAAGCAGCTCTGGGTAATGTGCCAGGCAAGTGCTCACACTGGTGACAAATGGTGTTACCAGCTTAAAGGAGACAAGTGCAAAGGGGGAAGAAAGAGGGAAGGATTCAGGGGAAAGGGGGGAGGCCAAATCTTCCGCTGGCATAAATCAGCTCTGCTGCAGTGGCACTGCTTCCAGAGAGCTGAAGCCCATGGTGAGAGTTTATCCTCCAATTAATATGAAGCAAAAGACCACAGGAAAAATATTTTTTAAAGGGAAAGGGTGAGTAATCTACTGCTGGAAACCAAATCAGATGTGCAGAGACCTGGATTTTCTTCCTGGCTCTGTCGTTAACCTGTAACTGCTCCCCTCCTTCCCCAGGGTTTTCCCTGCACAGGAGCTGCTCTGTTATAGGGAGCTCAGGAGAGAGATGCCCTGAGCATCCCCAGAGGCTCCTGGTGCCCCTGGCAGCTGACACCAGTTAGGGAAGAGTTCTCTCCCTGGACATGCTGGTTCTGGCCACATGTGCTTCCATGATCTGCCTCTCCATCAAACAGTGCTGTCCATCCTTTGTGTGCTGGGGAATTAATGTCTCAGAGGTGATAAAACTGGAGGTTGGCTTCTCCAATCAAAGCAGCCCATGATCAGATAAAACCCAAAGAACAAACACAGCCTCTCCATCTGTGAGGGTCCACAGAGCTCCTGGGCACAGAACCCTTCTGCTTTTTGGGACATAAGTACAGGACTTATGGGCGTAACAACACTTTGTGCTCTGAAAGAGAAGTAGCAGAAGCTATGATCTTACCCTGTGGTATCAGCTGCTCCTCTGCACCTCTGTGTCCTTTAGGCTCTGTTTAAGAGAGACAGAGTAAAAAAAAAATTAAAAAAAAAAAAAAAAAAGAATAGGAGAAAAATAGAGAGATATGAAAAATTAGGTCTCCTGCTGCCAGCTGGCTCAGCCAGAGTATATATATTTTCTTAATACTCAGAAAAATGTATTCTGTTGATTAACAAGCTGATCAGAAAGGCCAGTGGTGCAGCTGTCTCAACAGCACTGATTGCTTTTAAATGATTGTCTATTCTCAGCCCTGTCACTCACAGAAGAAATAACCACCCTCATGAACAGTAGCAAGTTTTCCTGGACCTCAGCCTGGAGAGGCATCAGCCAACCCAGAGCTATGAAACACTTCAGAGCTCACAGCATCCTGTCCATATCACCACCTTTGTGCAGACCCCAGCATCCTGCCCTTGGTCCAGCCAGCTTGGTGGCATGCAAGGTAGGGCTGGGGTTTATTTTGGCTGAACACCCAGAAGCAGGGCAAAGTAGGGAATGTTTCACAAAAGGCTCAGGGGAAGGGGTGGGAGGGACAGAGGCTTAACTTTCCACAGCCCCAAAGCACTCAGGACACTCAGGCTTGACTTCCACCTCCTCCAATATCCCACATGGTGAAAGATCTCCTGAGATCCCTGTAAGAGAACCTGGAGGAGCTTTGAGCAATGAGTCAGGGCACAGTGTTGAAATCATGCAGAATGGGCAGTTCCACTCCATCCTAAATTGTGTGGAGTTCCCTTCAGCCCACCAAAATCCATGCTGAGTTTGTTTGGCTGGCTTTGAATCATGGACACACACTGGTGTGGGGAGGGAAGGAGGCCAAACATGGACTCAGATCCATGAAATATCCCCACAGCTTTTTAGCAAAGCAAGTATTTGAAGCCCACAGAGGCTGGGTAGGGGCTCCAGCAGGCAACTGAACTGATTATTTCTCATTGCTGAAAGACACCATCCTGGCTCAAAGCGCTCCAGTGCATTCCTGATTCCTTTATTAGTTACTGTTCCACACCAGGCTAAATAAACCAAGGCCAGGAGAACAAAGGGTAACAGCGAGCAGGGACTACACCTGGTAGCACACACACAGCCTGGAGTCTGGCTGACATGACAGGCTCACACACAGCTCAGACATCACCTCCTGCTTTGGGAGGTGACCACCAGCAACCACCAGGCTGCAGGGGTGGAAGGTGCTGACCCTGGACCATGGGCTGAGCCTGATCAAAGTGCTCCAGGGAAGCTGCTGTGCTTGGCAGCACTGCCAGAAGCCTGGGGGAGAGGCAGCCAGGCCTCTGTGCCCAGCAGGACATGCCCACGTCTGAGGAGCCTCCACCAGGAGAGGACTTGGCATGGAAGGTCCAGAGCCACCAGCATTTTGCTGGGCTGACTTTGGTGCAGCAAAGTGCAGGTGCAGAGACACTGCCACAGCAAAAATAAATGACAGGGAAAAGGCAGAATGAGCATATAATGGACACTGGGGGAAAACTGCTCTAATTCAGTTCCTGGCAGCCGTGGCTGTGGTTCTGAGAATGCTTTGCAGAACATATTGTTAGTGAACCTCCCTCCACGTTGTGGCATCATGTCAAATCACAAACAGGAATGACATCTGGCCTGTTTTGGTGGCTCCAAGTCTGCTGCAGTCAGGAAGGGCTGCCATAATAAACTGCTCAGGCTGAAAAAATGGGGAAAAATTTTAAAAAAGGAAGAAAAAAGCAAAGTAGTCCCTAAAGAATAAAGAACTGTTCTCGGAGCAAGCAAAGCAACAGACAGACAGGGATTTGGAGGCAGAGAGCAGGGATCTTGAAAAAAGTTGCCAAGGTCAAGAAAATTCAATGCATGGGGATCTGTCTGGCCAAGTGGGCTCAGAGGGAGACTTTCTTATAAGTGTATTTTTTTTTCATGCCACAAGAGGGATCATAAAACAGCCCATTGTGTTTATGGCAAATTTAGAAAATATAAAGCAGACTGTAACTGATGCTGCTATTCATGAGAAAGATTTTTGTCCTAATAAAACCAAGAATGACCCATGCAGCCCATTCCTCTACCCCCCAGCACTGCTCCCAGACCAGGAAATGCTGCATTTGGTGCTCTGTAGGTGAGCAGGACCTGCCCCACTGTGATCCTGATGGCTCTCTGGAGTTTCCTCAGGAATGTTTCGATGTGCCCAGGTCTCAAAATCCACAACCTTTGGACTCAAAACAAGCCCACTGAAACACACAGGCAGGCACAGTGGCCCTGCTGGGGTTAACAGAACTCGAACAGACCCAAATTCAGCTCCCAGCAGATGTTTGTGCCAACAGAAATTGTGGCTGCCACGGCTGGCAAAATGCAGTTTCAATGGATTTCTTCCAAGGACATCCCTGCTCTGCTCTGGCTAAACTCACAGAATCACAGAAGCACCAGGTTGGAAGAGACCTCTGGGATCATTGAGTCCAACCCAGCCCCAACACCTCAACCAGACCATGGCACCAAGTGCCACATCCAGTCTTTTTTTAAACACATCCAGGGATGGTGACTCCAACACCTCCCCAGGCAGACCATCCCAGTACTGTATCGCTCTTTCTTTGAAAAACTTTTTCCTGATACCCAACCTATATTTCCCTTGACACAGCTTGAGACTGTGTCCTCTCGTTCTGTCAGTGCTGCCTGGTGAAAGGACCAACCCCACCTGGCCACAGGCACCTTTCAGGGAGTTGTAGAGGGTGATACACTCTCCTCTTCTCCAGGCTTCCTTCTCACGGAAGGGCAGAGCCCTCCCAACCCCTCTCCTTGCAGCTCCCAAGGATGGAGCAGACCCAGACTCCTTTTTAGCTTCCCCAAAGACACCCTGCACGTGGGAGGGTGATTTGGGGAAGAGCAGGCCAGGCTTACCAGCAGCTCCCACGGTTTTCCTGAGCACGGTGCCGGGGTTCAGCAGGGGGAAGGCGTCTGGCAGCAGCTCCTCGTACCACGTGGCCGTGGTGCCTGTGATGGGCAGGTTGTTCTCCAGGGCTGGGCTCTTCTCTGCAGCCTCCAACAGCAGGATCTGCACAGGGCAACGTGGGCAACACAGACAAGGTCAGCTGGGGCTCACAGCAAGGTGCTCACAAGGCCAGAGTGGTGGGTTCAGCCCCCACGTGGGCCCTTCACTTAAGAGTTGGGTCCTTGTGGGTCCCTTCCAACTCAGAATGTTCCCTGATCTGTGACCCGTATGGTTTCAGACATGGTGGGAATTCCTGAGGGGTCCTGAAACTCCTCTTCTTGCCAGACAGGGCTGGGAATAACTCTGCTCACAGACCAGGGGATTTCAGCCTAAAAGCTTTATTGGCTTTAGGAAATCGGCATCAATTATCTAGGAAGAATTAGCTGTGCTAATTGTGAGCGTGTCCCACACACACCCTCCTTGGGGAGGACTTCACTGCCTCCAGAGGGATTGTGTCCTGATGAGACACATGAGACCAGGGACTGAAGGTGCTGCTGGGGACACAGCATTTCCTGGTGTTCACACCCAGAGCCAGAAGATCAGAAATTACTGAGAGCTGGGACAAGGTGAAGAGCTTGTACCTCAGGCCCAGGGCAGCAAACGGAGGACAAGTACTGGTTCTAAAAGCACAAATACTGACCAAATTAAATATGATGGAGATGATAAAGCTTTTAAAGAGTTGAAGTGCTTTAACTTTAAAAAATTCAAAAACTAAACATTATAAAAGCAGGAGCTTTTTTACTTAAGGAGCTCTGCTTAGAAGCAACAGGATATTATTAAAACTCACAGCTGTTTCTAGGCCTTGCAAACACACATCTTTCAATGAAACCCAACAGGCATCCCTGAGGTGTTTGGGCCATTTACAGCCTTCTCTCCCTGGCAAAGTGACCCCACATCCCCCATGTGATCCAGGCTGTCCATCAGGCTCTGCTCCCTGCCCACTGGAAGCCTCTATGAAACTGGGAGCTGGTCTCTAACATGGGAATATTTCTCTAGGCATGCAGCACTGAGGTTTGTAACAGCATCATCTTTTCCTGATTGAAAACCACCTTAGCAATACTAATTTAGGGATAAGGGAAATAAAGGGGAATATGGCTCAAACTTTCCACTAAATCCCTAGAAGTTTCAGCCTTCACATGCTGTGTTGTCTTTACATAATGAAGTCACACTGCAATTACAAATGAGAGTGACTTGGCTCCACTTGTTTGTTTTTAACTTGCAATTATTACGAGGTTTATCACTTCTTTATTGCAAGGCCTGGTGAGAGCCAGTACTGCAGCAGCGCCAGAGATGATGAACTTCCTGCAGAATGTACTGGCCTGACGGGGGTGAATCAGAAACTAATTAAACTGGGAGCTGGGTTAAGTGCAAGGGAACTGAATCTCACTCTTGCAAACAAGCAAAATTCTTCCTTTGTTGCAAGGATCTTTATTTACAGATCCAGAGTCCTTCCTTCTGGGTACAGCAAAAAGGAGTAAGGTCACAATGCTTTTCTTCACCAGGGCTGACTGATGCCACACAGGAAGGAATTGGTTCCATCTGCCTTTTGCACTCTGCTCCTACCCAATGATTTATTCATCAGACTTTCCAGGAAACGTGTTATCAGTTCAACAAACACTTCAGCGTGTGCCTTACCATAACTGTGCTTAACTCCCATTGCCATGGGACTCAAGTGTGAGCTGAAGACCTTTTCTGAATCACTTTATATTATTTATTATATCATCCTTTTACTTCCCCAGCTAACACCTGGATGTTGCCAAAATGTGCTCGGGCAGAGAGGCAGAGTAACCCTGGAGGTGGCAAATTCGAGGGGCTGCAAGCAGGGCAGGGGTGGGATGCTCCTGCTGTGAGGAAGGGGCACGCAGGGGCTGTCTTGGGCAGTGTTTGCTGAGCTGTGGGAACAGGGATATTAAATCCCTGCAGCCATGGTCAGGGCTCAGCAAACCACAGGGGCCCGTGGCCCTGGCGGGGGGCGCGAGCACGGCTCTGCCCAAGGTCGCATCTGGAGTGGAACGGCTCCAAATCATTTTTATGGGTGATAATAAAAATGTGTTACCACATAATCAACACAAAACAGTGGCATGGGTATCCTTTTCATTAAAACAACATGTTTTAAATGAGCACTCTGCTGATAAATGCTGTGAAAGCTGTAAAGCCATGCACAGGATAATCCAGCATGTGCTGTTATAAATTGACTATATATACTTTGCAGTCATTAAGGCTCAAACCATAGTAACAAGTTTATTTTCCCTGGGCACGAAATGATAGAGGTCAGGAAGTCTACAGACTTGAAATTGCTGAGAAATTCTAGTTTTTATGATTAAGACTGAAGAAATGCCCAAAAGAAATAAAGCAGAAAGAAGAGAGTTCTCACATCCGTGAGATCCACAGAGCCAAACTAAAGAAGGAGAAGCACAAGGGATTTAGTCACATTCAAAAATCTCAAACTACACACGGCTCTTTCAACAAGGAGTGTCCTCTCACAGCTCACACAGCACAGAGCACAAATGGGCTCCTTACACATTATTGCAATAGCACTGGAACCATTCATCCATTTTCTGTCACGTTCTGTTTTTCTTAAGGCTGCCATTGCTGTAGTCAGGGGATTCAAGGAGAATTCCCACTTTCATTAAACAAAAAATAAGAAAGTTTTGAGCCCTCTGAGTAAACTGCTGGAAAATGATACCACAGAGGCTCACAGCCAGAAAGAAAATTAGCAAAATGTGCACTGTATTAAAGTCTCAGTACTAAAACCTTGGTATTTTCTAGTCAATAGGGTTGAGGTAGAGAGAGGGATAACATTAAGGGAAGAATGTGTGGTTTTCACAGGGAATCCTTATTGCAAGCAGTGCCCACCTGTGTTGCTGCTACAGCTTCCAACACAAAAGTTCTGCTTCCATGAAGACTGGAGGCAGAAAACACCCTCATGTCACCAGATAAATGAAATATATCTTGCAGCCGTGGGTGATGCCACTCACCAGCCAACCAGGGAGGCAGAGAGGAGGACAATGGTTGCTGCCTGGGGTGGCAGGACAGCAGACCCCTGCAGGACACAAAAAACCCTTTCCTCCCCACCTTGCAATGTGCAGTCTGAGTTGAAGGACAGCCTCAACCCAGCAGAACACTCAAACTTTTGTCTTTCTGCATGTTTGGAAGGAAAAACTCCCATCAGCCTAAATGGCCGTGCTGAACTGGAGCCTCTGGCAAGAGAGGTCCCGGCAGCACAAGGGTTTGTCCCTGGCTCCAGACCCCACAGCTCAGACACAGCTGAGCTGGGCCAGGGGGCTGGAAGGGACTGAGATGGGGCCACCTCTGCTGCCAGGAGCACGGGGACCATCCTGCCCTGGCCAAGGCTCAGGGCCAGCAGCACAGGCTGTGCCTGCAGCATCAGCCCGGGGCTTCCAGGGCAGGCTCTGGCTCCTGCTCTGCCCCCGGGGCTCAAAGCCTGGCTGTGCATCCCCCTCTGCAAGGACACGAGCGTTGTGTGCCTGGAGCTCAGTCCCAGCTTACTCAACCCACCTCCTCCTTTTCCATTTGCCAGCATAAACTTTCTCAACTTCAGACAAATACCACATTTCTTGCGTCAGATCAAAAGCTCGGGCCAGGGACAATGGAAATGGGAGGACAGTTTTCATCTTCTTGAGATGTTCGGTGTCAGAGGACTTTTCTTGGCTTGTAGTGGCTTTCCAGAACCCTGTTTTTGTTGTTCCCACTCATCAAAAAAAGATTTCACAAAGGCAGCCTCCTCCCATCATCTGTCCTCTGCTCACATTCCTGATGTCCTGTAACTAGGTAGGTGTTAGAAACAAGGGAAGAGCAGCCAGGCTTCCAAAGATTTAAAAGTTGATATGACAGGGCTCAGAATGCTTTTTCTTTGGATAAAAATCCAGATGGATATTATTAATTAATAAACAGGGGATATTTGGTCTCTTGAAGCATCGGTGGAATTAACTCCCTTCCATCCCTCTCTAAAGAGGAGGAAAAGAAACTGCATGAATCCAGCTCATCAGCTAAACATTCCAGTGTAAAGTAAGATTGCCTTGATCTTGTAGAGACACAAGCTGATTAGCAATGGTAAATTGCATAATTTGTCGGACATATCTTTTTTCATAGAAAATTATTTGGCAATATAAGAGTTTTTTAATCATTCCTCAAGACAGATCTAAACAGGGAGTTTTACAAAATGTGATGGGGAATGGTCTCTCTCTCACAGCAATGAGGGACCTGTGAACACAAAGCTCCAGCACAGATACAAGTGCTTGGCTTCAAAAGCCAAAAGACATCCAGGAAGTGTCCACTAACATCTGAGGAACTGGATGCCCAGAGAACCTGGGTGACTCCAAACTTACAACATCTTAGAGGCTTTGGCCAAAGGGACAAGATAATTAGTGCATGGAGGAGTTCTTGTTGCACTGAAACATTCTGGGGGAGCACTAGCTGATGTCATTGTAGTGACTCAGTGCAGAGCAAAAGGAGAGGTTTTTGTCATCAGATAATGCATGGAAGAAGACAGAAACATGGACCAAAGGCTTCTATCGGGCAGCACAGTTCTTGTTCTTTCTACAAAGAGTGCTACAAGATTTCCCAAAACAGGATGGAAAATGCAACTCTTTCCTCAGCAGGCACCATTCTGATGGGAATCAGGCCAGAGAAGACCCAAAAGCCCAGGCTGCCCTCCCAGGTGAGATGAAACACAGGCACTGTTCAGCAGCTGCCCAGCCCTCGAGGCTTTGCTGGAGAGAACAGCTGCAGGGGAAGGATTGGCTGTGGCCCTGCCAGGCACTGGGGAGCTCCTGAGTGTCTCCAGTGGGGTTTACCCTGCTGCTGAGGCACAGAGGAGCCAGATGTGGAGGGGATCCAGCAACCCTTCAATGCCCTGTACACACGAGAGAGCTCAAAGTGAATTCAGATTCACCAGTGTGCCTTTAAAACACCAGATAAATATACATGGGAGCTGTAACCTTCCACCCTTAAAATCACCTCATTCTCTGTCCCAGGTCTTGCTGAGGCCTGCTGGGGATGTAGGAGTGCCAGGGATGTGAACCCAGACCACCTGAGGTGAATTTTCTCTTGACCAAGTGCCCCCTGTGCCCAGCAATGCCTTTGGGATCAGCTCTGCTCCCCCCCAGGTGAGGAGCCCTCAGCTCAGGGATTCACCTCAAACAGGCTCAGACCCCTCGTGTGCTCTTCTCCCCCACACAGCTCTCAAAACTGCTGGGAGAGCAGCACGAGGGAAAAGATGAGATTGGGCTTTTCCTGGCTCACCTCGGTGCAAATTGAAAGAAAAAGGACCCAAAGTCATTTTTCTCTTACAGTGGTACTTTACTTATGAAGCTCCCATAGAATTTCTGATTAGAATCACATGGAAATTTGAATGTTTGGACACCAAATTACAAAAGGATCTGAGCACATCCCTTGGGCTCCTCACACACCTCCCTTGACAACACCTACTGTGTGCCCACAAATGTATTTCTCTTTAAAAATCCAAGCTTGCAAACAGTGTTAAACACAGGTATTAAACACCCCAAAAGTATCTCCTAGTGCAGACATAGAATTTGCTTGGCAAACTTAAGCTGTGTGTCAGGAAAAGAGAATTTTGCAAAGTTATTTTATGAAAATATTAAATCCATTTGACTAAAAATGCCAAACTTGTAACTAAAAGACTTCGTGGGAGGGAATGGTGGACGAGGAGGCCTTTGCAGCCTTTTTGTTGTTCTGGCAAATGATTTACAGCATTGGCCAAACACATGGAACAGTCTTAGGGGACAGACTGCTCCTTCAATCCAACAGTGATAAGAAATAAGGTCCAAAAATTACTAGACTTTAGAAGGAAAGGGGTTTAACTGTCATTCTGAAAGATAGCGGGATGCCCAAATGAGAGAAGGGTCAGTACCCAGACTGCCTCATCATCAAGATTATTGTAGATCAGCAAAAAAACAAGAGATGGATGCAAAGTCACCCAAAGTTTGCCCGCCCAGTTTTGATTCATGGTTCCTCCTTGTAAGAATCAGTTAGGAAGTTGCATTTTATTCTTAGGGACATTTGAGTCATTAACTGAGCTACAGAAAATCAGCGTTAAATTAGAAATTTTACAGGGATTGATTCCAGGTTGTTAGTGCTACCAGAAACCAGCCAGTTATTATACAGCAACCTGTGAAACAGCCCAAATTCTCCTTAAATTCAACGTACTGCTGGAGAAACAGATCCTGCACAGAGCCATTAGGAAACCTTAGGGATTAATAAGCAAGAGACCTTGGAAAGGGAAAGGGAAAGGGAAAGGGAAAGGGAAAGGGAAAGGGAAAGGGAAAGGGAAAGGGAAAGGGAAAGGGAAAGGGAAAGGGAAAGAAAATACCTGCTCATTCCTACCATGTACAGAACATGGAAAATCAATGGAAGCCCTTGAAGTATCAGGCAATGCTCATGTCCACCCTGCAGAGCCAGCAGCAGCATCATGGCCAAGCAATTCTGGTTCCCCTCCCAATCTCTCAGCCATGTCACAGCACCGTGAAACATTTGCTATCTTCCAAATATTTCTCCCCTACAGCAGGGAATTGTTTTATTGTCTATCAGAGAAAGGAAAGACAAACCCCATAAAACATCCCAGACAGCTGCCAGTATTTCATGTAACTGCCTGGCAGAGGGGAATACAGAAACATTTAATACAATAATCACATTGAAACTCCAAGTAATGATACTTTACCATCCAAACACATGGGTAGTGAAGGTGCTGTTGGTAATCTCTCCAAAATAAATGGGCTGATTTCAGAAAAAATAGCAATTAATCAATCAAATTCTGTGCACCGTACAAAGATTTTCTTTAAAAGCTTTTAGAGTCTTCTGTGTGGGGAATCACATTACAGGGGCTGTTTTCATGCAAAAACTATGCATGTCATTTATCAATCACACAATGAATCAATCAGACACTGGATATGTAATACTATCTCCAGGCATTAGAGTTGTGAGTGAAATGCCACGAGCTTCACAAGAACGGTGTCAGGAGATAAGGCTGGCTTAGATCAGCTCAGATCAGGCACTGCACTCCAACCCAAACCTGGGATTAATATTGTGCTTCCCAGAGCTCTGCAGTGGAGCTTACTTAGAGAAACTGGGCGAGCAAAATGAGCAGAAATTTGTGTGCAGCTGCCTGCAGCCCTGCCAGCCCTGCCTGCTAATGTGCCAGCCCCACCTGCAGCCCTGCTGGTTATCTCCCCATTTTTAGAGGGGCTGCTGTAAAAGATGAGGAGGAATGGGGAAAAAAGAAACCTCAGGCTGGTCCTTCCCACTGCCATCCCCTGAGCTCACCTTAGTCATTCTGGGCTGAAATTCAAAGGAGCAAAAGCAGCAAAGCACCTCAACTTCAGCTCCTTGCCTGCAGCCCTGCTCCCTTTCCCAACCCCACCTGCAGCCCTGCTCCCTCTCCAGCCTGTCTACATCCCTGCCTGCAGCCCTGCTCCCTCTCCAGCCTGTTCACATCCCTGCCTGCAGCCCTGCTCCCTCTCCAGCCTGTTCACATCCCTGCCTGCAGCCCTGCTCCCTCTCCAGCCTGTTCACATCCCTGCCTGCAGCCCTGCTCCCTCTCCAGCCTGTCTACATCCCTGCCTGCAGCCCTGCTCCCTCTCCAGCCTGTTCACATCCCGGCCTGCAGCCCTGCTCCCTCTCCAGCCTGTTCACATCCCTGCCTGCAGCCCTGCTCCTTCTCCAGCCTGTCTACATCCCTGCCTGCAGCCCTGCTCCCTCTCCAGCCTGTTCACATCCCTGCCTGCAGCCCTGCTCCCTCTCCAGCCTGTTCACATCCCTGCCTGCAGCCCTTCTCCCTCTCCAGCCTGTTCACATCCCTGCCTGCAGCCCTTCTCCCTCTCCAGCCTGTTCACATCCCTGCCTGCAGCCCTGCTCCCTCTCCAGCCTGTTCACATCCCTGCCTGCAGCCCTGCTCCCTCTCCAGCCTGTTCACATCCCTGCCTGCAGCCCTGCTCCCTCTCCAGCCTGTTCACATCCCTGCCTGCAGCCCTGCTCCCTCTCCAGCCTGTCTACATCCCTGCCTGCAGCCCTGCTCCCTCTCCAGCCTGTTCACATCCCGGCCTGCAGCCCTGCTCCCTCTCCAGCCTGTTCACATCCCTGCCTGCAGCCCTGCTCCCTCTCCAGCCTGTTCACATCCCTGCCTGCAGCCCTGCTCCCTCTCCAGCCTGTTCACATCCCTGCCTGCAGCCCTGCTCCCTCTCCAGCCTGTTCACATCCCTGCCTGCAGCCCTGCTCCCTCTCCAGCCCTTCTGCCGAGGGTAGTGCTGTCACCCCGAGGTTTGTCTGGGTTCAGACCTGTGACACAGGAGGGCAGCACCAGGCTCAGGAAATTCAGGAAGGGCTGAACACACACACTTTCCACTAAGGGGCTCTGCTGGCTTAAGTGAAACCTTTGTTATGAAATAAAAGCAGGGTTTGCTCTGCCATCCCACCAACGAGGCTCCCGGGGGGTCAGGGGGTGTTGTGGGGGTGCAAACTAAAATGTCACAGGAGAGAAAAAAGGGTTGGCATGTTAGGGCTTGGGGAGGAGATAGTTTTCTTCCAGTCACACCATTCCTTGTCCTGGACCCCAGGATGGTCACCATCCTCCCTGAGGTAGATCCTGTGCTCTGTGGATTGTGAGCTCAGCACCATCAATGAAGCTTTCAGAACTCTGGCACTGGGTGGGTCTGGTGTTGAGCACATGAACTCCATCCTGGGGAGACAACGTGGTAGCTGGAAACAGGAGATGAGGATGGAACCTGATTCCATCTGCCTTCACCTCCCTCCCTGCAGAAACAGGCACAAGGACATCCCAGAGCTGCACTGAGGAAGGTGTTGGTTCTGCTGCAGTTGAGCCATGGCTCAGCCTCTCTCCTCCCCAGGGGCAATAAAAGCACTGGTCCCTAATGAGTCATTTTTCATTCCATTTGCTCTGTGTTTATTTTCACTTCTCACCTTCTGATCCAACTCTCATATTACTAAAATCAGAGGGTTTCTTTTATAACCTCATTTGGGCACTGATCTTACAATTTGGATGGACCAGCTCACCCTTGTAATAAGATGAGACCATTGCTGGTTATAGCCCCATTTTTAGGGGGGCTGCTGCCAAAGCTGAAGAGGAGAGGGGAAAGAAAAAACCTCAGGCTGACCTTTCCCGTTGCCATCCCCTGAGCTCACCTTGGTCATTCTGGGCTGAAATTCAAAAGAGCAAAAGCAGCAAAGCACCTCAATTTCAGGTCCCTCTAGAGGGAGCAGGACTGTGGCAGGAAAATCCAGCTCTGCTGTGGGGAAGATGAAATTCCACATCTGCCTTTGCAGAACAAACCTGCAAAAATCCAGGGGGAAGCAGCCTCTGGCACTGGCAGAGATGTGTGTGCCCATCCCATCCCTCCTGTGTTCCTCAAAACTGCTTCAGGTTGTTGTGGTGAAATGGGACATTACAAGAAGACAGTATGGACAGCTGAGAGACAACTTCACATCCAGATCACCCAGCAAGACAGGGATCTTCCTCCAAAATCCAGAGCAGGAATGCAGACAACACCAAACAAACATATGCACCTTTTAAACGATGCTGGCTATTGCTGAATAATAACAACTGAGTTCATTAGATTGCTACAGAGATCAAACTGAACTTAAATTAACCTTGAAAAAAGAGGGAATCAGCATATTTCTCTTAAGTACAGCACCAGGAGTCGTGTACTGTTGCTTCACTCTCTGTTTCATTGCCACAGTCAATTTTTGCAAAGCATCCACAGCTTTTCAAACAAAGTGGAAGCCAAAAGATTGATAAGGACCTTGCTGGGCTGTGCTGCAGAAGGTCTCCTTGCAGAGACATGCTCTTTAGTACTTCAAAAATGAAGGCAATAACTCATTTTCCTCTGTAAAAGTAAACCCCTTTGATGAGCCTTGCTCCCAGCTTGGGTCTGTGTGGGAGCAGAGGGGAGTCAGAAGGAAAAGCATCACAGCAACAACACGAACTGCCTGCCTGCAGCACTAAATCAGAGACACCACAGGCCTTCCCCAAGGGGTTTGGGCAGGTAGAACCTCCCTCCCCAAAGTCCTGCCAGGCCCCAGCTGAGGATGCCATCACTCTTTACACGCTGCTACCCACACAAGTGCTGAGCAGCACGAGCCAGCAGGGTGGGGAGGATGTCAGGACAGTCTCTGGTTGTCCTTTTCCAGTGAGGCAGACAGAGAAAATCCTGGAAAGCAAAGAAAGGTACAGCTGGCCAGAGCCTGGGAGGGAAGGGCTGATTCCCATCTCTCTGAGGCCAGGCCTGTGTCTCACTTGGATTCAGGAGTGCACATGCAGGGGTCACTCACCAGCCCCTCTCTGCTGCCCTGCCAGCCCTGCTGCTCACACAAACAGCCCAGCTCCCCCTGCCCTCTGCACTACACCAGTTGTTTCCACTTGAACAATCCTGCTCCCCAGAATTTCATTCCCCCCACCCCTTCATTCTCCTGTAGTGAAATATAACTGTGAAGGCTTTGAGGAGGCTCCAGACTTCACTTCAGCACAAACAATTCCCAAATTACCACAATATCATGTACTGGCCTCAAAAACACCACACAACCACCACCTCCCTCCACAAACGTTTCTCCCTAAATTCTTTTATGTCATTGATAAGCATCAGTTAATGAATAATAACAGCAGTAAATGCCTTAAAGGGACCAAAGCATGGTAAGTAACAGCCAGGAGTGGGCTGTCACAGGAGGGACCACAGATCAAAGGGGAATGCTGACTCAGCTGCTTTGTTGCTAGACTGGAACAATTTATCTGAATCCCAGTAGGTAGAAATTAGAACTATTTGTAGGAAAAAACCCCAGCCTCCACAATGTGAAGGTCTGCCCCTAATATTTGTCTCCACCAAACTATGCATGAGAGCCTCCCACCCTTCAGAAAAGGGATAAAGAAGCAGGACTGGACTGCACTTGAAGAAATACAGCAGAGCAGAGGGAGGGCACATGTGACAGGCAAACAGTGACAAATAAACATGGTGGCAACACTTGGCATGGTGTTTCTGAGGTCTGAGCATTATTTTGGAGGAGCTGGGCTGAGGCAGGGGTGCAGCCACACGGGAAGGGAAAGGGAAGGAGCAGGGCTAGGGGCAAACGGTGCCTCGTTTTCTGGGGCAGAGACACTGCCATGGAGAGAGGAAGAGGCACCTGATCTCTCCAGGCCTGCCAACTCAACGAGTTTCACCAAAAACTCTTGGAAATTTTGGTCAAACAGGAGAATAAAGGCAGCTCCTTACCTTGGCCTCCAGCGTGTTCAGCCTCTCGGTCATATCGGCGAGCCTCGTGCAGTTCATGCATTCTAGATAGAACAAAACATGGTGAGGTCACACTGCCAGGAGCTCTGCCTGTCCCCCTGGGCTTCAAGCTCATCCCTTTGATCCAAGGCACACAGAAAAGTGAGCCAAGATCATTTATGGGGGAAAATAAATGTTCAAATCCACTGCACAGGTCACCAGCCACAGCCATGCTACATGAACATTGTTTGGGGATGTTTAGTGGGGCAGAGTGTGAAATTAAGTTCCCAATATGCAGAAGGCAGGTGAGATAAAAATCAGTTTGAAGACTTTTCATGCTGCCAACCAGCATGACCTGCTGTCATAGGCAGAGACCCTTGTCCTGGCACTGGTGCAGGCTGGTGTGGGCACCTGCTCCCACCTCACAGGACACCAGGCTGCACAACCTCCACCCCATTTAATACTCTCTCTGCTACTATTTTCCTGCTAAAATACCAAAGAAAGCAATGAATACACAAAATGCCCATCTCTGTGGAGTCCTGCTCCATCCCTGGGCTCCCAGGCTGTGTTACCACTCCCAGACAAATGAGACAAAGCATCCATCCCAGTGACAGCCAGGAAAGCCAAGGCAGATCCAAGGGCTGATGCAGCCCAGAGCTGCAGCATGAAGTGGTTCCCATCTGACTTTGCTGCAGAGGAGCAGCAGACAGTCAGCAGCCACCAAAGGAGTCCTGACAGGAGGCCTCAGTGAGAACAAACATTGCCAGAAGGAGCTCTGAGTGCAGGTTAAAGTGATTGCTCCCTCCAAAGGACATTCCTTATCTAAACAAGAAGGCCTGCTGCTTTGCCTCTGGTTTCATCTCAGCAATTTTAAAGTAAGTGAAGGAGGATAAAGCCCTGAGCAGAGATTTAATCAACAAGGTGCTCTCCCAGTGCTTTGCAGCAGAGTAGAAGATTTCAATCCCAGCTCTTGGAGAAGCTTCCCACACTGGACCCCACACCTCTCAAGACTTCTGATGCCCAGCAGTTCTCAGAAAGAGAAAATAATTTGCAGCATAAAGCATTTCAGAGGGTAACCCATCCATATTCAGGTGATGAATCACAGCTCATGTGCCACAGAGGAGAAATACATCTCTGGGTGTGTTTTGTGTTCCTTAAGGGCCAGAGCCTGTTTTCATGGACTGGCCATAAGAGAATCTAACTCTGGTGTTTCCACAGGGCTGGGGATGTTGAGCTGGAGTTCTTGAGCCCCTGACAGACTGCTCAGGTTCAGCTGAGGCTGCAATGATGCAGAGGATGCTGGGGGAGCCCAAAGCTTCCCTTTGGTGGGGAATGGGTGAACATGGATTTTGGCCTGAGTGAACACCCCAACACAGGCTCAGCTGTCTGAACACCCCAACACAGGCTCAGCTGTCCCCCCTAATAGCTTTGTCCCCTGTTGCAAAGGCCAAGGGACCTCTCCATCCTCCAGCCCAGTCACTTGCTGGTTTTGTGGAGCACACTGCATGCCCTGGTGGCTCCCTGCCACACAAAGATTTGAGTGCATGGCTTGAAGAACAGGAAGCTGGGCTGTTCCACCCTGGTGATTTATAGGCTAAAAAGATTGTTTGAGTGCTAACAGCAACCCACTGCATCCACTTTCCAAAGGAATTCTCACACTGGCCCTCTTTGAGGAGCTGTGTAGCTTCCCAAAGGAGCCAGGCATAGATCTTCCACCTCATAAAAAAGCACAAGCATCTGATGCTTCAGGAACACTCACATGGAGGGATTTCCTCACAGGTCAATACTGACATGGACTTTCTTTTACCCAACAGCAAATGACATTTGTTTATTTTTATTTTCTGCAATAGATCTTGGGCAATATTTTTTGGCTTGAATTGACCCATGAACATACAAGTGCCATAAGTGCACTGTTCTATAGGGAAGGAAATGGGTGAGGCTTGTTTGGTCTGGATCTGTTTGTGGTGTGTGAAACAGGGAATTGGTTTCTGTATCTAACTGGCTTCAGGCTTTTGATCTTGCTCATCCCCACAGAAAGATAAGACTGAATAAATCCAGTGCTCCCAGGTGCCAAAAGACACACGAGATGTGTTACAGAGCAAATAAAATACAGAGTCCTATTCTCCCTTCTGCTGGCTTGCACATTATTAGTAACTCCCACAGGTTTAGAGAGACTGACCTGAACTGTCTGTAAACCATCTCTGCATCTCTGAGATGGACTGACCACTTATAAGGTGCCTCTGGAGAGCTCAGCTCATAAACAAAAAAAATAGGGTTTGTACCACCCCTGTGCATAGGGGTGAAGCTCCCCAGGGAAGGACAGGGTTCAGGGACCAGTCCAGCAGCTCTCTCTGCTCTTGAAGTGTCTCAAAGAGCCCTCTCAGGTGCATTTGCAACAGAAAAGGTTTGATTTAAATTGATATAGCGACAGAAGAGGAGAGAAACCAACAGTGCCACTGCATGTGATATTTGTACTAATATGATGTTCATCTCAGTGATGTTGAAACAGGCAGAAAACACTGGGTCAGAAAGAGAACTACATAAGTTCAAGCTGGATTTGATCTCCCATCTTTTCTGTTGTGAAATGCCTGGATACCCAGATCCACACCCAAGGTACTTAGACTGGGCCCAAAAGACATTTAAATAATCCAGAAAGTGGATATCCTAATGCAAAAGATCTTACTAAGGCAAGAGTCCTGCCAACAAATGCATGTGACATTTATTTATCTGACCAACAGGCAGGCAAGGCTTTCAGAGGCAGAGATGAATGCTCAGGGCTGCAGTGTCAGACACTCCATTCAAAGCTCCTCACAACACACCAGGGACCAGACTGTTCAGGGTCTGGGCTCCACAGCTGTCACTGCAGAAAGCCTGACAATGGTGGTGACAAATCAAGCTAATAAATATCTTCCCTAACCACGATGCACTGAAGTATTTAGTGTCTAATCTTGATGGCTGGTGGTTCCAAGGCCTGGGACTGTGAAGCTGAATTTTCTGATCAGGGTGAAAGCAATCTGTGTTATTAAGAAGAGCTTGAGAATCTCACATCATTATTTCTCATGGAGCAAATATAACACTGGGGCAAATGCACACACTCTCTGACCTGAGACTGCAGAGCAGACGCTTTCCATATCTGCAGAAATCCATCACTTGTTGCTACACAGAACCACAGTTTATTTCCCTTCTATTCCTAGTTGGCAGATTTGTATTTTTCCAGCTAAACTCTGAGAAAGGAGTTGTGATTTCACTCTATGAATCCCAGCCTCAAAACACATGGTAGGATTTGTTTTAGAAATATTCCAGCAGGGAGGATAAATAATTGAGATAATGAGCATGAGACAGTACCAGCATATCCCCTGACAGCCATTCTGTCTCCAAGATGTCTCACAGTTACTGTCCCAGCACATCTCTCCCTTCCCATTCCTCCTTTCAACTGGAATGCAACTGGAGGCATGGAAAATCCTAATGCAGAGGAGACATGGAAGACTTCACATGCTGGAAAATAACAACCCAGGTACTCTGCGCCAGCTGTGACCCCCTTAACCCTGTCACCAAGGTTGATATGTTCAACTCATCTTTGATTAAAAAAGAGCCTCCAGAGCTGCAGCTTTGCCAACAGGCATCAGAGCTGTGCCTGAGCTCCCAGTCTGGACACAGCCCTGTGAGTGACCTAAAGCAGTGAATGATGACTTCGGGTACCTTGTTAGCCTGGCACTCCTGCTTTGTTAACCTGGCATTCCTGCTTTGTTAACCTGGCATTCCTGCCTTGCATAATTGTGCCATTAAATAGTTGCACACTTCAGCTTCTCAAGTCTGCAATCCCCCAAGTCTTCAAACTCCTCTCTGAAATCCTAGCAAGAACAGTGTGATAACAGCCTGACACAGGGCTCTAATGATTTCAGCACAGTGGCACTGAGGGCAGTAAAAGAAGAACCAGCCCAGCTTTCACCACGGGGCCACAGGTCAGTTTTATGTGAAAAGGCAAAGAAAACCTCTTGGCACCTCTGCCCCATTTCTCAGCTCTGACAGCCCACACTCATTTGTACACCCAGAGTCTCTGCAGAATATTAAAAGAGCTTTTGGTTTCCCTGCAGCCAGATGCTCAGTAGATATAAATTGCACAGCTCAACTGAAGTCAAGGGATCAAGGCTCTGTCTCTCTTTTTCTTGATGGATTGCTCCAAAATTTGTGTTTCAGAGGGGAGCAGGAGGAGGAGGTGGTTTATAGCATATGAAAGGGGAGAGAATTCTGGAATCACAAAGCCTTTGTTTAAACAAATAAAGTCTTTGCAGCCAGTTTTTTTTCAAGACCATATTTTGCTATTACAAGAAACTTCAACCTTGCAATGCAATGGGGCGTAGCATGCAGCAGGCTCGGGGACATGAGAACCACATCTGCAGCTCAGACTTCAACCTGCTCACTCTCCAAACAACACACTGCCCTCCTCCCAGCCTCGCCTTCCTTTCATCCACTGTTAGCTTAATGTAAAGGACCTGTAAAGGACCCAAGGTCAAAGGATGAAAAAGGACCAAATGCAACATATATGCAGAGAAACAAATGAAATACTTGATTTTTGTGACACAACTTGCCTGGCAGCTCTTCCCTTTCCATCTAATCTAGTCCCTTTCCATTGCATGGCCATGGCAGTAAGAGGACAGGCTGGGTTTACCCCCAGGGCAGAGGAGCAAACCAGAGCTGCCAACAGCCCATGCTGGAGCACTGGGAAGGCAACAGCAGCTCCATGAAACTCAACACAACAGCTCTGATCGTGCAGCATCAGCACTGCCCTGACAAATCAGTGACACACAGCTCCAGAAGGTCCAGCTGGAAGAACATTTTGTCTGTCAAACTAAGCAAGACACCAGCTTTTCTCAGCAGAAACCTTCCCCCAGGACAAGTTTAGAGCAGTCTCTGAGCAAACCTGGAAAAACTCAGCTAAATTCACCCAGTCAACCATGTTTCTTTGCAAAGAGAAAAGGATTAACTCAAAACTCCCCAGGGAAATAGGAAGCACCATTTACTCGGTGAGCACCCAGGATCTCATGCTTTATTTGACACCCAGGATCTCATGTTTTATTTGACACACTTGAGAGAAACCACCAGACCACTGACCCCTCCACCCCCTTACTGCCACACACATCCACACACTTCAGCAGAAAAGAACAGTGACACTTTCTGATACTGGCACAGGAGGAATTTCAAGTCAAATTCCACAGCAGAAATAGGAACAGAGATCTTCTATGCCTACCTAGGTGGCCCTCAGCTGGGGGACAGCCAGCCTGGGCTTGCATCTCCACCTCTCTTTAATTTGTCTGATTTGACCCTTCCAGCCTTTTTACATGGTTACTGAGTTTCCTTAAGTAGTTTATGTTCTGGCCCTTTGCAAAAGCTTTCGCCAGTGCTTGTGAAGGATAGCAGGCCCAAGCCATAAATCACAGCCAACCTGGGATCTGTTTTTTCAACACATTTCCTCTAATGAGAGTCAGATGTTGGCTAGATAGGGTTTATTAATTGTGCTTGTTTAGCAGGGGCTGTGTGTGCAGCCCTGGAGCAAGGCAGAGGGCTGAGCAGCCAGGCAGGGACTGCCGCCCCTGCACCCGGGAGCCTCTGGCCTGAGGAGCAAAGGCTTGGGAATCAAAGGTCTGGAGAGCTGCAGGAGGGAAGGGCTCCCACCCTGGCCACAGCTCCAGTCCCAGGAAAGCCAGAACAGGAGCTGTTTCTGCAAGGGGAAGCTCTTGGAGTTTTGTTTAGTGTAGGATCATTAGGACACTACTGCTCTGTTTACTGCCCTGATATTTACTTGCTGTGTGCATTGTAAACCACAGAATCACAGAGTATCTTGAGTTGCAAGGGACTCAAAGATCATCCAGTGCAGCTCCTGTCCCTGCACAGACACCCCAATGTTGTAAATGCACATTTTAGTATTGGCTTTTCGTAAATATTAGAAGGACTGTTATAAGTATGATGCTCTTTTTCTGTAGTTTTTAGCCTGTTTTAACTGCCTGAATAGATGTATAATAGGTTTTTTACTGTAGTTTAGAATTTAAGTGTAGTGTATTTCAGCTGCCTGAATAGATAAAATAACTTCCAGAAGAGGCTCAAGTCACCATCAGCATTCACCACTTGTGAAAAAGAGACGAAAGCCCAAATCAAAAGACGATAAGAACTGAATAAAAGTGGAATTGCACTTGACAGACCCAAGGAGTGACCATGCAGAGCAGTTCCTGGAAAAGTAAATGTGCATAAGTCCATGCATGAAGAACAAGATAAAAAGGGGGGGTTCCAAGACACCAGTGTGCTCTTGGCACCCAGCCGGCCGTTCAATCTTTGCTTTATTTTCCATGTCTCTTATTGTCTCTATTAAACATTTTTAAATTTTACCAAGAAAGTGAACCTTGTTTTCCACACCAACAATCCCACCCTGGGCATCCCTGGCAGCTCCTGGAGCTCTGGCAGCCTCGGGGCTGTGCCCATTCCCTGGGAGCCTGGGCAGTGCCCAGCACCCTCTGGGGAAGAGCCTTTCCTGACCTCCCTGACACAGTTCCAGGCCATTCCTCAGATCCTGTCACTGGTCACCAAAGAGGAGAGATCCGCCTGCCCCTGCTCCTCCCCTTTTGGCAAAGACAGTGGCACTGGAAGGGCCCCACTGGGCAGGGGCTGTCAGAGCCCTGATGCTGGGACAGAAGGAGATGCCAAGCCAGAGGAGAGCTGTGCACACAGTGTCTCTTCTTCCCAACATTTCACATGTCCAGCTGTACAAAACCTGTGTGCTGGCTGACCTGCAAACATTGCATGCTCCCAGCTGGCCACAGGCTCACCTTTCCCCTGAATTCACACACCATGTGCCTTTTGTTCACTCCAGAGGGGGCTCAGTGATCCTTTGGGGTCCCTCCCAGCTCAGACCATTCTGTGAGCCAGGCTCCACTCTCCAGCTCACTCAGCCTGGTCATCAGCACACTTAAAACCTCTCACACATCAGGAACTTGGAGGTCAGAGAAACTTAAAGATGGTCTCTTTGACCAAAAGAGGGTTTGTTCTTTCCCACAGTTTTCACATCAGGATTTTGCAGGCTGGAATATTTTATCTTCACCTGGAAATTGTGAGTTATTAGGTTGCCTACCAATATGAAACAGAACACCTCCAGAATATTTCTGCCTTTTTACCTTCATTCCAGATAATTCACCATCTCTGCTACAAGACCCCAAACACTGCCAAAATTCCCCCATTTGTAATGTCTCTCATATCTCTATTATAACAACCCTTACCCTTAACTTTACTGGCTATCTTTAAAAAGCAGCTCAGATTTCCTTTCTTATGAGAACTGCTATCTGATCCTTTTCCGCTTGTAAAGTGTTCATACTTCATTTTCATGTCTACTTCTTCTTTTCCTTCTTAAAGAGGAAAAGGCTTTTTGGTTTTTTTTTTCTAAACAAACAATTAATGTTTTTTCATTACCATGATATTCGGTGATTTTGAAATGTCTGTAAGAAAAACCTCAGCAAAATGGAGTGAAAAGAAAGTTTGCCATAAAATGCAAGTTACTCCAAGTTGTTGGAGTAACAACTACTATTCAAGAAGCTACTCAAAATTTGGTTTCAAGTGAAAAAAAAAAAATGGGTGCAACTTTTTTTTCTAAACAAACAATTAATGTTTTTTCATTACCATGATATTCGGTGATTTTGAAATGTCTGTAAGAAAAACCTCAGCAAAATGGAGTGAAAAGAAAGTTTGCCATAAAATGCAAGTTACTCCAAGTTGTTGGAGTAACAACTACTATTCAAGAAGCTACTCAAAATTTGGTTTCAAGTGAAAAAAAAAAAATGGGTGCAACTTTTAAAACTTTTGCAATATTATCTCCAGAGGATTTTTTTCTTAAATGATTTTTCATACCTTCTGAATTAAATGTCTCAGCCTAAAGTTTTGAATAGCATTTTTTTCAAATCTCACTTAAATTACAAATAAATGAACAAATTAAATTGTCTTAAGCAAATGCTTTAGTTTGGGTCAAAAGAAACAATTCTGGTTGACCCAAACCCATGTTTTACTTATTACACTGTGTCAAAACCTTAACATTTTCCATTTCAGATTCTCCCAAAACATTTTGCTTTCCAGTTTTTTTGATTTGGCAAATCAAGCCAAAACCCCTCCATTATTTACCCGGGTCTCTTCTTAAACAGCTCACACCACTCACGTCGTTTTATTTAAGATTTCACACCTGCACACTCCCACCCCAGTCACTAATTTTATCCATAATTCCTCTCAGCCTGGGGATTTGTGCTCTTCCCCATGCTGCTGGTGAGCCCAGTGCTCCATCAGAATTTGGACTTTGATCAGGATCACTTATTCCCAGGTGACCATCAGCTGGGAGAGCCGTGTTCAGCCCATCTCTATCTGCCAGAGGAAGGTTTGGCAGGGAACGGCTGGGGTTTGAAGCACCATGTTTGGACAGAAATCAATCATCTTTAATTTTACAAGTACCAAGGACATTTCAGTAATGCAGTCCAACTGAAGTTACCCTGTAAACAAAGATTTTACCTGTCCAGAGTGACTTTGCTAAAGACTTGCTGACTGGATCTGCTGATCCTGGAGCTCCAAGTGATGTTGGTGGCACTGGGGCTACTCAATAATTTTGATATTCACCAATATACTACACCTGGTTCACAGCTGTAGCAGGGCATGGCAGCAAAGCAGACAAAGTAAATAAAAGGACAGAAAACTAAGATACATAGGTGGAGAAAAAAATATGTATCAACAAACCTCTCACAGCAAGACAGGGCAAATCTGAACTACATTGAAAGTCCCCAAATTAAAAGAGGGATTCCACACACTTTCCAGCCAAGGAGGCTGAGGGCACAAAGTCCACAGGGTCTGGAGCTCCTTCCCAGGGGAAAACACCCCTCCTACAGCTGGTCCAGAACCCACTGTGCCAAAATCCCATGTCTGATATCACCATTGTTGAACTAAACCCACTGCTCCCTCAATCCCTGCTCTATGACATGGAGAGAAACTTCATGGGACCTGAGCCCAGTGAAGAACGCACAGAAATTCCACTACACTCAAAACTTCATCTCACATTGAGATGGCTTCACATCCCTTACAAACCAGACTGCTTTTCCCTGCTGGGAGAAGCAATCAGGGGGAAAATGCAGTCAAAATATGCAGTGTAACATAAAATAAGGAAGCAGACAGGACAAAAGGAAACATTTGAATCAGGCTCACCATGAAGTCTGCAGGGACTCTCACAATATTGGTTCTGCACCTGTGTAACACAGGTCAGGGAATCTCTCACAGTCTCGAGCCAAACAACGTGTGCTGAGCTGGGGTTTGTGTTTCATAAAGACACTCCAGAGCCAGACAACCAAGGTTTCCTCAGTGAACTGCATCCAAAGTTAACCATTGGATAGGAAACATGCATCTTGTTTCCAGTTGGGATTTCTGACCTCAAATTCTACACCCTGCTTTTGGTTTTATTACTTGGGCCTGCAAAGCTGCAGGGCAGCTCTAGGGTCAGACACCTCTCTGCACAAAATCCCTGTAACCCACAAACGAGTGACATTCAGGATGCTCAGTCAAGCTCCAGTTGTTCCTCACCCAGAACATTTAGCACTGGCTTCCTTTAGCCAAGACAAAAAATCAGCTGAAAGACCAGTAAGAAAAACAACTCTTTAAGCCACTGAAAAGGGTAGTCAGAATTCAGAAGAATTTGGCTCCCTGAACATCAAAATACTGTGTTTGCACATTATTTGTCCAGCACACACACAATGATGACTATGATGATGATGATGATGATGATGATGATGATGATGATGGTTGTTATTATACTATTGCCAGGGGCACTTTTGCAAAGGTTCCATTTCCCATGTCAGCATTTCAGGCTCACCCCACCATGGTTTGCCCATTCTCCCCACTCCCTCCTGGGGCTCTGCACAGCCCCCACAGCCTCACCCAACACCCCTGCCCTGCTCGAGGCCCGTGACCAGCCCTGAGCTGAAATGGTCCAGGGGTACAGGACATCCCTCCAGGACCCTCCCTCTGCCTAATGCTGCTCTTTCCCACTTGCTGGCCTTTATCTAACCCCCCCTGAGCTCTGCAGTGGCTCCTTACAGATGTGAGCAGCAGGAAGAGGAATCCTGTCCACATTTCCCTGCAGCTGTGGTTTTGTTCTCCAGGACACCCAGGGACACTGGGGTTTTCAGGGGACCCAGCAAATCCCTCACATCCTCTGGCCTCCAGAATGTGAAGAACAAGGTAACACTTGCATCTCAGTGGGGAGCGCAGAGCTGCGCAAAGGAATTTTTGTTTGGGTTTGTTTTCTGTTGTTGCCTTGTTAACTTCTGGGTGAAGGAAAATTAGTAAAGGAAATATCTGCTCGGGCTTAGCCAGGCACATTTCGGTTTCAGCTTCAGATTTGTAACTCTTCTAAAAAACCTACACCTTCAACTCATTTTAGATGGAAAAATCAAAGGATATTCATAATCAAAAAGCTTCCCAGGATTTTTGCATTCTGTTGTTTTAATCCTAAACTCACTAAGCACTTCCCAAATGTGAGGATCTGTTCACTTTCTGGTGGGACCAATCCTTTAATCACCATTTGCCTATTTGCACTTTCTCTGACCTGTGACATGGACCCTGCAATGAGCAACACAGCCTGTACCCTAAGAGACCTCCTGTTGGTGGCAGTTTGAGGAGCTCCATTTCGAGGTTCTAGATGATTCCACCACAAAACTCTCCTTAAAAATGCCTTAAATGGCAAGTTTAGACCCATGAATGAAGGCCCAGCATCTGGGGAGACTTCTCCTGGAACATGGCAAGCACTGGGTGAGGCTGGGTGTCAGCCAATCTTCTCTCCCACGCCTGTCACCCCACGCATTTTGCCTCAATATTATGTTACTCTTACAGCTGTGGAGGTTTTGACAAGGAATTTTGACCCTCCCTCTGAGCACTGATGAGGAATGGGGAGAAGAGCCAGCGAGTGCAAAATGGACAAACTCAGACTGGTGCAATTTGCCTGCAAAACACCAAGAAGGAACTGGATCCCTCCAGAGACACCTCCATCCCTCCAACCCCACACCATCAATAGTCACTTCTGAGCACCAGGCAACAATACACTGGCAAATAAGCTCCAAGCAGGGCTTTAAAATGACACAGCTTGAGCTTTAGAGGCCGATGCACAGTCACTGGTGCCTGCTGCCACATGATGCTGCTGGCAACAGGGGTGGTTTTGGCACTTTAAAACAAGCACAGGGCCAGATTGCAATGGGAAGCAACAACCATAATTCTCCTGCAGCCAGAGAGCTCCTAGGTTTTGTACCCACTGAGAGTTTAGCCCCAACAGCACAATACAGAAACTTGAGGGCACTTAAGCAAATCAACGCTCTTAACTGTTTAAGTTCATCTATCTCACGAAATGTGTCTGCAAGAGTCTCAGACAGTTCACCAGAGTTAATTGCCTGAACCCAAACCATCACAGCCCACAAATCCCTTAAACTTTGAGAACTGCCTTAATGCTGAACAGCTGCCAGGCTCTCACTCGCCCGCAGCCATGGGAACAGCTTTTCTTATCGATAAATGGGGATTCCTGTGTGTGCAACACCCAGCAATGGCACTGGAAATGCCTCTGCTTGGAGATTAGGAAATGCCAGCAAAAACGTGCTAAGTGCAGCTGGAGGCCAAGGCAGATGCACATTCCCAGCACAGCAAGGCCCAGTCCCTTTCCAGAGGTGTGTGCTGTAAATGGCTGTGCTTCCCAAGGCAAGGCTCTCCTCCACAGGGAAGCACTGGCTGCCTCCAAGAACCATTGGTAAATGAGGGCTTTCATGGTGACAATTGCAACAGTACAAAAGCAATCTCCTGTTTGAGTCCAATTAGTGCTGTGCTAAATCATCAGCCCAGGCCTTGCCTTTCACAGTGGAAAGAGCCACATCTGTGAGGCTCCTCTGCTGCATGTGGTTTGTATTATCCTCTAGCACAATATGCATAAACTAATGCAGTTCTACACTTACACAGCACCTCATCTGGAAATCTGAAAGCGATTTATGAATGGTGGGCATCTGTGACATTTTACAGATGGAAATCGAGGCACAGAGGGATTCAGTAATCAGCCCCAGACTTGCACAATGAGTCAGCTGCAGAGCAGAGCCCATTTTTTGTTCTGTAGTAACATCTAGTGTCCAAACACAGAGGGAGATGAGTCTTTCTCCCCAAAAAGTGTACAAGCACACCCAAAAATACCACCCATGCCTGTGTTCAGACCAAGACTGGTCAGAGTGAATGCACAGCCTAAAGCACAGCCTCCCCTGGCACACAGGTCTCTTCATTCTTGTAATACAAACACAGGCAAGCAGAAGAGTTAATATGCCTGAAAGTTTGTCTGCTTCTTCCACATCAGTTGATCTAATAAAAAAGATTGATTCTCCCCACAAATCTGGCCTCACTTTAACAAATCATTTGATTTGACACAAAGGACTATATTCAGATAGTTTAAATTCCACTTCACTCCCTGAAACTTAAGTTTTTAATGGGCTGAAGCCTCAGAAACAGCCAATAGCAAAGGCCAGGCAGAGACACCCACCTTGGGAAGGGCTGGAAGTGCCTGAGTGCAGCCAGAAGCATCTGCAGATCTCTGTACTGCAGTGCTTAGGAGCCCACGAGGAACTTTGCAGTGTGAAAGAGAACACACAGACCTTCCTGTGCCTTTGAGAAATACAGCAGCAGCTCACACTTCTGAAAGCCCCCAATGCTAAACATAACACTGTTATTACCTGCCCACCTTGCCTGAAGTGACAATCCCAAAGTATTGGGGTGCAGATCACCAGGGTGTAGAAAAAGCCCATAACCACATCTCAGCAATCCTGTCTCTGCCTTGCTGCCTGGCCCCACACTTCCAAAAGGTTTAGCCCACATCCTAAAATCAGAGTATCATTTGGAAGCTGAATAACCAAAATCAAATCATGGAAGGAAACCTTCAAACATCAGCCAACAAGAGGAATCCCAGGCCAGATTGCCAAGAAGGAGAATTCCTTCCACAGTCAAAAAAAACCCTAAAAATCCAACCCACCTATAAATCATAGAAGGATAGAATGGTTTGTGTTGGAAGGGAACTTAAAGATTATCCAGTTCCACTCGCCTGCCATGGGCAGGGACACCTTCCACTGTCCCAGGCTGCTCCAAGCCCCATCCAGCCTGGCCTTGGGAACTGCCAGGGATCCAGGGGCAGCCACAGCTTCTGTGGGGACCCTGTACCAGGGCCTCAGCACCCTCACAGGGAAGAATTTCTTCCACCATCTCATCTAAATCTTCCCTCTTTGAGTATAAAACCATTGCCCCTTGTTCTGTCACTATCTGCCTGTATGAAAAGTCTCTCTCCTTCCTTTTTATAAGCCCTGTTTAAGTACTAGAAGGGGCTCTAAGGTCTCCTTGGAGTCTTCTCCAGGCTGAACAACCCCAGCTCCCTCAGCCTGTGTGGGAGAACTGTTCAGAGCATCCTAAACACCCATGACAACCATCATGAACACCCAGCCCATATTCTCTAACCTGCTGTCATGTTAGCAGAGTAACAGCATCACTCAATTTTGCCTGGATGAAACCTTAAAAGGGTGTGAAAGTGCACAAGGGAGTAAACCTCATTTTGAAATGATTTAATACCTTGCCCCCTCCAAGGGCTGTGGTGTGCAAGGACAGGACTCTTTGTGCTCTCTCTGAATACCCAACAGGACAGATGTTGAGAAGGGCACAGCCACCAAGGGAGGAACTGAAGCACAAAGTTTCAGGCCAAGGAAACAAATCATTATTTTAAAAAGACAATCCAGAACTAAAAGTGGTCTGTGGCACGACCAATAATAAGGACTGCAGAAAATGTAGATATAATTTCTGCTGACACACTACTTTCCCATGTGTCCTGGGACATGTCATCAGTTCCTCCAGCATGAGGGTCACCGTGGTAAGAAGTGCATTTGTGTGCCAGGACATGGCCAAGTTAACAGAGGAGAGTCAGCAATAGCATCCCAAACCACGGCAGAGAGTAGGAAAGGGAATGAGGATAGAAACAAGAACTGAAAGATCCTTCCCTCCCAGAAGATTTGGGGCTGGCTTCTTTATTCAGACATTGATTTCCAATAAGAACTAAGAATTTCAAGGAAGCTGTTACAGACTCCAAATGTCCAATGGTCTCCATAGTGAGCACTGGGAATAGTGTTGGGATCTTCAGGGTCCCACCCAGGGGAGGCAGCACTGCAGATTTGACACAGATCCTTCCCAGGCTGCCCTCTCTGCCCTGCTTGGCTGCTTCCCACTCCCCCAGCTGTGCCTGGGATTCAGTTCCAGCCTGAACAACCACCCCATGAGGAATCAGCAGCATGTTCTGTGACACCCCTGGGCAGAGCTCACAGAGATGAACTGCAGCTACAGCAAGAAGCACAACTCCATAGAGGGTGGGGCACAAGACTGGACTTGTCCTAATCTGAGGCTTCACAGGAGCTTCTGGGCTGTGGGACACAGATTTTTCTGCTGAGTGTGTGTTCAGCCAGGAGAGCAGAGGCAGAGCAGTGAGAGCTCCTCATGCCCTGTCACACCACTCTCTTCACAACCCTGCACTTGGGATAACTCAGCATGTGCTGCTTCAGAGCTGCCACGATTTTCACCTGCCACAAAACCTGCATGTGGCCATGAGGCATAAAGGCTCCCATGTAAATTCCTGCTTCTCATTGATTAACCATCACTGGAGATGCATTTTAGAATTTAAAACCTTGACTGGGCTTTTGCATCTGCACTAGAGAACTTCAAGCAACTTTTTAACATCAGTTTGGAGACACACAGCTCATGAACCAGCAAGCAACAAACCAGCTTTCATTCACTTTCAACCTTTAAAACCAGTCTGGTTTCCTCAGGGAGGCTGTTCCAATGCACTCAGATATGAGGAGACACCAGGCTGCTGGATGCCAGTGCCTGAGAAACCTCTCTCCTCGTGGGACAGCCTGCAACTGCAAGTAAGGCCACAGCCACCCTCCCTCTGAGTACTCACCTCTTCAAGTAACCCCATTCCTGGCTCTTCTCAGCATCCCACCCCAAAAGATTGATGAGAAACATGAGCAGGTTGAGGAAAACAGGCATGAGTTTTAATGGCAAGGGCAGCACAGCAGGTACCCTGAGCCAGCCCCAGGAGCCTGGGGTCCTCTCTCAGACAGAGAACCAAGCAAAAAGGAGAAAAGTGACAGCAGGATGGCCCTTCCCAGGTGCTCATCAGGCACTGCCTGGGCAGTTCCCAGAGAGAAGCAGGACATTCCCAGCTTCCGTCTCCAGGTCCATGATGGAAACTGAGGCAAAGAGCAGGCAGAGACTCACAGACCCCCCTCCCCAAGCTTCTCCCCAGAAGCAGAGGGCATCCCTGGCTGGCACAGCCCCCTCCCCCAGGAGTGCAGCCCTGGCTCTGCCTCTCCGGGATGCCCGTGGTGCCCACTTACGGTCCTGGCTGGGGAAGGAGCTGTGCTGGCGGCCAGAGGAACCTGCGGGGGAGACAAGGAATCATCACTGGGCTGTGTCACACCCTGCACAGGAACAGCCCTGCCTCGGCACAGGAACAGGCCACTCAGCAGGCAGAGCAAACCTTGGGGAGGAATGGAAGCACCTCCATTGCCCCTGTGCCAGCAGCAATCCCAGCACACACACGCACAGCACAGAGCACAGAGCTTACAACACACAGAATACAGCACAGCACAGCACAGAACAGCACACAGCATACAGCACACAGCACAGCACAGAGCACACAGCACAGAACAGCACACAGCATACAGCACACAGCAGACAGTACACAGCACACAGCACAGAGCACACAGCACAGAGCACAGCACAGAGCACACAGTACAGCACAGCACACAGCATACAGCACAGAGCAGAGCACAGAGCACACAGCACACAGAACAGCACACAGAACAGCACAGAGCACACAGAACAGCACAGAGCACACAGCACAGAACAGCACACAGCATACAGCACAGAGCACAGCACAGAGCACACAGCACACAGAACAGCACACAGAACAGAACAGCACACAGAACAGCACAGAGCACACAGAACAGCACAGAGCACACAGCACAGCACAGAGCACACAGCACAGAGCACAGCACAGAGCACACAGCACACAGCACACAGAACAGAACAGCACACAGAACAGCACAGAGCACACAGCACAGCACAGAGCACACAGCACAGAATAGCACACAGCATACAGCACACAGCACATAGTACACAGCACACAGCACACAGCACAGCACACAGTACACAGCACAGAGCACACAGCACACAGCACACAGCACAGCACAGAGCACACAGTACAGCACAGCACACAGCATACAGCACAGAGCAGAGCACAGAGCACACAGCACACAGAACAGCACACAGAACAGCACAGAGCACACAGCACAGAATAGCACACAGCATACAGCACACAGCACATAGTACACAGCACACAGCACAGAGCACACAGCACACAGCACACAGAACAGAACAGCACACAGAACAGCACAGAGCATACAGCACAGAATAGCACACAGCATACAGCACACAGCACATAGTACACAGCACACAGCACACAGCACAGCACACAGCACAGCACACAGAACAGAACAGCACACAGAACAGCACAGAGCACACAGCACAGCATAGATGAAGGCAGGAATTGGTGCTATAAAGTTATTTACTGAATAAAAGCATCAGTCTGTAAATGCATTAGTCTGAAGGTTAAGTTCAAGTTGCTAAAGGGTCCTTCTCAGGACAAGCCTCAGATGGGGGCAGGGCTTGATCTGGGGTGGTTTTTTGGGATAACAGCAGTCGCTGCTTCCATCACACACAATGGGGAAAATGGTCCCAGGTGCAAGGAGGGAGAGCAACTGCCATTGTTTTGGCTGAGTCCTGGGGAGAAGAATCCAGCACCTTTCCAGCAGCTGGTGCATGTGCTAGAAACTATGTCTGTGACAAGGAGAGATGGAATCAAGGTGGAGGGAAGGCCTTTAGCAGCATGGGCACAGCAACATCTCCTAATGCTCAGAAAAGCAGAGTACACTTCAGAAGGGTGTCTTCCCCCAGCTCTGCCTAAGACAGCTTCACAGCTGGTTTGGTCACCTTCCCTTTACAGACTTTTTCTGTTTCCAAGTGTAAAGCCAGAGATGATGACTCCAACTGCCTTCCTAACTGGTCTGAGGTCTGTGAAGACCTAATTATTTAAGTCTGTGAGCCACAAAGCACTTTCATCTGGAAATACATGAGCAAATCAGTATCTGTGTTTCCTGAATAAAAGGGTAATAAAAGGAAAAAGAAAAATGCTAAACAAGCTGAGAAAATAATTGTCTTAGTAGGAAAAAACTTCCCTCAGCAGCAGAGAGTGACGGTCCCACTGAAATGATGGATATTAGTCATGATCAGCACACATAAAACCATCTTGAAGATACTAACTGCAAACAACTGTTACAAGAGTTTACAAGACTGTATTTGTTGTACCAGTGTCTAGAAACATCACATTAAAACCAACCAAACAAGATCAGATAATTGCTTTGAATGTGGTTTTAGTTAGTTTGGGGTCCTGGATGGTTTTGTGCAAAGGCCTGGGAAGCTGAGCAGCCAACTTGCTCACAGTCCTCCTACTCATGCTCACTGGGAAGAACAGGAGATGCTGGTGCACTTACACCAGTTCAAATCTGGACAATGTCTGGAGTCCCTTCAGACCCTCACACAGTCACTAAAGCCCACACACATTTCTTTGGAGGATGATGCTTTAGCTTTCCTCCAGCTCTGCCATGTCCCTCAAGCTTTAGAGCACACAAGCAGTGATAATGTGCCAAGGCCAGTCCCACAGCCAGTGTTACATTCCCCCTAAACCCATTCTTTGAGGTAAATAAATAGAGACTTGACTGCTGGTGTGACTCCCAGCAGATGTTTTCATAATGTTGGGTAAATCTGGGACGTGTGGATGAACAAGAAAACTGCCCAGAATGAACTCCAGCACTATCTTATTCCCTTTCCCTTAAAGAAATCCTGTCTCAGCAGGACCTAACCCCAAGACCCTCACAGGATTGCCAGTGTGGGGAATCTTTTCAGCTAGTTTAATCCAAGATTTGTAATTCAGTAATGCTCATTCAGCGAGGATGTGGTGAATCAGATCCCTGAGGGGATGTTGCCATAAATTCCCACCATGGTTTTTCTCAGATGAGCAGCCACGGGCTGTGCTGCTCTGCTCACAGCTCTTCTCCTCCCACCAGCCCGAGCAGTGAGAGCCAGGCAGCAGCGTTTGCCTCTGGGAAATCCTGTAGGGACAAGGGGGTGGCCCTGCTGCAGCCTTTCCTGCATTCCCAGTGCCAGGGGCTCCAAGCTGAGTCAGCTCCTGCTGCAAGCCCCTCTCTGGGCACACAGGAGAGGGTGGGCAGGAGGGCTCTGGGACACATCCTAAGGCAGGGCAGCCTGGCTGCATCACAGGGCCACCGAAGTGCAAACAGAAAACATGGCATTTATGGAGTGAGCCCTTCCTGTTCATGGCCAGGAGCACTTTTGCAGCAGGAACCACGCAGGGGAGCCTCAGCCTCTCACAGAACCTCCCTCCAGGTACTCCAGCTCTTGATCCAGTCAGATGTGATGGGTGTCTACATCTCTTTCCTCTTTTATAGGTCTGCCTTAGGTCTGCAGCACGCCACAGTAATGCCCTGCTTGACAGGAAACCAGGAAACCAGTCCCCCCAGCCTGCTCCCTGCCTTGGCTGCAGCAGCCACAGGATTGCAGCTGAGGACTGGGAAGCAGCTCCAGCACCTTCTCCACCTCCCAGGACAGTCAGCAGGGCAGACTCGAATCCTTCTCCTCACATCCTTCTCCTCTCCTGTCCAGGTCAGGTGCCAGCACAGCCAAGTCTCAAAGAGCCTAAAATCTGGTTGGCCCACAACAGCTGCCCTCCATGCCTGGGAAGGGGACATCAGCTCCAAGAGGAGTGCAGAGAAACAAGAATCAAGCTTCACACTTTAACCCCAAGCATGGCAGAAGCCTCCCCTTTGCTCTGAGACTGCCAGTGGAGCCTGAGGAGCTGCACTGAGGCAGCACATTGATCCTGTGTGAAGGGGGAGAAGATTAATCTTGTCTTTCACGTTTGAGGATTTAACATAAGATCAACCAAGCACATCCTGCATGAGATTTTTGGGAATGGGTAGTCACAAAAAATGGCAAGTCTCCTTGGTGCTGGAAGCCCTGCACCACTACAGAGCATCCACATTACCTGCAAGCCATAACAAAATGCTCAAAACCACATGGTTTTCACTCTTATCCAAGTAATAGAATAATCACTATGCAATAAATTTTCTTTCATCATTCAACCATTAACAGCAACTTCAAACCACCGAGTTCTGCTTCTACTTTGAGAAGCAGAGAAAAATTCCAGTTTAGTCCTTTCCAGATGAAATCAGATAAATGTTTAATGCCTTCTGCAAGATCTGCAGAGTCAACAAAAATACTAAAGGCCAAATCCAGAGGGATCCTGTTAACTAACTCAAGATCCATCTAGAGTTAAACAGCATCCACGGTGAGAACAGAAAGTTTCTCCCTTAGCACAACAGTGTCAGGTCAAGATCAATGACATTAAAAAAAATGTTTACTAGGTCTTTTCTGTAATAGCAACAAGAAAGAAAAAACTAAATCTCAAGAATTGCAACAGAAAGGCCAGTCAAAGGTAGAAATGTATTCCACAGCTCTGTGCAGAGAATCCATTTCTGGACATCTGCCTAAAGCTCTGCATCCGCCTTGTGCTGGCTCAACCCCTGCTGCTCTTGGCAGGTGAGATAGAAAATTGGTTATAAAATGAGCTCTATATTTTATAAGTTTCATAAACATTTTTTTGAAAAAAAATGGAATATGAGGTATTCTCAGAGATTCTGTGCCAGAGAGTAATGTGGTCTAACTTGGAAACAGAGTTACCACCTGTTCATGGCAACTGCTCTTTTAATCTTCATTTCTGTTTTATGAGCTGACCAACGCTATTTTATTAGCTGACAATTAGTTTAGGTTGATTTAATTAAGCAAAATTGAGTACAATCCCTCTTTCTTCCAGGGCAAACGTTCTGCAGGATTAGGGGTATGAGCAACTTGGAACCTGTATCAATAAAGCTAAATTCCAGATCATTTTGTCAAAAACAATCACATGACTGTCCAGGTAAAAGTATGTCAGTGGGCACAAAGATGTTCCAGGTGTTCTAAGAGAAAAAGAGGTGTTCTAAGAAAAAAAAAAAAGTGTTCTAAGAGGAAAAGAGATGTCCTAAGAGAAAAACAGACATCCTAAGAGAAAAAAGCAGGCTCTGGCTGCCTGGGGAAAATCAGAGGTGATAGTTTGATACCAGCATTTGGGCTTAACTGGTTTGAGTTGCCACCTTTGCTGTTAGAATGAATGTCTGCACCTCACAGAGGGACACTGATAAGAAGGAGATAAGAAGGCTACAGCAGCCAGATAAGGAGAAAGATGAAAAATACCTTAATCTGGAAATAGTAAATGATTATTTCTCAAGCAGATCAATTCCTTAAACCACGTGGCTGTTCCCCTTGTGTCAGAGGGACAGAAAGGGCAGGGCAGGGTGGGAGCAGGCACATGGAGGGGTGATTTGGGCTGGCCCTGGGAAGGGGCTCATTTAACTCATGCAAGGATGGGGACGTGGCCATTGCCTGCCACGGTCAGGCAGCTCTCACTGCTCCATCTAAAGCTGATGACAAAAATCTGTCCATATCAGCAGAAGGTCATCTGCATCTGGAAGAGATGCCTCCAAAACTGATGTAGCACAGGAGGCAAGGGTCAGTGTTTGCTCTTTTCTGCCAGTGTTTGCTGTCCTGTGAGCAAATACCCTCAATGCACCAGCACTTGGGCTGAAGTGTCTGCCAAGCACGGGGGGGATACTCAGCTTTAATGTCTTTGGGTTTGGCTGTGCTTTTGTTGTAACTGTTTCCTTCTTTATTTTTTCCCTTGAATACTTCGTATAACATTTGTAGAGCTGTACCAAGAAGGAATTTCCACCTGGGCAAACATCTTAGTTTAGCACAAACTCATCCCTACACGCAGACAGGAGATTTAGCTGTGAGTCAGGCATCAGGCTGAGAGGATTTAGCTCTCCTCAGACAGGTTGTAGAGATGTTTCTGCTTGACTTATTTTAAAGACTCCAAGCCATAACTGACCAAAATCAGCAGTCTTTTGAGTACCAGCCCCCACCAAGGTAAGCTTGAGTGAAATACTCAAGGATGAGCTTCCTCATGTCACAATTTCTCAAGTCCCATTTTGCAACAAGGCTGAACCCAGTGGTTAATTCTATGTGCAGAGCTTGCAGTAGAGGTTGTAGCCACAGCTCAGCCCTGGAGGACTGATAGAAATGACTGTAACAGTAGTAGAGGCTCGGGTGCAGTTCAGTGCAGACAATTTTGCAGTCAAATGGCTCTTCTGTAAGATATATGTTGCCTTTGACACTTACTGAGCCTTGAAAAGTGAGCCACCACCATTAGTTATAACTCCCTGGCAAGGAAAGCACTAATAATTCTGACTAATTGTCATGGAAAGTTACCCTGATTGCAGATTTGACAGTTATAAAATTCCAATTTTGGAATTCCAAACAGGCCAGGAATATAATTAGGCTCTACATTTTAACACCCTCTTGATCAATGGTGGGGTAATGGAGACCCTTCCAAGGGCTTTGTTTTGAAATGAATGGCGCCATATTGATGAAACAGCTTGGACCCTAACCAGAAATTAAATTGAAAGTTTAAACAATGCAGCTGTATTTTATCATCCTGTATTGTCAAGCTTTAACGAAAATAGCTCCTAAACAGAGCCACATGTTTTGCCTGTTGCCCAAAAACTGAAGGTGAATTTTAAAACCCTTTCCTAAACTGCAGGATGCCAAGATTTTTCAGCTAGAAGTTATTATTAGGACACAACAGTATTTCATATAAACCCTGACAATGGTTTTGTATGGTTTCTGTAAAAGCAACTTCATTTTTTACACCGGAGATGGCTCAGATGAGTGACACTTAAAAAAAAAATGGAACTTCTGCGATGTATTTCTTCTTTTCCATGTACATGTGATAAAGACAAATATAAAACCACATTTCAATCATCACAACAACCAATATAGGGAGTGTAAGTTGGATTTCCCCCTCATCCTACGTATCATTAATGAAAATTGTCAGCTGCCTTCTAATTCCTGGACCTGGAGACACATTTAGTGAGGGTCTATCAGGTGTTTCAGTGTCCCTGGGAAACCTGTAGGCAGCTCTTACTTTGAGAGTTATCTCCTGCCTTTGAGGATTAAGATATGATTTAAAAAACACTTGTTAGTTACAACATTCCAAGAACCAGATCTTTGATTTTTCTAGCAAATTGGTCACGATACAGGAGACAGAAAATGTATAATGAGATTTAGTCTTTTTAATATCCAAGAATGGATTTGCACAGCTGGAAAATTAGGGGAAAACTCTGGGGTTTGCTTTGTAATCTGTTCAAATAGCCTAGAGGAGTTTAGGGGGTGCAGCTTATACAAATTAAATGGGAATCTACTGCACTTATTTATTGGAGTATAGTATCGCAGCAAGATGGCAAAATTCACATTGAGCAAAAATCTGCTGAAAACCAAAGAGCCCATTAAGTTCTACCAGCCTTTCCCATAAAAGTTTAAGTGTTCAATCTCAGTTTTGAATATCCATAATCTCAGAAACAAGACCAAAAAAGCTCTGGGACTGTAACCCTCCAGTGGAATAGGTTCAATGGCTCAACCCTCCCTTCTGCTCCAAGGATGAGGTACTTAAATTGGATCTCTGAGGAAGCTTGCAGAGGGGTGCACACAACCTTCATCTCGGTCCACTGGGGGAAGGAAGGGAGATGAGACATGAAAAAGAGCTCCATGCAGTGCCTCCAGCCTCCCTCCTGCTGGATAAACCCATCTGTCAGAGCCTGAGGTCAGGCTAAAGCCTCTGACAAGGGTGCTCTGCAAGGCTGAGTGTCTTTTATCTCCCTCTGCAACTCGGGCTTCCCAACGAGGAGCACCTTACTCAGAAGGTTTTCATGGAGTGTCACCCATCTCCCTGCTGCTGGAAGAGCTGTGGGCTGGACACTGGGTGCCAGCACTGACAGCCAGCACCACAGGCAGGGCTGTGGGAGCTGTCCTGGCACAACCCCAGGGTCCCCAGCAGCAGCTCCTGTCCCAGCCCAGCAGGACAGGCCATGGGCAGTGCCCTGCTGGAAGGCAGAACTCCCCTGGGACTGGAATTTAGGCCATTTCTCCATGGGAATAGTGCTAACACAGGGACACAGCAGCCATCCCAAGCTCACTGAGCACCACTAACACCATTTGGTGACACAGCAACCCCTGGTTTGCTTGCCAGGCATGCAAACCAGGCAGGGATGCTCAGTCTCTGGAGATAACCCTCCTCCTCCCTCCTCCAAGGGGAGCCCAGGTGACTGGGGAAAAGGAGACAGGCAGACAGATGAACTTCAGTGAGATAAATGCCTCTCCTCATGTTTGAGATCACTGTCTAACAAACATGGATGTGGTACAGCCTTTTCTTGCAAATATCAGGGATATGAAGTGTGGCACAGAGGCTGAGTGACTCACAGGCATATCAGAGTTCACACATGCTCCTTGGGCACACCATGAGAAATGCTATTTTTATTCATCTTTTCACCCAACATTTTACTGCACTGCATTCTCAAATGCTAGCTAAATGTCAGGATGAGGACATGATTTTTAATGAGGTTACTACTCCAATTCATCTGCCACTGGTCAAAATCTCATGGGCATTTTTATCTCTCTTAGCAGACTAACAAGACTATAAAAGAGGCAAGATATTGGATATTGTAGCCTGGTAATGTGAACATGGGCTTCAAAAGGGCACCCAACCACTGAGGTGGCTAAGGAAGGAGAAGCACCAACCTGTCCTGTGGCAGGTTTTCTCTGCAGTCCTTTCATGGCTAATGAACATCCAACAATGCTTGATAAAAACAGTGTCTGCTACTGATCAAGTACTGGTTGCTTTGTATCACACTTGAATCTAACAGGAAGAAGTGTCCAAGAAGATGTATTGTCTAAGTTCAATGTTTTATCAAAACCAGATGAGCACACATAGCCTGAGGTGCTGGGCAAAAGCCAAAACATACAAGCAGGAAACTGCAAGCGGGTAAAATGTGACACTTGAATTAAAAGAGAGCTGGTTACCTCTGTGCCAAAACCATTTTTACCATGATGGTACCGTGTATCTGGAACACCTCTGCCTCCCCAAACAGAACACTGTAGTTGCTACAAAGCCTCCCCACGTCAGGCTGTGCTGAGTGGAAATCCCAGCTCAGACCACCTCGGGATGATGCACTCCAGTGCCTTTCCTTTTACACATTATTTACACAGACGTGTACATGTGCACACACCCAGAGGAAAACTGCTTCCATCACAGCCATTTCTACACTCTGGAATACTACTGAGCAGCTTTCTGAATGATTTCCTTCATGCCATGGCCTTGGCCTCCACTGAGGAACCTTGCCCAGTGTTCCCCTCGAAGGCAGGGTGTTATGGTGGAGAATAAGCAAGACAGAACTGCCAGAGGATTAGCCCTGACCTTCCAGTGACCATCCCTCCACCTATCCCCTTTCTCCACTCTCTGCCTGTTTCAGTTCAAGTCCCTTTGGAGTTCACTGGAGCCAGGTTTGGAGTCACTGGGATGTGGAGATGTGTGTTTAAGCTGGAATGGACGTGTCTTTTCTGATGTAAAACCCCAAAATGTAGTTTCACAGGTCCCAGCTGCTGAGGAAGCACAGTTCAGTGGTGCTTACTGAGCCCACCATTAACTCCCAAGACAGCCAACACCAAGGACCAGCTGGCTTATGGAATCCTGAAAGCTGCCATGTGTGCTTAAGCTCAGAACTTAAACTCTCTGGGACAAGAACACGAGGGGAGTAGAAGTAACTACAGCATCACCAAGCAATGCTTGCACATTTTTTATGTGCTAAATCGTTGTTTTCAATTTACTTCCAGCAAGGAAGACATACACTGAATAGGTTTGTCACATTCCTGGTAAAGCACATTCCACCACTGCCCATTGAAAAAGCTGCAGGGCAACAGGAAATGTCTCAAATGCCCCCAAATTCCTCACTCCCCAACACCATCCCAGTGCTATCTCTCTATCCCTGTGAAACCTGGCTACACTTTACACCATGAAAATTAGTAGCAGAAGAGGCATTCTAGCCCCTGGACATTTGAAGTTTTCTGTCCAGCCAAGTCCATGGAAAAAGCATGGCCCCATCCACTGCCACAGATGCAATGGCCACAGTTCTCTCACTAACGTCCCCCTCCTCTTCCATTGCTGAAAAGTAACATAACTGTTGGAAAGAACTGCAAAATAGTTTTTAAGGTTCATTAAAATATTTCAAAAAGTCACTTTGATTTAAAAACCCACCTTAATAAAGCTGTATTTATAATTTCTTTCCGCAGTCTTCATCCATTTATACAGCTGCAGTTCCTCTAGAAGACAGTTCAAAGAAATGCAGCTCCAGGCACCCAGTCAGAGCCTAAAAATCCACTGCTGAGTTGCCCAAGATTTTACTAATAAAATTTGTCTTCAGTGATATAAATTGAAAAGTCAAAGCAGCAACCTGCTCACAATCTAGTGCAGAGGGGTTTTTCAACCTGCAGCCCTATTCCATGAAAAAAGGTGTCCCACATCACTTATGATTGCTGGAGGGAGATAAGGAAAGAAGCAGAGTAAGTAGGTGTTGAAACTTCTTAGAAATCTGGCCATATCCTGGGGTATTTTCACCTGCTCACAGAAACAGGCACTTAATTTCTGATCTGAGATCAGAGCAGCCCCTTGATGACTTCTAGAACAGGCCACCTGCTTTCACAGCCTCGACCAAAAGACATTCTCCCTGTTCAAGCTTCCACACAAAGTCCTGTTTTCCCCATGAAAAGATATTTTGATTCCTTCTCCCTGAGGTCCAGGACACCCCAAGGAGAGGCACCAACTGCAGGAGCACAGCACATCAACCAACAGCTGTTCTCAAGATGCTGCCAGACTCAGCTTAGCTGAGAAAAAGCACAAATAAATTTCCTACCAGTGCCTGGGTACAGCCTCCCTGCTCCACCCAGTAAGATAGAGGTCAGAATTTCAGACTAGGAACAGGGGATAAATTTGGAACAGCTGAACTCATCTAAGGACCAAAAGCAACAGTAGTTTTATGCTGTGCAAGAATTACACATAATCAAAATTAGGGCAGTATCAAAAGGTGCACAGAAAACATAAAAGGCATTTGTTTTCCTACATTGCTGTCCTTGAGGTGTAGCATCTACCAATGCAGCATTTCTTCAGAGTCTCCATTATTCCCATGCAAAACAAGGGAATGTTTAAGGCTGCAGAAGCTGCCACCTGGCAGGTCCTGCTGTAGCTGTGAGTTTGTTCCATGCCCACAGAGGGCTCTGCTCTGAGTGGTCTCTTGGTGCTCCTGCAGCATTGCTGTTAAATGAGGGAGCATTACTTAACTCGCAAAGTCAATTAATGCACAAGCAAGTCTGGGGTTATGTTTGTCTTTTTTAAAAAAAGAAATAGAAAACCTCATAAGCTTATTGAAGAGTTAACAGATAGCAAACAGGACTAGAGTCAAGTGTGTTATCAGTGAATGGGGACAACCAAATCATTTTGAGCTTGAGATGTAAGATGCTGACTGAGAAAGGCTGGACCTGGACTGCACAGTGTAGGACCTGTGAGGTTAATGAGAAGAGCAGGACAGGATATCTCCAACAGCCAGACTCTACATCCTAAAATTCTTTCATTTCAGTTACTATGAAATTCCAGTGTTTCTCTGATAACATCTAGAAGGCAAACGTTACCACAGCACAATCTCCAAGGAAGCAAATTTCAAAATTGAAATGACCTCTGAAGTATTTGCCTCCATCACTTTTGCCAAGAAACTTGGGGCAGTTTCATCTTTCATCATTGCTGATTCTCAGCTTTTGACAAACAGCAAGCATTAGGTTATTATTAGTAACAATATCTTAAATTAGTGCCCAAGAATCCATTTACCCTTTGGTACTGAAGGAATTTCAAAGCAAAAAAAAAAAATTTAAACAAATAAACAAACATAAAAAACCCCTACCACTCAGAAATTCAGCTTAGCTAGCATGCCTGGATTCAATCCACAGCTCAGAAATCACAGGCCAGAGGAAGATTAACTGAACACCATGGCATGGGAATGCATCTGGAATTCTCGTTGTGGAGGGTAGATGACATGTTTAGAAACTCTGAAGCTTGGTTGATATTTCAGGTAGTGAAATACCTGCCCAGCCACCTCCTGCCCGTGTTTGATGGGCTCCTCTCACATCAGCCTTGAGTAAGACACCGTGCGCTCAGCCCTCACCCCCTCACAGGGTGGGCACGAGGATCCTTTACCTCAATACCAACACTGCCCATTCTTTTCCAAGGAGAAGGAATCCTTCCTGCTACATTCTCTGGACAAAAAAAATATTACTGACAGGGTTACAGCTCCCTGGGGACACTGACAATTGCTTTCTTATTTCACACCCTTTGGATATATGCATCTAACTCCAGATGTCCATGGAATATTTCATTCTATAGCAGGCTACCAATTTCCCTGACCGTTTTTCAATTAATGAGTGATTATGATTGGCACTGGCCAAGACATGGGCAGTTGTGAACACACTGAATTTCAGAAGGAAAGTTCTACAATAAAGTCACACATTGTCCCAGACTGTTGACAGGAACTCTAAAACCAGCCATTCCTTATTCAGGAGGTTTTTAGAACACCTTCCCCGCACAAACCGAGACAAGCTCAGACTCAGACAAACCACGAAATGCTGCTCAGGCCACGCCTGCTCTGCTACAGGACCTGATCTACCCCTCCCCCAGATAACTTGGCCTTGCCTGTGCTAATCCAGCTGTTTTATTTTGTGAATTGGAGTCTAACCGCATAGGCAAGAGAGCCACGAGTTCAGATTTGGGTGCACAGGGGGGATTTTCTCTGATAATCCCACTCATCATTACGGAAGCTCGATGCGCGAACGATGAGCCGCCAACGTCCCTGGGGTGAGCCCAGCCTCAGACTCCATGGGCCATTCAGGGGGATCTGCAGAGCTCCCAAATATGATTAACTGCCTCAGCTAGAGGGAACTGCTTTTTCTTTCTTCCCTTTTAATGAATAGCTGAGAGTTCAGAACATAGGGAAGAGAAACAGCGCCTGAAAATGGTCAACAGTGCATCAAAAGGATCTGGAAACTTCATCTTGAGTGTCTTCAGGCTCCTTGCATCCTGCAACCAAATTTATATCCTCTCCCTTGTATCTGAACCAGAAAGGCTAAGGGGAAAAGGCCACACTAATCTCAGGGAACTGAGGATCTCCTGGTCTGGACAAAACCATGCAAAAGGGCAGCAAATATTTTGACATGTCAAAGTGGAACCATGTCATTTTTTTACCAGGCACAATCCACCCCTTTTAGCAGCAGATCAACAAACAAATCTCCCATTTTGAGTATATAATGTTTTATCTTAACTGAGTTAATGATGTCATGGCCAGTAACTCTTCCCTTTTGACTTTCAGTTATTTCCCTGTGTTTTTCACAGGACATAAATTGCAAGTTCTGATAACTGGCAGTGGTAACTGTGTGGTGTTTTCCCCCTATTCTTTCCCCTTCCCACTTTATTCTCTTCCCATAATCAGTTTTAATTACATGAAAAAGTTCTTTTGATTGTGACTGTACGCAAAATGTCTCTCAATCAGCCCCCTGCAGTGGTTTAATACTGTAAGCTGCCAGTGCTTGCAGCTCTGTTTGCCTTGGGACACTCTTACATGTGCAGTTTCTGTCCCACAGCTTTGCCCACAACCTTTCAAGACATTCAGGACTGACAAAGTACAGCACAAAGTTCAGAGCAAGGAGCGCTCTGATGAGGGCTCTGATACAAAGAATGTGAAAGATCAAGCAGAAAACCTGCTTTCAAATTTTTTTAGCTGGTGTTGAAGGACAAATCTCAGTAAAATTGAGACAAGAGGCAACCAACAGCTCAACTTCTGAAAGAAGTCACCAGTTATGTCACTCTGGCTCAGTTCTCAGTAAAACATCCAGCTCAAAGCAGCAAGTTGCTTGAGTTTCCCTCTCTCATGGCTTACATTAATTAAGTACTACTTAATGCAATATGATGTTTTCGTCATCGTATTCTCAAAGAAAGTCAAGCAACACTGAAACTGTTCTCATGGCAAAGTTACTTGGCTGCATTACATCTCCTACAGATGTCATCACACAGATTTCACATGTGGGTCATTGCATCTGTGCAAACTGGGAGGAACTTCAGCACAGTCAGCAGAACTGTGCTGCCATGCAGCCATGTGAGGTGGGAGGTGGGAAATGGGGCTGCTGCCTCCATCCCTCAGCTGTCCTGGAATACTGGAATACACCACGGAGCAGGCACTTCCTAAGAGGGGAAGAGGTGAGAGGGAAAAGCAGTGTAAAGCATGAAGTGGTTCACATTTCTGGAGTTCAGACTCACTGCCCACTTGCCTGAGCTACAGAAGTTGCTCGTGCTACAGGAGTCACTTCAGACAGATTGTGACTGGATTTGGAGGGGTTTTTCTCCTACACTTTAACCTTATGAAAGTGAAAAGGAGTCAGAGCTATGGTGTGGCCTCTGCCAGTCCCACCAGTATCTGCTGTATTCCCCTCCTGTGCTTTCCTCCTTTTTCTAGCTAAAGAGTCTACAGCACGTAGCATAATTCCTGTTACAGGAAGGAGAAGTTAATGCTGAATCTGGAGAAGCCAGGGAAGTATCAAGAGATTTCCAACAGCTGACGGCTGCTCTGGAGGAAAATCCAGCTGCTCCTTTCCATGCAGTGACCTGTTAAAGTTGGAACAGCAAATTTCCAAACCAGTCTGTAGCTGTGCCTGGAACAGTGAAGCGTAAATAAATTAAATTCTTATCTCGGAAAAGCTTATGAGTGTCTCACTCTGTATGTAAGCTTTTCAGGAAATGGGGAAGAGGGAGAAAACCTTCCAAAACTTTTGCACTAAAGTAATTTATACTTTTTGCAGTCAGAGAAAGGGAAAAATAGATAAGAGAATAGCAACTTTTTGTGGGATGGAACAAGCAATGCTGTCTATAGGAGAGCAGGAAAAGTCGTTTTAGATTCTGGCACTCGCTCTTCATTAAAGGCAGTGGGAATTTGACCTCACACATGTACAGCTGAGACAGGCATAGGCTTTCTGCTGGATCCCCCTGAAAACTCCCCTAAAGACTAACTGGTTCTACTGATAGCAGCACACAGCCAGCATGTATGTCCTCAAAACAACACATGCACAAAGTAATGCCAGTTCCAGCCCTCAAAACTTCTCACCAGCCAAGGGATGAGGCTGACAGGAAGCAGACAAGGCAGAGGTGACCAGCAGTGCCCTATTTAAAAGGATAAAAAGGATCCTATTTAAAAGGATAGGAACTGTAAATGAGTGCTAACACCTAGAAGATCTTTCACACAATTCCACACCTTGGCCAGTGGCAGCAGCAGCTCCCACACTTTGCCCCAAGGGTTATGGAAAGGGAATATTCAAGAAGACTCTCAGCAACATCAGTCAGCTCCACTTGCCAGGCAAAGAGCACAAAATAGCAAACACCCAAATTAAAACCTTTAAGGGCTACTGAAAATTGCCCATAATGACTGTTGGAAAGTGATCCTCTTGCTGACCAGAGCAAACCCAAGCTGAGCCTGCTGCTGCTGTTCCCTGGGGAATAATTGTACCACGTGAAAACAGTGCAGGGTGTGTAGATAAAGAGCAGTCATGACATGAAACAAATGTCTCCTCAATTCAGTCATTTCCCACAGGGAGCAAAAGTTAACCACAAATCCTAAAGACCAGGCAACTGCATTTAAAAGTAATGATGCAAACCATTCTTGAAAATTATTTGCCTGTCCTTAGATTTTGACATTAAGACTATTATTTCAGTTTGACCTTTATGTCACCTAAGATAGAACAAAATAATCCTCAGTATCATAAAACAATACTGCTGGAGAAACTTGTACATGTATTTTATGGTTTTATGAAAATATTTCTCCCACGAACGCTGTTAGATATCTAGTCCTTTCTCAACTAATCAGGGGTTCTCAGCAAAAAGAAAGACCAAAACTTGCAATCTGAAATTCTTAGTTCTGGACTAAGTTTTCACATGAAAACTACAAAGACTTTGTCAGGGGAAAAAACAAAGGCAATTAAGTAACATTTTAACTTAGACTAAATGTCAGCTCTCTCCCCTAAAAACGTCAAAGGCAAATGTTCAAACATCCTCCCTAATGCTAATTTTATTAATACTGTCAGCAATTCTCAGTATCTCAATCTAAGACAGTGAGTCAGGCAGCAAATCAATCCAATTGCAAAATCTCCAGAGGGAAAGAAACAACAGAGGAAGCAGGCCAAAGAGATTGCTGATAATGGATATTTAGTCTTTATGTGGGACAAATACTTTGCTACTTCCTCACACTCCTTTTTCTCTGTTACACTGGGGGCGTGCAGTGAGTTGTGGTTCAAATGCCTAAATATAGCCATTTGGATTAAACTGCCTGGAATATTTGTGTGGGAAGAATTCCTGAGCTCCCCAGAGCACCCACAGCTGACTCACAGGACACCTCCCCAAGGCTGGCTCTGTGGCTGCCCAGGGTGGGACAAATGGCACTGCCTGGGGAGCAAACCCAGCAGCTGCCTCAGGTGACTGTGCTGCCTGAGCTCTTGTCCTGCAGCCCATGGGACACAAGGACACCTTGATGGCCACACCTGCAGGTCCCCTGTGAGCACACAGCCATTCCACATACACCAAAACCCAGCAATATCTGACAGAGTGACACTGGGGATGATTGCAGCCCATGGGGGCTGCTTGTTGAACAAGCTACTGCAATAATTTGGTTGTGGAAGCTGGGTTGTTCTTGTTTGTAGAAAGGGAACCAGACACTGGGGATGATGTCCTGGACAAACATGGACCTTTGGAGCCATCCCTAACGGTCTGAGTTCCCCCAGCATGGCAGGACAGGATGGCACTCCCTGCCACCCCTCACTGACCTACTCCCCCTGAAGCACCACTCTCTGCAGATCAGTCCCTGCCTACACTGCAAGGGTGGGGTTCACCTGCCCTCATTCAGGCCCCTGGAAGTGAGACAGTGAAGCCCAAGGTGGGCACCCTGGCCTCTTCTTCATGCTCAGAGGCAAAGGGTGGGTGACACATCCCTTGGTGACCAACTCCAAGACAGTTCATCCAGGCTGGAGGAACCTGTTTCTGCAACGTCTGTGTGGCGAGCTTTCAGCTTTCCACCCAAGTTGCTCACAGCCACATCACCTTTCCCCTTTTACGTTCTTTGCTGCAAACTTTTATTCCTGCCTCCAGCATACAGAAGATTTTCAGCTCCTAAAACAAGCAGGCAGCCAGGGTTTCCAGTGCAGCATTAATGAAAAACCAGCACTGAAGGGTTTGAGACCTGCTGGGCACCGAATGGCCAATAAACACAGCTGTATTTCCTTGCCAGCATTATTTTTCCTGCTTAGTTATATTTAAGCTGAGGGACTAAGGAGAAGCTTCTCCACATGCCTGCACGTGGAGGTTTTATTTCCTTTTCATGTGGGAATGGGGCTCATATTTGATTTGCACTGACCCTTCTTCCCACACAATGCCAGATCTCTATCGCCTTGGCCATGGGCCACATGCTGTGGTTTGAAACCTGCTCCCTCAGGTAATTATCTAAGGAACATGGACATGGAAATTGATGGTACAAACTCACAGCTGTCAGCCTGGGCTCTGAGTTTGGCTGAGCCAGAAAGGGATTCAAGGAAAACAGTCAGCTTCTAAATATAAATTAAGGGTTGGGGAATTTTTTTCTTCTTCCTTATGGATTTTTAAGAGGCAGAAGTGAGGGAAAGGTGAAAAGTGGTTCTTCTTGATGGGACAAATCTTAGATCCCTCAAGATGTCTTAAAATATCTGATCAAATTACTTTGTGCCTTCAGCTGTTCTCCTGCAGGACTGGGCACTCTGTCAAAGGGAAATTGCACAGAGAGTGAAGCACACACTCACTGGCATGAGAAATCAAGTCATCTGCTAAAGGTATTAGGGCTTCTTTGAGAAAGTTAAAACGTTTTACACCACTTATTGTGTTAAAGCACTACAGCTAAAAGAATCTGGTAAACCCAAACACAAAGTGCAAAATTAATAGGTGGGATATCCGCTGCCTCCCTGCCTTGTTTCTCAGTTGAGCCTGCACTACATAAAACCCTGGGGCTTTCTCTTGCCTTACTTGGGTTGACTTCAATCAGTCCTTAAGATCCTTTTTCCAGTTTCCCAGCTTCTTTTAAACTTCCTTCTCTGGGTGTGGGGGGAATGCACATCTAGACTCACCCAGATGGGAGGTTGAGTTTCTGGGCATGACCAAGGTAGTGCACAACGTTTAAAAATGAAAAGTTTTACAATGTTTATCTCTCACAAACATAGCATCCAAAGGAAAAAAAATCTTGCTAATTATTGACTTATCAAGGCAATTCTGAAGTTTCTGGTTATGTGAGCCACAGTATCTTAGGAGCACTTAGAGAGTGTTCTGGTGAGTGACTGGTGAACATGTTTAAGAATTTCTGGAGGCCATCCTATGATCCTCTGTGCAGAAAGGCAGAATGATGCTTATCATTGAAAATGGAGAGCAGAAACCAGCCATTTTTACATAAATACCCAGAAAAAATTAAGCAGTAAATAAAAAGACTATTTAAAACCACCTGGAAGATAACAATCAAATCACTTTACAGTCAACATACACCTGTCCAGAACAAATCATGTCAAACTAATCTCATTTCCTTCTGTGATGAAATACCAGGTCCCCTGAGGAAAGAGTCACAATAGTAGTTTGCACATATATTGATTTCAGAATGGGTTTATTCTTATTTTTTCCTTTCTCCTGGTGAACCCAGAATGCAAAAGTGGTTCTGGAGCAGAACAGGGAGTGCTGAATGCCACAAGCTGATACTTCCCCTTACTCCTTGCTGCAGGCTGGAGAAGCACAGGCAGGAATCTCACCAGCCTGCACATCCCTGAGGAAACCCATCAATGCAGAGCTTCCTAACAGCTCCCAGCCTCTCCCTGGAATGTGTTTAATTTAAAAGAGAAAAAAGAGAGAAAGAGGTGGGAGCAGGAGGAGAAGAAAGGAAGAAAGATTCCAGGCCTAAGATTTATGGAGAGCCAGGTCAGTGGGAAGGGGGAATTAATAACTAAGGGTTGTGGGGTTTTGTGTGTGGAAGATGATAACTGGAAATTCACAAGATATAACTGGCAACGAGGAATGAACACCAAGCAACCAAACCCATCTGCGTGACTGGAGTCAAAACTGATGCTTGCTGCTACACCAGTGCATATATATTCCTTTTTCCTGTTTCTTTTTCCAGAAAGAAATGATTTTGAGGTTGTTGGAGTTTGGAGGTGTAATTTCTTCTTCCAGTATTTTCCAATGGCAGCTCTGGGAAGAAGCAGAGACTACTACTGATTCTACAGAATTGTTAATTGTTTAAGTGATCAAAATTAAAGCAATAGCAAGGGCTTCCAATAACATAATGATATGTACTAACAGCAATAAAGAAAAACACAAACAATCCATATCATCTTCCTTTCCATACTCCCGAATCCTCATTTCAAACAGGAGCAAGAGCCAGGGTGAACCTCCCCCTCCTCTTTGTGCAGTAGTTTGGGCTAAATGACCACAGAGCTGAATTGAAGCCTTCCTGTCCCTTGCAGAGTGATGCCTGCCATGGCTGCAGCTGGCAGCCCTGCCAGAGCTGCTCCATCTCCTGCAGTGTCAGAGGGAGCTCAGAGTCCTGAGCTCTCCCCAGGCTGGAGCTCACAGGCTGCAGGCACTCACTTCTGTTCTCTCCTCACCCTCTCTCCCACCACAGAGCCAACACCTTCTAAAACAATCTCAAACACCAGAGGATCACAAGTCCAGGGATTTTTAACAGTTTTAAACCCACATTGCAGCCAGGCTAAAGCCTCCACTGCAGCTCAGGGGGTGAACTTTCAGACCTCTATAAATTGCTCGTGAGGAATGCAAGGGCTTTACAGTCACTGATTGGTTATAAATCAATTAGATGATCTAATTTCTGCCATACATGTGGAGCTCCATGAAGTTACAAATGAAAAGGTGCAGGAATGATTTCTCATTTTTAGAAAACAGAAGACATGAATAAATCAGCCTTTTCAAAGTTTCTGCTCTGCATGAACAGAGCAGACAAGGCACAGTTTCATGTTTCATAGCATGAGACACACTCAATTCAACCATTTCACAGGTGTCACCCACCCTGAAGAACATTCCACCTACCAGGACAGACCTGACACCAAGGAGAATTTATTCCTGTCCTCTTTCTTCCCTCCTTTCTGGAGATAAGCATTTCAGCCCAAGCCAGCCACGGCAAGGAGACGTTCAGACTCTTTATTCAGGAAAACACCAGACTCTTCTCAAACTCATGTTTGAATGTGGCAGGGACTGTGAATTCCTGCTGAACCTGGGAACTCTTTAACTCTGCAGTGCTTTTTAATAATATCCCATTCAAGGTCTATTAGCATTCTGTATCTTGGAGTTTAACACTGGAAAACCCCCATTAAGAGCATGTCCAGCACAAATATTAGGCAAGATAAAGACAGCAGAGATATGCTTGGGCTTTTTTTTCTGTAAGAGAGAGAAAAACCAAATTACAAAGAATTCAAAGAAAGACAGCCTGGTTTTATGGCTTGGGCTGTTGGAAGTCAGAAAGGAATCAGATTAACACCAAATTGCTTAATTTAGTATGTATGTTTCTACAAATCTCTCAGCCCTAGTATCTGAACAGCCTCTAAATATTATCCTCCCGATGCCCTGTATAACAGGAACACATAATCCCCATTTTACATAGAGGGAAACAAAATGCCCTGACCAAGATCATAGTTTGTGGCAGAGACCTGCTCCTTCACACTGCAGGCAGTGAAGCTGTGTAACTGTATGCCATGAACATTGCACTCTAACATCATCCCAAGGACACTGCCCTTGACCACATTTTTCACAGGCTCACAAAAGGATTGGAGCAAGCTACAGAAAAATCCACTGAGGGCTAAAAGGAGGAATAAAATCAGCTCACAGCTAAGGACATGCCTAAGCCATAGCTTGCTGGATTCAGGCCTGCAGAGTAATCAGAAGTATTATTGCACACTTGCCTTTCTACTCACACTTTTCCACAGCCATCAGCTCCTGGCCACTGTCAGAGACAAGACCAAGGGACAGATGGATATGTGGTCTGATCCAACGTGACCAATACAATTCCTGTGCCTTCATTCTCCATCTGCTTTCCTTAGCTTCAAAGATAAGGGTAGTTGATAAGGAATTTCTGTTCTTTATCTCAAACTTCTGAAGAACAGAAATCTTTGACATGGTTCTTGTTTAACCCACCTAGGATTCTCTCTTATGGAAATCAGAGCCTGGAAGTTGACAGCACGAAGAGAGAGGGATATGATAGGTCCTTATCTCATCAAAAAGCAACGGTTGCATCTCACCACCAACCTCCTGGACCATCACAGAAGAGTTGCTAAAATATGCAACTTTTGAGGAGACAGCTGCTCAGGATTTTGCAGCAAGTAAATCCCATTTTAATTCTATCATGATTTTCCTGCTCTTTGGGATAAAGAAGACAGACAGAGGGATTAAGGCAAGAGTACCTGGAAAGTGTCTGCTCTAGCAGGACTAAGCCTCTGCTGCTTTTTCTAGCCTGTAATGCTGGGGGCTGAGTGCCAAGTGGCACCATGTCAAATCCTCATTGTAGGCACCTGGTGGAAGCTCCACAAGCAGCTGCTCCAGGAGGATGGGCTTGAAGACCAGAAGGGATTGGGACTGTGGCCAAGCCTTAACATCACAGTGCTCCCTTTGATGTGTTTAGACAGTGCTTTCTAGACAGCAGATGATGCTGGAACAGACCTCTCTGCCTGTGCACAAAGTGACCCAACCCCAGAATTTATACACACATCCTGCAGGGATTCAGTTGAGGGGGAGGGTTTAGCATCCACCAAAAAAGAAAAACTTGCTGTAAAACTGAGGGATGATCCTGCTCAGGAAGGAAATGTGGAAACACTGGAGACATGAGTTTCCTGAAGGAAGAACAGTGCCTGGAGAGGCAGAGACTGTACTCAGTGAACAAGGACAGCTCCTCCTGAGCAAAGGGAGGACAGCTGCAGGGAGAAGGGTCAGACCAAGCCCTGTCTGAGCTGCACAGGTCAGACACTGCTGCTGGAATCTTTTAGCTGCTGCACAGTCAGGCTCAGGCACCATAATGCTAAATAACGCTGTGTAAGGAAACTGCAGCTCAGCTGCATAAAACTGTTTGTGGATGGCCAAAAGTGCCCACAAATAAATCCACATTTGCTGCAAGAACTTCTGATACAGCAGCAGGGGTACATCACCAACTCCAGAACTGGGATGAACCAAGACGTGTTGGTTGACCCAATATATAAATATGGTTTTTTAGTATGAGTTTGAACACATGTGGCACTTAAAGGAAGACACCGTAACAAACCTCTGGTAGTTTCTGGGCTACACCACAGCACCGTTGAGGAGCCTTGCTGCTTCCCAGATTGCCTCAGGAAAGGAAACTGAAGCAGCAATAGTAGCATCTCAGCATTGCCAATGAGACACAGCCAAGGACTTTGCTGACTGCCGTTGCAGTCATAATTATTTTGGACACTGGTGGACCCTCCACTTAGACCAGGCCACGAGGGGAAGTGAGGCAGAAGGATCTGACACAGGATGCTCCTGCTTGTTGCTCCCACCTCGCAGGTCTGTCTCCCCTGCTCCAGCTCTGCTCTCAGCAGGCAGCAGCAGCAGCACCCAGCTCAGCTGGGTTCCAGTCATTAGTGACACACTGATTGATGAGCAGTGCCTCAGGAGACACTGCAGAGCATGGCAGCAACCCCTCTGTACAGAGCCAGTGCTGGAAACACCCGCTCAGCTCTCCCCATGCCAGCACTGAACCCTCTGTACAGCAGCAGCACTGCCCACACCAGCACACAGACACAGGCAAACAGCTCTGGGACTTGGCTGAAAACAGCCTCTGTGAACTTGAAAATGATCTGGGCAGATGCAGAGGAAGGTTGCTACAGGAAGGTTCCTTGTTCAATTACTAAAGTTACGGGTAGTAACAGTGGAGCCAACCTCAAGCCAAGCACAAGCTCTGGCTGCTACAGAGAAGGAGGCTTTCAAAGACATCAGTAGCTTTAACAACTTCTGGATGACCCCATGAGTTATTAGGCTAATCCATACTCTTTCCTAAACTGGTAAGAAGAAGAAATGCAGCCCAGCAAGGAAGGCTTGAAAGTTTGTTTGAGGAAAAACACATTAGAGTTTGCTGCAGGTAAGGGATTACCAGTCTTTCTGGGAGGCCTTGTGGGATTTCCAGACAATTTTTCCTGTAGCAGCAAGAAATGATCCAGTTTCAGTAGGAAAGGCTACAGGGAAGATTGATCCTGCATGTGTTTAGTCTTCAAAGGTTCAGTAATTTCAGCCACTTGGCTAGGCTTCCCTGCTCGTGTGTGTTTATCTTCAGTGATTGTTTGGAGATGCATTCAAAACAAAAAAATCAGAACCAGATAGGGTGGGTCCAGCACAGACGTCTCAGAAAGGCTTCTTGTCCTCCCTGAGCAAGCTGTAAATTTACTCTTCCTTCAGTATTACATTAGGGAAGGACTCATTTTTGACAGGACTCTGGTTTAGGAGTTGGCTTCTGCAGGGCTCAGCAGATTAGCCAGGGACTCCTTGCCTCCAAGAAACGCAGATTTTTTTTTTCCTTCCTTTCTTTTTCCCCTCCCTGTTGCTTTATGCTCTCACCCTCTCTGTTAGTGGTTTCCAGAGAAGCAGCAACCAAATCAAAGCTCACATGTAGTGTCCTTGATAAATGACAGAGCTGGTGAGCAGCTTCAGCAGACGGGGCTTGGAAGATGAAATTTAATCCAACACTGTCTCAAATTATTGAATAAACGAGGCAGCCTGGGAAACAAGCACTGTGGATGGGCTTAGCTCATAAAGAACATTTTTTTCCTCAGTGCCCAGGAGTCAAAACTTACAGCTGCTTTGAAAATCCTGGCTGGTCTCTGAAATGTTCTGGACTCGCCCACGGTACGTGCCAGCCCCCAGAAGTGGTTGCTGACATCATATAAAATTAAAAATATAAACCATGTTCCCAGCAGCATTGAAAGATCATTAGTTAGACATCAGCTCATTTCTTTGAGATATTAATAGCTGTATTTTTTAAAAAGCTCCAGATTCAGAAATTTGTACAGGAGACACTTTTTTTTTTTATTCCCCATGAAAGCCAGCATGCAAATTTATCCTGGTTTTGAATTAGCATTGCAAGACAGACTAATTTGGAGTTATGGGGGGTTTTAACATGACAAGCAACTGAACGAGGAGTCCCATGCCACATTCACTGTTCTTATCTATTTGACAGAAACACTCAAATACCCATTAATACTCCAGACCTGGAGCTCAGTGAGCATCTCAGGAGGCCTCTCTTTGCAGGAGGACCCACAGCCCCTTTTCTGTATCCACAGCCCCACCCCTGCACCCACAGCCCCATCCCTGCACCCACAGCTCCATCCCTGCACCCACAGCTCCATCCCTGCAGCCACAGCTCCATCCCTGCACCCACAGCCCCATCCCTGCACCCACAGTTCCATCCCTGCAGCCACAGCCCCATCCCTGCACCCACAGCCCCATCCCTGTACCCACAGTTCCATCCCTGCACCCACAGCTCCATCCCTGCACCCACAGCCCCATTCCTGCACCCACAGCTCCATCCCTGAACTCACAGCCCCATCCCTGCACCCACAGCCCCATCCATGCACCCACAGCCCCATCCCTGCACCCACAGCTCCATCCCTGCACCCACAGCTCCATCCCTGCAGCCACAGCCCCATCCCTGCACCCACAGCCCCATCCCTGCACCCACAGCCCCATCCCTGTACCCACAGTTCCATCCCTGCACCCACAGCTCCATCCCTGCACCCACAGCCCCATTCCTGCACCCACAGCTCCATCCCTGAACTCACAGCCCCATCCCTGCACCCACAGCCCCATCCATGCACCCACAGCCCCATCCCTGCACCCACAGCCCCATCCCTGAACTCACAGCCCCATCCCTGCACCCACAGCTCCATCCCTGCACCCACAGCCCCATTCCTGCACCCACAGCTCCATCCCTGAACTCACAGCCCCATCCCTGCACCCACAGCCCCATCCATGCACCCACAGCCCCATCCCTGCACCCACAGCCCCATCCCTGAACTCACAGCCCCATCCCTGCACCCACAGCTCCATCCCTGCACCCACAGCCCCATCCCTGCACCCACAGCCCCATCCCTGAACTCACAGCCCCATCCCTGCACCCACAGCTCCATCCCTGGTCCCACAGCTCCATCCCTGGTCCCACAGCCCCATCCCTGCACCCACAGCTCCATCCCTGCACCCACAGCCCCATCCCTGCACCCACAGCTCCATCCCTGCACCCACAGCTCCATCCCTGGTCCCACAGCTCCATCCCTGCACCCACAGCTCCATCCCTGCACCCACAGCCCCATCCCTGGTCCCACAGCCCCATCCCTGCACCCACAGCCCCATCCCTGCACCCACAGGCCCATCCCTGCACCCACAGGCCCATCCCTGGTCCCACAGCCCCATCCCTGCACCCACAGCCCCATCCCTGCACCCACAGCCCCATCCCTGCACCCACAGCCCCATCCCTGGTCCCACAGCCCCATCCCTGAACTCACAGCTCCATCCCTGGTCCCACAGCTCCATCCCTGCACCCACAGCCCCATCCCTGGTCCCACAGCTCCATCCCTGCACCCACAGCTCCATCCCTGCACCCACAGCCCCATCCCTGGTCCCACAGCCCCATCCCTGCAGCCACAGCCCCATCCCTGCACCCACAGGCCCATCCCTGCACCCACAGCTCCATCCCTGAACTCACAGCCCCATCCCTGCACCCACAGCTCCATCCCTGCACCCACAGCTCCATCCCTGGTCCCACAGCTCCATCCCTGCACCCACAGCTCCATCCCTGCACCCACAGCTCCATCCCTGGTCCCACAGCTCCATCCCTGCACCCACAGCCCCATCCCTGCACCCACAGGCCCATCCCTGGTCCCACAGCCCCATCCCTGAACTCACAGCCCCTCCCCAGTTCTCCCATTGAGAGCTGGCTCTGTGGGGCACCCTTCCCACACCTGTACCCCATTTCCAAGTGTAAAAGCTTCTCCCTGGGCCTCCTACTGTGATGTCCATGCCTGAGCTGACAGTTTCACTTCCTCCTCCATCACAGGTGGCTCTTCCCTGGGTTTAGAGGGAGCTCTCCTGCATCCCAACAGTGAGACAAAGATGAAGGAAAAGAAGTGTCCCAAGCTTTTCTCTTCTCCCACTGCCTCTCACCAAGGTGGCTCAGCAGTGGCCTGGGGTTAGGACAGAGCACTGAGAACAATTAAAAAAATTTACAAAGAGCATCTTGCATTTGTTGATCTTTCCTAAGGTTCACTGACTTCAGAGTTTCCTGCATGTAGGCTGAAAATCACACAATTTTTGTAATTTATCTTAGTCACTCAGCATAGGGCCTCTGTTCTCAGCTTGTACTTCAAATCTGTTCAGCAATGTATACCACATGAGTCAACGGTGCAGAGTAGCAGGCACTTCCCTGGAGAGCCTGAGTGTGTGTTTTGGGCTAAGAGTCACCAGGATATTTAAATAACTTGGTAAGTATGCGCAAACATCAGTAATTCTAGTGTAGCCATAAAAACTGCACAGTATGGAAATATACAGAAAATGAAAATTGGTACCTCAGACAGCCATAAAACTTTGAACTAGCCACGAGTTTGACTTTAGGAGACCAAAGATATCTCTAAAAAACCCCATTAGCTTGTTGGAATAAACTTTGCTACTAACCACAGGGGAATGTTATAGCTCAAATCTTACCCCATGGTTTTTATTTTAATGCTGAGTTAGACCAGGTATAACCTTCCCTAAATTATTAAAGAACTGCTCACCAAGTGCTCCTATACTGGTTTCCTATAATTCCCTTTTTCAATTTTATTTTCCCCCCTCTCCTTTCACATAACACATCCTGGCTATGCAGCCTGTACTGCCTATAGATCACCAAGTTCCTTTTGTACAGATCATTTCTCTGCAGTGACATTTAAAAATAGCACATTTTAGAGAAGCATCAAAACTATTACTTCATAGTTGAAACTCTAAAATTCAGCTGCTTCTATATTCAACACCAGCTGCTGGAGCACACCCCTTTCTTCACAAGCCAAATTAAAACCCCAACAAGAGCAATTTTAATGCTGGTCAGATGGTTGAAGCCTTGTGAAAAGACCTTCCTCTTGCTGTGTTGCCACAACATCTTTGAAAACAAGACTGCAGAAAGAATCTTTGCAAGCTTTATTCTCAAAGTGTCATCTCTCAGTAAAGCCTAACCCAAACCTACCCCTCTACAGCTCTGCCCCTCTCCCAAACATAAGCTGGAGGTGGCCATGGCCCTTTTATAGAGATTTCAAATTCTGACTCCATCCTGCCCGTTCTGTTTCTCCAGGCTGGGAACAGGTCACACACTAAAAGAACTTGTGACTCTTCACCATCTTAGAAGCTTTATAAATTCAGGGTTGCACTCAGCACTTGAAAGCGCCAACTCAAAGACCCTTCTCAAAAATTCCTTTGCTAAATGGAACTGTGGGGGAAGTTTGGGATGGGCAGTGTTTCATGTCCTGAGAGCTGTCTGGCTAAGACCAACATCAAAGCTGGCCATTTTGCCAAAAGCACTGGGAAGACTAAGTCACTGCAAAAATAAAGAATAAATCTCAGATTTAATCTTGAGGTGAGGAATGAAACCTCTGCACAGCACCACGCAGTGATCCAGACTCATGAGGAGGAGCTGTCTCCACCCCAGCCCGTTTCCCGTGTGTGGCTGAGAGGAACATTTCCCCGTTGTGGGGCTGGAATGCTGCATGTGCCCGAGCTCTGCTGTGCCTTCACACCCAAACCCCTCACTGGCAGACCCAGAGAACCAGTGCTGGCCAGTGCAGGAATGTCACTCCAGAGGGGGAGGCAGTGGGAAAGGACCCTTCACCAATTCCCTAGAAGAGGAAGTCTTGAGCAGATTTCACTCTGTTCAAAGCTCACTTTCTCATGCTGGCTGCTGTAGGAAGAAGCTCCATAAGGAAAACTCCACACCATGGTTCTCCTGAACCTTCCTTCCTGCCCAGGCACAGGAACAGGACTGCCCCAAAAGCAGGATTCCTGCTCAGCTCCCATCTGACCCGCTCTACCACCAGGGCTGTCAGGGTCACCAGTTTTGTAAATGCAGGACAGGAAGCACAAGGCCATCCTTTGCAGGAAAGCATTTCACACAAAGTATTAGGTACAAATTAGGTATTTTCAGCATAATTCAGACCTGCTGACAAAGACTGCACTTTTACCATGATGGATGCATGGTTGGGTGTGTGGCGCAGACATTCTTAAGCAAACCACTTGCAAAGTCCACAAACCCATCTGCATCCAATTTGATGCTTACACTTATCCAAGGCTATTTATACATCATGGCATTCTTAACCTCAGTGGCTTTGCAGCTCCCCACATCTTTCAATCACATAATTGAAATGATGACATGGTCCCTGCTGCACTTATTTCATGATACCATTATCGTGACTGCACAATGCACGTACCTGATGCTGGTGGGGCTTTGAAAAGTGACCTGTGAACGCCAGGCAGCAGCAATGCTCCGACCAAAGTCATCTTTTGTTGCCATTCACACTCTGAATGACAAATGCACGAAGCCATGAATGAGGTGCACAGCACACTCGATTCAATTAAAGGCAAAGAGCTCTGCAATAGCTTTTCAGTGCTGACAGCCTGGTGATAATGAAGCTTAGTTATTCATTGCACTGTGAAATGCAAAGCAGAACATCCAACCTGGAGGAGGGAAAGGATAATGTTTGTCTAATTCATCAAGTTTCCAACTGACAAATAACTTCAGCCCATAAAAATGAAAAGGAAGTGAAACTTTAATCCTCTCTCCTTTCCTGCTCAGTGGAACGCTTTTAAAGCATGTATTTGCATTCTGGACCACGGATCCCTGATCCTCCTAAAGGCTGCTGTGTATTAGTGGTTTCACACACTGCCCCAGTCCTATTCCAACAGATTCCAGCCATTAGGAAAGAAGAAATGGGCATTTGGGAGGAAGGGAGACGCAGGAAATACTCTTGAAAGCAAGAGAGACTGAGATTTTATCCCACTTCATAATGCAGCAGAGAAAGGAATTAAACATACTGACCACATAATCAAGAGGAGTTTTTAAAACCCCACCTCTTAAGCAAGAGCGTTTGTATCACATAACCTGGGCCACAGCCGACATGTCTATGTTTGGTCTGGTCTCCCTGGGTTGCCTGTGATCAATGGACAGAGGAGTGAAATCACCTTCTGGATCTTTATCAGCTCCTGTTCTGGACAGACCCTGGAGGGATCCTTTCCTCTGGCTCTGATTAGAAGGGGAGCCTTGCTCGACAAGGCTGGGCTCGCAGGAATCCTGGGGAGAGGGGCTGGGAGTGCCCCTGCAGAGGCTGAAAGGCTGGGGCAGCCACCCCGCAGCTCCAGCAGGGCAGGGGTGGCCCAAGGAGCTTGAGCTGCTGGGGTTTGAGCTCTCTGCCCAGGCTGAGGAGCCCAGAGGGCAGCAAGGGCAGCTCGAAGGGGGCAATCCTGCCAGCAGCAGCGGCAATGGCACTGCTCACTCAGCACCGACAGCCAGCTTCTCCAGGGGTCAGCACAAGGGGCTGCTCAGATCCTTCCACAAGGGCACAGAAAACACAGATCCCTGCTGATAACAACCCACAGACAAGGCTCATTCCTGGATCTCCTACAACATCCTGTGCACTTTACACTGGGATTCAAAGCATTTCTTTCTTGTTTGCAGTAGGTTTTTAGGGTGTGAATTCCTGAAAATTAAAACCATTGTTTCTCTTACTTTATCAGCTACACTAAAAGGAAAGGGAGGAACCTAAACCTATGTGCAAACAATGGGATTGTCCCCAAACACACACACTAGAACCAGCTTCTCTTTCAAAGTTTGCAGATCAGTGGCAGATCTCAAGGATAACTGAGCGTCTTCAAACCACGACAGAAAAGCTGAACTCCCTTACATCAACTGCGTTTTCACTTACTTATTTTTCTGTTAAATTATTGTCTGCCACTCACTCAACAGCTGGTTCCAACCTTGCCATGTGAAAATGGCTAAATAGTCAGACACACAATTGGGAACTGTGTGTCTAAACAGAGCAGAGATTATCCATAACGATGCAAGGTGAGGGATCTCTCCATCTTCATCATCACAGACCAGCAAATGTTGCAGAGGATTTTTTAGGAGGCACAAGGCACAGTCTGAGACCAACCACTGGTTCTTCTGAGTCACCATCCACCAGCTTAACCCAACAGGTTGAACTATACAGTGGATTTGTTCAAGCAACCTCTGGAGAGTCAGAAGTGATGACCTACAAACAAACACTACAAGCCCACGGGCCTAAAAAGCAGCTTAAAATCTCACACAACCTCCAGCAATACTGGCTTCTCCTGGCTGACCCATTCAGTGGCCTCACCTAGGAGAAAAAACACTGCAAATTGCATGGAAAAAGGGCCACAGTCTGTTCTGCAGCCTTCAGCTCTTGCCAGACAGTGGTCAGAGGAAATTAAAAGAGCTTAAAGGAGTAACCAACCCTCAGGTTGCTCACACCACTGTGGCCAGAACGGAAATTTTCTTGAGCCTGCAGAGGGTGGGGAATGAGGATTCACAACAGACTGGAACAACACGGGGAAGAGATGAAATTTAAACCTGATCTCAATCGGGGTACGTCTAGTCCAGAAAATGCCACTAGGACTTCCTCCAGAAATGAAAGGCAATGGGGAAGAACTGCTAGGAGTGGAACATTATTAAATCATTTCTGGCAGCATTTTGGAAAGAATTACTTGAATGTTGGCACTTTTCAACCTCTGCTCACGATTCTGGTAGAGGTTTTTGGAGCCCATGGGCTCTATCTGGAGCTTATTGCTTCTGTCGCCTGACGTTTCCTCAGTCAGCAAGCCAGCTGGAAGGTGGTACATCCACCCACACTCTTAATCTGAAGTGAATTTACCTTACTGGTGAAATATTTGCCTATTTTTGTCTCTCTGCAAGAGCAAGTCTTGTTAGAGGGATTTGTACAGCTCCCACTGCTCCCACCCCTTATCAACAGGACAAGCACTTCATGAACACTGGGAGCTGAACTAAGATCTTACCAAATTCCCTCTTAAGTTATTGTCAATCTGACTTCTGAACTCTTCAAGGGTCTTTAAGCATTAAGAAAAAAAATATTTTTTTTATTAAAAAGAATATTCAGCCTCCATGTCTGAGAAGCCACATGTAGCCTTCCTTCTGCAGCATGACAGCAATGCAGGGCATCCATAACCAGAGCTGAAACTCAGGATGGACTGAAAATACCTGCAGCAAAGCCCTGCAGCAAAGGAGGTCACTCCCAACAGCCCCAGCATCCAGACCAGACATGCTGCTTGTCCTGCCTCCAGTCCAGGTGCCATGGGACACATATGAGACACATGTGGGACTGTCTAGACAAAAAAAATACTGAGGAAAAAGAGTAACAGGATCACTCCACCAGAAGACAGTGACCCTCCTGACACTACAGGCTCTATCCCAGCCCCTTCCCAGGGCTGGAAGCAGCAGGTCAGCAGCCACAGCCCCAGTGAGAGCAGAAGGGAGGAGGTGCTCCAGGGTGCACAGTGGGAGATGACAGTCATCTCCCTCAGGTCCACGGTGGGGCTGGGCACATGTGTGGGTGGGTCCCAGGTCAACCCAATGACATCAACTTCTCCCCCAGCCCCTGCTGGCCCCGTTCCCTGCAGCTGGAGCTGGGGCTGGCCAGCAGCTCCCTCCCGGCACACCCCACTGCCAGTCCCACACCAGCCACGGCGTTTGGGACACGGCTGGGACACGTTTGGGACACCACGAGTGGCTGGGACGCCCCGAGTGGGCTGCAGCTGGGCAGCAGGCACATCCTGCTGGGGCAGCTCTCGGGGCAAGGTCCCCACTCCCAACCCAAAACTCGACTGTAGGCAAGGCTGGGAACAAGGCAGAGCAGTAAAGGAAAGAAACCACACATACCTATCACCTATTTAGCAACTGCTGAATAAGCTGTTCTGTACACATTGCCCAACAGAGAGGAATAGAGGCTCTTCTGAGTGTAACTCAATAAATTTGAAGGGAGGGAATGCCAACACACACTTCCAACTCCAACCGCTAAATAAGGAAACATACGTGGAAATTACAGATGAACAAATTCTAAACAGACCTAGGGGAGTTTTCTCCTTTTCATCCAAAAAGCAATAAATGTCACAGAACTGAGCAGCAAATCATTCAAAACAATGTAGCTTACCAAGCACGCTGTCAAAGCAAAAAAAATCTGAGTCACTTAAACAACTGGATGCTATTTCAGGAGGGCTTTTTTTTTTTTTTTTTAAAGGCTCATGAAGTGCAAGTGGCTCAAATTCTCCTTTTGTACTTGCTAACAATGGGCGTGTTTCTTGGCCAGAGCTGATCTACAGAGGTCTGATTTTTGTTTTTTATTTCGTTCTGAAATGCCTCTCTGACCTCCAGCCGTGGGGCCAGGACCTCGGCAGGCCATCTGCCCAGCCTCTCATCCCAAAGCAGGATCGGCTCAGCTCTTATCATTCCTGACATGTTTGCCTAAGTGGTTCTTAAAGATTTCCAACACTGGAGGCTCCACAACCACTTCAGGCAATCTTGTGTGTGTTTTATATAAATCAGCGGCTCATCCCAAATTGAATGCTACATTTAATTTCGCTCACTTAGGTCCAAAAAAAACCGTTTGAAACATGCATGCTAATGCTGAAAGATTGGAGAGCACACGGCCACGAATGGCAGCCGCCTGCGCCGCTGTCCCAGCACATCCCAGCATATCCCAGCACATCGCAGCACATCGCAGCACATCCCAGCACATTGCAGCAGCATTCCCAGCACATCCCAGCACATCCCAGCAGCATTCCCAGCACATCCCAGCACATCCCAGCACATCTCAGCAATGCACAAGCACCCACTGCTGCAAGCCAACCAGCAGAGCATCCTGAGAAGTCTGCAGAGCAGGCAGAGACACCGAGTCATGGGAGCACCTTTAGGTTAGTGAGTAGGAACCATTCAGAGGGTTAAGCATCCAAAGCTGCAATTAAACAGCAATTTCCCCTCTGCTGAGGAGGCTACAGCACCAGGCACCACCACATTCTGGGGTGTACCAACCTTCCCTGAAGGTTTTATCTCATTCCACAGCAATGTTCAAATTTTTACCACACTGGGAACGTAAATTATAGTCTGCAGTTTGAGCAAATATTCCATCTGCTTGCTTTGCACTGGGATTCATACATCCATTGAACCAGTTCCTTAAGCATATAATTCCTTTATCTGCGTGGTTCATCAGTTGCTTTTGCAGGATTTCCAGTTATCAATCAGGTCATTGACAAGGCAATGACTTCCCTTACTCCTTGCAGTTTTCTTTTGATCCCTGTGGATCAGCACCTCTCTGTTCCCATCTCCAGACAGCCTTGGGGAGATTTCCTTTGATTCTGGACCCTCCCACCTCAGGCTGGAATTGCACTCATTTCTTTAAAGAGAGCTACACTAGTATATGGGTTTAGCCATTTTTCTCACAATTATTTATTATTATCTGCTGTTTCTATCTACCTCAAACTCTTTCTTTCTGTCAAAGTCCAATTAAATTTAATCCATTTCCTTTGAAGCTTATTATTCTTATTGTTTCATGTATTTGGTCAAAACATACAGAGCATATAATTAAAACAAACACAGCAACTGGAATTATGGGAAGCACTTGCAGACCCACTGTGTCAGAAATTCTAAACGCCCTGCAGAAAGCACTTTTTACCAGCTGGGTTTTTTTTCCCAAAATTCTCAATATATTTGGCTATTTACTTTTATGTTATTTCTTACCACCTTGATTATGGTTTTGTTTTGCTTTTATTTGGTTTGCCTTGTATTTGGATTATATTCAATTACACACACAACATATTTTGGGTAACTCACTGAATGAGTTTACAGAGCAAAATCCTATTTCAGTTTCTCCTCATTGGTTTATTTAGTTGTTTCCACCATAACCCCAGCTCAAGTTCCAATCTGACAGCATATTTTTTCTATTTAATGTAATATACCATTTGAAGTGAACATTTCTTTCTAATTGTAAAAACACGTTCTCATGGTTAGAGTAACAGTTGTGACAAACTAGAACCTCTTGGCTGACAAATTAATTCTGTAGGTTTCTATTTACATCCTTTCGTAGAGTTTGCTGATTTATAACTTCCAGCCAGGAATGAAATGTGCTTGTAACTAAAAGTGTTGATTAAATCATTGCCTGATATTAATCAAAAGAAAATGCAGTGTGAGGTGCAAGTCGTTTAAAGGATGACATAAATCTGCCACTTATTAAAGTTTAGTTCCTCTAGTGTTGCAGTAAGATGAGCTTAAGTTAAACAAGGAAGGTGTGACTTCCAGGAGTCCTCAGTCTCTGTATCCCAGTGAATTTGGGCAGAGCTGAATATGCTCAGCAATCTCTGAAAAGTCAGGCAATGAACCAGAAACAACGAAAGCCACTGAATTTCATGCCAAAGGGGGACTCATCCTTTCCTGGAAAGTTTTGTTGCTCTCAATTTGGGACCAAATCATGGATTGCAAATGACTTCTCCTCCACACCCCCTTCAAGAAAAAAAAAGAAACTAAAATATTTGTCTCTGAAAAAGAGCTCAATGAAGCAGGAAAGCACCGCCTGCCAAGTCTCAGACGAAAGAGGAACTGCACATCCAAGAGCAGTGCAGGCAGAAGATCCAGGAGGGAATAAGTGATGGCTGTTCTTCCATGTGAGGCTCTTCCACGGTGTGCTGCTCCTGCAGCTGCTCCCGGGGCTGTGGGGTGCCCCAGGCTGTCACCTCCCCTGGACTGAGGGCACTGGGGGGAGCTGGCACGGGCAGGATGGAGCCTGTTCTCCTGCAGACGTTACACACAGCTGGGAGGGTAATTTAGAGCCTTTCTACAAAGAGCTGTGATGGGAAGGTAACTGTTTTTCCTTCCATGCCAGATGAAAATCTCAGCTTCCTCTGAAACCTGCTGAGTCAAAGTGGAATAGGAGAAAGGAGCGACAGAACAGCCAGACTTGCACAGGGGATTTCCTTGTCCTTGGGCAGCAAGAGGAATTGGCAGAACAGCCCTCCTGACCAGCTTCCATGTGGGCCGCATTTGTTTCAGGCACGTGGGCTTGTGGGATGCACATTTAGAGACAGGGCAAGGATAGTTTGAAAACAAAGGTGCTAAAAAAAAGGACCTCCAATCCAATCCAATGTGATAGGAGGGGAAATGTATGGCATGGCAAAAATCCACCCTGCTCTGTGTCTGGTGCACAACATATACCTGAACTACATCTCCTGGATTAAGATTTAAATATCCTTGTGGTTCAAAGTACTTGATCTGGGCCTGCCTCAAATCACATTGAGCACACTCAGGAGCTGTGACGTTTCCATCAAGCTGCTGCCACTCAATGGCTCCTCCAGCACACGATTGCTCTCTTTTGTCATACAACACTTAAGCCAGCACTGTTTTGCTCAAAAATATGTAAGTAACACTTGGTAAGGCCAAAAATTTAGAACTTTCAGTTACCTAAGGTTACATAAATTTCCTTCTGCATAGGAAGATGACAATCTTCTTGTAACAGGTTAAAGAAACTTGTTCATAGGGAAGAGAGTTAAAATGTGATAGAGGAGGAGGCAGACACTGTCAAAGTATCACACACAAAGAAGTCCTGCCTGAAAAGTTTTAAAAACTGTACTCAGGAAGGCACAGAGGGCCAGCAAGCCCCCCTTAGTCTGGTCTGGTTTACCTCATGAAGGAAGAAGGAGGGCTTCAAGGAACTGCTTAGATGGACTGAGGGGATGGGAGGGAAGAGGCAACAGCTCAGGTTGTCACCTGCTACACCAGGTGCCAGTCTCGTAAATATTCTGTAAATTACAGAATCTCTTCTCTCTTGCACACAAAGAGTTTAACACATAAAATACCACTTTAAGAATTCAGTCAGACCCATGTCCCAGGTTCCCTGGGATCCCAATTTCCACAGCAGCCAATAGCTGCTGTGTGTGGAAGTGCACAGGACAAGCACAAAGCAATACTTGACCTGGAAAGCCTCCCAGACTCCAGTGGTTTGTGGTTCAGCAGCTTCCCTGGACTGTGCTCAGCAGCACAGAGCAGCCTGTCCTCCCACCCAAGCACCTGCTCCCAGTTCCCTGCAGAAACAAGAGCATTCTTCTGCACTGGCTACACTTCATTCACTCCTTGACAGCACTTTCAATCAAAGCAACTAAATGTCTTGTGATATTTTTAATGAAAAATGAATGTTTGCAGCTTGGGATGGCAGATGAGAAGCATCAGCCTGCTGGGTACCTGGCTCCATCCTCTAAAGAGGTGCAGCATTCCCTCCTCAGTCCCACCTCAGCATTGCAGGGACTCCCTGGAGGAGGAAGGAGAGCAAATGGCTCTTGCTGGAGAGACAGATGGGAAAACAGAACCCAGAGAGAAAGGAAACAGCTTAAAAACTTTTCATGTGACGATTTTTTGGGCAGAGATTCAGGATACTAAATTTGGGCTATGGATTAGGCATGTTGCTACACATCTTTAAAAAAAGGAGAAAAACCAAACCCTGAGGCAGAAGCCAGGAGTCCAATCACTCCAAAATTCCAATGACTCAGACACTGGTTGAGATGACACCAAGGCACAGCAAGACAGGGGTGAACATGTGTCAGGAGAGGAGGAACTCCCTGGTGTGATTTGCTGAGCAGCCAACACTATTGAGCACTGTGGTGTTCCTAATCGTCACAATTCAGAATCATGCTGGCCATAATTACATCCATCAGATGTTTAGGAGCATTCTGATCTTATCAGCACATCTGAGGAGCTCTTGAGAAGACTGAAAGGACTCGAAAAAGGAATGTACAGATTTTTCTCCCTTTGAGCAGTAGATTGAAAGTGCCCTGGAGAACATCAGTGAGGACTCTATAGCATGTCTTGGAAATTAATCACCAAAAGAAAGTGGGGAATACTTAAGGAACAGCTAGACTGACTAAAACTGAAAGCCAGGCAGGTTTAGGAGTCAAAATGAAGGCAAACTCCACCAGACTAAATGGATGCAGAGGAATAGTGCATGTTTATTCAGATTACACATACCCATCTCACTGAAGGTATCTGCAGCCAGGCTTATCCCAGGAAAAATGGGACTTCTGAGGGAAGGGAGGCAATAGCCAAGGACAAAAGCTACAACCCTGAGCACTGAACACTTGGACTGCAGCAGCAGAGCCTCTGGAGGGTCTGTTTGCTTGGAGTCTACAACCTCAGAGGTCTTTTCTAACCTTGACATTTCTACAAGGGAAGCCAGTCAACAACAGAGGCAGAGATCAGCTGCAGGGCCAGGCAGAAGTTTGGTGCCTGGGAAGTAAACCCAAGGAAATGAAGAATCTGTGCTTCCATGGTCTGCTTGGGAGTGTGCACAGAGAGCACTGACCAGGAGAAGAATCACCACAAACTGAAACACAACCAAGACACTTTCAGCTCTGGGAACTGAGGGGAGAGCCCAGCCCCACAGGGTGAGAAAAGGTTCCGTTTCTACTGACATCCACTGACTGCTTGGTTCAAGGTTCTCACAGGCTCTGGATCACCCCCACACAGAGCAAATCACTTGACACCTTCAAGGCAGGATGTCTGATACAGAAATCCAGCAGTGCAGAATCAGGTGCCTCACCCCCATGAAAACTCCTAAAGGAAGGCACTGAAGAGCTAAACCAGCCTCCACTCCCACACTGCACTCATCCATGGCACCTGAGCACCCTTCAGTAGAGGTTCAGTGGCAGGAGCATCCCTGACTTGCTTTGGTTTTGTTTTTCTACTCCCAGACAAGAGGGCAGTGGCCTGGTCACTAGTGACTGCACTCACCATTCCCTCATTTCTGGATTCCCAAGCGATTCTCCCTCAGGCACTGAGGAGTGCCAAAGCAGCACTGCTTTGCTCCCATTTGTGATATCCTTGTATTGCACTAAGGAGTGCAAAGCTCCCCTGGGGCCTTTCCCAGCCCCTGTGCAATCCCCTGAGCTCTCCCCAGGGCAAGTGGTGCAGCCAGGGAAGGCAGAGCAGTGCCTGGCCCCTGGGGCTGGCATTGCACCCTGGCCTCCTCAAGTCTTCTAAACCTCTAAGAAGTTTTATAAATGCTAAAACCAGAGGTGATCTCATGGACAAAAAAGATCATCTAATTGAGTTTGAGACCAACAGGCATGCTTCTGAATAATCAGGGGATGTAAAGTGAAAGCAGCCAGAAGACTCTTAGCTAAAATTACGATGTATGGAACTTATCAAGCCAAGTACCTTTTTACTAATAATTTCCCCCTATCTTAATTCAGGCTGATAATTTGCAATTACAGTTGTAAAGGGCTCCAAGTGAAAAGTCCTTTTATCAGATGTTTCTGTTGTTAGTTGACTTTACAAGAGGGAATCAGATCCAGATGAAGGCTCAGAAAAGTCCAAATCAATCAGCCTTTGACAAGAATTGTAGCCCTCCAGCAAATCCAAATAAAGCATCTTGATTTAGGAAGACACGAATGCAATTAACTGAGGAATCCACATTAATTTATTTCCCTTTGTAAATACTGTTTATTTCCTTAACAGGTTACAAAAATGGTGACACACTGAAAACTCAACAACTCTAATCACTGGGCTAGCAAGAACTAAGTGATTCCAGGTCCCCCAAAGGGAACTCAGCTACTCTCAGATACCCAAGAACTGATTGTCTCTGTCAGAGAAGTATTGGCTAACATTTGTTAACCCATAAAAACCACTGTCTGAAAAGGGCATTGAAAGTAAAATCCTTGGCCCTCTAAAGTTTACATTTTTCCTATGTGAAGCATGCTGACTCTTTGATTAGCAGCCAAGAGAATGGACTCAACTCCATTCCAAGTCTTAAAAAATTGTCTGAAACAAAACATTAGTGAAGTGATTTTCCCTTGTTTTAATGTGGTTTTCAACATTAGGTTTATTGTTTTGTGGGTTTCTGCATGGAAAGCATATGCTTGCAATATGTTTACAGTATTCTGTGGGTTTAAAGCTACAGCATAGTCATTTAAAGAAAAAAAAAAAGAAAACCTTGCAAATTGAGGAGTACTCTAATGAAACAACACTTGGTGTTTTCACTTGCTAAGCCCCTTTGGAAAAGGTACACTATAGGTAAAACGGATTCTGGCTAATCAATCAAATTATCTCAGACACTATTTTTGACCCCATATTGTAGAAGTGTTCTGGCTCTCCCACAGTTTGCAGTGTTCACTGCTCCACCTGCTAGAAGGTGCCATCCTTTTAGGTCTCAGTTTATTCAATTTAATATCCAACTCACTGCTCTTTAAATACACAGACTGTAGAGGTGCCCTTCAGGGTTGAGATGATCCCAGCAGCAGTGGGAGATACTCAGCACATCCCCAAACCCAGCCCCAGAACCCCACTGCAAAGAGTCAGGGTGGTAACAAAGGGAAAAATACCAAGTGACTTTGGGGCACAGACAGAATCAACCACTGGCCCACAAGAGGAGGCAGGATGGAGGGGCAGGAGGAAGAATAAGCCAGTAATTCCTGAAATACTGACTCCAGAGGTGAAGGAAGGAAGACAGGTCCTGGAGGAGCAGTTACCTGATCTTAGCAGCACAGTGTGATGATGGCAAACACAGGGAGGTTGGGAGGCACAGGGAGCAGCAGATAACACCTTTCCATTTGTAGGGTGGGTGCTCTGGGCAGGCTGGGGTGGCCACAGTCCATGGCCATGGTCTGCCAAAGGAGGTGGCTGTGCCCAGGGTTATCTGCTAAAGCCAGACACCCAAACCCACGCCACAAAACTGATGCCTGTCTGGGGAATTTGGCTGCAGGCAGTCTGAAATCTGCCAGGAGAGCAGTGTAAGTGGGTCTTAAACACAAAACAGAGGTGGTCACATAAAATGGATGTAGCACTTGATCCACCAAACCCTTGCAAAGCTGTGGAGTGGAGCCAACCCTCTCTCCAATGTGAGCATGTGAAGCAGAGCAAGAGAGTCCCTCAACATCTTCATGTCCTCCAAGCTCTGATCTGAGAGAAGCAGAGGAGAAACTGCTGACATGACTCTCTGTGCACAGTCACACACCCTTCCCTCACACCTCCCCCAGATAGCCTGGCTCCAAGGACTAGCGTCAGAAGAGGAAAGAAGCGTTTAATTTTATAATTCCTACTTAAATGATTCACGAGGTGCTTTTGCAAATTGCAGGAGAACACCCTATGAATCAGTCAGTGACAGAAATAAATTGCATTAATCCATAGTAGTAATATGCTCAGAATGCTAGAGTTTCAGTAGGAATGAGCTCACTTGTTAAGCTCCCCACTCTGAACTTGTAGGATGGCTTTGTGCCCTAACATTGTCCCACAAGACAAAGGCCCACTTTCCTGCTGGAAGAGTCCCCAGCTTGCACACCAGATCTTTGTCTTCCATTTCAGACATTGCTGAGTGGCATCCTATCCTTCCACTGCCTTCTCCCATCTTCTGCGTGCCAACATCAATCTCTCACCTACTAATTGTGGCCTCCTCACATCACAAACACTGAATTAGTCAGCAGGAATGGGCTGGGATCCAAACTCCATCTCCAAAAGCAGCAGCCACGGCTACACAGGGAACTCAGCCACTTCGGGATGAAAAGACCAAGCCAGTGTCTCTGAAGGTGAGGGTGAACTCTTCTAACAGCAGTGCAAAATTCAAGAGCAAGACAAATGGCAATAAACATCAGAGAAATCTGAAATCTGAGGCTCTGTGCTCAGATTGCTTGAAATGCTCCTCAGGCAGCATCACTTTGCTTCATTGCCCTCATGCCAAGAGCTGAGCCCAAAGAGCTCTGCAAGGTAAGAACTGCACACACAGCAGGAGCCTGCTCCATCATCTTTGTTTCAAACACCTCCCATCAACTCCCAGTGATTAAAAAAAGTAACCTATCCATTCCACCAGAAAATTTGAAATTAGGAAAAAAAACCCACCCACCCACAAACACTTCTACAATGTTAATAAAGGTGCAAGAAATCCTGGTGCTGTGCCCTTAGCTTTGCTAGCCTATTTCCATTTAAATAAGATTTCCTGTGAAGCACTGGTACCTGTAAGAAACAACACAGGCAACCTGAATACAAATGCTGCTCCAAGTCCTCTGAAGCAGGACTTGACACTGAACAACTGGCGCCTTTATTTCCGACAGCAGCTTCATTTTAACTGCTGGGAAATTCGTGATCAGGTCCATGAAAAATTACAGTAACTATAAAAACCACATTCCCAAATGAAATGGTGGTCTTGGGGCAGTTTCAGTGCTCTCCTCTGCCATGACTGCACATTAGGGATGGAGCAGCCTGTCTCTCTTTCTACTACATTTCTCCTATCTACTGCAGCTGGATAAGCACAGGATGACCTGAATGTTTCCCCTTCCAGTTTGTTGTGGGGATTGTCACAGTCTAATCACACATAAAAACCCCAGAACTGTCCTTTCAGGAATCTAACTTCTGATGCTCTGAGTATTCTGTAGTCACTGCTGCAATAAAGTCTGGTTTTAGAGAAGCAGACAACCAAATGCAGGGAAGAATACACACAACTGAGTGGTCATACAATGCTCTTTTGTGAAGACTAACTTGCAATTTAAAGAAAATAGCACTGTTTTATGAACTGTTTGGGACACTGCACCATAAACTGGGATTGGTTCCCTCTACCCTGGTGTCTCCAGAGCATCAGGTCTGTATTAGAGCAGGGAGCCAGGTGGGAAGTGCAGCCTCTACCTCCTGCACACCATGGCTGGGCTCAAAAACTGCCTCCTAGCAGAAGGAACATCAGTTTGACAACTGAAATCAACAGATCAAGCATTGATTTGGGTCCAATCACATTATTAAAATGGAGAATTTGAGAAGCTTTCCTCTTTCCACAGTGTATGGTTTCAGACCCCCTCTCACGTTCTGGGTGACAGCTCCCAGCCTGTCACATTGAACTGGTTCTTGATGTGCTGGGAAAATGTGGGAGTGCTGGGGATGTAAAGAATGCCACATTCTGTATTGCACACACACATCTTGGTGGAGGAAAAACATTTCTCTTGGTAGAACATTTTTCAGAGAAAAAAATGTTCTGTAAAGTCCAAGTCTGAGAGAAATGTTGCGTGATGTTTTTTTGAGAACACAAGCCCTACATTTGGGGTGAAATCTGACCTTAGATTCTTCATTTATGTCTGCATTTTCCTTTGACTGGGTGGACTATTTTCCTCCTTTTGCTGGGCAAAGGGTTTTTAGTTAGATTTTCAAATGTTGCTCAGCTTTTGACATTAAAGTGCCAGAGAACCCAGCATTTCTTCAGTAAAGCAGTTCAACATACAGAGACCAGGTTTACAAACTTAGAATGCTTCTGAAATGTGCTAAAGCTACATTCCAGATAAAAGATGTGGCTAAAAGTCTGATCCTTAGACCACTAGAGGTCCACAGAGCTGTTTCTGCTAAAGCAGCAAATAATGCACAATAGTTTTTCTTCCTCTGACCTTGAAAGTTTCAAGCATCTCCTTTGAAGGGTGGAACTTCTCTCCACACATTTGGTTAGCTGGATTATTGCAGGACAAGGCTGAAAAAGCCTCTCCCTTTTTTTAGGGTTTTTTTTAGCTTTATACCAGTGAGGGTGTCATTGATATAAACTCAACCATGAACAAGTTTGCTGCTGACACCTACAGCAGTAACACCGAGGAAGATAAAGCAAACTGGAAGTTAATCAGCAAACATTACAAAAGGCAACTTATTTGAGCCAGATTTCCTTGGTCATTGGCCGAGCAAAAGTTCTTCTCATATGAAGGCAAGTTTAGCACTATTTGGTACCAAAATATTCAAGTCTCCAAGATGAAAGGGGATGCTAATATCCATAAAAACATCTAAACCAAGAAAGCAAAAATAACAGCCCCAAGATAAAATGGGATGGAAGTAATCAAGGACCTGTAGCCACTTCACTGGAGAGATTGTTGTTGTTGTTCTGGCTCCCCTAAAAACTCTACTGTTATTTTAGCCAAGCCCTACAGTTTAGCATGAAAGAGATAAGGAGATAAGCAGGTGGGGAGGGGAGAAAAGTTATCCCCCAAAAAAGATAGTTCGAGGCAAAGCCATGCTTCAAAGAGAAACTCTAAACCACACTGGACATTTAGAGGTTGCCAAAAGTTTTCCCAAGCAAACCCTTTACTATTATTACAGGCACTGCTGAAGAAAAAATCTCAGGACCTAAGCCCACAGGACTGATGCCATGGGGCTGACCTGACATTTCAGTTTTGCAGGGTATTTGCAGCTGGGGATTCTCCAGTTTTCCAAAACCCTCCCCCTTCTGTGTCCTTCCCACCTGGAGCATCCCCACACTGCTCAAGCTGGCCCAGTGGGATGCTATGGATGGGATTACGCAGTGCCACAAATCAATATCTTGACTCCAGGTGCAGAACAAACAGCAGGAGCAGATAAAATCCGACAGAACAAAGATCTTCTTGTCAACCAGACAGCAAGAGAGGAAGAGAAATGAGAACCTGCCTGCAGGAAGGATGTTCCCATCTCTGTTAAATGAATGAGGACAGGCACGACAGTCCATCCATCATCTGTAATGCTGTTATAGCCAAGACAAACTAGAGTTAATATGTGAACCCCTGCACAGCTTGTAAAATGGAGCAAGGAAGATTAAATAGGCTTAATTTGTGCAGAGTTGGGCAAGAGTGAAGGGAGACACAGGCACACACATTCACTCAGATACTTTCTGCCACAGACCCTTCAGAGCAATTCCTTTTTTCTTACTGAAACATTATCACCCACTTATTCTTATCCTGCCTACATAACATCTGCATTTAGAGTAAAAAATACTGAGAAAATCAGTATACTCCATTAGCAAGGACCAGCTTTCACACTCACAAAGCATCTCTCAGGTATCAGAGAGTTAATTTTCTTCCTCTTCACTTTCAGTAAGAAACCAGGTTATTTCCTGCAGCTCCATTGGCTATAAAGCCACTACAGGCAATGCATTAATCTTTTATTTCTCCAGCACCTTTGCAGTCACTGTTATAATTAGAGGGAAGATATCTTCAATCATAGGTTTCCCACAGGTGAGCTTTTACTGTTGTTCTGAAATTCCAAAGCTGTAATGTCCTGGTGACATGTTCTGCTCGGTTTTAAAAAATCAGCAATATTTGCTTTACAAAGCAAAGATCACAGGACTGTCCTGGAGCATGACACATGAAAAGAAAAACAACATAAATCAAGAAAATATCTGATCCCTTGCAGCCTTCCCACACGTAACTTCTTTTGATGGAAGTGAAAAGCAACGCTTACTGTAAGATCTGGCTAAAATAGGAATATTTTTCATTGTCCAGCTGAGAAACTCAAATGGCGACAAAACAATTGTTAAAAACCAAGACCCCTCCCGATGTTACAAAATAACCTCGGCTTATTAAAAGCAGAAGCTTCTAATTCCTTGTTTTCAATACAAAGCTTCTGACACCATCCCTTTTAAGAAGGAAATAAAATATTCATCTGCTACCTACAGCTTCAGCAATGGCTCCTGGATAAAGCTGTTCCTGCTGAGGTGGAGGTGAACAACACCTGAAACACAGTAATGGTACAGTCTAAAAGTTTGGCTTCAAGCATGAAGGATAAATGGCAGGAAACTGGAGGAAGAAGAGTTTTAGCCAAAACTGGATGACTGAAGACCAAAAATACTACCGTAAATAATTCACAAAGGAACACAGCCAGGGCAGAACTATGCAAAAGCTTAGATCTTCTGCAGGATAATAAATTTAATGGAGATGCCTGATAGCATGAGCAGCACAGATCACTAACTGCACGTGTTTGAGAGGAGCCTGAGCACTGAAACATAAACATGTGGTTGGAAGGGTGGTCTGAAGAGCACAGCAAAGGTCTCAGTTTCCATTCCCAGCTCGAAGACCAATAACTTTGGCAGACCAAAAAGAAAGCCTCTTAGTTTATCCTGCTCATGGACAGATGTTATGTGATAGACAGATGTTCCTCACCTGGCTGTCTGGGAACTGAGCAGGCCCAGCATTTAGAGAAGCTTTGAGAGTGATAAAATTCCAGAAATTGTCACCATAATTTAGTTTTATTTATTCAAAATTAAGATGAAAAAGAAAAAAAAGCAAAAAGCATGCTGGTTCAAGGATCTAGGCCTCCTGACAACCCTCAAAACACAAATCATGCACTAAAACTCAGCTGCTGAACTCCCAGCAATTTAATCTAGCAGCCAGACAACAGAAAAACACCCCTGTGCTGCCCAGAGACTCTCCCTCCTCCCACCCAAAGCCTGAAAGGCTGGATCTGTCCTGCACCATGCCAAGAACAATTAAGATAATGCTACTCCATATCAAGGTATAGGATAAATCCCAATGTCAAGGGCCTATGCCAGCAAACCATTTTACAAATGAGATGGCCTTCAGTGTTTCCACAATTGATTCACCTGGAAAGCACAAAACTGCATCACTACAACACCATCCCTGCAGAGCTTTTTCTTCATGGTGCTGCAAGGGCACAACACTCAGCTTTTTTCCAGATGTCACTGCCAAATCCCACAGGCACCTTTCCAGCAGGGCAACATCCAGATATGTCAGTGTTGGGATTATCTCTAAAAACACTGGCACTTGCCAAAATTTAAAGCAGGTGTGCAGATTGTGAGGCTGCAGACTCTGTGCATGCCCCCATTGCAATTCTGGCTAAGAACTGACTGAGGGTCTGGATGGGAAATGAGGCAAGAGGGTGTTTAGAGGTACCTGAGGCAACCTGGGCTAGGGGAAGGTGTCCCTGCCTATGGCAGGGGGTAGAACAAGATGAGCTTTAAGGTCCTTCCAACCCAAACCATTCTGGGATTCAAAGCTTAACCTAGGTCAGGGGAACCATTTCCTAGCACACTCAGGGTTTTTTGCCCTTCATGTCACAATCTGCAGAGAAGGCACAGAATAGCAGCAGCCTGCTAAATTGGTGTCCTGACACTCACCAGCCTGCAGTGAGCAGGGCACACACCCACCCCTACTCCTAATGCAACCCAAAATAAGCATTTCTACCTGGGATTTGCACTAGTTGAAGTGCCAGACTATCAAAGCAAATTTGAGTTCAATATCTGCATGTGGATATCATCTAAATTTGGGAGGGGACAAGCAGCTCCTTCTCCCTGATAGAACAATGCTTTTAATGGCCATAAACTGATTTGCCCAATCAACAAACTGGCAAAGTTACCTGTACCAATCATCAGATTTCTGAGAATATTTCTTCTAGAATCCCTAAGTGATATGAACAGCCCCATCCCCTCAATCAGAGTGAGCAAGAACAGTTATTTCCAACTAATGTAAAAGAGAAAATCAGTTTGTGAAGTCTCCCAGTGATTTTAACCTGATTTAGGTGAACTGCTACACACCTGGTACAACCACTCCCCTGTCACATGCACAATCCCTAATGCAAGGCCAGAGGATCTCACCCAGATCTCCACTGCTTTAAGATTTCCTTTGCCTGAGCCCATGAGCTTTCATGGTGCCTTGCAGTCCTGCTGTCCCCTGAAACCCCACAGGGTATCACCCAAAGCAACCTTTCCCATCCTGTCCCGAGGGATAAACAGGAAAACATCAACTCACAACTCCCAGTAAATAATCCAGAGGCAGCTCCCAGGGCAACAAACAAGCACAGTCCTAAATTAGGCAATTAAAGATTGTAAGAATCAATTACAGTTACTAAGGTGGCAAGGCAGGGCATTGATATGATTCAGGTATTAATGAGTCATGTACAGAACAAAGGCACACACTGGACAGAAGAGGAAGGCAGCTCACTGAGAAAGGCTGTGATCTCAGTTTATTGCAGTTGCAATGGAAAATACAATTTTGATTTTAAATCGTTTCAAAACCAAGGATAGTTTGAAAAGGAGAAATCTAAGGAAGTTTGGAAGAAGTGTCTTCCTACTTTTTCCTACCTCTTTTTTTTGTTTTTGTTATACTGTATTGGGGGTTTCCAGTATTAAATCTATGGCAGGTCCAATTGTGAGGAGGGATTTTAAGGGAAAAGGGAAAAAAAGAAACTGTAGAAGAAAGTTTTATCTGATCACTCAGCCTGGAAATTATTGTGTCTGCACAGCCTTGTTTCAAAATCAATTATTATAAAGCTTTGGGGAACATTATTTTCAAAGTGAAATCTTCTCTGTCAAAACTTTCATTAATAAGTTCTATTTCTTAGTAGGGTATCATTTTACAGAGAGTGCCCAGAGATCCTGCAATGTGGGAAGATTCTTTTTAGATGAAGTCCAGTAATTTGCTTTAGGATTGTGGTAGCCCAACATTTTATTCATGCTTTTGAACCAGAAGGGTTCTCAAACTTTACACACATACATATGATAAATTATTTCTCTTGGGCAACATACTAACAGCTTTTGTTGGTGCTGTTAATACAGATGAGGGGAGTGCAGAAATGAAAGTTCACAGAATAACAGGAGGAGAAAAGCAGAAAAGTGGGGGGAGGAAGGGAATAGACAAGTATTTACTCTATAGATCACACTATCACTGACCAAAAACTTTAATGGCAATGCACATTCCTGTGAGTATTAAAAAATCCCAAAATGTCCCCCTTCTGTCCTGCCTGCAGACCAGGCTGTAATGCCATGCAGGGATTCAGGCACCCAACCAGAGGATGGGAAACACCCCAAGAACAGCCCCATGCTCTGTACAACACACAGGGACAGACTTCCCTTGCAAACAAGAGCAGAGAGGGATTTGTGCTTCAAAGACAATTCCAAATTGCCAATATTTGGCTGGCTGTGCAAGAGGAGAAAAGGCAATACCACACTGCAGAGTTTCCAAGACAAGGATGCATCCCCTGGCAGGTCCTCCAGCCTGGGGGCAGCTGGTGAGGGGGGCATTCAGGTAAGAGCACCTTCCAATATCCCTGCTCACCCTGGTTTGGTCCTTTCCCACCCTTCCCAGGCAGCCACAGAGCCCACCAAGAGACCTGGAGCTGGTGACCAGTATCCCTCCAGGCTGGTGACCAGCATCCCTCCTGGCTGGTGACCAGCATCCCTCCAGGCTGGTGACCAGTATCCCTCCAGGCTGGTGACCAGTATCCCTCCAGGCTGGTGACCAGTATCCCTCCTGGCTGGTGACCAGTATCCCTCCAGGCTGGTGACCAGTATCCCTCCTGGCTGGTGACCAGCATCCCTCCAGGCTGGTGACCAGCATCCCTCCAGGCTGGTGACCAGTATCCCTCCAGGCTGGTGACCAGTATCCCTCCTATCTGGTGACCAGTATCCCTCCTGGCTGTGACCAGTATCCCTCCTATCTGGTGACCAGTATCCCTCCTGGCTGGTGACCAGTATCCCTCCAGGCTGGTGACCAGTATCCCTCCTGGCTGTGACCAGTATCCCTCCAGGCTGGTGACCAGCATCCCTCCTGGCTGGTGACCAGTATCCCTCCAGGCTGGTGACCAGTATCCCTCCAGGCTGGTGACCAGTATCCCTCCAGGCTGGTGACCAGTATCCCTCCAGGCTGTGACCAGTATCCCTCCAGGCTGGTGACCAGTATCCCTCCAGGCTGGTGACCAGTATCCCTCCAGGCTGTGACCAGTATCCCTCCAGGCTGGTGACCAGTATCCCTCCTATCTGGTGACCAGTATCCCTCCAGGCTGGTGACAAGTATCCCTCCAGGCTGGTGACCAGTATCCCTCCTGCCTCCCTGGCCCCTGCCAGCAGCTTTGACACAACTCTCACAACAACAAAGATCTCACAGAGTCAGTGTTTTCTGACACAAATCAGTCCTGTTGGGAAAATCCTGACCAGCTCAAGATGCAAAATAAATTATGGAAGGCTTGGAAGTATTTCTAGCCTAAGGATAAATCCATGCTGCCCAAAATAAAGCCCAATTGCTTTGTGCCAGGACAGCCATAGGGCCAGGGCATTGGGGAACACAAATGTAGCTGATTGAAATAGGATCACAATTAATTTGCATTTTTGAGCTGTGCTGTGGTCCAGGGTAATTTCCTCAATATGCTGCAGATCCAACAGCACCAGAACACAGCATATGAAAGCCTGGGACAGAAAACCCTCAGTTGCAGCAGTGAAGTTGAGGAATAAACATCCAGAAAAAAGGAAGGGAATCAGGAGTATTGGGGTGTAGACCCACAACAGAGCCTTTTATCAAAACCAGTGCTTCTGCAAAGTTTCCTAAAGCTTTCCAGCCATAGTCAGAGTCGGAGAGGTTCTTTATTACCTTAAATATAAATCCCTTAGCTGGGCATTCCTCTGAAACTCAACACACAAAGGTTTTATGCACAAAAAAAGAAGTGATTTCTAGCTATAATACACTTACATCCTGGAAAAAGGCTGGAAGCCTTCACAGCCTTGAAGTCTTGCAGAATATTGCTGCATATTTATCCCAAAGCAAGGAACACATTTATGCATCTCTGGGCCAGTAAATGAAACATCCACTTTAGCCTGCATTTGAAAGTTTTCCTTATAATTCCACAAGGTTGCCCTAAAGTATATCTTAAAATATAGAGTAGGCAGGTTTGCTTTGGATCAGGAAGCTGATCTCTGTCCCAAGGGCACCAATCTGTGCAGTAGTTGCTATGGTACTGCAAGTATTTTTGTTTGTTAAACAGTAGATTAAATAGTCACATAAAACGATTAGACTGGACGTTGGATCATTCCCTGGGAAGGCTTAAGTTACAAACTGGCTTTCTGGGGAAATTATTTAAGCTTTTCACTTAAAAAAAAAAATATGGTTTTTGAATCTTAGGCTGATGTGTTTAAGAGACTCTACTCCTTATTCTGATTTAAACTTACTTATGTAGGCAGGTAATATTTTTAGGCACTTTTACACCTATTAAAAATGTTGTTGTAACTGTTGGCTACATGCAGTGAGTGCTTTAATAGCTCCTGTTTTATCATCACTGTCCTGAATGGTCAGGGCTTGGATTACAATCCTTTTGCAAAAGGAACGGATGCCTTGCCTTGGGTTGTAACAGTGATGCAGGAGTTAAAGATTAAGTGTTAGTCTGAATTACCAGACTGAACAACAGATTTCCCTTAAAAGGCCAAGTGCTCTGTCAAAATCAGCTTGCTTGGTTACAAAAGTTACTGGGGGGATATGAGAACTTTTAGTTTTACTTATTTCATTTACCTGCCTTGGCATCTGTACCACACTCCCTTCATTAGGTCCAGGCACTGTGATGAAGGAGATCCAAAAATAAGCATAAATAGTCCACAGCTGATGAATGAGCCTTGGACTAATTGCTCAGATGATTACAGGCTCAGGAGCAGATGGTGACTGAGCAAAAGGCAGCACAAACATCATGTGTGACAATGGCACAAATGGAGAATCTGTCCTGCTGGCTCATGCTACCCAGGAATTCCTATTTTTATCAAGAACCTACCCAAGGTGCCCATCTGGGTGGCAGAGCAGTGCCAGATTAAAAATAAGGTGTTGTATCTTAACCAGCAGAGCAGTGGAGAGCATCCAACTTCTGCAACCACAACAGCTCCTTTCCTGCTGACGGCTTCCACCAGAATGTGACTTTAGAAAACACAGAGTATAAAAACCCATCCCAGTGCAGTAAAAGTGAATCATACACAGATACCAACACAGATAATTCTAGTTGCTGAACAGAGATGCCTGATTTCAGAGAACTCTACTTTTTAAACCAAAACTTCTCTCCAGAAAGGTCCAGCTAAGCAAAATAATATTAACATTAAACAAGTACAGCTGTATATATCAGATAAGAGCAATTCTGAGGATAATATTTGGCATATATTACACTTGTTCATCTGTTTTTCCTGTACCCCCATAAATGATGACAGAACTCTTCTCTGCAAGAGTTCCCACAACCAAAGGCATTGATCACTGAAGCTTCCAAAAGAAAGGCACGAGGAGCCAACACTGGCTCCAAAGAAAACAAAATGTGTACCAAACTTGCGAGAAAGCAGTCGTAAAATTCCCATCAAAAATGCCAGTAGGACTGGAGCAGATCAACAGCAGGCAGACCTGGAAAGTTTAGTGCTGAGTCCCCTTCTGGAGCAGGGCTGTAACAGAGCAGATGCTGAACAGCTAAAATTACAGCACCAAACACTCTGCCCTTAGGCAGGAGGAGACTTGAGCAGCCCCTGCCTTTAGCACAGCAGCAAAAGCAAATAAAAATGCCCATTTAATAGAATCTAAAAGCTTTCAGCCTCATTTCAGAGACCTGGGGCCCAAAGCCACCATTCAAACCCCCTAAGCTGCAGTTTTGCCAGTGTCCTCGTGGGGTTGTTACTTCGGAGTGATCTCAAATCACCATTTTCTGGGGATGAATACCATCCTGCTTAAATCCAATGCTCTCCATACAGCCTGCCCTGGGAACTGGGCTGTTCCAGATGATTGCACAGATGTGAAAAACAAACTGGAGAATGGGAACACCCATGTTCAGAGAGGACAAGACTCACAGGAGCCTGAAAAGAAATGCTCTAAATTAGTTGAAAACAGAAAGTTACACGGCATCTGAGCCTCCCATTGAGACAGGGCCATCATGAAAGCCTTGGCACCACATTTATAAAGTTTGCTTCACAACTGTTTCCTTTGAGGCAGCTAACTTTTATTTTATCCTTACATCAACTATCAGGTATAAGCAACTGGTTGTAAAATTGTTATTTTACGGATGAAGAAACAGGAAAAGATGAAAGTCAACATTTTCTGGTGAGGAAAGAGGACTTGGGAACCGGAGACTTTGGGTGTCTTAAGCTGGGATGTCTGAGCAGCAGCAGCAGGGGGTGGTGGTTGTTTGTTTGTTTAAGGCTCTGCCTACCCTGAACCACCAACAGAAGCCAGTGGAAGCTGCTTGGATTTGGAAACTCCCAAACCAGACAGCCCAAAAATTATTGACTGCCTCTGAAAAGCTGGCCTGAGTACTTTGGTCCCCGTGACACGCAGGAGTTGGTTGTGGAGCCACAAAGCTCAACTCAGGGCCCCCGTTTCATAGCTCGCCGTGCTGGGCCAGGGTACTTCCAAAAACACACAAGTTAGCTTTTGGATGCTTTCTGACCAACTCCAAGAGTGAGCAGCAACATTTAGCTCAATTTCAAGCTGGACCCTTTCCCTCCACTTCCATTTTTCTTCTTGAAAAGAGAAATTCCTCCATTTAGTTTTAATCCTATTTCTCTCTCTCGAAGCTGCCAAAAAATCAAGCCCAGTTCACATCAGACAGCAGTTTGTTTCCTTGGGGTGAACCAGCACCCCCTCAGAAACACACAGTGCCCCAGGGCTGCTGCTGCCTCTGGAAGGCTCTGAGCCAGCCATGAGGGGAGCCATGGCTGATGTTGGGGTGCTGGGCTTGTCCCTGCCCTGAGCCATGGCTGATGTTGGGGTGCTGGGCTTGTCCCTGAGCCATGGCTGATATTGGGGTGCTGTCCCTGCCCTGAGCCATGGCTGATGTTGGGGTGCTGGGCCTGTCCCTGCCCTGAGCCATGGCTGATATTGGGGTGCTGGGCTTGTCCCTGAGCCATGGCTGATGTTGGGGTGCTGTTCCTGCCCTGAGCCATGGCTGATGTTGGGGTGCTGTCCCTGCCCTGAGCCATGGCTGATGTTGGGGTGCTGTCCCTGCCCTGAGCCATGGCTGGAGGATGTTGGGGTGCTGTCCCTGCCCTGAGCCATGGCTGGAGGATGTTGGGGTGCTGTCCCTGCCCTGAGCCATGGCTGGGGGTGTCCCATCCATCAGAGCTCGCCCGCAGGCTGCTGCAGTCCAGCACGAGGAGCAGCCCAGCAGAGGTTTTATTTACAACCTGCTGACAACAGCGTGGAAATTGATAGAAGCTGCAGGCAGCAAGTGACTCCCTGTCTGTCAGCACCAAATGGCAGCTCCTGCCATTACTCCCTGGACAGGAACTCTTTAACTCTTTCTGGCTCGGCCCAGCATTCACAGGGGTGCTACAGGTCTCCACCATGTTTCTGTTTATGCCATCTTCATCGAAATGCTCTTCCACTGCCTTTGGCTGAGTTGCTTCCAATTCAAGCAGTGAGAATGGCCCAGGCCCTCCAGAGTTACACATTTACTGTACTGGGTGCTGCTGGACAGACACTGCTCCTGCAGCCTCCTGCAGTGCCAGGTGTCAACACTGAGCACTGGAACTATTTGTTCTCTTTTTATTTCTCAATCTCTCTGAAGCTGAATTCACAGCAAGCCCTTATCAATGTCATTAAGATTAGCAGGAAGCTCAGGACCTTTTCAGACCCCACAAAAGCTCTTTGAGAGCCCAAATTCACCCCTGGGATGCATCACTTTGGAGCCAGCATAACTTCCCAAACCAAGTCCCACACTCCAGCCTCCCAACCTAAACCCAAAGTGACTTTAAGCACAAGATAGATCCCAAAAATGTTAAACTGGAATAATTTTTTAAAAACTAGTTTTCTCTAAGCTTTTGCCTTCCACAGCTCCCTGCTGTGAGATAAACAGGTACAGCCACAATGTCACCATCATCCCAGTGAGCAGACAGAGAATGATAAAGGAAAATGAGATACACTGCAGATCTTCAGCTGGCATCCACCTCTGCCCACTGAAAGGGCAAACACTGAAGGGCACCACAGGTGCCTTAAACCTTTTTGTGGAAGAATCTGTGGCAGTTTCTGTCTCAAACAGAAGCAAATCCAACAGCTTTGATCCAGTTCACCCAGACATCTAGTGGCATAAACAAAGTCATATGGTCCCCAATAAAAACACCAAAAGTGCTCTGTGATTACCCTTGGTCCAACACTATGTGAGAAATGCAAGAAGTCCCTTGTAAAAATACCTCCTCCTGTTTCACCAGAATTTTCCAGATCACAGAAGAGTTGGTCAGACCTGAGCAAAGATGGAAGAAGATCTGAGAGTCTGGCTTGTAATTTTCAAGATGCCCATCAGAACAGACAGACAAACTTCTCTTGATTTCTGGATCTTGTGTTAAATCTGTGGCAACCCACGACACGCTCACACTGAACAGAGGGCACACAATCCCAGACTGAGAGCAGCACATCAACCCAGCTGAACCAGGAGAGATGAAAGCTCTGTGTACCACTGGAAAAAGAACCCAATACAACCAAACAGTTAAACACATTTATGGAGCAAACATAAACTTTCCATCAGGCAGCTGTTCTTGCTTGGGGAAAATATATACGTTGCTAATAGGAATTATATCCTGTTTCCTTTCTACTGCTTAAAACATACAAACAAATTATATTTCAGCCTAATGACATATTATTCATGGATCCTTTACTTCACTGGAATTTACAGTTCAATTCCAAACCTGTAATTTTAAATGTTGGCTGTTTTTCTAAGTAATTCACCAGAAGGAGGTCCCAGGTCCCCTTCCTTCTCCTGCTGGCAAGGAAAAAAAAAACTCTGCCAACCTCTACATAAATTGGTGTATATCACAAGCCACGCTGCTTAAATGCCCAGACAGGCTTTTCACATCAGAGCTAAAGTGAAAAAAAATACAGACACACACACACACACACACACACATTATTACATAGAGCCTTTCTTCTCTGAGGGTCACACAGCTGGTGCTAAACTGGTGGCAGCAGAGCTCTGAGACCCAGAGAAATAAATACAGGATTTAGGAATGAGGCAAAATATCACTAAAAATGCAGTGTTCAAAGAGAAGGAAAACTGCTACCAATCTCTTGCTGCACAAACCCACTGCTGAGTAGGACTGGGCTGAGGAGCATCTTTAAGGACAGTCAGGACAAGGCTCCCCAGGGCAGGTATCCTGAGCAGGGACCTGCTCCCCACCAGCCCAGCTCCCCTGCTCAGGGCCTGGGGCAGGGCAGGGATGGAGCAGAGCACTGCCACGTGGGACTGAGGGCTCCCTGCCAGCTCCCAGGGATTCTGGCTGGCAAAACTGCAGGCTGGCTCCATCCAGCCATGCAAGAGGGTCTATAGGAGCAGGCTGGCACCTCAGTTCTGGAACACGTGTTCCAGTCACCTGTAGGTCACATACCAGAAGGCTAAATGTTAAATTTTGGCTGGGTAAGTCCCCCACATCACACACAGCTCTGGAGGAGACCTGTACCCATAGTATAAGGCACATCCCCACAGGGACCACAAACTGAGTCATGCCCAGCACAGGACAGGGCACTTCCCCTCTTGGGGTTGAGGGAGAGGTTTGGGCACAGCTGTCCTGCAGGGAAGTCACAGAGCAAGACACAACCCACGACAGCTACACATGCAGGGACCTTCCAGTTGGAATAACAGTGACATTTTCGGAGCCCAGGAGGGACCCCACACCCCTAAGAACAGTCCCTGCAGAGCTCACAGTGCTTCCTGACCCCAGTGCTGTTTCACAGAGCAGTTTCTCTCCCTGAGCAGGTCATGGGAGCAGACACATGAAGATGGGACTTGATCTAAGATGTTTCTTTGTCAGAAGCTACACTGAAGTCCAGGGAGTATTTTGCTCTCACCCCCTTTGAAGTCACAGGGCTGCTTTCTTGCTCTGCATTATGTCAGATTACTTTATAGCAAGAAAGGGTGGAAAGAAGGACCATCAAACTAGCCTTGCCTTTCCTCCCCCATGTTCCACTCAAGAAAATCCCTCCATCCCCAAAAAATAAGCTGAAGATTATGCCAAACCTAATAGAGCTCATACAGACATTGTTATCTTTTGAAATGACACCTTCAATTTAATTATCTACAAGATTAAATCATCTCCAAACTATTAAGCAAAATAACTCAGTCATGCCAAAACACTGCATCACACCATGATTTCTCCTTTTTTTTTCTAACCCCCTTTAAGCCCCCTCTCTCACTGGATTCACAGAATGGCAGAGGCACACAGATGTGCACTCCTGCCTGGCCCCTGCAAAGGCCATCCTGCCTGCACGGCTCACCAAGTTTCCCATCTGCTTTACCCATCAGCTCTGCTGGGGTAAATTCAGAGCAGTTCCAGGGCCTTCAGGGGCAGGAAGAAATCAAATTTAACCTGCTGGATCATGTGTTGGGCAAGTAAAAGAGTACCTGAAAGTGCACGAGGAAAATCAACCACCTCCAAGGTATTTTAAGCATCTTCAGTGTTGCTTTGCCTGCAGTTCTCACAGACCCATTCCACTCTCTCACTGCAGGCTGCATTTGCCTGTACAGCTCTGTAGCTGGTGCTTGCTGTGCTCCACTGGGCACATGGCTCTTAACCCACTCCCCCAGGGGGATGGGGAGTGGTGGCACCAGCACATGGCTCTGGCCAGCATTCCCATGGTAACGGCACATTCCTGGTGCTTGGGGAACTGCAGACACTGGCTCCACAGCCAAAAGAGAAGGGTCACTGTTTGATATAGCACACGACATGGACTCTTGTGAATTTCCTCAGGGCTGCAAAAATGACTCCTTTATTAGGGATCATTTCCCCTTATACACAATTTCACACAGACCAATGTGATTGGTGAAAGAAAGGCAAACCTCTTCACCCACATTGGTGAATGAATAACATAGACACTGTTACAAAAACATTTCATACTGTTTATTCAACTTTCCTGGGAAAGGACACCATAAAACTAAAACATCAGACCTAAAACCAGACTACAGAGAAGCATTTCCTTCCCACAGGAAAGGACACCTGCCTCAGCAGGGATGGGGCTGAGTGAGCAGCATCACCACCCCACTGCAAAAGGTAAAGAGGATTCCTTGGTCTCACTGCACAGGTTCAAGTCAGGGGAAGGATTTGCCAAGAAAGAATGATTTTTGCAGCCAAGCTCGTTAGAACTGCAGTGTCATTTACCATATGAAGGCATGTGGAGCAACATAAAGTCTGAAAGAGCAAGGAAATAATTGCAACCTTCTGGCTGCAGGGCCCAGGCAGGAGCACACACAGCCTAGGAGTGGCTCCCTTGGCCATTATAAGCCACTGAACAAGAGTGTGTCTCTAAAGGTGATTTTACAGCAGCTGATGGACCAAGGAGTGGATGAAGACCACAAGCCAGTTTGAACTGGACCCCAGGAAAGCCAATTTTCCCAGAGGTCAAGTGTTTGGGGCAGCACATCCTCCAACAGGCCATGCTGGGGGCCAGGCAGGAGCAGGGCAGGGGGCTCCACCAGAACCTCAGCAGTGCTACACAAAGTGGCCTTGGTCTAGGAGAAAAAGGACAGGGGTGGAATTTTACATGATCAAGGCAGCTTCTATCACTCAAATATTTGTAATTTCTGTTCCAGGGAGAAAATGCAAACTGGATTGAGGCACAGAGCTGAGAAGCACCAACATCTTCTACAGAGCACGGGAAAGTCACTGGAGGTTTCCCTCAGTGTCCCAACCTGCACAGCACCTAAGTGTGCTGCTAATTCCTCCTCTGTGCACAGGCACACACCATTCCTCCTAAGGAGCTCTCAAATTCATGGTGATAGGACAAAGTGCCATCCAGGCCCTCAACTGCAACTACCTGCCTCAGGTACCAACAAGGTAAATGCCAATAGCAAGTGCCAGGAAGAACAAGTTTTTGAAAAGGGCTGGCATCAAGGAAAGCATAAAGGATCATACATCAGGCAGTTAACAGAAAAACTTATTCTTCCTTAAGGTTCTCTTCTAGCTGGGCTGTGCTCTGGGAGGTTTATCTGCTCTGATGCAACCAGAAGAGATCTCAATAGCAGTAAAAAGTTCTGAACCACACAGAAATTTCAGCTGTGTTCATGTTGTGTGACACTGAGATCTGGGGAGACCATTGATTTGCAAACACACAATTTCACAACTGCCTTAATTCTGTGATCTTTTAACTAAAGCAGACAGTGCAGACTGGAAAAGCTTTCAGTTTGAGACTCAATTCTGTGTTTATAGCACAATACAGACCTACAGCTTTATGTTATTCACAACATAAATAACTCCACCTTCTCCACTCCTTCCCATCCTCTGGTATTCTTATGCCTTGGCAGGAGAACTAATCCCTTGACTGGTGTCTGTGCTGTTTCTTATTTCATATTCTGTCCTATCTTCCCTTGCACAGGAATAGTACTGAGCTGTGTGGAGAGGAGTAAGAGTCTTCTATTTCTACAACAGTTTGCCTTTTTAAAAGTTTGAACATTTGGTTCTCTGGAGACCTGGAAACAAGATCCTGGCACAGGAGACCTGTGTGCTAATGCCATGACACCGTATTGGATTTAGCTGATCTACAGGCCTGTGAATGACAGTGCCTGCAAGTGAGAGGCAGCTGATGCAGGGCAGAGAGGGAGGAAAGGAGAAAAACATGATGTCAAGCCTGAGAACTCACCCGTCTGAGTTATCAGGCTGCTCCGAGTCAGCAATTTATTTTATTAACATTATTCCCTCTGGTCTTATGTCTCGGTTACCCCAGCAACCCTTCCCCAAACTCCCTGCACTATCCCTGTGCTTAAAAGCAGCACAAAATAAAGAAAAAGGTCTGGTAAAGCAAGAACTTGGGGCTGCAGTTAACAGGGCCATTATTACCTTGCAGTCCTCCAGCCTCAGGGCTGAGGCATCAGAAGCCAGACAGAATAGGGTGCACAGCAGGGAAACTGGGACAGTGCAAGACAAATTGTCTCCTTTGATGATCCTTTGATGAAAGAAAGAAAACAACAAAACAAACTAACAAACAAAGCAAAACAAAATCAAAAAAACAACAACAAAAAAAGGAATCTATTTTATCATGCCAAAATATTTTATCTTTGAAAACCTTTCCACAAGTTGACAACAACTGCTGGTCTGAGCTAAAACTCAAAGGTTCTGTTCATGGTGATCCTGCCTCTGTGCAGAAGCCAGTTTGAAATCCTGTGCTGTCCCTTTGGACCAGTCTCTTGCTCCAGTGTCCAGCTCCACAAAGTGAACATCTGGCACAGGCCAAAGCTGACACTGGGATATTGCAGTGGGGAGGGATGCAGGACTAGGATTCCATCCTTCTGGGTGGGATTTTAATTCATGGCAAAGACAAGCAAAAGGAACAGACTCCTGCAGAAGCTATCAGGCAAGTGGCCACTGCCAATTCCTCCCCAGATGATCATTCCACAAGCAAATTACCACCAAACTCCTCAACTTTCAGCAGGTCTTGTGTCCCTACTTCCTTCATCACCTGTGAATGTCATCTGCTTCTCAAACCCCATTAACATCACCAAACATGGAAAAAGACAGTGAGATGGTTTTCATATTTTCACCTATGGTTGGCACAGAGTTTTGATATAGTCAGATAAGCAGCAGCTCTCAATTTTCACAAAAAAGGAGATAAACAGCTGCCCCTTAACTGGTTCCTTTTCAAGGTGGAATCCCACTGAAATTATCAGGGTCTTTCTTACCCAAGCAGTCATGGATAGGTTCTTAAGCTGGACTACCACTTCCCTTTCCAACTTCCTAAACAAATCAAAGGTGTAAGACTTACAGCCTGCCATGCCAGCATCCAGAGTTCCTCCTGGTCCTTCAGCTCTCCTTGGACTAAGAATTACTTTCCTTCCTACTAGTTTTCCAGCTCTTTCTACCCACCAATTGTGCAAAGACCTGTGAGCAGAGCACAACAAACTGAAGGTTTTCAGAAAAGTTCAGGATACATTGTGTGGAGTCCAGTTCCAAAATGGCATAAATTATATCCTGGAACACATTATGTCCTGCTATGTTAGACAAGAGGAAATGTGGTATACAATGAAATAAAAGACATCCTGGAACCCATTACATACTCAAAAGACAAAAGAAAGGACATTATAGGATCGATGTGGCTAATAAATGATGTGTTGGCATCTCTTTTCTACCAAGATGTGGATTAACAACAGATGTATTACACTAATGTCTATTTGTACACTAATCTAAAACAACTGCATTGCTGTTGCAGACTGGAATTTGATAAATGCAGTCCCTATTCCAGCTCCATAAGTGCTGCTGAGCCTTAGGAAAGGTGGGGAGGGAGATGAGCCACTCCCAGTTTTGCTTTTCAGAGTTCAGGCACTTGCTCTCACCTCCTTGCTGGGTTGTTCCCTGATGATTTCTTGCCTGCACAGCTGGGATCCTATGGAGGCAGGGAAGAAACTGGGCTTCCTTGCACATCCCAGAATGCTCAGCTCAGTTGCAGGACACTTGGGAAGTAGGGACTAGCTCAGCATGTTGAAGCAGTCTGTGCTTGGGAACTCCAGAGGCTAAAGAGTTAAATCCTGGAGCCTGGCAATTTCCAAAGTATCACTTTCCTTCTCACAAGCCAACAGCTCTCCTGCATTTACATCAAGCCCCCCAGGGAAGGCAGCTGCAGAAGGCAGGCACAGGAGATACCTTCCCCAGGTAGCTGAGGAACAGCAGATTCCATCCTGCTGGATTCACCCTCTGGTTCCTTTCCACAAGGAGCAGCTGCAGAGGAGTTGGAGGCAGGGCCTCCGCAGCCCTGTGGAGGCTTTGAGAGCAGTGTGTGTGTCCTAGTTTGAGAGCTGTGACAGTTCACTCACCTCCCTCAATCTGAAGAGCCAGCCTTTGCCATTCTGAAAACCCAGGGCAAGCTGGAGACAAGGCAGAGACAATCCTTTACCAACCCTCAGCACAGGAGTGAAATTCAGTTTAGTACCAGTTGCAGAGAGACTTCCCCAGGCATTGCTGCTCTCCTCTAGCACACACAGCAGAAATTTCTGTCCACAACATCCCAGGTTTGGAGTGTCTCATGCCAGGGAGATGAGGAAACAATTGCCTCCTGTTGTTTTTCCCACATCCAAAGCTTTTCTAGGGACTGATTATTCCCCATTATCAGTGTGAGAAGGGGCCTTGCACTTGTACAGGACAAGCAGAGGAGTTTGGAATGCCTGACCCTATGGACCAGCAGGAGTTGTGGATAATGGCACTGGTGGGAGCTGCTGTGAGCCTCCAAGGACTGGGCACAGAAGAGCAGCTGGGGCTGGGAGTTGGGAGCTGGGACCCCACCTTAGCTCAGCACCCCAAAACTGCTCTCTGCCTGTGCCTGGCTCCAGCTGTGCCTTAACCACTGGAAAAGAACAAGAACAATGGGTCTTGGGGGGAAACAAAAGAAACAGAAGCCTGGGAGGAGGAGGGAAAGGAATGTGAAGCTGGCTAGATGAGAAAGCCTAGGTGAATATATCTGATCCTTCCTCCCCAGCCAGCAGAGGCTTGCTCTGTGAAAAAGATTTTCTCTGAAATAATTTGCATTTGCTTCCAAACTTAAAGCAGATCTGTCACCAGTCACTCAAAGCTCCACTTCAGGAACTAGCTGAGATTATAGAAAAATGTGATAGAGTCTGTCCTCACAATGTGCACAGCCTGGCTTGCTGGTGTGGCCGAGAGCACTGCTTGGAAAATGGAAAGACTGAGAGTCCTGCAATTACATGACAGAGAATGCCAGAGTGGGTTGTCAGCCAGAGGAGAACATGTAAAACTGTATGCAAAGATGCTTCTTTTCAGCACATCCACAGATGCCACACACATTTTTCTATGTAAATTTAGAAATTATATAAAGGGAAATTGTTATTTTGCATTAAACAACACAACATGAAATCAGAATCAGCATCACAGCAGGTTTCACACTACACTCCATCCACTGCTTCACTTCCAACAGGCATGTTCAGTTCCCAGCAGCATTGACCCAACTGCAATGTATGAAAAGCTAGTCCCACTGTTAACCAATCTTTAACTTCCTACAAGTTAAAATTCCTATTAAAATTAAAAAATTCTATTAAAATTAAACAAAACTCTCCCTGCAGTGTTCCTAGTAGTGATACTTAGATGTTGTTAAGAACTTCAGGAAGCTCTGCTTCATATTAAGAGCTTATCTATCAACACACATTGCTAAAGGCCATCTCTGAGTAGAAAGCTGCAGAATAGGTGTGTTCTTCCCAGAGATCATATCTCTTCCCTTTCCCATAAAAATCCCATAAAATCTGAAGCAAAAAGGAATCTTATATCCATGCCATGGTCTCTGCCTAAGCAGCTCTGGTTCACATTTTCATTTCTTCCATTTCTGCTCCTTTCCCTTCTCTGGATGTATGTCAATGCCCTTAAGGTGCTGAAAAAGCTAAGTTACTCCACATGGAGTAGAAGTGGGAAAATTCTCCAACTTCCACATAGTTCAATATTCCAGTGTAGTCTGAAGTTTTGCTTCCTGCAACACTTCAACACTTTGGAGAAAGTTAATTTTTCCTGGGACAATAGGATTTGCAAACTTCCATATGACATTTGTTTGAAAGATGGTTTATATTGACCCTGGCAAAGTAACATGGTGATGATCATTCCACAGGAGAAACACACACAGTGGTCCATTGGAGAATTCCCTTTGTTGGCACAAAGTCAAGATGTGGCCAAGCCTCCTTACAACTGAGGTAATGCAGTGACCAGGGGCTCAAAACCAGACACACACCACACACACACACCCTGAGGCAAGATGGCCCATTAGTGACAATTTCTATGCTAACTGGGCACTGTTTTGGGCTTCTGTTTTGAGGGCATTTGAAGGAGAGGCTCCAGGAACAGCAGAAGTTGGCATTCACAACACACACTCAGCAGCAGGACCACAACCCTTTATCCACAAGAACTGTTCCTCCATTGCAGAGCACTTCCCAAACACCATTAAACACAACAGGGTGCCAAGGCAACTCTGCCATCAAACCCCCATTGTTTCTCCATAACTTCCAGCTCCCATGAACCATCAGCCATCCCTCCCTGTCCCCCTGTGCCCTGGGAGGGGACAGGTGCCAGCTGAGCCTGTGGCTTCCTGTCCTTGGACCAGGCCAGGAGAGGGACACCTCAGTATTCTGGGAAAGGAAGCCAGCTCCACCTGGGGAAACAAGAGCCTTGGAAAGACAGGATGAAAGGGGAGGTGAGGGAGAGGTAAAGATGGAAGAACAATGAAGGACAACACATGGAGAAACCTACAGCATCCTGCCCCAGGTTATGGAATTCCTGGCTGTAGCTCTGTCCCTGAGCACCAGACACTTCAGATGAGTTAAGACCCTGGCCTGGGTGCTGCTATGGAGCTGGATCTCTGCTGCTTTCCATCTGTTTGTACTTGAGCTGATCAAGAGTCTCATGAAAGAGAAAGAACCCCTTAAAAGCCATGAATAGGGAAAACTGGGACAACTGCAAGTGGATATCCTAGAAGCAGAAGTGAGGACAAACTTTGGCTGACAGCACTTAGAGCTGTAATAACACTCTCCTCCTATGTTTAATAGCCACTAAAGAAAAAAAAAAAAAAAAAAAGACATCCATGTACAAAAACAATCACTCAATCAAAAGCTGAAAAGGGGCCCTAAGGCCACCTCAGCTTGTGCAAGACATTGGAAGGGTGCAGTGGGAGTTTTAATTTCTTCAGTGCTCTTAAAACAACAAAGTATTCCAGTGGCAGCATCTACTCCATGGCCTTGCTTCAACAATCACTTTATTTGTGGACCTCTGAAGATGTTATAGCAATTTGTGGTGCCTTCATAAATACCTCAAAGTTTGTGGACCTCTGAAGATGTTATAGCAATTTGTGGTGCCTTCGTAAATACCTCAAAGTTTGTGCCCCCTGCACAGAGCATTAATCCCCCAGAGGGCACTGGGAACCTGGAAGGATGCACAATGTTCCCCTTCCACACCCTGCCTGCAGACAGCAGCAAGGCAGGGGCAAACAGAGAAATACTGCAGCAAAAAGGTCATTCCTGGCTGACAGGGACAAAGAGGCCAGGTGAAACAATGGATGCAGATGCATCCAAATGAAAACAGGTCTTGCTGTGATCCTGAAAAGCAGGAGAGGAAAAAGGAGCTGAGGACCTTTGTACAAACACTTGGTCAGCACAAGAAAGCCACAGTTCCAGAACAGATCTGACATCTAAATGGCACAAGGACAGTTGACCTGATTGCTGTTCTACCAAAAAAGAGTGTTGAGAGAGCACCACGGTTTAGGGCTTCTCTCCTAAGTTCATGGATACCAGAGAAAAGTCTTCCACACCAGTTGCCAGTGTGGACACTTCAAGTTCATGAGTCTGCAGAAACATGTGCCCCATTGGAATTGAGAAGATTGCTGCATATGCTGAAAATAGAGTGAAACTGTTCTTCAGTGTATTCCAAAACTGTCCCCATGGCAACAAGAGCAGAACAACTTCTCTAGAATCAATTGCCATCTCTGCTTGCTGAGCATTAATAGTTGTCTCCAGAGACCTGTAGCATAGGCAGCTTCCAGGAAACAAACTGATGTGATTATGGGTTAAAAAAGACCTTGAGATGCCCAGGTGTGACAAGAGTTAGATCCTTGCTCTCAAGAGGGCACACAGACAGCAGACCAGGTGTCTGGGGACAGCAAGGTGCTTCTCAGCTAAGAAGAGGTATCATATTTGGACCTGGCAGCAATATCCACAATATGCTTCCACACAGAGAAATTCTAGATGGCAGTTTGCTCTAATGGAGATGACTGAGAAAAAGCTTACTAAGAGAACTTGAGACCAAACACTAGTAAAAGCGGAAGAATGTTCTTGCCAAATTCCTCCACTTGAGGATGGTGTAATTAGGCCAGGAAAAGCACAACAGAATACACTATGGAGAGCAGCCCTGCACTGGCTTGCTAACCCAACAGGCCTCCTCCACCTCCAAAGCCTGCATTTCATTGCAGCTACCTGGAGGTATAGATTACACCAGGTGTAAGCCAACCATTCCGGTCTCATGGAGAAGTTCAGCCAAGTGTGGGGAGCTGTGTTTTGACACAAGTCAGAGCAGCCAGGCCCTGTTGGCAGGGAGCCCTCCCTGTGCAGCAGTGGAGCTGTGCCCAAGTCCCTGGTGGTGGGCAGGACACTGCTGTGCTCGTGCTGCTCCCCAGCACCTGCAGCAGCCACCCCTCCTGTGAGCCTGGCAGTGCTGGGGCTCCCAGGTGTGAGGCTGCCCAGTAGCTGTGCCCACCTTTCCCCTGAGGGCTGCAGCAGTGACTCCACACAGAAATCCAGCTCACACAGCTGCAGAGATGAGCCTGCTGTAAATGGGGACCAACTTCCCCTGAAATGTAAGGCACGTGCAGACTCACTGGGATGTTGCCGAAGCTCCAAATTCTGAGTATTTGGAAAATCAGGCACCTGGGCACTACAGCAGAGTTCTCTTTCCCCTACCACCCCATAAAACAAAGCTACCCAAAAGAGCAAGCCAAATTTTGAAAAGGTTGCCGTACATCACCCCTTGTGTGACCTTGCCTGAGTCATGACTGGACCCAAGAGTCTTCTTCTCCAGCTCTGGACTCCAAGTAGATGGCTACACTGCTTCCCTTGAGACCCAGCAAGGCAGAAATAGGAAATGAAATGGAGAACAGGGAGGAAATTCCATCTCCCAACACAAAAAAATTAAGAGGCAGTCACAGAATTCTCCTGGTAAGAGGTAAAGAAATACGTATGCAAGAGTGAAGGCTAGAGACACAGAAATATCTTGTTAAATTTTACAGTTTAACCACTGAACAAGCTACTTTCTCTCCATAATTTATACCTGAATTGCGTGTCTAGACATGACATCATTTTAAGGTATGCCTTGTGTTCTGTGGTAAGTTTACAATAACCAGAACTTATAATTGCTGTGGTTCAGGTCAGCAAAGGCGGAAAAAATATTCCAAGCCCCTTCTAAGCAGCTGTTCTTGGTAATCGCTTTAGTCTGTTGTTTTCTGTCAAGGAGACAAGGCCTAGCAAATGCTAAAAGCCAACACTCAACCAACTCCCCTTCCTACAAGTGACGAATACCACAGATAATCTTCCATCCTCAGTCAGCTTTATTTGGTATGGTTCATATTAAAACAGTGAGGGACAGCCAGATAAGCAAGGGCAATAAAAACATCCAGTGTGCCTATGGAGATTGATGGCTACAGGCACCCAGATGCTGTTGTATGCCCATAATCCAAATGTCCTGTGGGGTTCAGGTGGGATCACAACAAATCCCAGCACATTCTCACTATTAGGCATAAATCCCAAGGCTATGGAATCTGGAACCCCAGTGTTGTTAACACGCACCAGCCACTCTCACTGGAGGAATGAACCCTGCTGTGATAAGGGCTGCTGGCCAAGGGACTTTAATCACAGGAGGAGTTGCAATCACTGCCCTGGAGAACATGGCCTGAAGCATCCTATTGCATCAATGAGGTGGAATTTAGTCACTGGAGTGAGGGAGAAGACTGCAATTTGAGCACTAAATGATGTTTGAGGGGTTTGGGGTTGGTCTCTTTGCACGAGCAGGCTGATACCCTAGGAGCAGGAGCTGGGAGCAGAGCACTCAGGAAGATGCTTCAGGGCACATCAAAACTTTCTTTATGGCACCAAACCCAGAGAAGCCCCCATGCTGTCAGATCCAAAGCAACTCCAAGATCCCAAAGAGAAACCTGGATCTACAGGTGCATCAGATGGAACTCAGCCCACAGCGTGCATCTCAAAGGGCACAGGTCTGTCACACACAGGGAAATTGTTTTCTAGAATTGTCCTGTTGGAAGGGACCTACAACAATCACCTAGTCTAAGTGCCAACTGTTTTATCTTGACAGGAACATTAATGTTGCTGAGAAGGAAATACACGTGAAGGTTACACACACTGTGCTCCTTCCTGTTATCTCATGGGCAGGCAAACAGCAGCCAAAATAAGGTCAAAGACAACAGGCAGAAACCCTAAGTAGTAATTACTGACAGTGAAACAAGCAACCTTCTTAGTCAAAAGGTAACATCATAACTATTGCTGATATCTAGAAGGCATGACAGACTCTCCAAAATCCAGCTTTCTGCAACATCCTGGAAAGACTCAAAGAACAGAGGATATGACAACCACTGTCCCTTCTGTCCATGTCCCACAGTGATCCAATCCAGACCACTCAAGTGCTCACAATTACAAGAATGTGAGTGGGTAGAATCAACATATTGATTGTGTTTTAAATAAAATCACCTTCCCTTTCTATACAGGTTCCACAGAGTTTTGTTATATACACATCAGTGGTCCAACTCTCCTCTGTTATCTGTTGTAGTCAAAATTCTTGGTGATTACTTCTCAGCTCTTCCAACACCCTCTCAGAAACTGGGAACCATTTCAGCTAACAGCAAATGGGAGAGAGCCCATACTACTGCACCAGCAGAGGCTGATGATTGTACCCAAACTGAAGCTAGCTTCTATTCAGCTGGTTAATGCAGACCTGAGCTAGCTCAGCCCTGCCTGCTCCAATCCACGTGGATGGGACATCAAGCTGCACAGGGATCTGTGCCAGAACAAGGGATTTAACACACATTTCAAATCAGCTGCACACCTGGCCCAGCAAACCTGGCGCACTGTTGTAGTGCAGCGTTTGAGCAGAGCACCAGGATGATTCCCAGGGAGCTGCTCAGTGTGGTACTGTTCAGGGCCTTGGGGAGCAAAGGAAAACCATCACAGGTGCTGGCAAGAACTGCCCCAAGATGGCTGGTGCCCAGGAGCAGTGGTGAAAAGGAGAAATGGCCCCTGCTTTTCAGTGCCAAAGCAAAAAGCAGCCCTGAGAACACCATTTCTCAATGGATCCCCTGGGAGGAAGCTCATTCCTGCTCAAATGGTGCAGCTGACCCACTACATCCTCTGTCCCAACCCGGGTGTACACTAGGACCTACAGCTGGCTCATAATGAAAGTCTGAAGTCATCAGGGCTGTTCTGGCTTCAGCTCTTGCTATAGATGTTGAACATCAGCCCAGGTTTGGTCAAAAGGTTACACAGGTTTTCAAATCATTCCAGCTTGCAGTGACCAAGGGTTGACTTAGGGTTTGCTGTCACAGCATATTCACATTTACAGTTCTATAACCTGCCATAAAAAGCCAGGTGAAGATCAGAGTTTCTGCTGATTTGAGATATAAATAAGGTACAAAACAATGTGGATAGGAAAAAGGATACCCATTTACTCTGGGATCATCACAATTTCAAGGAGAAAGGACTGGTAAATAATCAGCTTTTGATATACTTCAAGAAAACCATCCTCTCTTACCCCTGACCACTTCAAATGTGTTTGAGGCATTGCATTTACTTTTGCTATCTCTTCTGCCTCAATCAGCAAAGACCAAAGCTTAACAGCTGAATCTGTAGCAGAACACAGATGCCAGGGTGAAGATTTAAGTTGCACTGTGTGCAACATTTGCATTTGTTCAATTTATAGGAGACAAGTGCTGAGTGTCAAAGGGCAGCCACTGCAGAAAAAAAAAAAAAAAAAAAAAAGGCACCCAGTAGGCATTAATGGAGCCATGTAAATGCTCATTCACATTCCCCATGAAGGGTGTGAGGAATCTGGTTACACTGGTCTGTCTGTAAGGAGCTTACAGTTTTATGGTTGGTATCCCAACTACCTCTGCTGGTAGATGTTCTACTTCCCTAAAACAAGGGCAGGGTAAGGATGACCTCTTTGTACAGGCACATCACACTGTAGATGAAGGAGTTCATTGCAAGGAGAATGGACTGTTTTCCTGGGTAACTAATAAAGAGCTGCTGCCTTGCTGTGAGTGCTAATATTAAGACAAAAGCAAGAATCTTCAAATTTAGGTTAAACAAACCAATATCCAGCCTCTGCATCCCACCCAGACAGACCAGATGCAATAGAAATAACTGCTTATTTATGCTCCCACAAGGACCAGTGAGTGCACAGCACAAGGACAGTGTTCAAGGCATCTCTGGCAGATCACACTGCAAGATGTGTTTAGCAGATCACACAACTGGAGAATGCTTGAAAAGGCACTGTTTGCTTAATCACTTGAGGCTAAGTTAGAAAAGATCAAACAAGCCAAGTTTAGGAGTAGCTTGTTCCCCTCCTTGAATGGGCTGTAACTTTTTACAGTGCAGAGCCCTGCAGCAACACAGCAGAGCCATCCCTACACAAGTACTCTGAACCATATGGGTTTAACAAGTCTCCACACCAGTAAAGAGAAAACCAGAACCTTTGTTACTTAGCACAGGCCCCTGCCATCGAGGCTAAAACACTGGCTGACAACAGCAACAGGTTTGTATCTCCATCCAAATTGGCCGCAGAAGAACTAATTAACCAAGATACTTCACAGTTTCTGCCGGCGTCTCAGGGGTACTGCAGCACTTTCTACAGCTCATGCTGCAGGAAACTCTCTTTCCATGAGAGCAAGACCTGACACCCTCAACAGAAAGCTCTAGTGCTTGATCTGGGGAGACATTTGACAGTCACTGGCAGCAGGACACAGTCTAATTAAAGACCATCTGCAGTGGGTGTCCCTCAAGGTTTTTAGAATGAAGGACCACCTAGCAATGAACACAGGCCCTGCACTTCCCACAGTGGATACATGCCAAAACTGCTACAAAAGTCATTATGTACACACAAATGAAACATCAAACTGAATCCTGACTTGGTCTGGCTTCTTCTCTTTTAGGCTTAAATGTATTTCATTTACAGGAAAAGGAGAAAAAAAATGTAGGAGTTTTTTCATCTCTCAGCTCCACAACCAGGTAAAGACTAGGACATCTTCCAGCCCCAGATTTATTTAAGGCTTCTGACTTTATTAGAATTGCTGCCTAAATTAATTTCAGCCACTGCCTGGGGCAATCCTGCACCCTTTTAATGCCCTTCTCTTGGATCTGCCTGCAGTGGAGGCATCAGTCATACCTGGCACTACATGGCTAAAGGAGCAGCAGTAAAAGTCCTGAGCATTATTAGCCTTTGAGTCCTCATTTGATGGGACCAGCAACCAGAAAACTGCAAATGTTCCAAGAATTCTCCTGTCAAGAACGAACACATGTGAGATGTGGTTGCATCTGTAGCATGACCCCGCTGTTGCCTCTCTTTTATGCTGCACCCATTGCTGTGCATCTTGAAACATCTGTGCCTTCCCAGTGACTGATTACCCAGAGACACGCAACGGAGCTCGGTATCTGCACGAGGCCGGGGACTGAACCCTGACTTTATTACAGAAGAGAGCTGGAGGGAGCTGCTTGCCAGAGATCCAAACTCTGGCCAACAAGTCCCTCCAGGCTCACTTGGAAAGGTCTTGTAACCTCACTGCCGTATGCCTGCTGGGCTCAAAATGAAATGCAAACTTGCATGTTACATGTGGATTTGGATGCACTATCCAAGGAGAGACAAATCAGGAGCCCGAGCAAGAAGCGTATGTTATGAGTCCAAAATAAAGTTTATCAGTCCTTAATGAACTTCATGATAGGGGATTTTCACAGAGCCATTCCTCAGTGTCTTTCTTGCTTTGGTGGTTGAGGGACCTAGTACAACTTGGTTAAATGGTGATGTTTCACTCACTTATACATTTTGATGAAGTCTTCTATTAAATGTTGTTCAAAATCTGATGGCACAAAAAAGCAAAGCTCATTTCTCCAGTAAGTTTTTCCCAGCTTTAATTTACTTAGGAATGGTAAAGTTGCTAAAGAACCATCCAACAAGTTTTCTTGACACTGCAGTGACAATCAGGATATCTTGCAGTGCTACACTCATAGGAAACATTTAATCAGTTCCTAGATTTTCTGCAACCATGTGCATGTCATCATTAGAATGAGTCTATACCTACTTCTTGTCCAGTTTCTGAAAACCACAAGTTAACCTAAATGACCACCAGTCATGGTATACTTACAACAGCTAGTTTGTGCTGATGCTATTTTCAGCTGTGTATAACACACACCTCCTGACTCCTCCAAAGTGCAGCAGTCTAATTATTTAACTGTGCAACATATTCACACACCATCTCCCACAAAAGGCACATTCCTTTCTGAGCCAAGCACTTTCCTTCACAGATGCAACACATCCCTTTACAGTATTTAAGGTCCTGGGGCTCAGATGTGCAGCACAATTAGGACTGGCTTTCTCCTGAGTTCAGCAGTTAAAAGGCTGAAGTTCCAAAAAATGCTGAAACTTGATCTCTCTGAGAATTACCAACACAAACACATGCAGGTACCACAGTCCATGAAAGTTTTACTTGCTGTGTGCCATGGATTATTTAGTAGTAAATGTTACACCTGGTCAGAGTATCTGTAGCATCAAACTCCAACATGGCATTTCTTCTCCTGACTCGAGAGCAAGACATCATTTTGACATCTTCCACAAACTCCATTCCCACCCCTGGGATCCCACTACCTTCAGAATCTCTCATTCAAATCTGTGCATTTAATTATTCCTGTCTCTGTGGCTGTCCTTGATTGAATCTCACTTCATGGATTCTTGCTCAACTCTACAATCAAGATTTAACAGCATTTTAATCCTAGTCTACCACATATTCCCAGTGCTGCTCAGCCTCCAACACACACAGATCTGACTGGAGAGGGCTCTCCATTCCTTACACTAACTTGGAAATGGAATAACAAGCCATGCTGGGCTGAGCACAGTCCCTGGTCCAACTCCATTTGCCACCTCTGCCCAAAGAGGCACAGTCTGAACCCTCACTAATGACAGCACAGAGTTTCTTTTGAGTGAACTGTGTCATTTGTTGCAGTTGCACATTTCTGTAGCTTCCCAAATGGAGCTGTATTAACTTTGCTGCCTTTATCCTTCTAATGGGCTCACATAGAACAATGAAATGCATGGAACATGTTTTGCCTAGCATTTCAGGTTAAATTCAAATTAAACTCCACCAGAAATTATTATTTGGGGGTACACTTTTGGTTCCCCATTTAATAACAAGGAACAGAGATAAGAATAAAGTCTAGGATTCAGCAACATGGGAATTCAATGCTTACCTCTTGCTTTCACCTTGAAGACTACAAAACATGAAACCAACCTCAAACTTCTCTAGAAAATCCATCTTTGCTCCTACACCTGAGCTCGCAATCCCAATTCGGCTTGGATTCCAATTCCTTGCAATCCCATTTCCACATGGCAAAGTGTCCCTGGGTACTCGTAATGAGGATGTAGGTACCTAGCAAATCTCTTCTTCCTGAAGAAAGCTTGTGTGGATGAGGCTTACCCTGGTCACATCCTGCCCTTGCATAAACCCTCCTTGTGTTGATGTTTCTGAGCAGCCCACAACTGGAATTAGCTAGTACAGGAAACACAAGTGTTACTGTACCAATCACATTAACTTGTTTAGTGAAAAACCTACATAAAAAAGGGGTCAAAGGCAAGAGGCCCTACGGTATAAATAGGAATGTGTCCCTCTGCTTCACCCCCAAATCTTGGCTCCAGTTCAGCTTTGCTACCAACAGCACCACCCCATGTACTCTGTGGCCTCCTTCAACCTCTCCCCTTTGTCTCACACCCCCCTCAGACACATCTTGCCACTCACATGCAAAAAGCTTGCACTGTCAACAGCTTGGCTTAAACTGATTAAAAAACTCTGCAAGAGAACCTTAGCCTATCCATCTGCTCTCTGTGGAAAGCTGGTGATGAAGTCTCCTATCTTCAGGATCTTCCTTTATTCTCATGTCTTTAAATCTCAGGAGTACAAGATATTTCTCCATCATTCACACAAAGTGACAACTCATTATTAGATCAGCTCTGCACAGGTCTCTTAGAACTTGTGTGGTGTAAAGTATGTTCTTGTCTCTCCCCCAGTATTTGACAAGACAGAAATAAGAGATGGCAGCAGGATTCTGAGCATAGTCTCACACCTAGGGGTGAAAGTCCTGGAAACCTGGAACTTTGCCCCTCATCTTTCCCTTATCCTCACCAGCATTCACATCTGCACAAGCCTCCACTGCTTCCAGAGTCAGATATCAAAGATGACTAAAAGTAAATAAATTACTGCACTAAAAAGAAATAGCACTCCACAAATCAGGCCACTCAAGTATTCTCCTGCAAGAAATTTAGTAAGTTCTTCCTCAAGGAACCATCCCATTCAGCACTGTTTGACAGCAACATTAAATCCACACATTTCATAACTAAGCCCTTGAAAAGCAATGGGGAGGGAGCTGTAATTTCGTAAGTGCTTAAAAATTAAACACAAACCAGCTGCTTAAGTGGGTAATAGCCTTGCAAAGTGAGTGAAAGAAAGAGACTCCTCATTGCCACCCTTTCCAACTGTGGGCATTTCATATCAAAGCCCTAAGCCTCATTTCCTAGTCTTGATAAAAAAAAACAAGTCAGTGCACAGCAAGGACACTTGGAAACAGCATCAGCAGATGGCTTTAATTCACCTTCCATTATTATCTGTAATCCACTTGAAAGGCATCAAACTGATCAGTGGACACCAATTAGAAACCATTCCTCTCATTTAGCTCTTCCCTATGCAAATGGCAGTGCACACTCCAAAAAGCACTAACTTCTGTTATAAACACAGCTCCACCCTTTCCCCATCACCTCCAAGGGAATGTCTGTGGAAAAGAGAGCTAGGGTGGAGTTTTTTGGGAGAATGTTTTTCCTGACTTTGGTACATTTGCAGGATTCACAGCATAACATGTCACATGTCCCTTTTTCCAGAGGACACTACACTGTCAGCAACTCCCAAAGGCTCTAACAATGCAAGACTCACATAGGGGAAAAAACCAACTCCCTTCTATCAGCCTCAAGTAAATAACATTTCATCATTGTGAGGATGAATGGGAAACAAGTGATAATTTGGGGAAAACAGGAGCTCTGAAGGAACAGCTACATGAGAAAGTAGCATGTTAAAAGCTCAGGATTGAAGGGGCAGTAAGGATTAGGAAAGAAAATGTCAAGAGGTTGGATGGGCTCTTCAGAACCCACACCTCCCAAGTTCCATTCTAAAATAATTCAGGAACTCCCTTGGGTGCAAACCTTTCAATATCTAACTTATCAACCACTAGAGATGTTTCTGAGCTTATACAAGTCTAAAACAAGCACAGAATGGTTTGGGTAGGAAGGGACCCTAAAGTTCATCTCATTCCACCCCTGCCATGGGCAGGGACACCCTCCATCAGCCCAGGTTGCTCCAAGCCCTGTCCAGCCCTACCCAAAGGAACATTATGCGAACTCCTGATTGGAAATAAAGCAAATTCATAGGAAAGTCATTCACTATAAACAGGTGGGTCCTTAACTTGTGAATTAAGACATTCACAGCAGAAAGCATCCAATGTGTTTGGCAAAGCCAATAGCTTGTGAAAATACAAAGATTCTCTACATACCACAGTAATTTGATGGGAGCTAAAAAATTTGGGACAGCATAATGATACAGAATACAGTTTTCCCAATTATTTTAAGATAACATCTGCAGATATTTAGCACTTCAGATATTTTGCCATTAGGTGCTCAATAAAATTCTCCCTGTTCAGATTAGAAATGTTCAAAAAAAAAAGAAACTACTCAGATGCTGGAATGCAGTGTCAAAATATTTGGAAATCTACAGGCATTTTTTTTTTATTATTTTTTTACTATGCATTGAAAAGGAAGATGAACACTTAGAAATTGTTCAAGTAGTCACAGAGTGCTGATGCCAGAAAGTGCTCTCAGCAGGCTGTGGATATTTCCAAGAGTGACCACACACTCCAGGAACTCAGAAAATGTGATCAGTGTGATCAGAGGTGACACATGTTATGCCTGTGGCCAGAGGTTGCTGAGTGGTCAGCATGGTGATGGGAGCAGACAGCAGGGGGGTGACACATCAGGGGTGGTTTGGGCAACTCCTGGTGGATCTTCTGTTGAAGCAGGAGGTGGAACTTGGAGCAGCAGGAGGTGTATGCTATGGAAGAAAATACTGGGGTAGGTACTGTCCAACTCCTGTGACCTACATCCTGAACAGCAGTACTGAGGAAGCCACCTCCACCTATCAGCAATTCCATCACAGGTGATTCACAGGTTTTGCTATTTTTTTCCTAAAATATTTTTGAAGGTAGATTTACAGAGATAGTTACCACATTTTACTGCCTACTTACTAACTGGAAAACTATTAGTAAATTCACATTGCACTTCATAGTCTATAACATGTATTCACATAATTCACTTACTGTATTTAACAAATTTTGCATGGGAAGATATTTTCAGAAAAAAAAATTGTTGTGTGGAATCAAATGTTATACTTGGTTTCAAAGGTCTCAAACAAGAGCTAAGCCATATTTCCCTAAAGGAATTACTGAACCAGTCTCTGGTAGAGAGCTACATCCCTGTTAGATCCAAACTTGATGTGAAGGAACCTCAGTCAGCCATGTTTGCAGCACAGAACTGCCCAGCCAGTCAGAGGGCACTGAAGAAAACACCTTGGGGAGAATTTCACTGTACACAAGGAAGCTTTTGTTTTATGACAGGAGCTGGACTCAGCTATAATGGGAAAACATCCCTGACCCAGGATTCAGCAGTAACAGGAACAGGCACTGCAATGGTTCTGACTCCACTGTTTTCTCTTACACTTTCTCAGCTTCTAAGGGAAGATGAAAAAGCTCAGTGGTAGCAAAAAGCTCTGCTGAGGAAGGAATTGAGGGGCTTGAGAAAAGGAGAACACATAAGCTCAACTCCTGGAGAGAACTGCTGTGATACTACTGGAAATATTACTTCATAATCTCTGTGTTGCATTTTCACATCATGGAAAGTTCTGTGTTTTAATGGCTCATGGCGAAGAAGGACAAGGCTTGAAGAAGAGAGGTCCCATTAACACCACTTTGATTTCCCTTCCCTTCAGAGCACTTCAATGGGCTTTCAAACTTTCAGGTCTCTTGTTTTGATGTCCTTTCTCACAGTCTCATCATATTCTGTCTCATAATTGCATTTGCTCATTTAAGATTTTCCTGGCAGTGTTGTTCTGCATCTCTCCTCCTGGGACCAAGAAATTTTGTAAACCAGCAGTAAAAGTGAAAAGGGTTTTTGCACTCTATCATACCAAGACTAAAGTCCTCATTTTCTCATGCTGCTTTGAAAACTGTAAACACATAGGAATCTAAGAGGTTTGAAAACATCAGGATGACAAGAAAGATGCAAACGATAGTTATTAGAAGTAGATCATAATATTCCAAGAACTGAAATAAGGAGGGGGATATGTAAAAAACAAGGAAGTTCTCCACTTAAGCCAATTCTTGAACAAGGCTGCTCAAATTCCTATCTTACTTGCGTTCTTAGGAAAGGAAAAAAACCTAAGCTTGGAATCACAACAGCATCACTTTAGAGGTGCTGAGGTTACTCTGGGGGCTGTTTCTTGCCCAAACAGCTAAGCTGTCTACCATCAATCTGCTTCTGGGGTAAATAGGATACTGGCTACTGTCCCAAACTCAAGCAGTACAAACAAACAAGGAAGAAAGCTCTGCTATATTTGTAAAGTAAAATAAGACCTCGCCTGGCTGGAGAGCTCCAGGGCAGCACTGAGCCCCTGAACTTGCTGGGGACACTTTTCCTCTCCCAAGAGGTTGCACTTGCCTTTGAACTTTCAGCCATACAGAAAAAAAGGCTGTGTTGAAATGTCAGCATCATCTTGGATTCAAATCAATCAGTTTGATGCATGATTGCAACGGCTAAACCACTTCACCCCTGCACTGCCCTCATCCATATGTTCTTTATATCAGCAGTCAGCAGACTGGGTGGCTCAGTGCATTCATTTCCTGTCCTAGGCTTGGGCTCCACTTTAAACAAAACAAAAACCTCCTGAAACTGGAAAATAAAAGTTAGTATCTAGTGACAGTTATATTCACCAGACTGGTTTGCATCAAGTCTTTTTCTCCATCCAAGGAAGTTGCAAGAAACCCTTTGGGAAGGCCTGGTACAACTGGTGATTTTTGACTGTAAACTCAATGAGCAGGTCACAGTTCTACAAAACCAGTAAAGGATATGAAGATCTTTCAAATACTGGTGTACCTTGGACTGAGGAGAAAGCAAGGAAAGGAAGGCGAGAAAGACCCAGGTAGTGTCAGCTTGAAAAAGGAAACAGGTTATTTTACCTCAGTAAATTAATAGCCCACTGAGAGCAAAATCACCATCCACCTCTAGAGCTGGGCTTCCTCCAGACAACACTGCTTTTTATCAGCTCCAATGCAGAAGTTAAGATTCCCAGGATAATTTACATCTAAAAATGTGCAGCTTTCAGCATTAATGCAGGTGGTGATAGTTAAGTGGTTACTGTCTCAAGCTCAACTTATCAGCTGAGGATGGAGACACTTCAATGACTGAATTGCATTTAACAGCTTGCTCCAGCAGCTGTTTTCCCATGGAAGGTGTGTTAGAGCAAGCCAGTTTCATCAGGAGTCTGTCATACTTTGGGGCTAGACACCCACACTGAACTGCTGCTTTTGCAAAAGAAAAGCTGACCTGCCATTTGGGAGATCACAGCAAGTTATTATATCAGAAATAGCTGCAGCCTCTGAATGGCTTCAAATGCTTTGACTTCTTTCCTGGTTCACCCTCTCCCTGTCCTGTCTTCCCTCACAAAATGCTAAAAGAAATAAATTTTAAAAGGGCAAGGAAGGCTTGATATTAGGACAGCTAGTAAAAATAATCTATCCTCCAGATTTGCTACAGTAGTTCCCTCAAAGACACTGTTCCAGAACAGCACAAAAAAAGGAGCAAATATTAACTCTGTTCACTGGGAGGTTAAAGAAGGAATCAGTAGATATTATAGAGAGATTGATATCATCAGGATGCAAAGAACACCATCAGCCATGCCCATGCACACACAACTGTCAGAACTCTTCTGTGTGCTTAACCAATCCATTCATTGGCTGTCCATTAATCCATTTATTAATTATAAATCCATTAATCCATTATCTGCTGGCTCAGTCCATCCTACTGAGGGAGACACAACCTTACTGTTCCAAGACCCACTGGGAAAGGAGGTGTTTCCCTTCAGCCTCTGGAACCAGGAGATGTTGAGTGGAAGCTCAGAGCCACTGCAGCTGCCATCCCTTTGGTGACACTGGCTGTCAGAGGATGGGAGGATTTGCAACACAGCAAGAAAGCAAATGAAAAATAGTGCAGGTCCAGGCTGCCTCCAGTCATACCCACCTCACATCAACTTCTAAAGCTCCAGCTGCACATACAAGTGAGATGAAATGTTGAGGAGAAATCCCACTACCAAAGAAAGATGAAAGCATTTTGAGGTTCTGCCCTGGTAATTCACTGTGGCTTCATCACTGCACTGTTTTTGTTTTGCTTCAGTTTAGTTTTCTGTTTCCTTTTGTCTGCTGTTTCCAGGAAGAACTCACACAGATAAGCATCCCACCCTCTCAGAGGAACCAAACTTACAGTAGGGGAGAGCACAGAAAGGAAAGAGTACAAAAGTCCTTATACTGGGTTGCAAAAAACCCTAAAACAGCCTCTTTTCAGCCTTTTTTATGTCCATTTCCAAGTGACACTCACATTAAGAATTAAGATAAGGAAAAAGTAAATATTTCCGTTTTAAAATTGACAGCTTGAAGGGCCATGCAGACCACTAGCACCAGTATTTACACTAAAAACTAAGTGGCACAACCCTGCTGCACTGGAAAGGGGTGGGTTTTTATTTTCCTCTTTCATTCAAGGATATGGGACTGTCAGTAGCACCAGATGTTTTAAGGAGAGGAAAAAAAAGGTAAAAAGAATCTCACACATGAAAGTAAGGGCTTACTACTGGCTTTCTTCTCACACTCCACAGGCCATATCCAAGCCCAAAAGAACAGTTCCACCTTGAAAAGTAACTGTATAAAATTGTCACCTCGTTCCACAGACCTGCTCCTGCGAGATCGCTGCCGGCTTTCTCCAACAAGCTTATGTTGGCTTTTTATTTCCACTGAACTCTGCTGAGACAGATCTGGCACTGCGGGAGGGAGCTGGAATGTCTCCTTTGCACCAGCAGCACAACTGAGCTGCAATAACTCACACCTGTCCAAACCTACAAGCACCAACAGGCTGCACACAGGGGCTCCTCAGGTCACCAGGCACATCCTCACCCAGCTGCACTGCCAGTGACAGCTCTGCCTCAGCTCCCCTTTCCTTGCAGGTGAAAACTCAAGCTGCACAAGCAGCTTCTCCTTCAGGATCACTTCTTTTAGCATTATGTTAAAATGTAAAGGTCTCTCCTGCAGACTGCAGCTTTGGGTAGTTTTGCCACTTTGTAAGACTTTTCTGGAGCTTCTGGGAAGCTATTGTTCCCTCAGCAGCCTGGAGCCAGCTGCTGTCTGCAGCCATCGCTCTTTGGGACTGTAATGAGACGACTTCCTAGTCAGAGATTTGCCTGAACTGTGGGATTGGTATTAAGATATCACAGCACAAAGAAAACGAGTACAAACAGCAGACTCAGAGGTGTTGGATGCCCCCACTGAGCCTTCAGCAGCCAGAGACAGGCTGTGTTCACCTGATGCAAATGTACAAAGAACTCCAGGCTTCGTTTCTCCCATTCAGAAGCTGTTGAACTCTCAAGGCAGTTTCAGCAGATGCCTTAATGCCTAAACCTGAAACTTGGTGGAGAAGCAGGACTTGTTTCAAATGCCCAGAAGTGACAGTAGAAATGTTAGAAAGGAAAATGTAAAACATACCCTATTGTGATAAAAAAAGGGAAATACTTTTTCCTCCTGCTCTGGAAGGAGCCCTCTGTTTTCCTCTGTGTGGAGAGAACTGTGTTTTCACATGCACTGTGCAACATGAATGTTGCACCAATAAGTCAAGGAGCAGGTAGAAGGGGAACCAAAGGAATTGATTCAAAGCTCTCTGGGGACACACATTATTTATGTCCAGACCTTACAGGCATAAAACATTCAGAAGCAGCCATCCAGGGACCAGCTTTTATTGGACACAGCAACTGATGGTGATAACAGGGACAGGGAGAATGTAACACATGGGAAGGAGAAAGCACATTTTCCAAACACAACAGGGATGCCAAGCAGGAGCACATCTCTAAACAGGTCATCCCTGATTCCCTTCTATTTATTTCTTTCCCCCCGCCCCGTTCAGGCCTGTTTGCAGGTATTCAGAATAATCTGTTTTCCAAGACCACCTTTCAGAGCTCGTGTGTGACATTCAGATAACAATGGGGAGTGAAGGGAACAGGTGATTTGTTCCTGTGTTTAAGAGGTGTAGGGCATATTAAGGTACAAACCCCAGCTCAAGGCAACCAGTCCATCCTTGCTGCTCCACAAGGACAGTGGCATTGCTGCATAACTCACCCTCCTCACAGTTGCTCCCCGTGAAGCCAGGACAGCACCTCCACTCCAGCGTGGTCACAGTTCTGTAGGACATTTTGTACGTGGGCCTGATGAGAGTCCTGTAACTAACACAAACAAGGAGTCAGCACAATACAGTGACCTGTTCCAGGACATCTTCCCACCTGGATGTATCCCACAGCACCCAGCCAACCCCAACTACAGAAAAAGGAGTCACACAAAATATCAGCAAGGATTTATTAGAGCATGGATCTGATTCAACAGCTTTCATGCTCTACTGGCTCTTCCCCACAGGTCTCCTTCCACAGGGACCACCAGCAGCTTTGTGGAGATCTCACCACTACAAAGTCCTGCAAGTAGCAGAGATGATGACTTGTTTCCCACACTCTCCCTCCATCCTTCTGTGACACTGAACAGAGGCTGGCAGTAGCCTTTCCTCACTCAGCAGTAACAGTTTCCCATCTCCCACTTCCCTTTCCCCACCACTCAGACCTGAGATATACCAGCACATCAACATGACAACTACACCAGTGACCTTCATGGAGCCTCTTTCCCAGCTATCTGTCCTGTGCTTCAATTCTCCCCCAGTCTGAAATAGGGTCACACTCTTCTGGACCACAGCCAAGGTTCTGCAGGGCAGGTTTGTGAGCTCTGTGAGCAGCACAGCATCCCCAGTCCCAGTTACAGCACGAGAAGTGCCATGCCCCTCTGGGAAATGGAGGGTGACTTCAGACACAGCAGGACTCTGCAAGCCACAAGTGATTCTGAAGTCAACACAAAACAGACAGTTGCATAAGTGACAACTTTTCCTTTAAAACTAACTTTTCCTTGTCAAAGCTGGCAACTCAGAGTTTTCCCAGTATACAGCCAAACAAGTCACTGCTGCTATTCATGAAGCTAAAAGCAAACACAGAAGTTGTACTCTACAAGCTCCCCTCCAAATTCCTACCCTTATTTAACAGCCAAAAGAATTTGGCACACACAGGGAGAGTCTGAAGCTTTGGGATTACAGTGTTGCAGGCTGCAGCTTATGCTTGTCTGTCCAAGCCAGGCAGACACAAGCCTGACCCTGTGGAAGAGGCTCCTCCAGCTGAGAGCCAGCAGCAGACAGAGCACTGCCCCAGGCTCAGCTGGGCACAGGGCAAAAACAGAGCTGGAGGTTGCACGAATCTCATCCACAACTGCTCCAAGGGGAGGCAGGTGTATACCCAGGGTAGCACTGCAGTGACTGGTAGCTACTCCAAAGAGCAGTAACAAAGGCTTGCCAGGAGAGGCTGCCCATGTGTGTCTTGGAAAGAAGGGAGCAGCTCAGTCGTGGTAAGCAGAGTCTAATTTCTCAGGAAGCTATTTGCTGATGATTTGTGCCAGCTGCCAAACAGAAACAAAGTTCTCCTATAGCCACTGGAGAGAGAGAGCTGCACAGCTTCCTCCTGAGCACGGGGCTGCCAGCTTCACCCAGAGATGGAGAGCAGCACTGTCTCCTGAGAACGTGATGCCCTCACCCTTGGAGCTGCCATAAAACACACCAGTCACTGCTAATACCCACAGCTGTGATCCAGGCACTTGTCTGGTATGGGCTGGATACACCCAGCTCATCCCACCTATTTCTTTGCTCCTCTGCACCCAATGGTGTTCAGGAGTCCACAGTCATGTGTGAGTTTGAGGACTTGGAGCATGCTGATGTAGGTAGACCTTCAGTGCTTTTTCACAGAGACCTAAGGCACAAAGACTTTAAATGTCTTGCTGAGGGTCTCTCAGAATAGCTCTGGCAAAGCCCAGGAATTGAACCCAGGTCTCCCAACTCCCAGTCCTGGTGCTGGACTCCAGACAAGTTTCCACACGTAAGCCCTGAACCATCAGTCAGAAGTTCATGACTTTGTCACTAACACCACAGCTGGATTTGACCTTCAGATGAAAGTCTCCAGCCTTGTTACCAGTGTCCAGAGCCAGCGTGTCTCCAACCACACCATGATTTTAAAACCATGTTTCTGCCAACACCAAGATGTTAAAACTCTTTCAAACTTCATTATGAAGTGTGGAGAGTGGCTTGAGCCAGACTGGAATCTTGGCAGCAGTTCTGTGTCGGGGAAGTAGCTCTAGTTTAATCCTTAAATGAGGGAGGACTTCTCAGGGCATGACAAGCTCAGGGCTCAGCTGTCCCAGTCTACCACCCACTCTGAATTCCCTGGAAGAGTCCTGACGTGTCCGGCTCTGTTCAGCATCGTGCACTCAGGCATCTGAAGTGGGCCCAGCTCACAAGTCCACTTTCTTCTGAAGTTGCTCCATTCTTCGTAGCATCATTATTCCTCACTTTTGTGACATGACACCAAGGTCTGCTGTGAGCTATGGCATCACATCATGCAGATTTCTGACTGCTATTCCAGGAGGGGAGCAAAGCGCCTTTAGCAAAGCATCACCACCATCTGACACTTGAAGTGTTGCAACTGAAGGAGGTTGGAAAAAAAATAAATGGAAAAGGAGAGGGAAGGAAGATACCTGTTAAAAATCAGAAGACCCTGAATGAAAATGTGTGGGAAACACAAGAGGCAGAAAAAAGTATTTGTAGTAAAACAGGGAAGCCTTTTCCTTGGATGTCACTCAAGCCACAAACACTGGCAGAGAAATCTGCCAAAGTGGAGGGGAAGAGGTTTGGAGGAGCCACAGCCTAGCACTGCTCTGCTCCTCAGGGAGCCAAAGGATGTGCTCACACACAGCTCCCTTCAGCAGGAGAACTCCAAGCACTTCATGGTGAAGCAAACTACCAGGATCTGCCCCTCCACTGCAAGAGTCAGGAGTCATTTCCAGGGATTTTGCTGAGGTTTCACAACAATATCCCAGGGAGTGGGGCAACTCCCAGGGAAGAGCCCAGAAAGCTCGACCAGCTGTTGAGCCACTGCTGTCCTAGAGCAGAGCCACCACATGGCTGTCCTTGGAGCTGCCTGATCCCTGCAGGATGAGCTACACAAGCTTGTCCACATACAATTAGCATTTGGGAAATTGCATCTCTTGCTTGTGGCTCTAAGGGACTGCCAAGGAAGTGGTAATTTGAGCTGACTGATGAACTGATTTGGGGCACAAAGCTCTAAGTACTGGAGAGGTCAGGACACACCAAGGGATGGCAGTCAACAAATCTCACTCAAGGATGTGTCCCCCTTGCTTTCAAGGAAGTGTCACTGAACACAACAAGGCAGACATGGCACAAGAAAGGGGAAGAGTGTCACATTCCTGGATCAAAGCCTCAAAAATCGGGTCAAAAGAGACAGGCATGATCTCTGCCATGACCCAAGCAGGACAGCCTGTCACACACAGGAAATACCTTCACCCTTTCTGGATTTCCCCTGCCCTTTGACACTCACAAACAAAGCTGTTTGTGCACAAAGACCACATGAGAGGGAAGGCGTGAAACTCATTTCCACAGCACAAGAGAAGGTTTTGTTACTCTGATTCATTCAGCCATTGCAGTTTGTGGCCAAGGAGACCTCTGTGACCCTCAGAGGCTTCTATTCATTTTTATTCAAGCCCCAGGTTGAAAGTTTCACCATCACTTACTGATGAGTTTCAGGATCACAAGATGAACGAACTTGCCTTTTAGACTGGCAAAGAATCCAGAAATCAAGGAATCCAAGCTCTGTTCTGCCTACGTCTCTCATGGCACTAAAGTCAAGTATCAACCCAGTGGGTCCAACCATAAAACTGCCATATTGTCTTCCAGGGACCCTCAGCTTCATTACAACAAGTGCATCAAAAGGCTTTCAGAACAAAGCTTGTGGTAGTTCCTCTAATTCTTGGTACCAACACCCTGAGGTACAGACATGCCCAAACCCAGCAACTCCCCACAGAAAATCAGATTTCAAATCCATCAGGTTAAGTAACCACATTTCAGAGCGCTTGGAAAGAAGGGAGTTTAAGAGCTCAGAGAAGCTATCAAATATATATTTAGTTCCCAACACCACCACACCCACACAGAGCATCATAACCATCCTCTCAAAGCCTACCAAACACAGATTACACCAGGCAGCTCCATGTGACACAGCCAAGACAACTTCACCTCAAAGCAGTGCCACAGCTGATGCTGGGACAAGAAGCACCTTTGCCATCACATCTGCACTCACAGGCATGGCAGAGACCAGCACTGTGAATCAGACCTGTGCTCTTTTTCCCTGCAGCCCCAGCTCTTCCAACTTCCCACCACACAGTAGTTCCCCAGGGGACAACACAACCAGAGGAGTTTCAAATATGCTCCTGCAGACACCAGATTGAAAAAACCCAATCAACCTGCAGCTGCAGTAGTGTTGGAGCTCATTGCCTTCTGCCTTTGCCAACAGGGAGGAAGAAGATTCTGTTTAGCTCTAAACACAGCTGGTTCAAACAACTTAGCAAAAGACTAAACCCAGGAAATGAACTTATCTACCTGCCATGCCCTGCTGTCAGTCTCTCAGTTCCAAGAAAAAAGGCCAAGGACACAGAGACAGATGTTTCTATGCCATCACAGAGTAATCATCAGCTCCTGTCTTTATTAACAATCAGATGTCAGTGCTATTGCAGAGCAGCACTGCAGCAGGGAGGAGGAGTGCTCAGAGAATGTCTGGGCAAGATCAAAAGGCCTCAATCAGCAGCCTGAGCAGGAGCCCTGAAACAGGTGACCCTCCACCTGTGCCCAGCCAGCACCACACAGCCATTGTTCAGAGCTGAGAATGCCCCTTTGTGCCGCAGCTCTAATCCTACACCCCCAGAGCCTCTGTCAGTCCTGTCTGTAGGAGCACTCTTCATCTGCATTTATATCCCGTGTGTGCTTCAGAGAGCAGATGCCTTTTTCCAAGCACATTTCCCTACAAGATGTGGAGTCGTAAGGGAATTAAACACATAAAAGAGTTTATGTGTAACAGGACTTCAAATAGCAATCCTAATGCACTGGAATAAGCTCTGGGATTTATTATTCAATTGACTGGAAAGCAAGAAAGAGAGAAGGATTTCCCTGTGGCATTACTAGTTCTGAAACTGAGGGGAAACATCATCTACAGGCCAATCTCCTGGGTGACAGATCCCCAACTTCTCCTACTGACCCTGTAGCAACAGAGTTTTCAAAAGCACAGAAGACCAAATTGGATGAGCCTGCAGAATTCCTTCTTTGTTATTCTACAAACTAGCTTGTAAAATCCCTCCGGGAGCAGTAATGTGTTCAATTTAAATTAAAAGAACGAAAAAAAAAAAAGAAAACCCGGCATTCAAAAACACCAAACAAGAATGATCCATGCAAGATGTGTAGCCTGCTTACATTAAATGCACAGAGCATTTGTGATAAGCCAAACCAGCTACAATAGTGAAATAAAAAAACAGGCAGTGACAGGCAGCTGGAAAGGGCAACACAGCTCAGATTTGCTGTGTTGCAAGAACACTCTTCCTTCCATCTCTCCCACCTCTGAGTGAAGTTTAAAGCCAACAGATGAATAACTGAGTGTTTTGTTTAGAGTTTCAATGACTCCTATCAGAGACCAGGTAAACCCATCCCTGTACAAGCCAGCTGTTCCTAGAAAATCTTCAAAGTCTCTGAAGGCAGAAAATGCTACAGAGACAGGAGGTTCAAAAGCTAAAATGAGACAGCTCTGTGACCATGGAGTACAGCAAAACATAGCAGGATAAAACCTCACACAGCCTTACTGAGAACACTCATTTGCAAGGATGGGACAAGTAGGAGAGGAGCTGGAATATCCCACCACAAATGAAGAACATTTCCAGAGATGAGATGGGGATTTTCCAGAGATGAGATGGGGATTTTCACAGCAACAACAGTCTGAAGCAGAATGTATTTATCTTCTGAAGGCTGTAACAGCACATGATCTGCCAAGGGCATTCATCCCATCCATTTACCTCCCAAGACACTACTGACCACAACAATCATACACAAATATCCTAATCAAAAGTAGGCTGATTTTGGCTAACTAGAGTATAGCAAGAAGCTGCCCTATTGTGTCATAAAACACAGTAAGACAAAAGCAGCACTGTTCTCATCTTACAGGTGAGGTAGCACTGCTGGTCTGAAGGCACAGGAGATCACAAAAGTTTCAGCAACTGAATGTAGGTCTCAAATCCTTGCCTGGCCTTCAAGACCATCCTTCTCACTGAGCCTTGAGGAGCACAGTGTTCTGAGCAGGGCAGGACTGGGCATCACCCTGCAGCTGCTGCAGTAAGAGGATTGCTGAGGAGAAGGGTTACAATTTGGATGCCTGGGTTTCCTGGAGCTGGGGACGACCATCCAGGCAGTAGAGAAGCAGAGATTAGGTTGCCATTGAAACCCCAAGGTAGGGACTTTGTTCTTTCCTTCAAACAGACAAATGGCACATGAGTTTGAAGCAGTTTGAAGCAGCCCAGGAGCTTCAGCCAGGCTGCTGGAGAGCTGCCCATGCACCCTGGAGTGTGACCCAGCAAGGGCACAGCCTGTGGCACATGGGAGCCAGAGCCTTCACTGCACAAATGGAGAGAGCTCAAGAACAGATCTGCTGAGGGAAATCCTCCAGGCAAGACTGCTCCAGAGCAACTCAGCACCCAAGCTAAATAAAGAGCCTGGGGTGGAGGGCAAGAACAGAGCAGAGCAGCTCAGCCCAGCCCAGCCCAGCCAAGATGATAACACTCCTGCTAAAGCAGTTCTACTGCAGCTACCCAGGAGCAAGTGAATAGACAGCAAGGACATCTCACAGCCAGGGCTGCAAGGCTGGGATCTCACAGAGCCTCCTCTGGCAAAGGCTTGACCCCGAGCTGCAGGTTGTGCAGTAAGGGAAAGAAACCCAACACGAATGAATGGGAGACAGGAAAGGGATTAAATCCTTGTCTGGCCCCACTGATGTCTGGTCATGAGCAGAGAGCCCCTCTCAGCTGTCACCACGAGTCTGAGAGATGCCTTTTTCCTTGGCTGACATCCCTTTAGCTAGTGAGCAGCCTGATAACGGGTGCTGGCAGAATGAAAGCACTCCCAGATATGGCTGACTCCCTGTGAACAAGGAGATGAAAACAGTTTGTTTCAAATCACAGCTGGGAGAAACACTATAAAGCCAAAATGGTGCCAATGGCTTACTGACATTTTGCACTGCTTACAGTCACACAGAACACTGTGCCCTTCAATTCAATCTCAGGAACCACAAATCTCCCTAGAGAAGAATAGAGAAAGCCAAAAGACACTTTAAATTTACTTTTTTAGCAAAAGAAAAGCATATATATTTGTATTACCTGCACAATTGCAGGGATATAGAGAGCAAGAATACTTTTAGCCACTACCAGACCTGAAACAAGCCTGACCTTGCCTGAAGCTAGACTTGCAGAAATCCCCAAAAGAGAGACTGGTACAGACAAGGTAAGGAGGAAACAGAAACAAGCAGGGCATCCATGCTGAGTTTTGTGCTCTGTTCATTTTCTGCAGGGATTTTCAGAGACCTGTCAAAGGAAGCTGTACAGCTTTGGTGGGTGATAAAGACTTACAAGCCCCTTTGAAGCCACTTTCTTAACAGGAAACTACACTACATTTCCTTGTGACTTTGGGAACTGTTTTTCTTATTTCTATCCTTTATACACAAGGAGTTTTCATCCAAAGCCACGAGATGGGGTTTATCTGAATTAGGAGATTGGTGTTTCCTAAAAAGACAATACTCATTTTGGTGAGAGAGGAGGAAAAGTTGTGTTTTTAAAAAAAAAATTAGTTTTAGAACTTCAGCTTGACTCCAAGAAAAAAGATAGCCACTTCAAGCAACCCTATGGGCTGACAACAAAATAGTGCTAGGCTGCTGTGTGCTCAGAAAACAACACCTCAGGCACACAGCCTGGCTCAGGGTACCAAACACTGTCCACAGCAGTCACACATTACAAGATCCATCTTTTACAGCAGCTGTTTCATTTTCCTATCAAAGTCAGGTGCATTGATGAAAACGAACAACCACTTAAAAAGATGTCTTGCCTGGGGATCCAACAGCCCATTCAACTCTCAGGATCTCAGAGGATCCACATTTGTTGTTACTCTTTCTTGGGGCTCTCCCTTTCAGGCAGTGGCAGTAGGGGAAATTATTGAGGACCTGTTTTACCCTTGATGATAAGTGGAGGAGTTCCAGCATTTTGTCAGAAGCTTTCTGAGAGGTCCTTGGGAAAGAGGTGCTCTACTTTATGCAAGAATGTCATACAAAGTGTGGCTAGAGGACAGGCACTCTAGGCATTTCCCTGGGAGGGTTCTATCCTCTTGTTCTGCATTTCCTCCCAAATCAAAGGGAACAGAGCATTGATGTCCTCCCATCTCTTCAGGAAGGTTTCTCCATAGTGATCGTCTTCCAAAAATGCAGCTCCTGTTAGCTAAGCTTTCACCAGCTGAGATCTTGAATATTTAATAACCCCAGCTTCTTTCCATGATATTTTCACACAGAAAGAAAAATTGAGATGTCTGCTGCTGTTCTGCATTGTCTCCAAACAATTGAACTCATCAGGCAAACAAACCAAACTACATTTGAAACTGAAAATGTTCCATGAACAATGTCACAACAGCACACACTACTCCTAAAGTCTCTGGGTTAATGTAAGAATCAATGGCATCAATCAACTGCAGGGGCCCACAAAAAGAATTTTTTTACTAATAACATGATCAAATGTTTTGTTCTTATGAAATTCCAATTGTGTTAACAACGAAAAATAAGATTTTTGGCAAGTTTAGGAGACAAGGTGAAAGCTCACAAGTTTCTAATGACAATTATGTGCCTAAAAAGCCTGGTAAATTAAAAAGCTTCAACAGAAGTTTGGCCATGACTGTGTAAAATATGAAGTGTTTCAACCACAGCCTTGCATAAAGACCAAAGAGACACCAAAGCAGATATATTACAAGTGAAAAAAATGAGACTGACCACTGGCCAAGTGGAAACTGGAGAACCAACAATGGGAAAAGCCCCATGCAAGATGTGAATTCTAGATGAAGTGTCAGAAGAACAGGGAGGTGGTCTCAGCCTGCAGTCACCTTCTGGCCAGGTTATCAACTACAGGAGGACCTCAACCACTGCCCTGGGGGAGAATTGGTAACAATAACCATAAAACAGCTGAGCTCTGTGAGGTAAGTTATGGCTTATCTGCTTGGGAAATTGTTTTAGAAGCTAGGTGCAAATTTAGAGCACAATGGCCTTTTTGCCCCAATTCCCAGATGGGTGGGTAACACTGTTCTGCTCTGAGAATGCCTTTCAGAGAAGGCAAAGCACAACAATGCAAAGACATTTTACTGAAAGGTGGTATCTGGGGACAGCTATTTCACACATTTTTTTTTTCCTTCTTACATGTAGGTTCCAAGATTATAAATGATGGAAAGCCAAAGCAAGCTCAGGGCAAGTTTTTTGACACGTAGCTGTTTTCAAGCTTTGTTTCTTCTCTGAGGAGAGGACATTCTGTTTTGAAGTGTCTTTGAAGGGTACTGAAATCCAGGAAATCTAAAGAAATTCCACCTAAAAGATTACCTTTGTCCCTCATTGCCTGCAAGGGATTTGATCACAGCTTTCCAGTGTATGTGATCAATATTACCATGACAGCCCTGAGTACAGGGACTAGATACCAACCAGGCACACAGCACCACTGATCCAGCATCTCTGCTCACCCTGCCCACTCACACTGAACATTTATCTGCTTTCATGCCTGACCAGCAGCAGCCTCCTGTGTGGAGATGCACAAACTGGCACTCACTACAGCCCGAGCTAAACTGTTTCACTTAACTTGTCCTAATCATGATGTATTTAAATTGAACTATCTGGCCCCAGGCTGAATTTTCTCCCCTTTTGTAAATGTAGCTGATGTTGTCACATAACTTCTACAATAGAAGTTGCTTAATGAAAACAAGAACTTTATATTTCAAGCATCTTGTGAAAGATTATATCACCCAAATAAATAGGCATTAAGCATAGGTAGAGAATGTATATTAGGTGGGCTCATATAAACTTTCCTGTATAAAAGATGTAATATTTACCCTTCAGTGTGCTTGATTTGTGGGACCTCCGCCTTGCACAGAATAAACAATGTCTCATTTCTAAATTAGACTGTCTGTGTTTAGAGAGCTCCTAAAACTGGAAACAGTGCTACACTTACCTTCACCTGTGATTACCCTGCAGTTATCAGCAGTGGCACTGGTCAGCCACAGCCCCCAAAGCAGGACATCCCACCTGACCCTCTGATCTCAGCCCTCTCTGCAGCACCCACCAGCCAGCCAACCAAAGGGGAAGGGCAGGAAGATTTGGGTGACACGAGACATGAAGATTTTTACCTCACTAAGTTGGCACAAGGTCCTGGCCACCGGCAGCTCTGATAAACTCTCTGGATCACCGTTTCTGACCCATTCTGCACCTGGCAGGAGACTGTCCTTGTCACTGTGTAGTGACACCAGTGCCTGCAGAGAGAGAGGACACATGTTAGTGAGACAACCAGGGAGCCAACACACACCAGACTGCAGGGGAAAACACCAAGAATCTGGGGTGGGGTGGTTTCTTCTGCCAGCCATAGCCAGGCTAACTTGCAGTCTTCTCTTCTCATCCCACCCTCTCCTTCCAAGAGCTGCAGAAGGATTCCCAGCTCCTGCCAACCTGAACCACAGATCCAGTAATGCCTCTTCCTTGGTTGTCAGAGGCCGGAGTTTTACAGTGCATAATTTAGTTCTGTGATTTATCAGAAACAATAGGAATTGAGGAAAAAAAAGCCATGTTCCAAATCTCCTGATAGTCAGCTCCCATTGTACTGGTCTTAATTCCATCCTGCTTGTTATGGGATCATTCCCCACCCCAGCCTCCCACCATTCTAAACGACAGCAGAGTTGGAAAATTCTGCTTTTTGGTGTGGTGGAGTTCTCTGTCCTGGGCTTGAACAAGCTGGGTGCTGAAGTCCTGTTGTTGTCCTGCTGAGATTACTGCCTAAAAATGGGAAAATGTAGGGGAGGGAGGGACAAGTGTCTCACACTTTCTCAAGACCCCTCACTGCAAGGCGTATGAGACAGAAGGAACTGTAGTGTCAGCACAAGGAATTCACACCTAGAGACCCTTCAGGGACTTTCTCTGGGAAAAAAAAAATGGTTTAGGTTCCAGTGACATGCTTGAAGGGGTACAAAAAAGGATACTTTCATTTCCCCCTCGCAAGCTTTGTTCATCTTTGCCAAATACTGGGTCACGTTTTTGTGAGTATTTTGATGTGGACTGTTTTGTGATGCTTTTGCACATCAGTGTAGTTAGCAGGTTTGATAGTCACTTTCCTACTGACTGGGGACCAGACTGGGGTCACTGTGGGACGCAGAGACACCAGTTTGTGCTCCAAACACACCCAGTGCTTGTGTAAGCATTCCCTGCTGAACCAGAGCCAGAGTCCTGGCTCCTCATCTATCTTAATAGAGCTGATCCCTTCAAGCACCACAGTGACTCCCCAGCCTCGCACATCAAAAATCAAAGTGGAAATGCACCTGCACATCCCCTTGCCCTTCCCTAAACTACCTCCTCACTGTCACTTTGATTTCCCCAGCACATGCCATTTAGAGCATTTGTTGGTTTTTCCCCCTTTTTGCGCTCCCCTCCCATCTCCACAGGAATCCCTGCTCTCTGGATAGCTCCCATTTCCATGAATAGGAGGCACACATGCCAGGACCACAGGGGGCCAGCGGGCTGCTCGCTGACCCTTGGGCTACAGCGGGCCGGGAGGGCTGGGACACCCAGGGAGGGGTGGCCCTGTGCCCAGTGCCACGAGCCCAGGAACAGTGACAAGGCTCAGCAGAGCAGCTTTCCCTGAGACACTGCTCCTGCTTGCCATAAACCCCTGTGGGCTCCTCACCAGGGAGAGGGGACTGTGGGCACGCCTGAGGTGACCCCAGGTGGGCAGGGAGGTCTCACAGAACCACTCATCTCAGATTCGGCAGGGATCTGGCACTCGAGTACCCTAATGTCTCTACTGACATTTGCAGCATCAAAACAATGAGCAGAACAAGGGGAGAAAAGATAAAGTTGATGAAATTTCAGATGACATCAGATCCTTTAACGGGCTCAACACAACTTCCATGCAAAGTTTAGGGAGCAGGACTGAGATACATTTAGTTGCAGTGAAATGGACCTATACTTCCCAAAATTATTCCTATTGAAATCCCTAAAATCAGGGAAGAAAGGGAAACAAGGATACAGAGAAGAAACAGAGGAAATGAAATTTAATTTTTTCTTTTCTTTTTAAATCCTGACACGAACTGAAAACCAGAAATGTGAATGGGATTACATGAAGTGCAGTAATATGGACCGAAGTTTGCCCAAATGAACCTAATTGAATTCCCAAGATTTCATTCCCTTTCCTGAAAGGAAGATTTTCCCTTCAGGAAAGGGAATGAAATCTTGAAATTGGAATACATAGTTGAACAAACTCACAGAAGAAACAACAGGAGCTAAAGGCTGAAAATGTGATAATTCAAAGTAAAGTTTTCTTTTACATTTCACTCGCACACTTGGTGCAATCAGCCATTTGGTCTCTCCAAGCCTCAGTCAGGGGGTTTGTCCAGACAGGGGTAATATCTCCTCATGCCATGGGAACAGCCAGTTGAGCGTGGAAGGAAAAGCAGCCAGGAGAAAGGGTGAGAATGAGAGGGGTTGGGAAGATCACAACCCTGCATTATTTACCCTGAACAGGTTTTTAGCCCAGTGCTTCCAGCCAAGGAAGTTCCAGGAATAACAGCAGCTGTGCAAGAGCCTCAGAGCAAAAGCATTTCATGTCAGGTAACAACCTGCACATGCACAGAACCTGCCAGCAAAATGTGTCCTGAAATCGTGAAAACCAAAACTTCTCATTAAAGATGGGAGGAGTGAAGGAATTGTTCCCACCACAGGAGAGGAAGGAAGCAGCAGTATCCACACTAGCAACATGTAACAGAGCATGAAGGACCATGAACACTGCAAACAAATTCAGAACAGTTACTGAACATTTTAAATCAGAGTATAATTATCAAGGACTTGAGGGCCTCCCCTCACGTTAACATCATTTTTTCTGGTTTGTCAATGGAATCCAAATAAATATTTAATTACACATGTTATGCTTTAACTGTTATGTAGCTTGTATGTGTGTCCCTCTGGCCTTCTCCCAGAGCCAGCTGGGAAGAAGTGCTGTTTACAGGATACATGGATTATCCTACACTGATCATTTCACATTAATATCCATTTTGCTGGGCTTAGGAGACAACTCATCCCACTTCCTTGGGTACACACAAGGTACTTATGTGTCAGACAGGAAAAAAATAAAAATCAAATGTACTCTGAAAAAAACCTTTATATCTGATGCTGAAATTTGACAGCTTCATATTCCCGAAGGGAAATGAGGTGAATAAAGGCAAACATCACCACCAGAAGAGAAAGGCAAGTGACAGAGGCAGACTCTGGAATTGCCAGAGGGTATCTGGCAGTCAACCTGCTCTTGTTAATGGACAATGGCAGCTCAAAATTGCAACTCCTAAGGAGAGAATGGAAACTAATCATTACCCTCTTTAGACTTCCCTTGCACAGACACAAATTAATTGTCACCTTGCTCCTTCAAGGAGTATTTTCAACCAGTTTGTGAGTCTGGCACTTCTTGTGTGGCACTGTGCAGGCTGCCTATGTCAAAAACTGCAAGAAAGGTTGTTGATTATTCTAAGCTACACACAAGGCTGAATCTGCCAGGGCTGCTATTCAGTGGGGGTGCTGCAATGCATGGATTTTCTTCCCAAACAAGCCCCAAACTGCTGTTACCTGACTAGGTCTTTTTAACAGCTTATTCTAAGGACCAAGGTACACACAACCCCTTGCAAGTCCAAGGATTTTGGCAGTCAGGCTGTAATTTCTGCCTGGGAGCAGCCCTTCATGGAAGAGAGGTGCTGAACAGAACTCCTGACAGTGCCTTGGGCAGCAGGTGAAGATGAAGGCTGCTCCCATTCTACAGCACACTGGGGTGGGGACAAACCCAACACCTTCCCAGGTTCATTTCTTCACCTGACCTGCTCAGGGACCGGTTATAAAAGGAATCAATCACTACAGGAAGTGAGGAGCTTCCCCGAGGCTCTCCATGCGTGGCTTTCCTTGCCTGAAGCCATCACCTGGGTTTGCCAAGCTGAACAGGACTGCAGCTCACGGCAGGGGAACAGATCCTTCACTCAAATCCAGGGACAAGCTTTCACCTTCCTGAGCAGGAGCACGGAGAGAGCAGTGACACTGATAAAGTACCACACTTATCTCCTCATCTCTAAAGCAGAAACACCAGAGTAGGCATAAAAGAAAGGGCCAAAGATACTCAGCCAATCAAATGTGAACACAGATTTCTCCAACTTCTCTCTTCACCAAAAGAAGAGAGTTTGGTTACAAAGGTACCCACAGGCAGGAGTGAAAGGTACATCACACTCTTGGCTCCCCATAAATAACATAATTTTCCTACAAATACAACTTTTAGGATTTTTTACTGTGACAGACAGGCAGGTGAGACAAAAACAGGAACACAGCTGGTCAAGGGTGCATTAGGATATACAGCTTGGAATTCACTGCAGATAAAATAGCACAGTGATTACAACAGAAAGAAGACAGACAGACAAAACCATCCCAAGACTTCTCTTTGCAAGCCAAAATTCAGCAAGAACAGCCTCCAGAATGCAAGCAGGCTTCAGACAATGTGACGAAAGGCCCCATCATGGCTTACAGAGATTATAAATGACCCTTTATATTATACACAGATGCTAGGAAGGAAGGTTTAGGACTTTTACTGGCTAGCATCCAGGATGGCAGAGAATGTATTGCTGCTTATTCAAAAAGAATATTCCAACCAAGCAAACAAAATGATCCAAACAGCAGCTCCTTTAGGATCTCATGCATGCTCATCACCAGCATATTTAGTGTGATGTTCTGCAATAGCCATGGAACTGGTCCTTGCTCAGAGAGAGGAGTTTCACTTGGTCCTTTTCCTCCAGCTGTTTCCAAAGAAACACCCCCTCCTCTCACACCCTATTTAATTCTTGGAAGACTTTCACAGACAACAGAGGATCTGCAGATCATGGCTGCAAGCTGCTGATTTAGACAGTTTTCTTCTGGGGCTACAGACTGAGATCTCACGTCTTGATCACAGCTGACAACGTGTTTTTCCAGAGGGAACAGGGTGTTGATGCCAGCAGATATCCAATCATATTCACTGTTTAGGTTCAGGATGTTACTGGGGACCCTTCAGGCTAAATGGAGCAACAAAAATCAATGGTTTGGTTCCATTTGGAGCTACTCTGCAAACTCCTGCTTGGAGCTTAAACAGAGCCCTCCCTCAGCAGATGCTGAGAGGTGCTGGCTCTCTGCAGACTCAGCAAGAGCAGTGATGGCTTCAGGCACCTGGACACTGGAGGACACAAGAAATCCTCCCCTTCCAGAGCACGTGGGGAACAGCCTGAGAGGATCTCACAGGGCATCCAGGCTTACACAGAAAGCTGGAGGTGCAGTTTGCTTCTGTAGGCAAACACCAGAGACAAAATCATACCTGCATCCCACTGACTTTCTGAACCTCCTGCACCCCCTCAGCAGAAGCTTATTTGGACTCACAGTTCACCCCTGGGGATTCTGGATGTTTTTACAGCCTGTCATCCAACAGTGAGAGAGAAAAGGGACTGCAGAGGGTGGAGAAGTGTAACATATAACCAAGCTAAAATACTGTAGGTTCCAGGAGAGCCACACACTCACATATCAAAGCTTAATTCCTGGACAGCATAGTTAGAGCAATCATTTCATGGATGGGAAGGCACTGACAGGAAACTTCATCTTCCCTCCCTTCTCACCACTGGGATTTACACAGTACTGTTCCTTAAGCCCACGGGGTACATAAGGGATCTCGCCATGCATCCATCCATGCATCCCCCATGAATTCTTAGAAACACTCACACCACAACACACAGAGCCATCCCCAAAAGCACCGTTTGCTTCTTTCCTAGTCCAAACTGCTCACTTTTTCCAAGCTTCACTGCGACCTAGGGGTCCCTGGAGGATGTTCCAAATGGTTCACAAGAGAAAAGCCACCTGGCTGATACCTGGTTCCTTTTCACTGGAGAAGGGATCACAAAGTGAGCGGTGTCAGAACCACGGGGCTGAACTGATCAGGGCTCAGCAAGCGGCCAGTGAATCAGGAGTGTGCTGCTCACAACCAAAAGTGGCCTCACTCCTACCTAATCACCTCTTGCAGAGAGAGGTGTGGCAGTTCAGCACACACAAACCCAGGGCTGCCGTGCCCTGCTAGGCACAGACCTACAGCAGGCAGCACCTCCCACTCAGACCTGCAGGCTGATGCTCTCACTGGACTGAAGGACACGGCTCCAGCTCCCGAAATTGTGGCCTCCGAGCACACCACGCTCCCACCAGCTGGGAACTGCTTCCAGCAGAAACAATCCCCTCAGCTGGGCTCTTCACACAGCCAGTTGTGCTGTTGTAGAGCTGAGTAAAATGGAGATTAGGTGTGGGTTTGGTAGAGAGTTAACTGGACAAGCCAGAAGGAAGAAAATTCTTTCTGGGAATTAAAATGCAGGATAGTTTAATCAGCACCTGTTCCATGTGTTTGGGCACAAACTGACCCTCCCCACTCTCAATAAATACCACGGAAGCCTCTCAGTAAGCTTGGCATTTCTGATGCTTGTGATTTGCCCTAAAGCTTTGTCCTGTGTAAACAACTGCACTGAATTATCTTTTTGTTTCCATAAGGATAACACACTGTGTGTTATACTTAGCAGAGATCAACATATAGGGCACAGAAAACAGTAGGAGTGTTTTGATAGCTAGGTAGATTTCCCCAAGTTTCCTCATAACATTTTTCACTGGAGCTATCAATTTCCCTGCAATCCTAGCGAGGAATTTCAATAAAATCAGAAGGTCACTGACTTTCACTGGGAAAAAGTTGCCATTCTGACTCAATGAAAGCAAACTGTGCCCTTTTCTCTGTGTAAATAATACAGCATCCCATTTTCTCTGCCAGAACAGCAATCCATACGCTGTGTGCTGGAGCCCAGCATTAGGAGGGGTTAGTTATTTATATATTCCCTTGAGGCCAGGAGCAGAAGCTGCCCTCTACAAGCCAGATTCAAAGGCTGCCAGGCTCTCTGGGGTATCTCTCCCTGAACCATCCAGTTCCATAAAACTACATTATTCCTTTCTTATTCACAAATACACACCTCCCTGAATGTGCTTTGACTCTCATCAGGATCAAGTTCACCAGCTAATTCAGTTGGCTGTGACCAGATTACTCTTTACTGCTGTGACCTGGCTGAAGAGGAAACAATCCCATCACATGTTACTGGAAAGCTCAGATAAAAGCCAAGTTGGGCTTAAGTTTCCCCTGTTCTTGGCTGTATTCATGCTCTCCCCAGGTAACTAGGTTTTAGGATCAAGGCTGTCATCCAGCTCGTTGTCCAGCAAAGAGCCAGCTACAAAATTCAATTGTAACCAGCAGTCTCCACAATATTGGAATGTTCAGTGTTGATGGATTGATTCAGGATTGCCTGTAGACAGATGGACCATTGCTAAGGAATCCATGAAAGAACACCTGGCAGGGGCAAGGGGCTGGCTGTACACAAGCTTATGGTGGCAGGGTTCAGTTCAAAGAAGATTCTGCTCCTCTATTACAAAGTTTTAAGAGGCTTGCAAGTCAGAAGCCATGACAAGCCACAGTAATCTCGTTGTCAATATTGATGTTTTACGCATGCCTTCCTCCCACTGAGCACTTCATAGTCACTAACAGAGGTTACCCTGACTCCTGTGAAAAAGGGAGAAAAATCTCTGTAACAGCCCATTCATTTTGAGAAAGGAATAAAACTGGAAGGCTGCTGGTGTTTCTGAAGCCAGACAGCAGCAGCCATTTGAAGCAGCAGAGAGCCAGAGCCACGAACAAGAATAAGACAAGTTCCAGGTCTCTCACTCCACTATGTTGGTCAAAGATTGGAAGGAACTCTAATCTCTGCACACACCACCACTCCACCCCCACAATAAGAGGCTGAACAAAGTGGCCATAAAAATAAGTTCTGGCCAGCAGAGTAAGATGGGACAATTTATCTAGGAACCTCCCAATAGCATAACCCTTCCCCAGTGGGGCAATATGTTCTGTGCTTAGTGCACTTCAAATACTCACTTGCCAATAGCAGCCTTAAGTTTTCCCACACAAAGTGGATTATCAGAGCCTGCTGGAGGGAGTTTAGTCCTAGAGGAATCTTTACCTTAGGAGGAAAGCACAGTTCAGTCTGCACAACAGCTTCAGTCTTCAGCAAGTTCTGCAGCCAAGCACATCTAGCTGTGCTTTCCTTGCTTTGTTTTGTGCAGGGATGACCCTCAAAAAAGCACTGCCTCAAGGGCTGAGCTTTCTTCAATCCATAGGAAACTGCACAAGAGTTTACCTTGTCCTCCTGCAGCCACTGAAGTTACAGGGGCTAAGGGAAAACCTCTCCCTATTGGAATTATTAAACACCTAGAAACATCATAGCTAAATACTGTAGAACATGTGTGCAACTCTTCTTCAGAGACAGGGAGGGGATCCAGCTCCCCAGAGCCACGTTCAGCTCCTTCAGCCATGAGAACATTCCTCTTCTCTTCTAACTTTCAAACTCATTCACTAGGCACCTGCCAGCTGCTGCAGCTACTACAAGAGTGGCTCTGAAGATAAGAACACTCACATAATACACACCCTTGATCCACTTGTAGAGCATCAGCACTGATCTTAATGAAGGATAGAACAGAGGCAGATGAAGATTTAAGCCTTGATCAGGCAGGCAGTATCAGAAACAAACTGATCACATTCAAAACCTGCCCCTCTGAGCTTGCAGACCTGTTTGTGTGTGCATAAGGGCAGAGGGCTGGGATGACACAAGGAATATTCCTCCAGCATGAAGTCCCTCTGATTTATACCCAGTACCCACCTCCTCTGAGTTTGCCAGTGACGTGTTCCAACTGAATCAAACCATAAATATGGTTGGCCTGACCCATAATTACCTTCAGCATGGAAATGAAAGCAGTTAGTCCATGACTGAGCACTCAGAAATAAAAGGGGGCTTCACCCCTTTGAAGTTCTTTGCTTTTACAGACATTCTTTTACACACTGAAATGTTTTGCTGCTCCCTCCCATGAGCTTATCACAATCAATGAGAAGACAGTAGTTTCCAGTGTTCACAGAGGGAGGAAAGAGGAAATCTACAAAAATATCCACGGAATCTATCTTTGTTAAATTAGACTGACTTGATGGAATTTGGCATTTGATATCCGTGCAGCTTGAAAATCATGCACAATTGCAACCAAGTATGTAATTCTTGCAACATTAAAAGCTGCTTGAGTTAGAGCCTTTCAAAAGAAGAACCTGAGTCTAAACATTTTTGCACAGCTGGATAACGTGGTTGTAGATAGGTCTAACACCTCCATACTGTGAATACACCCATGGAACTGGTTTGTTCATTCCTAAGAAGCCTGACCTTGAAAAGAGGGGTGGGATCGCAGGGAAAAAAATCCTTAGGACCTTGATTGAAAGCAGAGAGCTGGGATTTGGCACACCAGCTATTTGTCTGAAACAGAACCCTGTGGTCAGAGTCTACCTTTGGTACTTGTCTGTGTCCTCCTCTGAGGGTCTGATCTAGAACTGGTTACACTGAGGAGAGTGACCCTGATCCTCATTAAGAGCACTGGACTAACTTTGATAAAAGTCAGTACATCTGAGTTTACAAAAATTCATTCAGAATTAAACGCAAACTTCGATTTAGCAAGAGGTAGAATGCAAATTTTAAGTAGAAGAACAGGGCACTGATTCATACCTGCTTGTCCTCAAAACTTTTGCAGAAAAGAAAACATTAAGAAAAGCAGTATAAGGAGTCATTGACCCTGTGAGCATCCTGTGCTTTACAACTGCTGCTGTTGTGGCTCCTTCTCCACCATCCACAAAGGCTGTGCCCATGGCTGTCTCTAATTCCCCTTGTAACAAAACACTTTGAACAATTCAGTCCTCCAAAAGGGACAAATCAGGCTCCTGCTGGTTTCAGCATCTCCTTAAATCCCACCCTTTACCCTACAGAGCCTATATGTGCATCACCAACCAATCTGCAGGGATTGGACAGGCCCTGATCCCAAATTTGTTTTGTTTTTTTGCTTATATTGCTCTGTACAGACAACAGAGCATCTTTGTGCCTCCCATTCAGCCCTCTGGTGCCAAACTCCCAGCTCTTACCAGCAGCAATGAATGCCACATGCATGACAGGAACACAGGCACTTGGCCTAAATGAAGCAGTGTTTTTCATTAACATTATACTGGCACCAAAAACCACAAACTACAGCAAGAACAAAAGGCAATGTCAAAAGGACAGCATTGAGTGTATCAAAAAAAAAGAAAAATTAGGATGGCATGATCAAGCTTCCTACTATTGCATTATATTAATCTGCTCATGTAACATGCATGTTTTGGGTTTTTCTTGGAACTGAACAGTTGGGATATTGCTGTCACTGGAGACAGGTACATCCTCTTGATAGCTAGAAAGAAAAAGATATGTATTGAAAGAGATCCCACAGACAGCACATAGCTTTCTCTCGAGGGCAATACAGATGTGTTTTCCTTGTTTTTCAACCATCAGAGCAGTGAGCCCAAAAGGTATCAAAAACCAGATTAAAGTATCAGCAGATTCACAGGTCTTAAGATGCAACTGGAAATACTTGCACAAACAGCTGTGCCAGGTAAACTGAACCCACAACTCTTCTAGCAACACTTCTTCTCCTGCCCACTTCTTTTACTGTGGCACATTACAATTTTATCAGTCTAGGTCTTCAATTTGGTCAGCAACTTGTAAAGGAATTTGTGGGCACTGGTGTGCAAGGGACTCACTCCCCAGCAGGCTTTTCTGAGCAGTGCCCTACTGTGTGGTCCCCCAGCACAGCTGGGGACAGGATGCCATGAGCCAAAGGCAGCCCTCCCCAAGAGAAGCTGCAGCAGGGGTGCAGGCACAGCTGTACTGCACAGCCCTCCTGGCTCAGGTGACTGCCAAAGACTTGACAAGAAGCCCACTGAAACCACCAAGGAACAGCCTCTCCTCCAGTGCAAGAAAACCCTACAGTTCTCCAATGTTTCCTATGCTGGAGGAGGTGATTAGAAACACTAGGCCAGTCTAGACAAATCCATCTTTTTATTTTGCTTCAAGATCAACAACTTCTCGTCTTCCTTTTAGATTTCTCACATTAGCCACTTGTGTTCAGTGAGGCAGCTGAAGCTCAAGTACTCAGGAGCCAGCATTTGCACCAGGCCTGAGACAAGACTCCTACTGCTGCTCCAGGAAGATTCTTCTGGGGACAGCTGTACCCCACTAACATGTCAGAAGCAAAGAGCAAAACACTTTTTTCCAGTAACTGCTCTACCAATGTGCCAGGTCATCTGAACACCAGGTTGTGTGCAGGAGGTAAATCAGACTGTTATTACCCCCAGCCCAGAGGTCCCCAGGATGAGCCACATAAGACCCACTTCAGTGTAAACAAAGCCTTGGAAAACCTTTCTGCCTGGGTATTCAAAGTGTTAATCAGCCTGAAAAACAAACCCCAAAGCCTGTGTGTTAATTTGCTATTTAAATTGAAAGCTTTTTATTCCATGTCTGCCATGTCTGGCACAAGGCTGTCCTGGGCGTTACTACAATAAAAAATAATTTGGAAAATAATCCTATTGTTCCAGTCACACCCATGGGAGTTTCATGTGTAGGGAAGTGGGAACATCAGAACCAAGATCTGTTCTGTCATCAGAGAGCTGAGTTTGCCCTTTACAACAGTAGGTTTTGATCCAAGGGCATTTTAAGAGCAAAATCAGAAGCTGAGCTAAAGCAGGAGGATGTATCAATAGCTTTAAGGTTAATAAATTCCAACTTGCACAGGCTAAAACTCTTAAAAACCACCATTAGTGTAGCAAACTAGCAATAGCCTTTACAGACACATGCCCATATCCATGGGTGTTAGTTTATCCCATCTTTCTCTTCCTTGCCTCCCTCTCAAGCCAGTCCTTCCCAGTGCCCATGGAAATGAAGTGAATTGCTCTAAAACACCTCCTGGTTGCCAATGACCAGCCCTTCCAGAGCCCCCCCTGAACCCTCCCTGCAGCTACAGCATGGCTTGGATGAGGCAGTTCCAGGCACAACAATCTGCTGTACCAGCAGCCTCCTTTGCACCTTCCTCCAGACTCCCACTCTTACCCTCTCCTGACTGCACCCATCCAATGCCATAAAAATATTTTAAAAATAATAATAATAAAAAAGCATTTGCTGTAGCTCAGCTCTTTGCACACAGTAGTTCCAAACCCCTGCTAGTGAGCACTCAGTGTTGCCTCACCAAGTTTTAAACTCACTCTTCAGCAGATAGTGTATTTTAATCACCCAGAACTCACTGCACTTTGATATCCGTCTACAGACAGACTGTAAAGAGACAGCAAGAATCTAAGTGCTCTACCTATTTTCAACGTAAAAAGTTTGTTCTGCTTTTAACACAACTTCCTAAGCTTTCACTGGTTCTGGAAGCAGTTGCCATACCTCATTTCTAGCCAAGAACAATTATTTGTATTCTTCTTTTAAACTCTGCTGTAACCCAGTTTGTTCATTAGAAATAAAAAGAGCTTAAAAAAAGAAAGCCTTTCTCTTGTGAACGGAAACACTAACACCTTTCTCTATTATTAAAAAATTCTTGAGCAATCTACAAAACTGCTTCAGTGCCTCAGTGCTTTGGAAGCCTCTGTTTGGAAGGGAGGAGATCTACATTTTGGTATCCAGGTGGAAAATGGGTTTGATTTGGCCAAGTAATAACAGCTGAAAAAAAAAACCCTCCATAGCCTGTGCATGCACAGTAGATTCCTTAGGAATGATAACACTGCCTTGAAACATTCCCGAGGACACACGTGGGAAACTGGACGGGGAAAAAGCAGCACTGAGCAAGAGAAGGGACAGCAGGAGGTCTGTAGGAGAGATACAGGCATCTGGTCAGAAAAATTCCTGCCCTGTTCTGTGCACAATTGTACAGCAAACTCCACTAGATGGGGTTTGCAGGGTTTCTTTGGTGGTGGTTTAAGGTAAAAGTTGCCTGCCAATGCAAAAGAACAGGGCAACCTAACTGCTCCACCATGGCAGAGTGCAAAACTCCACAACATAAAGCTTTTTAACCACAAATTGGGCAGAGTGCAAACTGATGCCCACAAGTGACCCAAACTCCTAAAGCTTCACAGTAATCCCTCATCATTCTGCTGGGAATGGGAATGTCTGGAGCTGCTGGTGAGAGGGTCTCAGTCTATGTGTGCAAAGGAGTGGCTGACACTAAATACATTAAACACACAATAAACCCACAATACTGATGAAAGCTTAGGGTAAATTCAAGGCAAGACCATTAAAGAGAGATTAACTTTTTTTCCTCTTTTTCTATTTACACACATTTCTTCCATCAGAGACTGAAGAGTGACACAAACAGCATGCAAGATAAAAGTGTGATTAAAACAAGCAGTTATGACCTGAATTTTATCAATGGGTGACAGTTACTCTGTATTTCTGGTACCTTTTTCATAGCTTGGGAAGAACATCTTACTGTTGCTTTACTGGCTGAGGGCAAACCAGCAAACCTGTGAGTGACACACAGCAACAGTCTGTGTTTATTATTGCACCAAGTATGTACACAAACAGCCTTTACACACAACAGCTCAAACTTGTTTGTGGTTTTTCCTCCCTCATACAAACATTCCTGAGAGTTTTCCTGTACACCTTTCACTATAGTTAGGTGTGGTGGTTTGAAAAGGAAATTAGGTTTTTGGAATTCAGTGGTCAAACCAATGACTGCTCAGGTTTAAATATTGGCACTTAGTGTGGCCACTGAGGACAAGGATCCGCCTCTGAGAACACAGGGGGTTAAAAGCAGAGTGCTCCCGGGAGAACTCTCTCTTGGTTCCGGTCCCTGAGGACAGTGAGATCTCCCCTGCCCAGCTGGGCGGGGAGGGGAAGCCATGCGGCCTGGGCGAGGTAGGAGCCTTGGGCAGAGAGGGAAGATCCTGCAGGATGGAAGGGTGGAGAGAGTACAAGAACCTGGAGAGGTATCACGCAGCCTTCTTCCCCGCCGGGGAGAGAGAGAGAGAGAGAGAGAGAGAGAGAGAGAGAGAGAGAGAGAGAGAGAGAGCCTGTGCCACCTTGAAATTTGGTATCGGTAGCCGGGCAGCACGGCCCGAGGAGTGAAGAGGAGGAGGCGCGAGAGGTGCCGGCAACTTGCTGTGGGAGGTTTGGGCAGGCACAGTCCAAGGTTTGAACCCTTTTTGTAAATGATGGAAACTTTATAAATGCTAATCCTCCTGAATCTAAAGAAGAAAGATAGAAAACTGAGCAAAGGTAATAAAAGTTCGTGTAAGTAGAAGATTGTCAGAGGATGCTGAAAAGAATCCTAGGTGGGAGGGGATGATGGAGTGGCCTTTGGCTGGACTTTTCTTGTATAGCCATGGCCGGACTCATTTCTTTTCTGTGACGCAGAGACTGCATCTGGGGAGAGGCACTGGCTTGGAGCCAAGAGTAGACAGTAGAAGAGTAGTGTGAACAGAGATGAGAGGAAGAGCTCTGTTCTCAAGGCCCCTCGGCCCCAGGGGGTAATATTGGGGGGGACTGGTGTCCCAAAATTTAAGAAGCTGTCGTTTTTTGGAACTGACCAAAGCATCTTTAAAAAGAGAAACCCTAGAAACAATTCTAGTCCGTGCACAGTGGTAAGAGCACTGGACATAAAAGAAGAGGCCACAAAATGGTGCAAAAAGGACTCCTAGCTCTCCTTAATGAACTAAGTGCTAATTATCAAAAGGGTGGTAATGAACTAAAGATTAATTATTTAAAAAGTAGTAACTTAATTGGGGATTTTTAGTTTGTTTCACTGTGTTGTGAACTTAAGTGGGAGGGGGGAGGAAGAGTGTTTTTTTAAGTTTTCATCCTCTGTGTGTCTTCTTTACATATTATAAGTAAATAAAGTTCTTCTTTCCTTTCGTTTCTAAATTAGAAACTGTTTTGCTCTGTTTTTAGTCACATCTCACAGCACACACCAGGGACAGTATATCCTCATGGGAGCACTGGCCTTGTGCCAGCATCAAACCATGACATTAGGAGAAATTTTTCCACGCACTGTCTCAGCAAAGGATAGTGCCAGATTGAGCCACCCTGGAAGCAAAGCCAGCAGCTTCCCCTGCCACAGCACTTGCTTGAGCCATTTCTAAGGAGGTATAGGGGGATATATGAACACTGCAGTGCTGAGCATCACATTAAATGGCTGTGACAGACTCAGATCACAGCAGAAAAAAATGGTTTGAAACTACTCTCATTCACAAATCAAAAAGGTTGGTGGAACCTCAGAGCACAGAGTGACAGAACAACTCTTGAACTGGTTCCCCTGGCTGGAGGTATGTCCATGGGAACAGCCTGTTCACCTATCCAGCTGTTACTGGCAACATTTGAGCCACAAGCCCATGGGAAGTGGGTGATTCCAGTCTAATGCTTGTGTGGGGTTTGGTGCTGGTCTTTGTGGTGGTGTTTTTTGCCTGGTTGGTTAAAAAAAGTCCAACAAACAAAAAAAAAACCCCAAAAACAAACAAACAAAAAATTTACCCCCACACATCAGAGCTCATGGAGATGCCCTGCAAAGCCAATGCATCACCCAGACACAGGCAGCACAAGATGACTCCCAGGCTCAGCCAGGACACCAGATGAAATGTCTGACACAAGCCAGTTTCTAGCTGCATTCAATTCAAGAGACAAGCTGGGATAATTCCTATCATTTCCACATTCCCACTTTTCTCCTCCTTCTTCCCAGCCACTGTAGAGATACACAGCTTCACCCTAACCTTCCTAAAAGTTATGCAGCAACTTCTCCAAATGGTACCTGGGAGCTGAAAGTTTACCTTCAGCAGAATTCCACAGTCATTTGCAGAAGCTACTTTGAAAACCTTCTAGTTCAGATGCCAAGAACCACTTGGCAAGGCCTGACGGACATAATTAGAGAGCTTGATTGTTTCAAAGGACATTACCCAAGAAAATTAGTACGTTGCTGCAGTTCTTGAAACAAATTTACAATGGGTTTGGTTGCAGAGGTCTTGCAAGGGTTTCAGCAGACTTTTAATTACAGTATCAGGCCTCAAGTATTTTTCTAGTGCTTGGCAATATGAGATCCTATTATTTCTGCTTGCAATGCACACTCATTCAAAGCTTATCCACAGGCTGACAGCCTAAGAATTCCTACCACTCTGTAAACCAAAATTTTTGTATCATTTGTGATATACATTAGTGACTTCCAGTAACAGCTGCCCCAGAGACAGCATTTTACTGTGTGATAGTTTAAACCCTTTGGCTCGGTGCTGTATCCTGAAATACACGGCAGGGAGGCTATAGCTTTTGCTGCAGGTTATGCTGATTTACAGCAGCATTAAGCCAAGCACTGTAACATCCTACAGAGCCAATTTGCCTTTTTGCTCTCTGCTGCACTTCAGATGGGAACAGGGGAAGTTTGCAGTGTCAAAACCCAGAGCTGCCTTTGCTCCAAGGCTGGTGCTCTTGGCTGACAGCCTTTGCCACAGGCATTTGTACCCCAAGCACAAAGCAGCACTGGTGCTGCTCCTAAAGGTATGTCCCACATCCAGGCTCCCACAAACCACCCTGGGGACAGGAAAGTCCCTCAGCCTGTGCCATCACCCAGCCCTCTGCTTCTGGTCAGTCCAGTCTGCCCTGCTCAGCACCTCCCTCTCCCACCCCTCAGCATCCCCTTCAAACTAATCCTCCTCTGCAGAGCTCAGGCAAAGGTTTACTCCCAAAGACCAATTTCAGTCTTTCAGACTGAGAGGTGCAGTAAACAGTATAAACTTCCACTCTATTCTGTAAGAGTGGAAGTTTATACAAGAGCCAAGTATTATCATTCATAGATTTATTATAAACTTCTGCATAAATTCATATACAATACTTTGGATTTTGTAGCTTTCCCTCTAAGATATAACCACACCCTCGTGAAATACTCCCCAGAGCCTTCCTCTACATGAAGGGAAGGATTACTATTCCCATTTTATTTAGGGGAAAGAAAAGAGAGAGAGAACTTGAAAGTCTCAGTTCCCAGACTCTGTCCTGCTCTATAGATTATATATTAAGCATTTAAGGAAACAGTCTTTGTCTTGGGAAAGAGGGTGAAAAACAAAGCCTTATGAATCAGCCAGCTAATAATTAAAAGCAACTAAATCCAGATCACTTTAAGCTGCACATGAGAATCTGAACTTCTCAGATGCTGAATTCCTCTGCCGACCAGAAAAGCCAGGGTCACTTGCCCAGCTGGTCACTATTGTTCTGTCCAATAAAGTTCTGGCAGGAATGCATGTTTAACAAAATACAGAGATTAGGCATAGCAAAGAATGCAGCTCCCCCCTCAGTGTTTAGGTTAGCAGGGTTTGCCATGTTGAAATACTGAAGCTTAAGCATATCAGATTTTCTCTGTCCTGTACTGCTGGTGCCAGTGACAGACACAAGCTGACAGCTCGGTTCTCAGGGGTGCTGCCATTTTAGCTCTAAGTTTATTAAAAGCTGCATAAAAAGTTCACCTCAAATCTGCAGTGACCACTAATTAAATCAGTGTTTTCTTGGAGACAGAATCACAACTGAGAAAAGCTCTCTGTACCTCCCTACATGCCAGAAACTTTTGAAGGGCAATTTAAACCAAACCAGAGACTCAAGGGACCAGATTCTGAGAACCTTGTAAAAAGGTAGCTCATCTTTAAGTGTTTTAGGATAACCTAAATTTCCAAAAGGAAACTTAGCACCCACCAGTGATTAAATACAGCATCAGAATGGCAATGACCTTCCTAACATCTGCCATAGCCTGGTTCTGTCTAGCTCTCTGTCAAGAACTCTATAGCTCAATTTACAAGGGACAACGCAAGACTAGAGAGAGACACAAATGTCACAAGAACAAGTCATACAGATGATCTGACAGAGACCATCAGAGATCTTGCAGGAACACAGCTTTTATTAAGCCAATGCAATGCACAAAGCAGCTCTGATACCTCAACTAGGCCAAGAATTTCTCAGCTCAAAGAAGAATTATATTAAATGGACAGATATTTGAGACTCCTAAGTAGATTTGCAATGGATATAGCCCTTGGAGAACTGCGTACAAGGAGGTTATAAATAGCCTGGATTTACCTCAAAGTTAGTGGGTTATATTCAGAGATACCAAGGATTCCTAAGTTCCCCCACAGGGGTACAGTAGCTCATGCTGGGTGAAGTTGTGGTTCATAGGTAGGAAGCATCTAGGATCCTGTTACCATGGCAGGCTCTCCTCGCTTTCTCCCTCCACACAAAGCTGAAATACAATTTTCTCTCAGAGGCACACAGTAAATCTGGAACAGGTACAGCTGAGATATAGACTTGCTGTCAGGCAGATCTAGGTGTTTCTTCTAGGAAAGCCTTTTTGACTCATGCTAGCACAGCAACAAAAACCTTATTTTAGCTGGTGTCGTTTTCACTGCCACTGAAAATGCAAACGACTGAACATTTGAACGAGATA